>CM076575.1:2081212173-2081887117 GCA_034641835.2 Pinus albicaulis
TTTTGTATTGTTTTTATGTAATCTACCTCCGGAGTGCTCTAACTGAATTAACATGCAACTAGTCTATGGAATTCTACAGTCTGTTTGTCCATCATGATTGGTATTTTGGAAGAATTCCTTCTTTTGGAAGAGCTAGAACAATTATGACTGTGTAATTGGATGCAAATGCAAATATAAAGGACTGAAAGCAAATGAAAAACTAAGATATCATATCCATATCCTACTCGTCATTATGATGTCTTGGGCAAGCGTTTAAGAGCAAGAACGGAGATGATACTTAGTACAAACACACAACTAAATCATTCATTATCACGGTCATGTCTTGAACTTCTTAAGAATTTCTTGGAAGAGTTTCTTCTTGTGGAAGAGTGATTAGAACAAGTGTAACTGTGATAGTGAACAAAAAAAAACTACAACTAAATCCTACAGTACTATAGCCATTCATCATTCATCATTATAATCTTTTGGAAGAATTTCTTCTTGTGGAAGAATTAGAATGAATATAGCTACAGTAGCTAATTAAAAACAACTACGAATTCAACTTCTAATCCTATAATACTATAGCCATTTCCCATTCATCATTATAATATTTTGGAAGAGCTTCTTCTTGTGGAAGAGTTAGAATGAGTATAACTATAGTAACTAATAAAAGCAACTATGAATTCAACTTATAATCCTACAATACTATAGCTATTTCCCATTCATCATTATAATCTTTTGGAAGAGCTTCTTCTTGTGGAAGAGTTAGAATGAGTATAACTATAGTAATTAATAAAAACAACTACAAATTCAACTTCAGAAACGTAAAGGCAACTAAGATACTCAACATGATACAACCAAATCTTTTTCATCTAATAATGATATTTTGGAAGAGCATTTTAAGAAAAAGAATGATTGTAAGATAATGATGATCTTTTAGTTAAACAAATAATGCAAGACATGAATTAAAAGCTACTTATCTAGAAAGCATGTAGAAGCCTCCTTGGATAGCAGGGGCCCTCTGCTACCAATTTGGTGAAGTCCTTCAGCTCCTTAAAGTTGTAATCAAACCATCATCAAAGAACTGAATTTCTTTATTGAAAATCTCACAAATCTACATCCCATTCCATCTTGAACTTTGTTACAAAATACTCCTATTTTCTCCTACTTCTTCCTTACTTCCTCATTAACCATGATAGGAGAAAGCTTCTCCTATTTATACAAAATATGAGGAGTCATCTCATTAATGAGAGTCCATGAATCTCTCCCTCCAACTCTAGAGTTACAATCAAAATCGGAAATGATAAGACACATGTCTTTCTAGAATTTCAACACAACTTAAGAAAGGAGACACATATCCTCTTAGAGTTTCAATACAACAAGGAAGTGAGACACATATCCTCTTAGAGTTTCAATACAACAAGAAAGTGAGACACATGTTCTCATGATCCCATGATCTTCTCCAACCAAATTCGAATTTGGCCTTAGAGTGCCACATAAGGGTCTTCTAGAAGTCTCCTTTTTGACCTACACATGTCACAAAACTCACAACACATATATAGATATATGAAACTATGTTAATTTTCTAGTTTCTAATCATAAATTCACTTTAAATACATAAAATAAATAACTTTGGAAAACAAGGATCCTAACACATATATTTATGAAAAATGGTTATTTGATGCAGGGCTTTAGGTCAGATGGCTATGAAATAAGGGCTAGATGGTTATGACATAATGGAAATATGTATGAATATGGAAAACACTTTTGAAACTCAACATACCCCCCAACTGAAGTTGTTGCATGTCCTCATGCAACTATTGCAATGATTCATTTTTCCATGAGTTGATCTTTGACTCATATAAATTCGTTCCAAACTTTTCTTCTTGATATTTTCTTTTTGGCAAAGTATAATACACTTGATTGCAACCTTTTTTTTTTTTAATGGTTGGTTCTTGTGTGACAACCAATTCTTTTTGAGCAATGGTTCTTGTGTAACAATGCTTTATTTTCTTTGTTGCATCAAAGTTCATGAAAACATTTACAATCAATTACTTCATCAATGAATTGATCATTCGCAAGGCATATAATCTTTTGGATCATGTTGCAACAATAGTTGGTTGGGAAGTATATGTGGATGGAAATGAAATGAAAATGTGTGATAGTGTATGACATGTGGATATGAAATGATGTCCCTTCCCCCCCCAACTAAAGATATGACAATGTGGAAAAGGGAGTGAGGAAATTTTCCAAAGTTACAATTTTAGCATTCTAATGAATTACATGACTAAAAATTAGAAAACAACATACCTTCACTTACCTTAAATGTGGATGAGTTGTGTATGTGTGGTGGCTGCAAAATTCTGATCATATTCTTCTTCAAGTGGGTGAACAAGAGGAGTCATGGATAAAGAGATAGGATGACTTTTTATTGCTCCTACTAAAACTTGTTGAATCTGCTCCAAAATGCTGAAAATAATAGTCTTCATGTCTTCAAAACTCATTGGCACAATTCCTACTATGTGAAAGATGTTCTGATGTCGAACATAGTAGGAAATTGTTGAATTAGTGGCCATTAATGGATGCCACTAGTCAACATGAGAACTCTCACCATTGATGACAATGAGAGTCAAGATGCCCAAACACATCTTGCTAGGTACGAATGATTTTGCTAATGTCGAGTCACCTAGAAGATCTGACGAACAAGAGACATTAATGTATTCCCATTGTTTGTCAGCATGAGAACTTGCCATTAAGGCATGCAAGCCTCAAGGTGTTTTACAAATAACTTAGACTCAAAGGACTATAGACTCAATAGTTTGCATTGAAGCAGGGCTTATTTGCTGAATGAAAATGACAAGAAATGGAAAATGAAAATGGAAGATGGCAATGGAGAGTAGAAATGGAAATGGGCAATAAGCATGTGGATGAGAAATGGCAATGGGAAATAAGCATGTGAATGAGCCTCTTACTTTTATTTGTGGTTATGAATGGACAAAAAGAAATGGAAAGTGGATGTGAATGTAAATGGAAAATATGAAGTGAAATGAGGTGAATGGTTTATTATGAGGTATGGATGTGATGGAGACAATGGTATCTGAAAGTTTTCAAGTGTTTGGATCTGATTTTGCATCAGCATATTTCCTCTTTGTTGCTGATCATCCTCTTATGAAACAAATTGGTCTCTTAGAGAGACACCATTCTCTTGTAGTCATTTGTCCTTCCTCCTAGAACCTGCAAAAAAAACTAATACTTCTTCTGCAATGGAATGTAAGATTATCAAAAGGAGAGAGGTGATCAATCTCTCTAGTTATGATATTTACACACAAAACTAAGAATTTGTATTAATGAAACAAGTTCTCAAAGGAAAAATCAAAAGAATTTATACCTGTTTTGGAATTAGTGCCTCAAATTGAATGTTGTTTCTTTTCAGCAATTTATTTCATTATTTACCATTTCAAACTCTAATGATGGATTTCTCACTGTGTAGATCTTGTTGAGACCTTTCCAACGATACTTGAATCATCAAAATCTGATTTTGTATGAGAAAGTTAGGCTGATTTGAACAATGAGGTTTTTCAGCTGCGGAATTGGAGAACAGCTGCGGAATTGGACTTTAGCTGCAGAATGCCGGCAGTTCTGTAGCTAAAAATCTTGAATAAAAAGTTAGCCATTCATCTTTAATTATCAGTCCAAAATTAATCAATACCTTCAGAAAAACGAGCAAATAACTTATTCATTTCAATGACTCAATTTTTTTTTTTTTTTTTTAATCAAAACAAAATTGAAAAAGAGAAATGCAATTTTTTTTATTTTTTTATTTTTTAAAATCAAACAAAATTGAAAAAAAGAAATGAGTGCCTACAATATAAACCAGTCAAGCCAAGAGATTAATTGAAGCATAATAACCAGACTACTTCTCAAGAATGGTAGAAAAATGGCGTGATAAGTTATTGCAAATTGGGCATTTCGCAAATAAAAGCAAGCTAGACATTGTTGGATTTCGCTATTGATTATTATTACAGTTCTCCAAGATCAAATTGCAACGGTACATGGTGGGCGCATCAAGAAGATTGTGATTCCAAAGTTTGACCATAAATAACTTTCAACACCATAAGATCACGACCATGTAGCTTTGAAAATGCCTCACATGCCCAAAAGATATGGCCATCCGCTCCCAATGCTGCGATGCAACCTGTGCCAGCAACGGTATCTCTTGGCATCGAAATACATGTCCTTCGGATTCCTGAATCATACTCTTAAATCAAGAGCCATGTGGCAATAAAATTCAATTTCAATTCGAATTTTCTTCTTGGATGGTGCCGTAACTGATTTTCAGCTATTAAATTCACAAACCGTTTTTTTTCCTCACGCAGACAGCGACACAGGGCTTCTGAAGAACCGATAAATTCTCCCAGACCGCCACGAATTTCATAAAACGGTTTCTGGGTTACTTAATTACCCCTGTTCCCGGAAAAACCCATGTCTCGGTTTTTTGAAATTCGCCTCAGTTTGCTCCGAATTTACGTTTTAAAATCAGGTGTCAAATACAATTTCGTTTTTCTGGGAATGAAATACGACTTCTGGGTAATGAATTAATTTGTTGATTGCCACATGCATCAATCAATTGAGTTTAATTTGAAACCAACTTGGCTTCCTGAAGAACGGTCTCTCTAAATCACAAATTTGTTAAATGATTACGGCTTCAATTTTGCTGTGCTTTCCTCTCTGCTAGTAAATTTTGAATTTAGCACTGCATTCACCGCCACTAATACGATTGAGAGAGCAATTGCATGAAGTGCACTTCGAATCATATCTTCATTGCGATCTACTTCTTGCTTCACAGCGACCTGCTTTGTTTTGTGAGTGATTGTCTTTTCTAAGGGCTCTACTGATGAATCAAGAACTGCCAGAATTGCAGAAGCACACTTATCCGCAAGCTTTGAAAGTATGAGGTGACATGGCATTTTCACATTATAATGATCATTTAAACCTGATTGAAGATAGGGAATAATGAAAGATTAATCTGATCGAGGCAATTATCAAGCAATGTATCCATGCACTCAAACGCTGTTTTTCTCAGTTCCAGCCCATCATCAACAGTGTGCTTGAAAGGGCCAAGATCGACTGTCCTTATTAGTTCTTGCTTGACAACAGTCTGTTCATATAGAAGAGGTGGTAGTGGCTTATTGTGAGCTGCTGTACTCAACACTGAAACAGCTGCGCCTCACATGTCTATCTTCATCTTTAATGAGCATCAAGAATGATGATATGACAGGCTGGATAACATGATCAGCAAGGCTAGCTTGGATGTTTTATTTTTGATTTATTTTGAAAAAAAAATTCATGTTTTATTTTTTTTTTGTTTTTGTTAATAAAACTATATGTTATATTTTTAAAAATTAAAAATACACATATATATTTTACTAAGCAAAATGATTTTGTTTTTTTTTTTTTATTTGTTTTGTTAATAAAATTACATGTTATATTTTTTTTTTTTAAATTAGAAATACACATGTATATTTTACTAAACAAAATGATTTTTTTTATTTATTTGTTGTTGTTAATAAAATTACACATGTTGTATCTTTTTAAAAATAAAAAATATACATATGTAATTTACTAAACAAAACAATTTATTGAAATTTTTTTTTTTTTTTTTTTAAATGATTTGTTATTAAAATTATATATATATATATTTTCAAAAATAAAAATATACATATATATCTTAGTAACAAAACAATTTAATTTTTTTATTTTATTTTATATATATTTTTTTTAATTGCTTTGTTTAATAAAATTATGTATGTCATATTTTCAAAAATTTAAAAATACACATATATATTCATTAAACAAAACATTTTATTGAAATCAAAGTTTTTTTTTTTTCATGGAAATAATTTTTTTAAAAATTGTCGAATCAATTGAAATGATGAAGTTTTATTGTCTCCTTTTTTTTATTTTTATATATAACAATTCTTTTTCTGATCCTCCAGATCACACAAAGTGCAAGAGGAGAGCATACTCAAGAATTATTAATTTTTTTACATAACAATCCTTTTTCTGATCCTCCAGATCACACGAAGTGCAGGAGGAGAGCATACTCAAGAATTATTAATAATTTTTTTTTAGATGTAAGAAATAAGGTCTCCTAATTACACTTCCCCGGCAACGGCGCCAAAATGTGTAGTCAATTTAGCGTCCTAAATTGCTAACATAAATTATCAACCAGGGCTAGTAAACTGATGAAGTGTGGTGCACTATATGTGCTTAAGTGACCTCTTCCTTACTTCGTTGTATGTGTTTTTCGTATTGTTTTTATGTAATCTACCTCCGGAGTGCTCTAACTAAATTAACATGCAACTAGTCTATGGAATTCTACAGTCTGTTTTTCCATCATGATTGGTATTTTGGAAGAGTTCCTTCTTTTGGAAGAGTTTTTAGAACAATCCTGACTGTGTAATTGAGTGCAAATGCAAGCATAAAGACTGAAAGCAATGGAAAACTAAGATATCATATCCTTATCCTACTCGTCATTATGATGTTTTGGGCAAGCGTTTAAGAGCAAGAACATAGATGATACTTAGTGCAAACACACAACTAAATCATTCATTATCACGGTCATGTCTTGAACTTCTTAAGAATTTCTTGGAAGAGTTTCTTCTTGTGGAAGAGTGATTAGAACAAGTGTAACTATGATAGTGAACAACAAAAACTACAACTAAATCCTACAATACTATAGCCTTTTCCCATTCATCATTATAATCTTTTGGAAGAGCTTCTTCTTGTGGAAGAGTTAGAATGAGTATAACTACAGTAGCTAATTAAAAACAACTATGAATTCAACTTCTAATCCTACAATACTATAGCCATTTCCCATTCATCATTATAATCTTTTGGAAGAACTTCTTCTTGTGGAAGAGTTAGAATGAGTATAACTACAGTAGCTAATTAAAAACAACTATGAGTTCAACTTCTAATCCTACAATACTATAGCCATTTCCCATTCATCATTATAATCTTTTGGAAGAGCTTCTTCTTGTGGAAGAGTTAGAATGAGTATAACTATAGTAGTTAATAAAAACAACTACAAATTCAACTTCAGAAACGTAAAGGCAACTAAGATACTCAACATGATACAACCAAATCTTTTTCATCTAATAATGATATTTTGGAAGAGCATTTTAAGAAAAAGAATGATTGTAAGATGATGAGGGTCTTTCAGTTAAACAAATAATGCAAGACATAAATTAAAATCTACTTATCTAGAAAGCATGTAGAAGCCTCCTTGGATAGCATGGGCCCTCTGCTACCAATTTGGTGAAGTCCTTCAGCTCCTTAAAGTTGTAATCAAAACATCATCAAAGAACTGAATTTCTTTATTGAAAATCTCACAAATCTACATCCCATTCCATCTTGAACTTTGTTACAAAATACTCTATTTTCCTCTATTCTTCCTTACTTCCTCATTAACCATGATAGGAGAAAGCTTCTCCTATTTATACAAAATATGAGGAGTCATCTCATTAATGAGAGTCCATGAATCTCTCCCTCCAACTCTAGAGTTACAATCAAAATAGGAAATGATAAGACACATGTCTTTCTAGAATTTCAACACAACTTAAGAAATGAGACACATATCCTCTTAGAGTTTCAATACAACAAGGAAGTGAGACACATGTTCTCATGATCCCATGATCTTCTCCAACCAAATTCGAATTTGGCCTTAGAGTGCCACATAAGGGTCTTCTAGAAATCTCCTTTTTGACCTACACATGTCACAAAAATCACAACACATATATGGATATATGAAACTATGTTAATTTTCTAGTTTCTAATCATAAATTCACTCTAAATACATAAAATAAATAACTTTGGAAAACAAGGATCCTAACCCATATATTTATGAAAAATGGTTATTTGATGTAGGGCTTTAGGTCAGATGGCTATGAAATAAGGGCTAGATGGTTATGACATAATGGAAATATGTATGAATATGGAAAACACTTTTGAGACTCAACACCCTACAGCTTCTCAAAACAAATGTGGTTGGTGCATCACCAAATCTATAGGTTCCAATGCCTTCGAGCTTAGTATTCCACTATTCCTTGGTCTACACCTAGTGATCAATGTGGACCACCTTAGACCCTACTTCTGACCTCTACTGGACACCTCTGACATTGCAGAACAACTCACACCAACAGAGTTAAACCCAGACTGCATGGAATAGTCCACCACAAATCATATCATGGACATGCAAAACAATAACACTCAAGAGCGGAAGATCCAACTTTATCAAGTTGTCAAAGTTGGCCAACTCCTGCACCAAGGTAAATAGTTCACCAGCGACCAAGTTCAGCAGAAGTTTCCTCATCTCATGGAGGAAAAAAACACAATAGGACCATTCCTTCCTAAGGGGGGAGGAATAATCCATGTGGATATTGGTGGCCACCGACTTATTCTACTTGGGGCCCCATCATTGTTTCTTTTAGTTTTTCAATTTCATTAATTATAGCCCAATTTACTATTTTTAGAATTTTTTGGGGTCCTGAACTTCTGGATCCATTTTGAGGCCCTAAAATACGTTTTTTGGAAATACCGAGAAAAATATGAAATTCCCTTTGATGTTTATAACATCAAAAGTTTTATTCCTCGAATAGATATTTCTAAAAAGTTATTCTGCGCATGAAACAAATATTGTATGCCAAAGTTACATCCCCAAGAAGATTGATGTGCCAATTTACCGAAATAGGGCCCATAGTTTTGGCACTTCATCTCCTAGGGTTAGGTTTTTGGATGTTTAGGGTTATCCATTGTTTCTCAACAATAAATAGGCCCTCTAGCCTCATTATAATATAGTTCAGAGGCCTGTAGCTGCCACAAATCTTCTCAGAGAAAAGGTACGAGAGCCCTAGCTAGTTTATTTCTATTCTATCTATAAGCATATTTCAATTATTTGTTATTAATGAAATGAAGTTTTATTTATGTTGCATCTCCGATTTTATGTATATTTATGTATTTCATTGTGTTCCTTCATAAATGCAGATCAAATAATAAAAGATCGTATAATCATGTAAACTGATGAAACCTACTCGATGTCCAAGTGAAATAAGTGAGTGGCCACCAATATCCACCTGCATGAGGCCTCCCCAATTAGGAAACAATTATCCCCATTATGTATAGAGCCTCCATGAGGTGAGGAATTTTCTGCTGAACTGACTCCCTAGTGAACCACTTTCTCTAATGAAGGAGTTAGAATCCTTTGACAACTTGATATATTTGGATGCTCCACTAGCGAGTGTTCTTGATCTATGTGTCCATGCTATTGTCAATTGTGCATGTTTGATGTAGCTTGGGTTGAGCACTTTTGGTGTTAGCTGCTCAGCAACATTGGATGTGTCCAATAATGCGGGAAAGTATGGTTGCAGTCGGTCCACATTAAATACTAGGTGCATGACAACGAATGGTGGAATGTTAAGCTCAAAGGAATTATCCCCTACAACATTGGTGATGCTGTATGACCCATATCAGAGAAGGAAAAGCTTGTGGTGGGGCCCAGCGAGGCATTCCTTCTTCACCTGTAGCCAAACATTGTCACCCACTTGGAACTTACGTGGTACCTGATGTTGATCATGATGTTGCTTGTACTTAGCATTGGCTCTATCCAATATGTCATGGATCTAATAGTGGATATGTTGAATGTATTCAATGAATTTGTTAGCCCTACCAACTTTAGACTGGGCATGATTCGACTCTCCCTAAGTAGTTGCAAATGGTACTTCCACATCAATGGGACATGGTGGCTGGAATCTCAACCCCTTCTGAAAGGGGTAGTTTCTAGTTGAGCCATGGAGAGGTTTGTTTTAGCTATGCAGGATAGGGAAGGATATCATCCCATGTGCATTAACGCTTTGAGTTGTACATGGCCATAAAATGCATGATCATCTTGTTGATGACCTTTTTTTGGCCATCAATATGGGGTTTGAAGGTCGTGGAATTAGTGAGATTTGTATTGAGTATCGACCAGAGGATTGACAAAAATGGTCTAAGGAACTTGTTATCCCAATATGAGATAATAGACTGCGGGATCCAAAAGTGTACCCACACTCATTCAAAGAAGAGCTTAGTTGTGGCTTCTCCTGTGATACTCTTCTTGCAGGCCGTCAAAATGGCCATCTTAGAGAATTTTTTGACCACCATGAAAATTCAGTCATTTCCATGCTTAGTAGAAGAAATTTCCATGTACGAGTATATAGGAATTTATTCTTGATTTTCAGTTTTTAAATAGCGGAGGAAGTGTAGCATATTATGTACATCCCAACAAATTTTCGAAGCTTTGGAGAATAAAAATACTTCTACATTGATACCACTATTTTATCTAATCTTAAATGTATAGTGAACCAACTATAATGCACCTCCCAAATAATATTGGCATGCTCACCTGAAGGAGAAAAAAGGTGTCCCATGTGGCATAAAAATGTGCCTTGGAGGTGAAAATATGGAACTTTGTTTTCTTCCAGTAGCTTCTAGTATGTGTTTCTGAGTTCTAGATTTATCTCGTAAAAATGCAGCCACCCCGAAGTCTCGTGTCGACAAGACTCAAGAAAAGTTGTCAATGCCATAACTAGTGGTGGGCTCAGCCATTTTGTAACATTATGTTTACTACCCTTCTTGTACTTAACATTGAAATGGAACTATTATAAGTATGTGAAAATTTTTAGATAGAGATCATTCTACAACTTTCGTTGTGTTTGTATGAGCTGCAGGGGTCGGTGGTATGTGTGGATGACCGTTTCCTTCCCCAGAATGTATTACTTCCACTATCGATAAAACTACATAATGGAATACATATATTTTTCATAGTTTGGATACTTTTAGAAAACTTTTGAAGGCATCTCACTATGATATTCCAATGGATGCCCTTGCTGAGTAAGAATTGTGCTAATAGCATAGTCAGAGGCATATGTTTCAATATCAAATGATTATTGCAGGTCTGATAATGTGAGAATTGGTTCAGAGTAGAGGCGATGCTTCAAATCAGCAAACACATTCAGCTGGCATTCAAAAAAAATAAATTTTTATTTCGCTTCACCCTTAGTGCTTGAGTTAAAGGCCAAGTGATATGAGGGAAACCTAACACGAACCTGCAGTAGAAATTGGGAAGACCCAGAAAGGTGCAGAGCTCTATTATAGTGGTTGGGGCTGGGAAATCTTGAATAACTTGTATCTTGGCCGGATCTAGTTTCACACTCCTCTCAATAATGATGTACCCCAAATATTGAACCTCGGTCATGCCAAAATTTCATTTCACCAAATTGGAACAAAACATGTGTTGTCGTAGAGTTTGGAGGACATGTCGAATATGGTGTAGATGGTCTTCCCAAATCTAACTGAATATCAGGATGTTTTCCAAATATATTACCGAAAATGAGTTTGTGGAGGGGTGCAATATGTTGTCCAACATCCTCATGAATTTTTCGGGGCATTCGTCAACTCGAAAGGCATGACCAACATCTCAAAAGGGCTCTGCTTAGATTTGACACATCGGATGGTTTTAGTTGTACCTCGTGGTAAATAGAGTTCAAGTCAAAAAATTTGGCCCCCTTGAGCTAGTCTAGAAATTTTCCATCCTTCTTTTGTACCAACATGATTGGGATCCCAAGAGGTGAGATACTTGTTATGATGTACCCTTTTTTCAATAACTCTTGAATTTTCCTCTTGCTTTCATCATTCTCTACAATAGGTCATTATTATATCGGTCCATTATGTAGTGACATGCCCTTAGTCAGATCGATGGAGTGCTCAACCTTGCAGTGTATAGGTAACCCTATGGGCGACGTGAAGATGTGTGTGTGCTCTTCCACGACCTTGTCCATATATTATTGTCATGTGAAGTAGACTTGTTTGGATTTATTTATGTGGCCACAATATTCCTCTTAGTCTGAGGGTGAATCATTAGGAAGAAAAATTTCCCAGCCTTAGAAATGATCTTACTACATTGTTTAGAAGATATCGAAGAAAAGGTGGTAGGAAACGCTACCTCTGGTATCCTGTAAAATTTCTGACCCAAAGTAATAATAACATAATTAGGTCTTGATTCAGATAAAACATGATGTTTCCATCGCTATGGCTATCCTAATAAAAAATATTTGACTTCAAGAGGGGGAGCTTCGCATAATAACTCATCTGAAAAGGTCTTGATTCTATAAGGAAAGTGACATTGTTGGTTGACATGGAGATCTCACCCTTGGTTGAGCCACCTGATGGTTTACGAATATGGGCATGGCGTTGTTGGCACCTCCAATATCTTAATGACCTCAGGTAATATATTTTTTTCCTATGTCCCACTTTCAACCATGAACTACATCGACAAACCCTTTACCCACATTTGTGAGTGGAAGAGATGCTCCCCCTCCTTTGGATCATCAAGTTCCACCTTTTGGAGTGTGGTGTCACTAATAAAAATATTATTGATCTTGGAAAATTGTAAATTAAAAAATCTCTCAACACATAGATAATAGCTATCCTTTCATAAAAGAAAAACCCTTGGTCCTCCTTTTACATTAAATTTATACAAATACTACATAGATTTTTGATCCACAATTTATGGAAAGTATTAATTAGAATATTCCTCAAGATACAAATAAATGGATCCAAAAAACTCTTGCCCCAAATTTAGTAAACTATTTGAAATAATCAAGGACATCGTTAGATATTATCCCCAAGTCTAATTTATGGGGCGGCACATCAATAGTTGTCCATACGTTTATTTTTATAAAAATAAATATGGTGAATTCTTGAAAAATAAGCTCCAAAGATGCATTCTTATATTCTAAGAAACAACTATTTCTCAAAAAATTAAATATTTTTTTGTAAATAATACTGTTAAAGAAAGACCTCTTTTATTTATTTTGAAAATTTTCACCACCTGCTCATAAACTGCATTTGAAAATAATGACTAAAAGAAGAAAAAACAGAATTAAAAAATATGGAAAAATGGGCCTCAAACGTTCCTTTGCAGCTTCCAAAGCACGATATCTGGGTAAAATATATTTAAGAAACCATATTGATCCCAACAAAAACCTTTTTTTTAAAAATTCATTACACCTTCTTGGAATATCTCTTTGAATAGTGTGAATAAAATAGGGAAAAACAAAATGTTGCCATTTCTTCTTAAATGAATTCTCTCCTTTCGTTGGTAAAATTTTTCCATTTGCAACTTTTATCACTTGAAATTACATGTTCGTAACCCTAGTTGTGATTCCATTAAGGGAGTTAATGAAATATTCCACACGCTATAAAAAATGCTAAAAACTCCTCTCTCTATTGTAAACTGGTTTCCTAGGTATGTTAGAAATAGCCTTTTTTCAAAAAAATTGTAGTTTTTAGGGTTTTTTTAAAATAATTCTCTAATTATTTGAATGTCAACCAAATTTCACATCAAGATTTAACATGAGTTGATTTACTTAAAAAATGGGTTGCATGCTTGAAATTGTTCAAAACGCATGTTGTAGCTCCTAGAGACAACCCTTGGGTTGAGGAGATACCAAAGCCTAGGACATCTTGATGAGTGCTTTGAAGATTTGTTGAGATTTTTCTATCACACTCAATATTAAACACATTTGAGATAGAATTTATTCATAAACTTCATTATGAGGAGAAATGAAAATCATAATGCAAAATATTACTCCTAGAAGCATCAATAGAAGACTCATTGTGGGAAACATCACATGAACCTGCAACTTATCAGTCGTTTGTAGTGTATATGATAGAGGAATTGAAGAGGAGAGAAAATAAACACACATAGCTCATACAAAGAATCTAGTGTATTGAATTTCAGCATGAGATGGATGAGAAAGATATTTTAATGGAATGATAAGATACATGGAGCACATTTTAAGGATTATATTTCAGATTAGTATAGGCATATTTAATCATCATTAGACTTAGATGAATCCATAAATTCATTAAAACATATTCAACAGCTACTATTTATGTAATCTAAGAAGAATAGTGAGAATATATGGAATAAACACAGAAGAGAGTACACACTACATTTTCATATGAGTCAGAATTGCCAAAAGTTGTATTATTCTTCCACAAAGCATACATTTCATCGATAGTTTATAAATACTCTCTCTTGGAAAAGAAAATTTTCGAAACCTTGGTTCAGTATCATAATATTTTTTTATAGGTCCTCATAAGGAGAGTCGGTTACAAAATAATCCTTTATTTTTACATTGAATCATCATAGAAAAATATTAGCGTGCTTCGAGGCACAATAGTACTAACAAAACTCTAACTAACTGACATTTTTTCTTCTAAAATAAAAATATTTACATAAAGCATAAAATTAAAGTGTCACGATTGATGTGATCAACAATATACTTAGTAAACCCATATTGTTGATTGAGTGGAGCTGAATTTTTATTTTTGCTCTGACTATTCGCTGCGAATAAACTCTAATTACAACACTGTTGGTCACACCGTCCACGACCTTTCATGGAGGCTACAAGAGGGCACCCTAGTGGCCCCTCCTTTCACTAAATAACCTTAGGATCCTCCAAGGAGTATGAATCCTATCTTTTCACAATTTTTACCACCATCGGCACCCCTAATTCACAACAAGAAAACTCGAAGAACAAACAAAAACAACGACTAGAATATAGCAATAACACCAATCGACCATGCACGATAGAAGACACAAATATTACAAGATAGGGAAATAATGGAGCAAAGAAGATACACATAGATCAACAACACCTGGGAAAAAAGGGATAAAAAAACACTATAATCCAAAAGACGAATAGAATCCAACACTAGAGATCCAAGACACAGGCATCAAAACATACATGGAATACATGCAGGAGCATGCAGTAATATGTAATTTTATGGGAACATGGCCTACAAAAAAATCCCTAAATGGATGTATAGACAACAAATGGATACCAAAGGGAGAGGTTAGGCTACAACTCGGCTCAAAAGTTTTCTTCACGGACATCTTTAACCTCTTGGAAGACAAGGACAAAATATTTGAGGGAGGTCCTTATTTCCTCAATGTTGTTGGGCTCTACATGAGATACTTGAAGGAGAAAAGCACCCCAGAGAAGGAGTAATTAACAAGAGTCCCAGTATGGGTAAGAATTTATTCCCTGCTGACTAATTACTGAGAACCATCCGTCCTCAAAGGAACATGAGACGAAATAGGAGAATATATCAAAATTTCAGAAGGAATAAAGACATGAAACTGAATATCCTATGCAAGGATATGTGTCTACATGGATGTTGCAGGGGCTCTCCAATAGGTGGTTAAATTAATATTCAGTGCTGAACTATGGCTCCAAAGTATATATTATGATCACATACCTTCTAGATGCAATAAATGTCACAAACATGGACACCTCTACAAGAATTGTCCACATAATAAACCGACTAAAAAAAATAAACACACCCATAGGGAAAAGGATGAACAAGGGTTCACAAAGGTTACACCTTGAAGAAAACACACCAGGAAGTCACATTCAAAACAAAACCAACCCAAATCAATAACCAAAATTTTTTTGAGGCTGAGGCCAAAGAAAAATAAGAGCCCCTCTTCAACAACAATAATACAAAGGATGTTAGTGGATATCGATAAGAAGGTAGAAAATGTGAGCAAGGAGAGACACAACAATAAAACACACAGGAAAAAAAATAATTGACACAAGAAGAAAAAGAGATGGGACCAATGGGCATGGATCCTAACCTGGAAGAACGTGCAATCAAAAATGCCCTAGAAGGAATGGACCTCATTTAAATTGCAAAAATATGGAAAAAAGGCATAAAGGTAGTACTAGAAGAGAATATATAGATAATCCAAGGGGCATATCTCCTGATGGGAGGAATGAAACAGAGTCTAAAAAAATCTATCCCTGAGGGAAAAATGCACGGGGGAATTTTGGAAAATATTGAAGTAGAAAGACACAACCAAAAAGGAAAAACAAAAAAATAGGAAGGAAAAGGATGAGATAACTCCTCCAAGAACTCGGGGCTCGACTCATCAATGAAGGAAAGGTAAATTCCTGCACCCTTTCTTCTCATATTTTCGAATGAATTTCACCTCCTAGAACACTAGAGCCCTTAGTTGTCCTGGTAAAAAAATATTCCTGAGAAACAGGCTCATAAGAGACTAACCAGACATTCTATTACTCCAAGAAAAAAAAATAGATTTGGAGAATGCTTGTCTCCTCAAAATAAGATGTATTAAATCATGAAACCACCTTGAAAACTTTGTTATAAGCTCAGCATGAGGTAATATTACCATCTAGAATGGATCCCATTTGGAGCTATCTTTTTCTGTTGGCACCAGGCACTCAATTACCAAAATTCAGAGAATCATAAGCACGAACGACTGTCTTTCTGTCACGAATGTCTATGATCCTCATACGGCCTTGTAAAGGATCAAAATGTTGCAAAAGGTAATAAAAATCTTGGATTCAATCCACCATCCTTTTAATACCTTAGCAGGGGACTTTAACATGGTGTTAAATCTAGGGGAAAAGAAATGGGGTCTCAAGATATTGGGCAATGACTTGGTCACTTTCTAGTCCTCTATTGAGGCTATCAACCTAATAGACATTCCAGCCTCCAACAACATTGACACCTCGAACAATAGAAGAGGAGCACATAAAATTTCCTCTCACCTGAATCACTTCCTTCTCTTAGAAGATATATTCTTATCTTCATTGGAGACAAAGGTCTGTATCCTCCCCCAAGTGGGCTCAAATAATTGGCCAATCTCTTTCAATATTAAAAAATTTTCCAGCGAAAAAAATAGGCCCTTTGGGTTTGAGGATTTTTTGTTGGACCATCCAGATTTCATGAAAAGATTGAAGGAATGGTGGGACACCATCGGGTCTCACCAAGGAAACAAGATGCATAAATTCTAATAGAGGTGGAAAAGCATCAAAAAATAAATCAAGAGTTGGAACAGGGAAAATTTTGGCAATATCCTTGCAGGAAAAAAAATTCATAGAGAGAAAATTTGAGGCTCTAAAACATGACATCATCAAAAATGGCATGGATCACCAAAAAAATCTAGAAGAAAAAAAACTACAAACATAATGGGAGGAGATAATCTCTCAAGAGGAGAATCTCTCGCAACAAAAATCATGTATCAACTATCTCAAATGCGGGTGAAAAAACACATTCTTCTTCCACAAATCAATGATTCAGCCTAGAATGAAAACAAGAATATTGGCCATAAATAACAAATATGGGGATATTCTACAGAAACATGAGGACATTTAAGAAACTCTCTCAGCATTTTGGAGACCTTCTCTTTGAACCAAACCGAGATAGGTTGTTATGAAACCAACTCCAAAAATAGAAGAAAGGAGAGATCAACACCTTCGAATTTAGCCACTTTGAGGAGGAAACATCCTTTACATTATATAAATGAAAAATTATTGGATGATACAAATAAAAAAACCTCCTTTCTATATATAGGAGTCCATAGGGCCACAATATAATCCTAGATGACCTAACAATAATAATGTAAGGGCACAACAATAACAATAGTGGCTTTTATGGGGCACAATAATAAAAAAATATGGGGGATACAGTGGTACAAAAATAGCAATAAGGGGTCTACATTAACAATAATTATAGGATACACTAGTATTATAGGGAACTACATGCTCCTCTCCTTGAAACAAGTGTTACCCTCAACACTTGATTATTTCTAGATGATTTTGTATAAAATTCTCATCCTCCCATGTGGAATCTTCAACGGGTAAGTTCTTACACTTGTTGAGATACTCTAAAATTGATCGACTTCATAGTTGTCGATTTCTTGTTTCTGTGACTGCTTCATAACTTATTTCACTGCGACGTTCATCTTCATGTTGCTTCATTCGATTTTTCACCAAAGTTAGGTTATCCTTTGAGCATTGGAGAACTTGTTGTTGATACTCGATGTGATATTTCACTACTTTATCATCCATATTATATTTCATTTGATCGTTTAGACCATATAACTTAGCCTCCATTTTTTCTTTTAAACAATCTATGTCATATTTGATTTCTCTTTGTAAGATTGAAATTTTTTTTCACATGGTACCGTAATTTTGATATATTATACTGCAATTCTTCCTCTTCATACGTCATACTAGAGATTTTTGAGGGCTTAATGGGTGTGGAATTATTTTTGGGATCAATTCGAGAACCTAATACTAATAAAAATGCTTCAATATGCCCTTCAAATCACTTCAATCTTCTTTTTCAAACAAACGTTATGCAATTTTAAAAGACAAATACCACCTCTTTCTTGATTTTTTTATGAGGTCGATATTAAAACTGAATTCTCTGTGATTTTGGATCTTCAATATTGGAAATTAGTTCCTATAGTAGCCCTATGAATCTTATTTTGAATGCCATAGGTCTGACCTTATTTGGATGCTTCAAGGAAAAATTATGCCCAATCTCCCACAATGACCTAATTATGGACCGATTTAGTAGAGCGAATTGTACAGCATGCCACGTGTCATTGTTTCCTTCTTCAGCTCTGAAATTGATGCAAGGAAAAATACAGTATGTGTACTTTCAGCCACTCTTTACAAAATTCCAATCTGATGCTCAGAGATAGAGTTATGATGATTTTTCAAAGGTCACCTCTTTTAGATGAAATTCATAAGCCTACAAAAACCCTAACTTGCATAGATCATATTGCTGAAAATATTGCGAACCAAGATATGAAATATTTACACGAAGCTCCTCAGGTTTCAAATTCTCGTTTTAAAAATTTCATATTCTGAACCCTTGTAGAAAAAAAAAAGGTATAGCGAAAATGACATGATGACCTATTTGGAGCAGCGAAACCCTAGAATCCAAAACTCTAATACCAAATGTTATGAAACCAGCTCCAAAATAGAAGGAAAGAGAGATAAATGCCTTGGAATTCAACCACTTTAAGGGGGAAACCTCCTTTGTATTACATAAATGAACCATTCTTGGATGATACAAATAAGAAACCTCCTTTATATATATAGGAGTCCATGGGGCCACAATATAATCCTAGTCGACCTAACAATAATAATGTAAGGGCACAATAATAAAAATAGTGGATTTTATGGGGAAAAATAATAAAAATATGTGGTATACAGGGGTACAAAAATAACAATAAGGGGGGCTACACAAACAAAAATTAGGGGATACACTAGTATTACAGGGACCTGACATAAGACCATAGCTATTCAGAAGATCACCAACCTAATTCTGACCATCCTCAACCAAGACCACAACAAAATGCTATTAAGAAATCTCTCAATGAAGGAGGTGGATTAGATGGGTTCACCATAGAATTCTTCAAAGCAAGCTGGCCCATTATAAAAATTGAGGACCACACCCTCGTGGAGGAGACAAGAATAAAAAATTCAATTCTAAAATCCCTAAATTCAACCTTTATAACTCTCATTCCAAATGAGGAGGGAGTTGAAACTCCAAATGATTTCCAACCAGTTTCTCTTTGCAATGTTATCTACAAAACCATCTCAAAAGTCCTCTCCAACAGAATCAAAACAATGCTACCCCTCTTGATTTCCCCCAATCAATCTGAGTACGTGAAGTGGAGACAAATCCTGGACAACATCATCCTCTCCAGTGAATTGGTCCACTCACTAAAATCTCAAAATATGTCAGGAATGATGATGCAGCTGGACTTGTCTAAAGCCTTTGATAAGATCTGTTTAGAGTATATGAAAATTTTTCTCGAAGCTTTTAGATTTCACAAAGATTGTATAAAATGGATCATGGAAATGTTCTTAGGGTGTTTCTTCTTGATCCTCCTAAATGGCTCCCATTCCCTAACCTTCTCCCCCTCTATAGACTTGAGACAAGGGGATCCACCCTCGCCTTTTCTCTTCATCATCAAGGTCGAGGGCCTTAGTCGCTGCATTGAGGCTACCTCATCCTGCAATGCCCTCTCTGACCTTAATATTAGTGACACTGTGCCATCCTCCACTTATCAAAAATTCATGGATGACACCATGACCATGGATGTTCTAACTATTGGAAATACCAAATGTTTAAATATATCCTTCCATATTTCTCGGAAGCCTTAGGCACCTCTTTGAACTTCGCTAAATCCAAATTCTTATTTTTTAACACCCCCAAGCCATTCAGAAAAAAAATTGAAAAATCTTAGGTTTCCAAATAATTTTCCTCCCCTTGAAATACCTGGGAGTCCCCTTAACTAACAAGCCACTTGATAAAGCCAATTGGGAAGCACTCACTACAAAAATGGGAAAACTTCTATCCAAATGGACTTTTTTCTCCATAAATCTTGCAAGCTGACTAGTCCTGGTCAAATCAATATTTCATTCTATCCCCCAATACATGTTCTCCACCCTAATAGCTCCTAAATTACTCTACACAATTATCAGAAATTTCCAGAATAACTTCCTCTGCAGAAGTAACAAAAAAGGAAACAAGAAAAAAAAGGGCTCTCGCTTCCTAGGAAAAACTTTGCAGAACAAAACAATATGTAGTCTTGGTATTTAAGGCCCAAAAATTTTGGGACAGACTCTAGGGACTAATATCGGGTGGTGTTGGCTGGAAAATATGAACACCCCTTGGGGACAGCTCTGGAAGGAAAATTAATTTCCAAACTGCCATCTTTAGGACCTGATTAGACTAAATGGGAAAATGAAAGCATCTATAGTATGGAACGAAGGCTAGGAAAATAAGACAGTTATATAGAACCAAAAATTTTGGGAGATAGGAAATGGTGAGCATGCCCTCTTCTAGGAGGATGCTGGGCAGAAAACATGGAAACTCAACAAGGACCAATTCATAAAAATCTAGAAAACAATGAAAGCACACAGAAAGTCAGTACTGGAAGCCTTGTAACAATCAGGAAAAATGGAAATAATTGTTGGATGAGAGTTATTAGGGACCGCTACCCAACATGAAAGCATGTGAGGATCTCTCTAGAGAACTACATGAAAAACCCATACAAAAAGACACAGGAGAAGAAATTCTCAGTCGGGGGTTGAATGACGCAGGGCTCTTCAACCTTAAGGAAGCATACAGATACATGGATGGCCATCACCAAATCCCTCATCGCCGCAAATGGTAGATCCTATGGGAAAGAAATCACTGGCTTAAATTTTCCCTCTTATTATGGCTAAATATGAAAAAGAAAACTCTAGCCTGGGCTAATATTAGAAAAAGAGGCTTCACAGGCCCGTCCATATGCTACCTCTATGAAGGAAGCGAAGATAACATGAATCATATGTTGAATGAATGTATCTACTCCACCAATCTGTGGAATTGGCCCAATTTCGTTTTCAATAACTCACATCAGCTCCCTTTCTCCATCACCAACAACCTTGAGAACTAGATGAACTTGTTCTTCGCTAACCCTCAAGTGTCCTGTGTTTGTAATCTCATCCTGAGAGTTATCCGTTGCACTATTTAGAAGGAGTAGAATGCTAGGATCTTTAGGGGCATCTAGAAGCAGGAGGAGCAGCTAGTGTCCCTAATCAAACAAATTATCACGGAGATACGGTAGTACTCGAAGATCTACCTCGAGTGAGGAAGGCGAGTTTCAAGGTAACATCAAACCAAGCTTAAGCCTGTTAGCTGGCCCTACGAGGATGAGAGGCTCTCTCAGGGTCTATCTCGGCAAAGGTGTAGATGGAGCTGGAACGACCCAAAATGGATGCGGGAATTTAGGCTAGTAAAAAAGAAATAGGAAAGAGGTATTTTGATTTTTAAATTTTGGGTTTTAAGGAGTTTGTATGGGACCAAGATACAACATGAAACGAGAGAAGTTAAATTAAATCAAAGACACAGATTATCTCATGAGGCAAGATAGGCAATAGGTTTAGGATTCAAATTGGAATTATATGGAGTAGAAAGACTGCTGAGAGGTTGACAAGGGAATAATAGATGAATCCTTATCAAACAGAAGAAATTATACAGAAACATGAAAAACTTTCCCAAGGCAGAGCATTAAACTGGATTCTGCCCTTCTCACTTAAAAGCATTCAATTGGAAATGATTATGAATGAACTGTAAAACATAACAAGATACATATGAAAACAAAAATAAGAAACACCTGCTAAAGTCATTACCACATGAATCTCATGAAACAGAGCTGTATCATTTCAGTAATCCTCAACCAAAACTGTACAATGAAACTCAGTGTTTTTCTTCTCACACGTCTCCCAGAACTCTCAACCCCTTACAAATGATTTTCAATACAATAAATAATCTCAGATGTTGAAAACAGATCGACCAAAATAAGGACTCAAAACTAAAATGCCAATCATCTGTTCGGAAGACAGAACATCATTCCCCTTGAATTTCTCTGATGACCAATCAAAAGACAAAATCTGAAGCGTAGACCCTTTAAAGTGCAACTGAAGTCAAAAATAGGCAATCTGTTCCTATCTCTCTGCTGTGGTAGATATTCTTCGTTTAATTTTAGGCATGCTTTGACTTGGCATTTTACATTTTCTATTTGAATAAAAGTTAACTTTTAATAAAAATAGCGTTTTGAACAAAGATTTCGCCTTAATAAAGGGAAAAACGCATTGCAAATGGGAACAACAAAAATTTGTTTGTCACCAGGATATAAGGATATGGATTTAACAGGATGAATTATGTAGCAAATGAATCTGTAGTTGGTAAATTATTTGCTTGAGAATTTGCAGATAGGACACAATCCTTGGACTGACCCAGAAATGTGGTAACAATTGAAAGAAACAACACTGGTCTTGAGAACTCCTGTGTGTTCTTTGCAAGAAGTCTGAATGGACTCTACCTCTGCAACCAACTAAAAGGTGGGCATTTAAGCAACCCAAGTCCATGTATACCCTTCCGTAATACTGGAAATTTTGCTTTGGAAATCCTTCGTACCACCTATAAAGCTGCAAATTTCAATAAAAAGAAAACAAATTGACCTGAAGTTTCTCTTATTACTTTGACTAGCTTCAAAGAAATGAAAGGCACAAGCACATTTTGCGAAAGAGCTTTAGGAAATGATGCAACCAAAAAAGGTTTTCTGGATTCCAAATTCTTTCCCTTGACATTTCTTAACTCTGGACTCGTGCATGAGATTGAATTACTAGTTGAGTCGTCCATGCTTTCACTTAACTCCTATTTCCACCAACTGCAGACATATGTGGTGCAATGCCAACAATAAGAGCAGTGCCCTGAGACAAATACATCTGGCTCGATCGACACTTTCTGCAATGTCATCCCTGGAACCAAAGTTTCACGTGTACATTTACAGGTCTACCAATATCTGAAGAATGTGCATATGGAAGAAAATAGACAAGCAAAAGACAAACCACAGCTGTAACCAGCACAACAATTATAACACTTCCAAACCATTCCGAACTGCCACCTGGATTTCTGTCAAAGTGAATTATAGTTCCAACAATAATCTCCACCCCCGTATAAGAGAACCACAGGTGGTATGAGACCAATAATTAATGAAGAAGATTTCAACTCTCTAGGTTGTCGCAATGGCGATAAAGTTGCTTCCGATAAATCATATGCTACTGCTGGTGAAACAAGCCAAATAAAAGCTATGAATGAAGAACCAGCCTTAACACAAATTGCCAGCATCAACATTAATAGCCACTGAACAAGGCCAACCATCTCTGTTCCTCCCACTTGATGGAATCCAATTGATATTTACTAATACCCTCATTTCTAGACAACTCATGTTTTTTCTTCTCTAGTTACAACAAGTAACTCTGCAGTGTAACATATCCCAAGTGATGACCAAAAAGAGCCCCAAGTAATGCAGGTGCACCGAATAAGCCTACCAAACCATGAATTTTCTATATAGGGAAACGATGATGAACATAAATGTGGCAAGAGGAAAGCGATTAAAGCAGAAAAGCTCAATGATAGGGTCCATGTCATCAAAATACTCAAGCGCGTTAAGGAGAGGGACATCACAGCCCGAACTCCTCCCTGAACCAATGAAGCTGCTCAAATCAACAATGGCTGTAAAATAACTGAGACATATAGTGTATTTTCAAGCTTTTGGGAGTAGACAGTCATGTACTTTCCCAGCACGTCAAAATAGACAACCTGGAACTGTTCAGAGCCCTTCTCAATTTTATTTGTTTTTAGGTTTTGCAAATGAGATGTGGTTAAAACTTCAAGTAATAAAGCGAGCATATTGTCTCCAAGATGCTGAAGGGAACCAGGCTGCAGAAGCTCCAATTTGTCATTTTCCATATGATAAACTGCAGTGTATTCCATGTAAGCAAAATCAAGACTAGATAGCCCTGCAAACTCCTTGTAAACACTCTCCTTATCCAATCGCACCAAACACTGTCCAAAAGCGTTTCCCAGCCTTAAAAATTTATTTGGAGCAAGGAATTTGAGTTTTTATAGAGCAGAGGAAAAAATTTTCTCTTCCAGCTCTGTGCTCCGCGCAGGCTGCTCAGTGCGCCACGCTATGTGGGTGCGCCGCGCTAGTGTTAAATTACACAGTGTTATGCAGCTCTGTGCGCTGCACCATGCCTATGCGCCGCGCCTGCTCCCAATGCGCCGTGCCTCTGTTTCAACACAATTTTCCTTCAAAACAACTGACTTCACCTTTCCACATTTTTCTTTGGCTTTCACGTTTGTCTCTTGGCTTGCAAACAAATTGTATAAACACTGAAAATATCTTAATGCTTCAATGCCCTTGATGTGATTTGGCAAACAAAGTTGTAGAATTTTGGCACTTTGACATTTGAATGCAAACTCTGTTTTGCTTGATTTCACTTTGACTCTTTGTGCTGATGATATCCTTTCTGTTTGTGCTTTTGCAGGGATAGGAGCTGCTAAAACCAAAACAGGGCTGCCATTGAAGAGCTGTAAAACTTGAAAAAATTTCAAAAAAACTTTGAAGCCGAAACTACAACAAATTTGATGATTTCTTCCTCAAAACATGGTTTTGAAGAAGAAATATCCTTGAGCATTATAAATGATGACAATATTTAAATGAAAACTACTTTGGAAACTCCCTCTGGCCTGCTGGCATTAAACCCTAGACCTAATGACTAAAATAACTCTTTTGCTTATCAAGCGACAAAAACAAGACTGTAAATGATTTCAAGACTGACTTAATGAACTTTAATAAACAGAGTTGAGCCAGCAGGACAAGGCATAAGGGGTAAATGAGTGACCAGGTATTTCCGTTAGAATATGGCATGCCCCTAGCGGAATGCAACTGAGTAAATCAAGCGAGACACCTAAAAATGAAATGTGAAAAGAGTTTTGATCTCTCGCGTACGACGACAAGATCGACGAACATTGGCTCCAATGGGGATGGTAGTCTTCGAGGTGAAACAAGAACAACAGACTGGGAGAGTGCAGCAAAGGTTTCGGCCCATTGGGTGATGGAGTCCATTAATTTGACAAAAACGACAAAGACTAATGACTCAATTTATCGACTAGGAAATAAAACCAAACTAACTCGATAGCACTGAAATGACTAAAAAACTCGACCAGCAAACCAGCTCAAAATGCCTAAGACCTTGGAATCTACAACTTAAAACTTGGATGCCAAGACACATGACCAACTCACCAAACCACACAAGACAATATACCATCAAACTATATCATAATGCTAATAATGCAACCAATGGAGCAGATGCCTTCTCATTGATTCTCCATCGTATTCCAGGACACAAGAATATCAATCGCACCTAAAAACATAATTGACCATGATCTCCTTCATCACTGAATACTGCAATAATCACCTTCACTGCTGACTGCAACAGATTTGCCAGTGGATCCTGAAAATCATGAAGATTTACCTCCTGCTGAAGAAACAAGGTGTCCTTTTCTTTTGATTCTGATCGTCCTTCATAATGTACTTCAGTAAAAACATATTCCTGGTCCTCAAAAAATTCCAAACAAATAGATGAGCAGATCTCCTCTTGAGAAAACATTTCAAAACATGAGACATATGAAGAAGAATCTGAATGGCAGTCTTGAATGTTCTGATCTTCTGTAGCCTGAATATATTGTAGGTCATCTTCATATGATATGACAACCATATTCTCATTACATTCATCAATCAAGAGAAAAGAAACTTCAGATGATTCTTGAAACCCAACACTATCATTTCTATCATCTACCATAAATTCATCAAGAGAAACCTTTTCACTTACTTGAACAAAAATTTCATCTTGTTGTTCATGAACTGACTGGATTACCTCTTCATGAAGGCTCTGCTCTGATGACATGAGAAAATTTGGATCCATAACTCGGTCTTCTTCATTCCAGATGATTTCAAAAACAGAGTTCTCCTTCATGAGATTCAGCACAAGGTGTTCTTGGTTGCCACAATCTGAACCTAAATCTAAAATGGCTGACTTAACATTATCACATTCTGTATTTGAAACTTGACTTCCCTGCATGCTGTCTTCTTCGATGGACAGATCTAAAACAAAACATTCTCTTTCATCATTTTCAGCCATATGGAAATCTTCAACCTGCTGATCTTCATAAGTATCCTCTAAGATTTCTGTGTGCTGCTGAAATGGGTTTTCATACAATGCTTCCAGGATTTCTCCATCCATCAATTCATTATCTCCATAAAAATTCTCAAGATCTTTAATGAAATTACTAATGTGTTCACAACAATTCTGCACTAATATTAAAGACGGACAAGATTCTCTGTACCTTTCAAAGAATATTGAATGAAAATCCTTTAGATAATAAATAGAAGCAGGTGGAAAAATTTCATACCAAGATCGGGCTTCATCCTCCAGAGTTGCCATAAACATTTTCATCAAACAGTCTTCAAGAAAATCGATCTTTAATTTATGCACTTGAATGTGAAATTTCACTAGATGAAGAGCAGCGTCATTACCTTCTACATTTCTGAACATAGGCAAATTATGAAGCCAATCTACCTTGGGCATCTTATTCGAAAAACCTGGGATGTGATCTCGGTTCATTGGAGCGTATCTTCTTGCAACTCGATCCATCTTGAAAGTCTTAAGGTACTGATCTCTCTATAGTGGAGTCACCATGAAGGATTGATTTCTGGATTTTTCAGTGAAATCGCCAGGTGAATGATTTCAGCCTTCTGATGTCTGATCGTTGTCCACCATCAACCATCGATATAAAATTGAATACAGTGTACTGGAGTAAGACAATCTACAAAATCATGTGTCACATTTACAAGCAAACCATTTTCTTCATGGTTTCACTATGCTATGCCTAGACACCTAGGTCGGGGGCCATAAGAAGGACAACACTAAACCGTAACCAGTTCACCGTAGCTAACCTCTTGCATTATAGAGAAGGGCTTCCTCTCTCCGGGTCTATCTCGGCAAAGATGTCCGATGGGCCTGAGATGACTGAAAATAGATACTGATTTTAGGCTAGTAAAGAAATAGGAAAGAGGTATTTTGATTTTTAGGCTGAGTTTCTGGGCTGTATGGGACAAAGAACAGCATGAGCAGAGAATTAAATCAAGGACACAGATTGTTTCGTGAGGCAAGATAGGCAATAGGTTTAGCATTCCAATTTGAAATTTTATGGAGTGGCAAGACAATTGAGATGGCTGAAAAGGACATATATAATGAATCCTTCTTAGACAGAAGAAATTACACAGAAACATGAAAAGCTTTCCCAAGGCAGAGCAGTTATCTGGATTCTACCTTTCTACTTAAAAGCATACATTTGGAAATGATTATGGATGAACTTGTAAACATAACAAGATACATATGAAAAAAAAGAAGAAACATATGCCAAACATCATACCACAGGAATCTCATGAACCAGAGCTGTATCTTTTCATTAAATCTCTGTCAAAACTGTACAAAGAAAGTTTTCTTCCACACTACTCCCTAACTCTTACAAAATGGTTTTCACAACGATCCCATCCCGTCGCTAGAGAAAATAGATCGACCCAAATAAGGAATCATTTAATCATCATTAACAAACAAGACTGAAAAGCCAATCATCTTTTCTGAAGGCAGACTAGCGCTCCACTTGATTTTCTCTAATGACCAATAAGAAAGTGGAAACTGTGATGTAAAGCCTTGGAATTGCAACTGAAGACCAAAATAGGAAATCAAATCCTTTTGCTCTGCTGTGGTAGGTATTCTTCGCTTTAAATTTATGCTTTCCGATCTTTGACTGCCACTTTCCCTTTTGCCATTTGAATAACAACTATTTTCTTAATAAAAATAGCTTTCCCCTAAAATTTCACCTTTAATAAAGGGAAAAATGTATTGCAAACAAGATGAGTTCCGTTTCAGGACTGAAGAATGGATTCTCAGAGTAAATGAATCTGTAGTTGGTAAATTATTTGCTTGAGAATTTGCAGATAGGACACAATCCTTGGACTGACCCAGAAATGTGGTAACAATTGAAAGAAACAACACTGGTCTTGAGAACTCCTGTGTGTTCTTTGCAAGAAGTCTGAATGGACTCTACCTCTGCAACCAACTAAAAGGTGGGCATTTAAGCAACCCAAGTCCATGTATACCCTTCCGTAATACTGGAAATTTTGCTTTGGAAATCCTTCGTACCACCTATAAAGCTGCAAATTTCAATAAAAAGAAAACAAATTGACCTGAAGTTTCTCTTATTACTTTGACTAGCTTCAAAGAAATGAAAGGCACAAGCACATTTTGCGAAAGAGCTTTAGGAAATGATGCAACCAAAAAAGGTTTTCTGGATTCCAAATTCTTTCCCTTGACATTTCTTAACTCTGGACTCGTGCATGAGATTGAATTACTAGTTGAGTCGTCCATGCTTTCACTTAACTCCTATTTCCACCAACTGCAGACATATGTGGTGCAATGCCAACAATAAGAGCAGTGCCCTGAGACAAATACATCTGGCTCGATCGACACTTTCTGCAATGTCATCCCTGGAACCAAAGTTTCATGTGTACATTTACAGGTCTACCAATATCTGAAGAATGTGCATATGGAAGCAAATAGACAAGCAGAAGACAAACCACAGCTGTAACCAGCACAACAATTATAACACTTCCAAACCATTCCGAACGGCCACCTGTATTTCTGTCAAAGCGAATTATAGTTCCAACAATAATCTCCACCCCCGTATAAGAGAACCACAGGTGGTATGAGACCAAGAATTAATGAAGAAGATTTCAACTCTCTAGGTTGTCGCAATGGTGATAAAGTTGCTTCCGCTAAATCATATGCTACTGCTGGTGAAATAAGCCAAATAAAAGCTATGAATGAAGAACCAGCCTTAACACAAATTTCCAGCATCAACATTAATAGCCACTGAACAAGGCCAACCATCTCTGTGCCTCCCACTTGATGGAATCCAATTGATACTTACTAATACCCTCATTTCTAGACAGCTCATGTTTTTTCTTCTCTAGCTGCAACAAGTAACTCTGCAGCGTAAAATATCTCAAGTGATGACCAAAACGAGCCCCAAGTAATGCAGGTGCACCGAATAAGCCTACCAAACCATGAATTTTCTATATAGGGAAACGGTGATGAACATAAATGTGACAAGAGGAAAGCGATTAAAGCAGAAAAGCTCAATGATAGGGTCCATGTCATCAAAATAATCAAGCGCGTTAAAGAGAGGGACATCACAGCCCGAACTCCTCCCTGAACCAATGAAGCTGCCCAAATATATAATGGCTGTAAAATAACTGAGACATATAGTGTATTTGCAAGCTTTTGGGAGTAGACAGTCATGTACTTTCCCAGCACGTCAAAATAGACAACCTGGAACTGTTCAAAGCCCTTCTCAATTTTATTTGTTTTTAGGTTTTGAAAATGAGATGTGGTTAAAACTTCAAGTAATAAAGCGAGCATATTGTCTCCAAGATGCTGAAGGGAACCAAGCTGCAGAAGCTCCAATTTGTCATTTTCCGTATGATAAACTTCAGTGTATTCCATGTAAGAAAAATCAAGACCAGATAACCCTGCAAACTCCTTGTAAACACTCTCCTTATCCAATCGCACCAAACACTGTCAAAAAGCGTTTCCCAGCCTTACAAATTTATTTGGAGCAAGGAATTTGAGTTTTTATAGAGCAGAGGAAAAAATTTTCTCTTCCAGCTCTGTGCTCCGCGCAGGCTGCTCAGTGCGCCACGCTATGTGGGTGCGCCGCGCCCTTGAAACACATGGTGAAAAACTCCTCTATGCGTCGCGGCCAGATGTGCCGCGCTCCACTTCAATGCGTCGTGCTGTCTCCAAATTTAGACTTTGCTCTTATCTTTAACATGAAAATGATATTTAAATGGTGAAAAATATCTTGTAATGTGTAATGGCATCGGTTTGATTTTTTCTTCTCAAAAACCCATCTTTGTAATGCTTTGGCTTCGGCGCCTTTCACACTATACAAACAAACTTTGTTTCTTTGTTTCTTGAACTTGAATAATGAAACCTTTTGTCAAATTTTGTAGGGATGATTGGCGGTGGGCTTCGGCAAAGGATCAGGAGAGGCTGCATGTGAACATCTTCAACCTAAAAAATTTGAATAATTACATATTTGAAAACAAATTTAATGATTTCTTCTTCAAAACAGAGTTTTGAAGAAGAATCGTCTTCAAGTATTATTGACAATGGGATTTTGCAATGGAAACTAATTCTGATCCTCCCTCTGACCTACTGACATTAAACCCTAGACTTAGAAACCGAAAGATTCTTTTTGACCAAAACACCATCTATAACATGTCAATGACGTGAAATCCAGTTTGATGAACTTTAATGGTCAGACACACACCAACAGATACATGACATGAGGAAAATAAACAACAAGGCCTTTCTGTCAGATAATCTATGCTCCCTAGCAAAATGCAATTGAGTGAATCGAGCGAGACACATAAAAATGAAATGCAAAAAGAGTTTTGATCTCTGACGGAGGACTGACAAGACCGACTCTATGTGATTGCACAACACTAAGGAATATTCTGAGGAATATTCCTTCCTCAGAACCAATCCAAGGATAACAAGTGGCGTGATCTTATTGGACAGTTGGTTGTATGTTGTTTTTTGGGGGCCAATTAGAAGGTGCCACATGGCTAGCCCTGAGGCTGCCACGTGGCCCTTGAACTGTGCATTAAAATTTTGGGAGAGGTCCTGCAGGGTTCGACCCCGCGACCTCTGGCATGCACGCATAAGTCTCCACCAACCAGGCTACAAGAAGTTCTTAAATTTATAAGCAGTCAACTTTTATTTCAAGTTAGTTGGAATCTGCAATGGGGGTTGGAACCGCCGACGGTCCAACCCGCCAGTGGTTCCATTGGCATGGTCACATGTTACAACACAACTGGCGCATGATATGTAACCTCCAAACCGCAACCGTTTCTGGAACAATTACGTTAAGCCTTGTCACATGGCAACGGTCAGTGCCATATCTCCGATGGTTCCACTAACACAACATTCAACCCGTAGCTTTAAACACTCTGCAAACCTTGTCACATGTAACCGTTACTTTGACAATTTCTCCGCGCAGTCAGTGCTAACACTACGTGAAATAGAGTTTTAGCCTTTAGTAACCGTGGTTTGTGTCATAGTTCCACCGACCCTTACGGTCAGGCCTGGTTTGGGGTGCGCATGTGACCACCCCTAACCATAATATTAAATTATAATGGTCAAGACTAGTAGAGGTTTGGAGGTGCGCTTTTTGTGGCAGGAATTTTCCAATTTGACTCCAGTTAAGTGGAGTCCTCCACATTTAGTGGAGATTTTCTAGGTGGTTTTGGGAAAATGAGTAGGAGACTCAATTTTCGCCCATTTAGAGTGAATGAAGAGTCATTCTAGACTAATTGGAGCATTCTGGAGCCATTGATGTAGAGAAAATAGCGATTAGAGGCCTATAGCTACATGTATTTGCAAAAATTTTGGCATAATGAAATATGGACATGCCATTGGGAGCTGGACCAGCAAATGTAGCCTAGGAGGGGTGAACTGCTTCATCATGCTTGCTACATAAATGTTATGTGGTGACTTATTTCTCTGTTTTGCACTGCTGCTTAGTGTTATTTGTGCTTATTTCATGCTTCTAATTCACTAAAATTATCTACATTTCATGGTTAAATCCTCAATCCTTAAGCAAACTAAAGAGACAAGTATGCGTATGTTTATAAACTGAAAAAAACACTTAGCACAACAAAACTAATACAGTCCTTTCAGATAAAAATTCCTTAGCCTTAAGCTATCTAAATGTGGGAAAATCCAGTTTGCAAATTTCATCACTCAACAGAAGAACACAGGTAATTCTCAGGTAAAGCATGTTCATTTGAACTCAAGGATGAACAATAACAAAAGCATCAGTCAAAAGGTAAAAAACACTAGGAGGTTCTATGATAAAAAAAAATTCTTCTTTAATGGACAATGTCTCTCATGTCATAATTTTGGTCAAGAGCTTCTCAATGTGTTGCATACAAAACCATCATGACCAAAGAAGCAAGTAAACAAAGAAATGAGACAGGAACAAATAAGAATACCTATAACAAATTTCCTCCTCTTCAAGATGAAATTGAATGTTCATTTTGCAATAACTTTGGACATGAGGAATATGAATGCAGGAGAAAAATACAGCCAAAAGAAAAAATATCCACTAATTCTAAGGTATGGAGAAGGAAGGACTTACAATTTGAAAGCTACGACATAGATTTATTTGCAGAAGGAGAAGAACATCAATGATACATTGATAGCAGATGTTCAAAACACATGATAGTTGATAATGCCAAACTCATTTCATACAATGCATTAGAAAAAGAAAAGAATTCCACTTTTGGAAATGACTCTCGTAATTTCATTAAGGGTAAATGATTTGTTTTTTTAAAAGAAAATGTTAAAGCTAGTAATGTTATGTATTTTGATGGATTAAAGAATAACTTGTTGAGTGTCAGCCAAATGTGTCACAAAGGAAATGAAGTTGTATTATGATAAAAATAATGTTTGGTTCGTGAACTTGACATGGGAAAATCCATAATAAAAGGAACAAGAACACCAAGCAATATGTATATATTGAAAGGTGTCTAATAACATTGTTATCTAGGCAAATCTTTAGAAAAATGGTTATGGCACAAAATATTAGGGCATCTGAGCTTTTCTCAAATAAGCAAATCAAGAAGACTCAAAGATGTTCGTTATTTACGCAACATCACTTTACCAGAAAGTACCATATGTAAGTCATACCAATTCGGTAAGAAAACCAGAGTTCAATTTAACTCCAAAGAAGGATTTGCAAGTGAGCCTCTTGAACTTATCGATACTTATTTGTGTGGACCTTTAAGGAAAAATTCACCTCGTGGAGAAAAATGCTATATTTGATTCATGGATGACTTTTATAGAATGTGTTTGATCGGTTTATTGAAACACAGAGATGAAGCATTTGAAAATTTTAAGGTCTTCAAAGCTTTAGTTGAAAATGAATTAGATCTAAAAATCAAATGTCTCAAATCTGACCGAGGAGCATAATACATGTCGAATGAATCCTTTGATTTCGATGAACAATATGGCATAAAAATACAATTTTTTGTAGTTGGAACTCCACAACAAAATGGCATGGAAAAAATAATGAATAGAACAATTTAGCAAATGATGCGTGCTATGCTTAATTAATTTGAGACTCCTGACACCTTTTGGGGTGAAGCTGCACAATGCTCATGTTCGTGTGAATAGTGATAAAAATCCTTATGAACTCTGGTATGGTAATAATACCACTATGAAGCACTTTAGAGTTTTTGGAAGCAAATGTTTTATAAAAAATAATGATGAAAAAATTGGTAAGTTTGAACCTAGAGTAGATGAAAGAATACTTCTTGGTTACTCTTCTAGAAGTAAAGTATACAAATGCTACAATAAGAGACATCGTAAAATTGTTTAATGTATTTATGTTGTGATTGATGAAGCTCTCACAACCCCCAAAAGGGAAATAACAACAAACGAGGATGATGATGACGAATTCTTTCCCACATAAAATCACAAATATGATGAATAAAAACCTAATACAACATCAGAAGAAGACACATCACATAGAGACAAGGTTGCATCCAGGTATGTTTAAAAGAATCATCCAGTCTCAAAGATGGGTATAAAAGGAATCAGGGGTATAAATGAGAAGAACACTTGTGGGATCTCCTAGTTATCTAGCACTATTATCCACCATTGAACCACAAAATGTAAATCAAGCTAGCAAAGATGAATGTTAGATTAAGGCCATGAATGAAGAGCTGGATCAAATTGAAAATAATAATACTTGGGAACTGGTTCCAAGGCCTCATGATAAAAATGTTATTGGAACAAAATGGATATTAAAAAATAAGTTAAATGAAAATGGAGATGTAATTAGAAACAAAGCTAGAATTGTTTGTAAGGGTTATGCTCAATAAGAAGGTATAGACTTTGAAGAAACATTTTCACCAGTAGCTAAAATTGAAGCCATAATAATTTTTCTTGCATTTTGAAGTTTTTAACGTTTCAAATTTTATCAAATGGATGTAAATTTTGCTTCCTTAATGGAGACCTGGAAGAAGAAATTTATATAGAACAACCAGAAGGATTCATTCCAGGGAATGATGAAAAATGTGTTTTCAAACTAAAAAAGGCTCTATATGGGCTAAAAAAAGCTCCACGGCCATGGTACTATCATGTTGACAAATATATTCAACAACAATGATTCACAAAAGGATCTGCAGACAGTAAATTCTGCACAAAAATTGAGGATGAAAAACTGTTAATTATTGTTGTTTATGTTGATGATATCATTTTAGGGAGTAACGAATAATCCATGAGTAAAAAATTTCCTTTTGTTATGCAGCAAGAATTTGAAATGTAGTTACTTGGGGAACTAACATATTTTCTTGGTTTACAAGTGCAACAAGAAAAATATGGCATCTTTCTTTCACAAACAAAATGTCTCAAGAAAATTCTGAATAAGTATGGGATGGAAGACTGCAAACCTATATGCACTCCAATGATGACCGGATGTAACCTCAATTCTCATGATGATTCTCCCATGGTATACCAACCAGAGTATAGATCTATTATTGGAAGTCTGCTTTCTCTAATAGGTTCTAGGCCAGATATCATGCATGTAGTTGGGATTTTTGGAATTTTCCAAGCCAATCCAAAGGAATCACATCTTTGGGCAGTAAAAAGAATATTCAAATATCTCCAAGGAACTCAAGACTTTCTTCTATGGTATCCAAAAAATGTTGCTATTAACTTTCATGCTTACACATATGCAGACTAGGATGGAAATGTTGATGACAGGAAAAGCACTAGTGGGGGTGCATTTTTTATGGGGCCCTGATTAGTATCCTCATTTAGCAACAAACAAATTTCCAATGCTTTATCTACAATAGAAGCAGAATATGTGGTTGTTGCATCATGTTGCACACAACTTCTATGGATGCTATAGGCATTACTAGACATTCAAATTGAATTTTCTCCACCCATCCCCATCCTATGTGATAATACAAGTGCTATTAGTATCTAAAAAAATATTTTTATGAACACCAAAACCAAGCATATTCCTATCAAGTATCACTTTTTACGAGAACAAGTGCTTGAGCAAAAGGTTAAATTGGAGTCTGTTCCCTCCAAAGAAAAATTTGCTGACATAATTACTAAACCTATTCCTAGAGAAGCATTTGAATATCTCAGAGAGCAACTGAGAGTTGTCTCTGCCTCATTATGTTTTTAAACTTATCTGATCTATTTTTAGATGAAAAAATTCAGAAGAATAATTTCAGTACGCAGTTTTCTTGATGCATAGTCGCGTATATACACAAGCCACTCTTTATAATGTCACGTATGGAACTTTCTGTCATAAAATCAATGGGTCGGCCTCTAGAACATAATTTTTCATGTTACTGACATATATGGTTTGGCTCCTTTGATGAGGTGTTGATGGGTATAGTCTGCAGTTATGATTTTCAAGTTACAATTTCTTCTTTCATATTTATCTTCTTGATGAAGATGCTTTGATGAATGGGTTGTTGAAAATGTTTAGGATGCACAAGTTTAGGTGGAGAATTAGCCTTCTTGGGTATAATGCATTGTTGGCATTTTGTTGCTGAATTTTGTTCGATGATCTCTCTCTATTTTCAGGTTCTTTTGTTTTGGTTATAAATGTCATATATGTAATTTTTTGTAAGGGTCATCTTGAGACCTAGGATATAAATATTGTCATATTTAGTCATGTATGGACTTTTTCAAATATTTAAACCCACTTGGTTGGGTGCTTGAGTAAAAAATGTAAACCCACTTGGTTGGGTAGTTGAGTGAAATATGTATCCTAACTTGGTTGGGTGATTGATGTAAGTATGAGTTCTTGGTGATAGGAAAGGTCATAAAGTCATATATTTCATTAAAAATATGTTTGAAGATTTAGCATGTGTTCAAGGGGAGCATGATCCATATAGTGCAATGCAGATCTACAGAACTTGTGTAACTACAAGGAAAAAGAAACCTTGTTTCAAAATTGGCCTGGCCTTTGCCCTCAATGCCAAAGGGGGAGAGTAATTTGGTATTTGAATAATGCTTATGTTGATGTGTCTACAGGTTGTGATGATAAATCAAGAACATGGTTTCCATCAAATTTAAAGGGGGATAATGTTGGAATTATGATTGCATGTTGTCCTTGATGGAAACCCACTTGCAAAATACCAAATATATTGGTTTTGGATAAGCACAGAGGTGGAACAGTGATGGGATAGAATGCCAGAATGATGGGACAAAATTTTTACAGATCAGAATCAGAAGATGGATAAAGCACATATTTAAGGAACTATATGTGAGTTGGTAAAGGCAAAATCACGTATAAATGTAGGTACAACAAAGCAAAGTCATGGATGTTCTAGTGCATAATACCAAGGGTCCTTTACCATGGTATTAGCCCATAATATTGAGCACAGTAATGGTTATTTGACTCTGCCTAAGAATACCATCGTCACACGTGTGGTTTTGGCTCATGGTATTGGTTAAGGCTCACACTATATAAGGAGGTGAAGATCATAGTGATAAGGGTGCATGAGTATGTGAATTGAATGAATATTTCAATCTAAAATATATATCTGCATGAAATGGGCTATAATCAATAGATAGATCTGATGTTATGATGCACTCATGAATACAATAATGAATCAGACTCACTAGACTTGAAATGAATATGTATTTCCATGATCTATTTATGAGTCATTTCGATCTATGGTCTGGCACATGATTGTTGAAGTGAAGAGTATGATGTAAGTAATTTTGTAGTTCTGAAGTATTGCGCAGTCCTAAATTATTTACAGATCTATATGCAGGTTAGTCACGTTGAAGGCACATATACACGCGGGTTCGGCTCTGCAAAGGCGCGTATACTGGCTAGGGTTTTTTTCAAGAATGCTAAAGGAAATTTTTGATCACTTTTGATGTATTTCTGTTGTCTGTAAATGATGTATTCATATAGATCTGGGTTGTTTTGATACTGATTATGCTGCCAGTTGATTGTGGATAAAGATTAGTGATTGATTGATTGAAAATGATGGATGCTACTGATTATATAAGGGATCTCTAAATATGAAAAAATATGTCTCAATATATTTGATCTATTCTGAGTCTGGTCAGAACTCTAATATATATATATATATATATATATATATATATATATATGCAGGTTCCTCCACAGAAAAACATGTATACATGCAGGTTTCCGTAAATATAGTTGCGTATATTTTTTTTTTTATGAATGATCATGGTTGTAGTTGATTTTGTGTGCTGATGCAGAAGTCTGGGTTTAATTATGTGGTCTAGTTACAATGATCTCACTATTCTATTCAAATTTGGTTGATGGTTGTTTCTATTGATCTACAGGTTGAGTTTAATTAAAGGCTCTTGGATCCAGTGTGAAAATTTATGAAACGTGGTCTGCAGTGGTTTTGAGGGTCGAAGCCTTCAGTGTAGAATTCTAAGCTTCCTGGTAGTAGGAGTTGGTGATAATAATTAGGGGGTTGAAGCTCCCTTCCAGTGGTGGCTGGTAAATGAGATTAGGGGGTTGGAGCTCCCTTCTAGCAACAGTTGGAGAACGAGAGAAGGTTGCATCCTTCTACAGGTGGGTGCCTACGTGCTGGTATGAGTTTGTGCCCGTAAAAAATGTAAGAAGTTTTCTATATAATAAATATTGAACATAGAGACAACGACAATGGTCAGTTTCTCTCGACTTGGGTTTCCACCGTAAATCTTGGTGTTCATGTGTGTTGCTTATGTGTTATGATTTATTCTGGTATTATGGGAATGGGAAGATTTATCCTAGTGTTATGTGAATGGGATAAATACTCCCCTATGTTGTGGGAATGGTAGGATTACCCCCTGTGCCATGGGAATGGAATAACTACTCCCTATGTCTTTGGAACAGGAGGATTTCCCCCTAGTTCATTGGAACCTTAAGAAATTAGAAGAACTTGAGAAGTATGAGACTGACTCTCCGCGGGAAAGGTACAATCAACTAAAGGTGGATTTGAGTCAACCATTTTATCAACCAATGGTTGGTCAAGAGTAGACTCATGTTATTCACATTCAGCGAATGGGATTTACTAGAGCTGGATTTTGACCAATCACTTCATCAATTAGCAAAGGATTAGGGGAAACCTTTCGATAACCATCCAGAAGATGAGGCTCAAAATCTCTAAGGTTTTCCAATACTTTTGAGGCTTCATCCATATAAGGAAAAGGTGAATAATATGAATCCCTTCACATAACCTATAGGGAAACTTAACTCTACCTTTTTCCCATGGACCTTACCATAACTAAGTGATGGTTTGTCACGAGCATGATCTTCAGAGGCAGATGATGAATATTGATGTGAGCCCATGGATCACACATATAATACATGTGGAATACTAGGGAAATATCTAAGAAGGTTGTAACTCTTACATAAATTTGAAGGGAATTTAACTTTGCGAGGTCGATTGGAATTTTTCTCCATACTATTTGCGCTGGAAGCAATGGTTTCTTGGTTTCTCCCTTGCTTTTTTATCTTCTTCTTGATCTTCATTTTCTTATTCTTCTTGTCCACTTGGTTACTAAAATTGAGGCTTTCAATGGATGAAGAGGAAGAAGAGGAAGAAGACCGAACAGGTGAAGAAGGGAAAGGGTCAATGTTAGGATCAACTTTTTTAGGAGGGGACTACTTAGTTGAGAAGAAACTTCAACATTCAGAACCATAGCAGTGGGAAAAAACCAAAATGAAAAACTAATGGTAAATACAAGAATGGAAAATGTTTCCATATAAGGAGCACCAAATTCCAATATTTTGAAAAGGAGGAAAAAGACTAGGATTACCATCAAATGGGTTTCCTTGATTGGTGGACTTAGGAACTATTTCCATTAGTCTCAACCTAAGATATACTAAGGAGTGGTTCCATGGTGAGGATTTTATCCCACAGTTTGTTAATTTATTTTAGAAATTAAAGACACAAACTAAAACAAAACAGAGGTAACTAGGCAAAATGTTTTACCAAGTAACTTTGAACTAGAATATACCACCTTGATGGAGCAAGGATTTATGTACAGGCAAGAAATATCCCTGAATGTTGTGTTCAATGTATCACAATGTACAAGGTGACCGACTCGGTTATCTTGGCATGATAAAATCTATACGAACTTCCAAAGTATACGTGAAGGTATGTGGAAGCATTATCTGTAGTAGTGGTATCTAATGTGTAATTATACAATGAGAGCGTTCCCATATAATTTTCATGCGCGGAGTGCTATCCAACATACCTGGATGCATGTGGAGAACAATCTGATATACTTACATATGTGGATTGGGATGTCACCCCCAGATTGTAACGCTGACAATAAACAACAATGTATGAATTAATGTTTAAAGAAACAACCTCTAGATTTTTGTGTTAATGTTTCAAAAGCTCGTTAATATTGATTCAATAAGTTTTAAAGTTTATCTTGAATTATGTTTCATTTTCCAAGGCTCACCATGAATTTCACTTGAATATCCTTAAGATGCAATCTAACATGACAAAATGAAAATTTCTTTTCAATGAAAATCTATGTATGGGAGGGAAGAGAACAAAGAGTAATATAAAATACAAGATGCATCAAACACAATTGTTAATTCAATTCTCCTAATGCAAGTGTTCTAATTTCCAATTTCACACAAAAAACCATAAATACAATGTAAAATGCATGAGATTTTTCTTTTCAATCCACTTAATTTTCAAATTAAATGAAAACTACAATTATTTCCAAATAAATGATAAAATATACTATACATAATGATGACTATAATATCAATTCTTTCAAGAAATCAATGAACAAGCAAGACTTTTCCAATGACCTAATTGACAAGATCAAAGAAAAATAAAACTTATCAAAGGCTGTAAAAACAAAAAGAAAACAAAGTGAAGTATTTTGAGAGATCAAGGCACACAAGGAAAGAAGGAAAACTAGGTGAAACTAAGAAAATCAGAGAGCGGGGCACAAAAGGTATTTTTTGCATCTAATAGGGGCCAATGAAGGTGCAGAAAGGGCACCAATGTTCTGCAACATAGGTCTAGAGAAGGATAGGGTGTGATTCATCTCTCTGTCTCCAAACCAGAGGGAGCGTTGATGTGGATCCAACAAAATTATGACAAAACAAATCACTTCAAGCTCAAATAATAGTGTTCATGGGTTCAATCTAGATCTGAGTGAGGCAAGGAAGGTTTTCTCAAGATGTGAAACAAGTACAAAGGTCATGGAAACCACTAAGGGAAAGAAACGTGCTCCACTCGAGTCACCAATTTTTTATGTGAAATTTAATATTGCAAACAAAGGTGAATTCCCTAGACCTAGTGGACTGGTCTAGAACAACAAAAAGAAAAATAATATAGTGTCTCCCTTAGATAAATTTAACAATGGAAAGAGTATTACTTCGAATCTGTCACAAGCTTTACTTTCCTCCTAGCTTGTAAGCTCCAATCGGATATTTGAATTCTACAGTTAGAACTTGCACATACAAACAAAAGAAAACAATTATCTATAGCATCTACGTAGCATAATCCGATTACTTTACTCAATGAATCAGCGAGGCATTGAAATACATGAAGATAAACATAATACACCACATATAGGAAATAATATACTCTTTGTATTAATATAAATAAGAGAGAGTTTACAACCAAGAATAGTAGTTGATATTGTAGGGATCTCCCCAAGTTGAGTTGTCCTTCCTTTTCATAAAGCACACCTCAATGTCACCCTAATGCATGGAGATGATTAATCTCTTAGATTCATTACAGCAACATGAGGGCATGATTAGTCTCCAAAGTACAACCCTGATGTTGGTAGATGGAAGAAAATTTATAAGAGGAGGATGGTAGTTTTTATTTTACTATAATGAGCTTGAGATCCACTTATGATGGGAGGATGAGCTCAATGGACAAGAGGTAAAGTCTCCAAGGTAGGATCATATAGGACTTGAGGTTCCTATCTAGGGTAAATGGTTAAAGAAACCCCTGGAAGCTTTTGGAAGAGGAAGCTTAAGCGGTCTTCTTAATTTTCCTGAATTTCTAGAATAAACACACCCCCAACAAGGAGCAAGCTATTATTGACCATCACTAGTGGAGAATGAAGAAACTATCATTGAACACATGTATCTAAATGGGTAGGGTATGTTGGTGCTTAAAATCTTAATTTTTAGTAGTTAGACATAGAAACTCAGACATTTTTGGGATGGTCATGCTTAGGTATTTGTGTACGGACGATGACAACATGTTCATGGATGATGATTGATCTAGTTTGTAGGCCTATTCACTATATGTGAAAAATTGGCCTTTAACAATATTCATCTGGTTTAATAACTGTTGTATTCATTTTAATGATCGTTATGTGCACTATTATGGGAATGAATATTTTCATGCTCTCGTGTGTCTCTCTTAGGTTAGTATTATTACCTCCTTCAAGAGACTCACTCTCGTCTCCCACTTGTGAAGGTATCCTTTTACACATTTCAATCGATGCTTCATAATGTCAACTTACTTTCTTGTTCAAGGTTTGTGTATCTAATATCTTATGTTATCCATTCAAACCAAGGAAAACCTGTGTGTTATGGTGGTTGGGTCAATACTTTGGATGGGGCTCCTAATCCAAACAATGTGAGGTCTAATTGGGACATCACATCATGGATACCCCATGTATGTTCGTAGCATCCAACACCATCATTAGTTTTTGATACAACTCTAGAAACCATTCTCACTCAAAAGGATGATCAAGGAAATGAGTGGCCTATATCATTAATGAGTGCTTTCTTATAGGGTTCTAACTTAAAATATCCTACCATTTATAAACATGCTTATGTAGTATACAAGGTAGTGAAGCACTCTAGGAGTTATCTCTTGAAAAGCCATGTTATAGTATTTGTGCCTCACCCAGTAGTTAGATATCTTTTTTTGAAACAAGATTTAGGTGAGAGGAGGGTGAACTCGATGACACTCCTTGAAGAGGGCGATATAGAATTCAAGCCAACTCATACAATAAAAGGCCATGATCTATGTCAGCTTGTAGTAGAAGTGATCCATTCACCAGAAGAGAAATATTTAATATGGGAATAAAAACTTAAAATGCACAATATCAAGAAAGATAACACTAAAAATGCAACCATGTCTTGGTACTCTGATGTGTGACAATATCTAGAGCATGATACCTCTCCCTTACACTTATTAGAAAAATTATAATAGGATTATTCAACTTAAGCTTTATCGTATCAAGTTGTATATGGTTTTCTCTTTTGGAAGCACCACAATGGTGTCTTATTGAGATGCTTGGAAGCACAAGATTCATAAATGGTATTGAAATACCTTCACGATGGGACAACTGGTGGGCATTATGTAGGTGATACTACTACACTTAAATTTATGCAAGTTGGTTATTATTGGTCCACATAATTTAAGGATGCACATGCCTACACCCATACATGTTATGTTTGTAAAATATGTGTTGGTTGTGATTGGAAGTCAACTACCCCATTGCATCCAATTTCTATTGAAGAACCTTTTCAATGATGGGGATTGGATATTATTGATGATTTTTTCCCACATTCATAAAAGCAACATTGATATACTCTAACTGTTGTAGACATATTTAATCGATGGGTTGAAGAAATTCCATTGAAACAAGTGAATTAGTAGGGAGTCATCAATTTCCTTAAGTATAATATCATTACTAGGTTTGGCTTTCCCATGTCACTTGTTTTCAATAATGTAATGTATATCTCATAATTAAAATTTATGATTTTGCATTAGAAAATGTATTGTTCTAAAGCACTCATCTAACTACTACCAATAGGAAAACAATTTAGTTGAGTCTACTAACAAGAATTTAATTTGCATCATCAAGAATACCATTTACTCTAAGTAGAGTAATTGGAATAATGTATTCTTCAATGATTTGTGGCTCGACAATGTCACAATAAAACCCTCTCTAAAGACTTCCCCTTACTTCCTCATGTACGAAAAAAAAAAGTTATCATTCCTCTTAACATCTACCTCCTAGCCCTTCTTCAATTTTCAGAAGAATCTTGAGATAAACCATGTATTGTTGTTTAGAGTAGGATAGACACCCATTTTAAGTTAGAGGAAGAAAGGAAGAAAACAAAACAAAAAATTGTTATTCATTAGAGTGATATCAAGAAATGGTTTTATAATAAATATGTAGAGAAAAAGGATTTTAGTGTGGGAGACCTACTATTAGAGTGGGATAAGTCCCATGAAGAGAAATTTAAACACACCAAATTCCAATCCTTGAGGATCAGACCCTGTGTTGTGCAAGATAAGCTTAGACACCATATTTATTGTCTTCAATCCTTGGATGGTAATATGGACTCTCCTCCTGGTAATGGCCAAGATTTCAAATGTTATTTCCAATAACAGCCTAGGGTTGTGTCCCTATATATGCACATATTTATTTCCTTGTCATTTTTGTTTGTTTTGTTTTGTTCATGTCATTTTTCATCATTTTGTCATCATTTTTTTTTCTAGTTATGTAAAGAAAACATTGTGTGAAAGTTATTTTCTAGTTCTAATGGATGTGGCGAAAGTTAAAAATAGCTTTGTGACATACAATAACACTTGGTTAACTTTGTATCCCTATTATTTATCTTCGTATGATATATTTAAGGTCAAATATGTCTCAATATGATCCATTTGAATGGAAAGCTTTGAGAAAAACCCTGATACTTGTACCTATTTTAGGATCTTAATTATTTGACTTGGTGTTGTAAATAAGTCGTGTTTTGCATGACAATCTAATCAAGTAGAGAAGGAAAGGGGGAAAGTAATGCTTAGCATGTTATTTTCATATGTATATAACAGTCTCTGAAGGAAAAACCTCCCTTTCTCTCGATAACTTGGGAGCCCTCTTTCACCTTGGTGATAAAAAAATGATAAAATTCCAATGAGCATATTGAAATAAACTGAGGGGTGAAAGAAGAGAAGGGCTTCCTGTGTAGTGAGGTGAAGCAAGTAAATTCATCGAGGTATTGGATAGACTCACTGGAAATGAAGAAATTCTTGTGCTTCTATAGTGAATCTACCAAGGTACTGAAAATGCTCGCTAACAGCGGAGCAACACCAAAGATGAAACTAAAACTATAATAATTTTAAACTCGTGACTACATACTACCCTTCCCCCAGATCAAAACAAATATGGTATGGAAATATTTATATATATTTTTAATAGATAAAAGTAATGGGAGATACTACATCTATAACTATGTTAAATGGGGAAGATGATTTAATCCACATGATGAATAAATACTTCCTGAAAGACTAGTCCCTGTATAAAAAGATAGACCTAAAAAGAGAAGTTAGGGGTTCTTCCAATAAATCACCAAGTGTTGTTGCTACAAAAGCCTCAAAATTTTTGTCTATATTCAAACTTTGGAGCCTTCCTTTAATCATGTGAACCATCATTTCTAGTTTTTAAAGTCATTCTATACTTGGTCTCTAAGTTTCCAAGTATCTTTGTGAAGAAATTTGAAGTGTCGCCTTTAATTAAGGGAAGTGTCACTCTTTGTGAAAGGGAGTCATAACACACTTTTAAGAGGAAGATTTAGTGCTTTCCCTTGTACTAATGGGTTCATTCTGTCATAGAGATAGGGATTGGACTTATTCCTAAAGTATTTTTAACTTCTTTGTCATATTCAACACTAGTGTTACAAGGTGTATCGTAAGTGTCACACTTAGAGGCAAAAGTGATTTTGTCTTTGTTTCAATGGAAGTATGTTGATTTTGGGTGTTAATTTTTTCATTGTAATTTTTTTGGTCCTTTAAGAGTGCGTGATCATGTTCAAGTCCTGTTACATGTTTTGGTTTCATATTTTGTCTCACTGCTCCCACACTTCGTAAATTTTTGAACTTTTTGAACTGTTCTTATCATTGAACCTTTCCCAAACAACTACTCATCTTGCCTTCCTCAATTTCACACTACACAATATTAGGCCCTAGTTATCCATCCTTTCCTCCTTTAATTTCACACTGCATATTCATTGCCTCCAAGAACTACTCATTGTGCCATTCTATTGGTCAATCCTTGCTTCCTACACTTGATCACTGCATAATATTTTCCCAGTTAGGCCTCAACTGTGCACTACGCATTCTTAGCTAGAAGTTAGGTTTTTTCTCAATCCTTTAATTTCTCATCTATTCAATCCTCTTTCTTAGTTCTTTTACAACAGGGCACTACAGAATCACAATGAGCAATCCTGCATCGCATTAGATAACTTTTGAGGTCTAAAATGGGCCTCATAAGAAAAATCTACAACCAAAATAAGCTTTATAAGAACCAATATGATTCAAGATGATTATTTCAACCATGGGGAATGATTCACCATTTTTTGGGTAAAAAATTAAAAATATTAAAAAATAATAAAATAATAAAACTAATTTTTCAACTTATCTCCCTAAGGTTTTACTCAAATTTCAAGCGGGAGTACTCATTGGATGAAAAATTTCATTCCTAATCCAAGGAGTACCCATTTTGTATACTTTTGATGAACCCTACTACAAGAAAAATGAGAAATACATAAAAACATGATTGCAATCACATTTTCATGTATTTCTCATTTTTCATGTATAAGGATCCATCGAAATTATGCAACATGGGTACTCTTTGCATGAGGAATCAAATTTTGCATCCAACGACTGTTCCTGCATGAAATTTGCGTAGACACATATGGAGATAAGTTGAAAATACGAGTTGAAAAAGTAGTTTTTCCTTTTTTCCCTCTAAAATTTGATGATGTAATTTAATCTTATTTTATTATTTCCACTATTATTTTATAATTTCTATAGGAGGCCCATTTTAGACCTCAAAATTCCCATAATTCTACATCCTAACTCCCTCAATTGTGCTATCCTTAATTTATTATTCTTAGCTACTACGCACTACAAAATTAGAGTGACTATACCATCATCATTGCCTCATGTTATTGTGGACTGCATAATCCCTAAACCTCTTCCTTGATATTTCTCACTATCCTGAATCGATCAACATGTTACATGAATAATAATACAGACTAGGCTATTTTGGGACTAATGTCATCTTTTCATGAATAAATTCCATTAGCAAGTGCCAATATCTTGACATGACAAGATGGTGATCAATGGGGAATCAAAGGATATCGTATAAGAGGATACTTGTGAAGCTAAAATCGCAAAGATATCTTCAAGCAATAAGATGAAGGGACACTAGATCAAGACATAAGAACGAAGATAAATATCACATGTAAGACTCCATATTAGCTAGCCTCTTGGGGGACGAGGATGAAGCACATGCAAGACATATCATGAAGAATCAAATATGTTAAGAAGAAGAGAATCATGGCATAGGCACTCTACAATGAAGTTCATGTTATCATTACCAAGGCATGGATTATGTAGGTGTCACCATAGGAGTCTTATGTATAATTGTATTTTTCCACATAATTTTTTGATGTAATTATGTAATTTCCAAAATGAGAAAAATGTAAAAGGTGTGGAAGCCCAAGGATCACACATAGAATGTGAAGAGTCATAAATAAGTTCAAGGATTTCATAGGAATTGGAATAGTCACATGGGAGATCAAGACTCATGAGGGAAAATCAATATTTACAAGGGATGTGGAGAGTCACCTCATTTTTTATATATTCAACCTCATAGCTAAAGAAATGTACATTTCACCTTGGCTTCTCAAGATAGGCATAGGAGAGAAGACTAGTCTTTTGAGAAGCAAGTAGTTGTTTAACATTCCACTATTCGAACTAGTGTTTTATCATTGCAATAGTGTATCATGGGACTTCAAATTAATAATTTGAAGGTGTTGGAGTTGGAACACTTTTCATACATATGTCGTGAATGTGTAACTCCCCACCCCACTCACCTTTACAAGATATTTAGGGTCAAAATGAGCTGAGTATTTCTATCACATGACCTGACCTCCAAGTTCCATTTATGGAAGTGGGGTCTGAAAATTGGAAACTTACTAACATCCCTTAGGGACTACAGATCACACAGGAGCTATAAAATCACCCCATGTGACCAATCCATGATTTCGAACACTGCACCATTAACTCCACAATTGCACCCCTGACACCTCATGCATGTGATTATGAGGCTATAACTGCACTCACAAACCACTCTACCAACAATTTTGTATTAGCATTTGTGCGATTCATGCAACATTTTTAGGATAGCCTGTAGACCACTACCCATAACATCCTATAACCTTCTAGAAACATTAATAATATGATAACAATGATAACCATTCAAAACTTGAACAAAATATTAACTAGTACATGCCTAATATACGATACTCATTTCATGACACGCATGGTAAACATGAAATCTATAGGTCATCAATCCATATTTTATCATAAACTTATAATAATCACCAAGAAGGTTCAATTCCATCTCAACCTAATTGAAACAACACTTCTTATCCAATGCATTCATTAACCATTCAATAACTTATCAAATCATGAAAAAGAACCATAACTAGAGCACATAATAGAACCATGCATATAACCAAGATATATCCATAACAGAAAACGTGAGAAATTAGCCATAAAATCAAAATAATAACCAATACATGTGATCATTGATCACAACAGGAAATATATCATATAAAAGTATACAAATCCAAGCCAGTCAGGGACTTTTATGTACCACCCGACCATAGATTGACTTGTTCAAAATATTTATTTTATCCAATCACCTCTGTGACATATTCCAAGCATGACTATGGCATATCCTGGAATAAACTAAGACATAACAAAATATGAAATCCAGATGTTGAACTACTTCCATGATTAATCTATTGTTATCTCACCTAAACCGGTCCCAAGATCACCAAACCAAAACAAGATTGGATAACACAGAAATTACTTCACCATATCTAGAGGAATTTTTCTTTTCCGACCAACCTCTCAAGGGATTCCCATAAAAAACCATCTCCATGCCCAACCCTTGGATTTTCCTAAGACCACCTCAACCTGGGTCCAAAAAATTCTAGCAATCTAAAGCTCAAACAAGAATGAATCCCATCACACCATGACTATCCAGGGAACAGAAAGGCAAGGATGAAACCAATGTCAAACCAAAAAAAACCCATGCCAAACCCATTCCAATGGAAAAAAATAAACCAAATAATCAAATCCATGTATGATGAATTCACGTCCTAGAAAGGAAATAACACATGCAACATGTTACCTATAAAATCCTCCTACTGAATCTGTTGATCCAACCTTGTATTTAAACTCCCTTTCTTTTGACCACTTTCCTTTTCTTTCCTTTTCTTTCCATTGCCTTCCTTTTCCTTCCTTTTCTTACTTACTTTGTTTCTCTCTTTCTAAAACTGATCCAAGGCTAAAACTAACAAAATTTGTAATGACCACAGGGCTGTGAAATATTTCTCTGATTCCTTTTCATAATTTAGGTATCGTTTTTTCTTCAATTTCCCCTGCATGCATATTTTTGTCTCTTCACTTTCATATTCTCCTATTTTCCTTTCTCATAATTAAATTTCAATTATTGCCTCTTTGCCTTTTCCAGCTCCCTTTCCAATGTCTTTACCAATTTCCATACCCATTATTACAAACAAGTGATGCCCACTATAGTGTTTTCCGAACATTCATCTTGGAATATGTGTCCCATGAACTTGGTCTTATTGTTTTTTCCTTTAATACCTTTATTACATGGAAATTTAAGTTAAAGCTATTACAAAACCCTCCCCCTTGGGGGAACACCGTCATCAGTGTTATATGACTCCTATAATCAAAAAACTGTTGAAAACAAAACATACTATATATGGAGCTTTATAACATAGCTCGATGCAATATTTTCAATGATATCCTACTAAAAAAAAAAAAAAATTAGGAAATGGAACTTGGAAAACATCATGAATTTTGACTGTTGGCGACAATGCAATTCTATAGGGAATTGGTCCAATCCTCTTAAGGATCTCAAAAGGCTCACAATACCAAGGTTCCAACTTGGCACATGAACCAAGCATCAAGGAGCTCCTCTTGGGATTGATGCGCAAGTACACATGCTCCCCAACCTAAAAATCCTTGAATTATCTATGTTGATCTACATAACTCTTCTTCTTGTCCTGGGTCGCCTTTACGTTCCTCTTAATAACCCTCATCTCCTTCTCCATATCAGATAAAATATCTGGTCCAATTAAATTTTTTTTATTTGGATCACTCTAGCTGATGGGAGTATTACAACTCCGCCCTTAAACAACCTCAAATGGACTCATCCTCAAGGATTCGTGATACCCATTATTGTATGGAAACTGCATTGGCAGATACTCCTCCCACTTCCATTGCTGATGGATGATGTACATCATCAACATATGCTCAAGAATCATGTTGACCCTCTCTGTCTATCCCCCTCTTTTTGGATGAAAAGATGTACTAAAGGACAACTTTGTCCCTAAGCCTGCAAAAAACTCCTTCCAAAACCTAGAAGTGAACTTGGAATCTTTGTATGATCTTCTTGGGAATAAAATTCAACCTCATTATCTCTCTGATGAATATCTAAGCTACCTCACTAGCTGAACTAGTAGACTTCAATGCAATTAAGTGAGCTACCATGTTCAACTAAAAAAAAAAAACCACTATGGTTCTGGATGGAACTCTCATTGCAAACAATACATACTATATATGGATCTTTATAACATAGCTCAATGCAATATTTACAATGACATCCTATTGGAAAAAAAAACTATGGTTCTGGATGGAACTCTCCCTTTGGTTCCTCTTGCAATAAAAATTAATAAATCACATTATCCAACATCCTTCACATATCTCTTAGGAAATTCAAAAAAACACTATGCTTTTGGGTGGAACCCTCCCTTTGGTTCCTCTTGCAATAACAACTAATAAATCACATTATCCAACATCCTTCATGAACTTTCACTGTTGGCAGCAATGCAAGTATATAGGGCACTGGTTCAATCCTCTTAGGGATCTCAAAAGTCCCACAACGCCAAGGTGCCAACTTGGCACATGAACTAATTCAAGGAGCTCCTCTTGGGATTGATGCGCAAGTACACATGCTCCCCAACCTAAAACTCCTTGAATTATCTATGATGATCTACATAACCCTTCCTCTTGTCCTGGGTTTCCTTTACATTCCTCTTAATAACTCTCATCTCCTTCTCCATATTAGCTAAAATATATGGTCCAATCAATAATTTTTTCGTTGGATCACTCTAGCTGATGGGAGTATTACAACTCCGCCCAGAAACAAGCTCAAATGGACTCATCCTCAAGGATTCCTGATACCCATTATTGTATGAAAAATTCATTGGAAGATACTCCTCCCACTTCCTTTGCTAATGGATGATGTACATCCTCAACATGTGCTCAAGAATCCTGTAGACCCTCTTTGTTTGTCCCCCTCTTTTTGGATGAAAAGATGTACTGAAGGAAAACCTTGTCCCTAAGCCTGCAAACAACTCCTTCCAAAACCTATAAGTGAACTTGGAATATCTATATGATCTTCTTGGGAATAACATGCAACCTCATTATCTCCTTGATGAATATATAATCTACCTCACTAGCTAAATTAGTAGACTTCAATGCAATTAAGTAAGCTATCTTGTTCAACTTATCAACCACAACCATGATGGAATCATGATTCTTTTATTTCCTGATCAAACCTATAATGAAGTCCATGGAAATGACCTCCCATTTCCATTATAGAATCAAAATAGGTTGTAATAGCCTAGTTGGGTGCTTACAGTCATATTTTACCTGATGATAGTGCAAACATCTAGCAACAAACTCAACCAACTATTTCTTCAATTTCAGTCAATGATATAGATTTTTAATTACTATCAAAGTATTTTGATATCATGGGTGGCTTGAATAGGGTCTGACATGAAACTCCCACAATATGAGCTTCTTCAACTCACTATTATCTGACATGTTAGCATCTGAATTGGACCCCAAGCTGAAAAGGAAAAATAGAGTAACAACTAAACCACGCTCAGCCTTGTAGCTAGCCCTACAAGGACAAGAGAGGGCTCTCTCGTGAAAGAATATTCAATGGAACACAATAAATGGACTGATATTAGGCTAGATAAAATGATGGGAAAAGGGTTTAATAGAATGAATGAATGAATTAATTTCAGGGATGTGTGGGATATAAAGGGACAGTTGAAACCGAGAATTAAATCAGGACACAGGGTATTTCATGGGGCAAGATAGGCAGGAAAATTAGCAATTAAAATTTAATGAGGATGGTATGGAAAGACAGGTGAGGAGCTGAAAAGGGCACAACAAATGGATCCTTTTATAACAGAAGAAAAAACACAGAGCATGAATGATTTCCCAAGGCAGAGCATATAAAATGGATTCTACCTTTCTATCTTGAAAGCATTCAAAAGGAAATGTTTATGGATGAATGGAACACATAAACAATTCACATATGAAACAAAGGAGAAAAACAAATGCTAACTCTCATACCACATGGATCCCACAAATCAGAGTTGCATCTCTTATTAATTTCTGTCAAACTGTATAATGTAGCGCAGAGATGTTATTCCACACTATTCCCCCTACTTTCTGAGTTACCAATTCTCTGAATCTCAGACTGCTTTACAAATGATTTGCAATTACATTAAATAGGTTGAAATGTGGGAACATAGATCCACAAGAAAAGGGAGTTGTTTTAACTGCGGAAGAACTGAAATACAATCATAGTAAAGAAATACAACAATCTGCCCCTGAAAATAAGGGACATCATTGCATTTGACCACTTGGAGATTTTTCTGTTAGGCTGTATGAAAGAAAATAGGTAATCCGATGAACAAATTTCCTATTTTGCTTCTTTCTGTAACAATCTTTGTTTTAAATAAGCTCTCAGCCCTTTGACTATTGCTTTCCATATTCTGTTTGAATAAAACTGACCTTTTAATAAACATGCCTTCGGAATGAAACTTTGGCTTTAGTGAAGGGAAAATAATGAATAGGAAGGAAGGGAGAGGAGGCGGGACCCGCATTACAATCGCAATTGGAGGCGATAGGGAGAGGGAATACAATATACAGTGGAGCGTTAAAATATGTGTTGCGATGGAATAATCGCAAATCGAGATGGAGGAATGGGGAATATGTAATTTAGAACGAGGCCGAAACTTCTGATGCGATTGGCATATGTCTGATGGAAAAATAGCGAAGTCAGAAGGTGCCATGGATAAAACCCTTTAAAGCAAAAACAAAAAATGTATTTTCCGTGTTTACAAAGGAAAAAACACTTTTTTCATTGAAGAGGCGGAGGGCTTTAGGTGGGACCCATGGGAACAATCACAATCGCAATCGGGAATGGGAGCGGGTGTATCACATAATTGGATCCGTCGATTGTGATTTGCGATGTGCGATCAATCGCAATCGGGGATTGGAATCAGGAGAGGGGCGGAGTATAACACATATGGGGAATGGGAAAAACCTTTGCAAAAACGAAATATAACAAATTTCGAGTTTACAAAGGGGAAAGCCCTTTATATTATAAATGGGCGGAAGTACTGTATGGTGGGCCCAACATCAATCATAATCGGAAATCAGAGGTAGGCAAGATCGGGGGAAAGATTTAATATCGCCGATTGGAAAGGCCCGATGAGTTGTGAACCGTCCGATCGGTGGGGAAAATTGACGGTGGTGAGATCAATCGGGGGTTGTTGCGATCAGGGGAGCGGATCGGGTAATCGGAAGGAAATATGTGATCGGGAGATCGAAAGGAGGGGTGCGATCGGGAGATCGGAAGGAAATATGTGATCGGGAGATCGGAAGGAGGGACTTGCGATTGATTGGATTTTCTTGCGATTGGCCAATTGGAACTTGAAAACAAAACATGCGATGCGATTAAAGAGCGGCGGGGTTTATAATATATAACTTAAAGTTTATTATAAAGTTTAAGGGGTCATGGAAAAGGGGAAGTGGTTTATAACGGCGGAAATTTATAATATAAAGGTTTTTATTATAAAGTTCTACAGGAAATGGAGGGGAAGTGGTTGGGAACGATGGGGGGTTTTATAATATAGAACCTTTTATTATAAAGTTCTATGGCATGGAGGGGAAGTGGTTAGCAATTAAATCACATATTTTTTTAAAATAATTTATAATGTGATTTTGTAATTGGAAAGGGGGAAAAGGGTTTTTTATTAAAGAAATATAAAACTTTAATAATATAAAGTTTAAAGGGAAAAATGGGGAAATAGGGGGTATATGAGGATATAAGGGCTTTTACTTCAGTTAAGCATAAGTTTCAATACAGAAGTCAGTTTTGAAAGTGTAGTATACCGTTGGAAAGCTCTTTCTGATGGATCTACTTTGGAAGATGATTTGGTGCTGAACATGCTACAGAAAATTCTCTGAAGTCAGGGACATCACTTTGTGGAGATAACATCTTTTGAATTGTGACTTATTACACATGATGATATATAATGAATAATAATAAAGGCGAAATATCATGTTTCCACCTCAAAACATGGTTTTGAGGCGAAAATTACATCAAACTGAATAAAATGTCTCTCTGATTCTTCTAGGTGCTTTGAATTTGAGCTTATTGGCTTCCTCATGACCTTGCTGATATTTATTGACATTTGACTCATTAATTTGACCATGGTGAGACCCTAGAAACTAATGAGACCCATCCTATGACCTACTGATATGATTTTAAGAATGAAAGTGAATAATGACTGAAGACCATAGAGAGGAAAAATTAGCAAGTTTCACATGAGGGAAACATGATAAAAATTACTACCATCATTGAATCCATGACCTAGTGGAACGGTGAAATTGATTATTATGGGACTCCTAATATGAAAATGCAAAGAGTAACTTTGATCACTGATGGCAGTATGACTAGACTGACACTAACATTGGCTCCAATGGGGATGGTAGCTCCTTGGAGGTGCCAAGAACACTGTAGACCAAGTAGCCTTATCCATTGGGCATGGAGTCGAAAATACTGAAACAAGATACAATGAATATTGACTCTGACTGAAGGCTAAGACTGAAAAATCATAGTAAAACCAAACTGACTTAAGACATGACTAAAACACAATTGACAAACTGGAAAGATGCTCATAATTGAGCTTATTCATCAAAACCTACTCTAATTGTTGCATTCACCACCTGATCAAGTGAAATGGAACAACCAATGCAACCATGTAAGCATCTTGGCTACTATTTGAATTCTCCCCAAGTGCTTTCTAATGAGCAAGTAGAGAGAAGAGCTAAAAGGCAACTCCCATGGAAGCTTAGAATCAGGTTGAATTTTGATAAATTTGCAAAGTCTGAATTGACCAGATGACCTCAAGAATACTGTGAAAGGATCTTCATAATAATATCTATTGATTTCCCTTAATACATCACTGCTCTGGTCCAGGTAATCTCCATACCTTGATCTTAGAATTTTCCTAACCTTTGAGATGTCTCCTTCTGATGACTGCAGCAAGCTGTCAAAAGGATCCTGAACTTCGTGAATAACCAATCCCTCTTGATGATTAGGAACAAAAAAAAAATCTTCTTCATTAGTCTCCTTATATGACTGCAAATCTTGATATGGGCTTTGTAATGAAACATCTGATGAACAAGACAATGAAGTCGACTTTCGAATAAAATTATTGTCAACATTCTTTTCTAGCACATGGTTAGCCAATGGAGAAGGACTTTTACAGCAAACATCATCCAACACATGAGAAATAGGATCATAGAAAACTTGAAAAGACTGCTGCGACGTATCTGCATGACACTCTACAGACTGTTCAACTTTTCTTTTAGAGATATTACGAAAATTCTTCTTTATAAACTGAAATGCTTCGAAACATAAGGGTACAGAATCCTCTTGCATCATTATATCATATGTTTCAGCTTCCAAGACTTCATCTATAATTTGACCTTCAATTGCGTTTGGTGGCTGCAAATCTAGAGCTGGGGAGGGTTTTATATCATAGATGATTTCATCAGTCATTTTAGGGGAAGATTTCTCATAGAAAAATTGCTCAAGAATTTCACTATTTGTCTCAACCTCAACATTAAAACTAAGAGATTGTTGATTTATAATTGCATGAAAGTTATCTTTGATGAACTGAATTGAAGCGAAACAAAGAGGAAAAGATCTTTCACTTACTTCCCAATTTTCCAGAATTTCCTCATCACTGTCTTGGATAATATGCATCGGATGATTATTGTTTTCAAGCTGTTGAAATGGAACTTCCTCCCACAAATCAGCAATTGATTTTGCTGCAAGACTAGCTTGTGTTTGGAAAAAATCATCATCATCGTATTGATCGAATTTTGGCAAATCATCAACATAAAACATATCATCAAGCATACAATTCATATCAAGAGATTTCTCATCTCCGAGATGTTCTATAACACAGTCATTGTTAGATGGATGATAACTGGAATAAGAAAGAAAATGTTTTGGATCAGCCACTTTTTCTTGAACATCCATTTCATTCCTAGCAGTGATTTTCCGCACCATCTTTTCCACTGCGTTTACCAAAAGGTCAATCTTTACCTCTGAAGGTGTCAGGTGCTCTGCAACATTCTTCTTTTCTTCTTCCTTTATCTTTGCTCTTCTGATCAACAGATTAGCTTCTACATCTACTGCACTGTTCTGTATCTCTTCAAGTGTTGTTGAGTTCCTTTCTCTCAGCTGAAACTCCATTTTTGGATCAAAAGCGCCCGGGTAATGTAAGAGAGCCGAGCCAGGAGGGGGTCTTATATTGACAGGTATCGAATAACAAACTCGATTGAATCTGGTGGAAAAATGTTGTACTGTCTCCCCTAACTGTCTTTTCAGTTGGGCATACTCGTCTAAAATAAGGAAAGGGTTCTGTCTGACCACCCATCTGTCGAGGAAGACTTTTACGAACTACTGGAATTCTGAGATGCTCGCATCAGGCAGGGTTTTGAACCAACTCTTGACTTTTCCTTGCAAAGAAAGAGCAAAAAGCCTAATACTAAAAACTTCTTCATCAACCTCAAAAAGGTATAGGAAAGTCTCAACATTATGCACATGTTGCTCAACGTTGACATTGTTACATTCACCATCAAATCTCTTCAAATATAAGTAATAATTTTTAGGAAAAGCATGGAGTACAGAAGGTAAAACAAGAGGTTTATACCTATCCAGGACTATATAAGGTCTAGGAGTATATATAGGAGCTACAGGATCAGTTTTGGTCTCTTTAGGCTGATCATTTCGAAGATGGTCATCATAATATTTGGGAAAAGGATGGAGGCCAAGATCAAAAGAAAACTCAGTATTTACACTTTTTGAACAGGTTGAGTGAAAATTTTGGTCACCTTTATCATACAACAAATTCTAAAAAACTTTCAAGATAGCTTCAGGAAAAGAAAAGAAGTAATTTATCAAAAAGCAGATTAGATCCTGAATACCATTCCACTTTGGATACCTGAACTTTGTGTAAGGTCCTTCCATTTTCCTGTGGAAAGAGTCGGTCCTCCAGTGGAGTCTTTACATTGAGTTGGAGTCGCCAGGTGAAAGATTCAACTTTTATATGCATCTGATTGTTTGTTCACCATCATCAATCAGATATGATACTTTGTCATTCTTTACCAGGGATTTAGATATGATATTTGTATTCCCCAGTATGGTCGCCAGAGATGTTAGCACCTGAATTGGACCCCAAGCTGAAAAGGAAAAACAGGGTAACAACTAAACCACGCTCAGCCTTGTAGCTAGCCCTACAAGGATAGGAGAGGGCTTTCTCCGTGAAAGAATATTAAATGGAACACAATAAATGGACTGATATTAGGCTAGATAAAATGATGGGAAAAGGGTTTAATAGAATGAATGAATTAATTAATTTCAGGGATGTGTGGGATATAAAGGGACAGTTGAAACCGGGAATTAAATCAGGACACAGGGTATTTCATGGGGCAAGATAGGCAGGAAGATTAGCAATTAAAATTTAATGAGGATGGTATGGAAAGACTGGTGAGGAGCTGAAAAGGGCACAACAAATGGATCCTTTTCAAACAGAAGAAAAAACATAGAGCATGAATGATTTCCCAAGGCAAAGCATATAAAATGGATTCTACCTTTCTATCTTGAAAGCATTCAAAAGGAAATGTTTATGGATGAATGGAACACATAAACAATTCACATACGAAACAAAGGAGAAAAAAAAATGCTAACTCTCATACCACATGGATCCCACAAATCAGAGCTGCATCTCTTATTAATTCCTATCAAACTGTACAATGTAGCACATAGATGTTCTTCCACACTATTCCCCTACTTTCTGAGTTACCGATTCTCTGACTCTCAGACTTCTTTAAAAATGATTTACAATTACATTAAATAGGTTGAAATGTGGGAACATAGATCCACAAGAAAAGGGAGCTGTTTTAACAGCCGAAGAACTGAAATACAATCATAGTAAAGAAATACAACAATCTGCCCCTGAAAATAAGGGACATCATTGCATTTTACCACTTGGAGATTTTGCTGTTAGGCTGTATGAAAGAAAATAGGTAATACAATGAACAGATTTCCTATTTTTCTACTTGCTGTAACAATATTTGTTTTAAATAAGCTCTTGGCCCTTTGACTGTTGCTTTCCATATTCTGTTTGAATAAAACTGACCTTTTAATAAACATGCCTTCGGAATGAAACTTTGGCTTTAGTGAAGGGAAAATAATGAATAGGAAGGAAGGGAGAGGAGGCGGGACCCGCATTACAATCGCAATCAGAGGCGATATGCAGAGGGAATACAATATACAGTGGAGCATTAAAATACGTGTTGCGATGGAACAATCGCAAATCGGGATGGAGGAATGGGGAATATGTAATTTAGAACGAGGCCGAAACTTCTGATGCGATTGGCATATGTCTGATGGAAAAATAGCGAAGTCAGAAGGTGCCATGGAGAAAACCCTTTAAAGAAAAAACAAAAAATGTATTTTCCGCGTTTACAAAGGAAAAAACACTTTTTTCATTGAAGAGGCGGAGGGCTTTAGGTGGGACCCATGGGAACAATCGCAATCGCAATCGGGAATGGGAGCGGGTGTATCACATAATTGGATCCGCCGATTGCGATTTGCGATGTGCGATCAATCACAATCGGGGATCGGAATCGGGAGAGGGGCAGAGTATAACACTTATGGGGAATGGGAAAACCTTTGCAAAAATGAAATATAACAAATTTCGAGTTTACAAAGGGGAAAGCCCTTTATATTATAAATGGGCGGAAGTACTGTATGGTGGGGCCGGCGTCAATCGCAATCGAAAATCAGAGGTAGGTGAGATTGGGGGAAAGATTTAATATCGCCGATTGGAAAGGCCAGATGAGTTGTGGACCGTCCGATTTGTGGGGACAATCGACGGTGGTGAGATCAATCGGGGGTTGTTACGATCGGGGGAGTGGATCGGGTAATCAGAAGGAAATATGCGATCTGGAGATCGGAAGGAGGGGTGCGATCGGGAGATCAAAAGGAAATATGCAATCGGGAGATCGGAAGGACGGACTTGCGATTGATGGGAGTTGTTGCGATTGGCCGATCGTAACTTGAAAACAAAACATGCGATGCGATTAAAGAGCGGCGAGGTTTATAATATATAACTTAAAATTTATTATAAAGTTTAAGGGGTCATGGAAAAGGGGAAGTGGTTTATAATGGCGGGACTTTATAATATAAAGGTTTTTATTATAAAGTTCTACTAGAAATGGAGGGAAGTGGTCGGGAACGATGGGGGGATTTATAATATAGAACTTTTATTATAAAGTTCTATGGCATGGAGGGAAGTGGGTTAGCAATTAAATCATATATTTTTTTAAAAATAATTTATAATGCAATTTTGTAATCGAAAGGGGGAAAAGGGGTTTTTACAAGAAATATAAAACTTTAATAATATAAAGTTTAAAGGGAAAATGGGGAAATAGGGTATATGAGGATATATGGCTTATCACTTAAGTACAAGTTTCAATCCAAAAGGTTTACTGAGAGTGTAGTATACTGCTGGAAAGCTCTTTCCGCCTCTTTCTGATGGATCTACTTCTGGAAGATGATTTGGTGCTGGAAACATGCTACGGAAAACTCTTCTGGAAGGCAGGGACATCACTTTGTGGAGATAATAATCAATTGTGACTTATTACACATGATCATATATAATGAATAATAATAAAGGTGAAATATCATGTTTTCACCTCAAAACATGGTTTTGAGGTGAAAATTACATCAAACTGAGTAAAATGTCTCTCTGATTCTTCTAGGTGATGTGACTTTGAATTTATTGACATCCTCATGACCTTGCTGATGTTATTCATACTTTACTTATTAATTTGACCATGGTGAGACCCTAGAAACTAATGAGACCCATCCTATGACCTACTGATATGATTTTAAAAATGAAAGTGAATAATGACTGAAGAAGATAGAGAGGAAAATCAGCAAGTTTCACATGAGGGAAAACTGATGAAGAATTACTACCATCAATGAATCCATGACCTAGCAGAATGGTGAAATTGATTATTATGGGACTCCTAATATTCGAATGCAAAAAGAGCAGTTTTGATCACTGATGGCAGTGTGACTATACTAACGCTAAAATTGGCTCCAATGGGGATGGTAGCTCCTTGGAGGTGCCAAGAACACCGTAGACCAAGTAGCCTTATCCATTGGGCATGGAGTCGAAAATACTGAAACAAGATACAATGCATACTGACTCTGACTGAAGGCTAAGACTGAAAAACCATAATAAAGCCAAACTGACTTAAGACATGACTAAAACACAATTGAAAAACTGGAAAGATGCTCATAATTGAGCTTATTCATCAAAACCTACTCTAATTGTTGCATTCACCACCTGATCAAATGAAATGGAACAACCAATGCAACCATGTAAGCATCTTGGTTGCTATTTGAATTCTCCCCAAGTGCTTTCTAATGAGCAAGTAGAGAGAAGAGCTAAAAGGCAACTCCCATCGAAGCTTAGAATTAGGTCGAATTTTGATAAATTTGCAAAGTCTGATTTGACCAGATGACCTCAAGAATACTACGAAAGGATATTCATAAGAATAGCTATTGATTTACCTTAATAGATCACTCATCTGGTCCAGGTAATCTCCATACCTTGATCTTAGACTTTTTCTAACCTTTGAGCTGTCTCTTTCTGATGATTGCAACAGGCTGTCAAAAGGATATTGAACTTCGTGAATAACCAATCCCTCTTGATGATTAGGAAAAAAAAAAAAATATTCTTCATTAGTCTCCTTATATGACTACAAATCTTGATATGGGCTTTGTAACGAAACATATGATGAACAAGACAATGAATTCAACTTTCGAATAAAATTATTGTCAACATTCTTTTCTGGCACATGGTTAGCCAATGGAGAAGAAATTTTACAGTAAACATCATCCAACACATGAGCAATAGGATCATAGAAAACTTGAAAAGACTACTGCGACGTATCTGCATGACGCTCTACAGACTGCTCAACTTTTCTTTTAGAGATATTACAAAAATTCTTCTTTATAAACTGAAATGCTTCGAAAAATAAGGGTACAGAATTCTCTTGCATCATTAGATCATATGTTTAAGCTTCCAAACCTTCATCTATAATCCGACCTTCAATTGCGTTTGGTGGCTACAAATCTGGAGCTCGGGAGGGTTTTATATCGCAGATGATTTCATCAGTCGTTTTAGAGGAAGATTTCTCATAAAAAACTTGCTCAAGAATTTCACTATCTGTCTCAACCTAAACATTAAAACTGAGAGATTGTTGATTTCTAATTGCATGAAAGTTATCTTTGATGAACTGAATTGAAGCGAATTAAAGAGGCAAAGATATTTCACTTAATTCCCAATTTTCCAGAATTTCCTCATCACTGTCCTAGATGATATGCATTGGATGATTACTATTTTCAAGCTATTGAAACGGAACTTCCTCCCACAAATCAGCTGTTAATTGTGCTGCAAGACTAGCTTTTGTTTGGAATAAATCATCATCATCGTATTGATTGAATTTTGGCAAATCATCAACATAGAACATATCATCAAGCATACAAGTCATATCAAGAGATTTCTCATCTCCGAGATGTTCTATAACACAGTCATTTTTAGATTGATGATAGCTGGGATAAGAAAGAAAATGTTTTGGATCAGACACTTTTTCCTGAACATCCATTTCATTCCTGGCAGTGATTTTCCGCACCATATTTTCCACTGCATTTACCAAAAGGTCAAGCTTTACCTCTGAAGGTGTCAGGTGCTCTGCAACATTCTTCTTTTCTTATTCCTTTAGCTTTTCTCTTCTGATCAACAGATTAGCTTCTACATCTACTGCACTGTTCCATATCTCTTCAAGTGTTTCTAAATTCCTTTATCTCAGCTGAAACCCCATTTATGGATTGAAAGCGCCCGGGTAATGTAAGAGAGCCAAGCCAAGAGGGGGTCTTATATTGACATGTATCGAATAATAGACTCGATTGAATCTGGCAGAAAATTGTTGTACTGTTTCCCATAACTGTCTTTTCAGTTGGGCATACTCATCTAAAATAAGGAAAGGGTTCTGTCTGACCACCCATCTATCGAGGAAGAATTTTACAAACTGTGGGAATTCTGAGATGCTTGCATTAGGCAGGGTTTTGAACCAACTCTTGACTTTTCCTTGCAAAGAAAGAGAAAAAATCCTAATACTAACATCTTCTTCATCAACCTCAAAAAGGTCTAGGAAAGTCTCAACATTGTGCACATGTTGCTCAGCGTTGACATTTTTACATTCACCATCAAATCTTGGAAAATATAGGTAATAATTTGCAGGGAAAGCATAGAGTACAGAAGGTAAAACAAGAGGTTTATACCTATCCGGGACTATAGAAGGTCTAGGAGTATATACAGGAGCTACGGGATCAGTTTTCGTCTCTTTAGGCTGATCATTTCGAAGATGGTCATCATAATATTTGGGAAAAGGATGGAGGCAAATATCAAAGGAAAAATCAGTATTTACACTTTTTGAACAGGTTGAGTGAAGATTTTGATCACCTTTATCATACAACAAATTCTGAAAAAATTTCAGGATAGCTTCAGGAAAAGAAAAGAAGTAATTTAACAGAAAGCAGATTAGATCCTGAATACCATTCCACTTTGAATACCTGAACTTTGTGTAAGTTCCTTCCATTTTCCCGTGGAAAGAGTTGGTCCTCCAGTGGAGTCTTTACATTGAGTTGGAATCGCCAGGTGAAAGATTCAGCTTTTATATGCATCTGATTTTTTGTTCACCATCATCAATCAGATATGATACTTTTTCATTCTTTACCAGGGATTTAGATATGATCTTTGTGATCCCCAGTATGGTCGCCAGAGATGTTTGTACCTGAATTGGACCCCAGGTTGCAAAAGGAAAATCAGGGTAACAACTAAACCATGCTCAACCTTGTGGCTAGCCCTACAAGGACAGGAGAGGGCTCTCTTTGTAAAATAATATTCAATGGAACAAAATAAATGGACTGATATTAGACTAGATAAAATGATGGGAAAAAGGTTTAATAAAATAAATGAATTTTTCAGGGACGTGTGGGATAAAAAGGTATAGTTGAAACCAGGAATTAAATGAGGACACAGGGTATTTCATGGGGCAATATAGGCAGGAAAATTAAAATTAAAATTTAATGAGGATGGGATGGAAATACTGGTGCGGAGCTCAAAAGGGCACAATAAATGGATCCTTTTTAAACAGAAGAAAAATACAGAGTATGAATGATTTCCCAAAGTAGAGCATATAAAGATGGATTCTACCTTTCTATATTGAAAGCATTCAAAGGGAAATTTTGATGGATGAATGGAACACATAAAAATTCACGTATGAAACAAAAGAGAAAAACAAATTCTAAATCTCATACCACATGGACCCACAAATTAGAGTTGCATCTCTTATTAATTCCTGTCAAACTGTACAATGTAGCGCAGAGATGTTCTTCCACACTTTTCCCCTACTTTCTGAGTTACAGACTATTCCGACTCTCGGACTGCATTACAAATGATTTATAATTACATTAAATAGGATAAAATGTGGGAACATAGATCCACAAGAGAAGGAATTTGTTTTAATCATAGTAAATAAATACAACAATTTCCCCCTGAAAATAATGGACATCATTGAATTTAACCATTTGGAGATTTTGCTATTAGGTTGTATGAAAGAAAATAGGTAATCCGATGAACAGATTTCCTATTTTGATGCTTGCTATAACAATCTTTATTTTAAATAAGCTCTTGGCCCTTTGGTTGTCGCTTTCCATATTCTGTTTGAATAAAACAAACCTTTTAATAAACATGCCTTTGGAATGAAACTTTGGCTTTAATGAAGGGAAAATAGTGAATAGGAAGGAAGGGAGAGGAGGCGAGACTCGCATTACAATCACAATCAGAGTCTATAGGCAGAGGGAATAAAATATATAGTGGAGTGTTAAAATACGTGTTGCGATGGAACAATCGCAAATCGGGATCAAAGGAATAGGGAATATGTAATTTAGAATGAGGTCGAAACTTCTGATGCGATTGGCATATGTCTGATGGAAAAATAGTAAAGTCAGAAGGTGCCATGGAGAAAACCCTTTAAAAAATGTATTTTCCGCGGTTAGAAAGGAAAAAACACTTTTTTCATTGAAGAGGCAGAGGGCTTTAGGTGGGACCCATGGGAACAATCGCAATCGCAATCGGGAATGGGAGCGGGTGTATCACATAATTGGATCGGTCGATTGTGATTTACGATGTGTGATCAATTGAAATCAGGGATCAAAATCGGGAGAGGGGTGGAGTGATATATATATAAAACCTCCGATGCGATTGGGGGAGGTCCCTTAATATGTGATCAATATAACCGAAGTTCGATTTAACAAAGGGAAAGGCATTTTAGATATAAATGGGTCGAAGGACTATATGTTGGGCCCGGGGATTAATCACAATCAGAAATCGGAGGGGGAGCAAAGTGCAACACATATTGGGAATGCTGATTGCGATGGTCCGATTAGCTACGGGCCATCTGATCGGCAGGGAAAATCGACGGTGGGGAGATCAATCGAGTGTAGTCCCGATCGGAGGAGCGGATCGGGTAATCGGAGGGAGGGGTGCGATCGGGTGATCAGAAGGAAAGATGTGATCGGGAGATCAGAAAGAGCGACTTGCGATTTATCGCATCGGAGGATGGTGCGATCAACAGATCGAAGGATGGTGCGATTGGTGGGTTGGAGCACACACTTTGTGATTTGCGATTGATCGCATCGGAGGATGGTGCGATCAGTGGATCGGAGCACAAAATTTGCGATTTGTGATTGAAGAGTGGTGGGGTTTATAATATATAACTTAAACTTTAATATAAAGTTTAAAGGGTCATGGAAAAGGGGAAGTGGTTTATAACGGTGGGACTTTATAATATAAAGGTTTTTATTATAAAGTTTCTACGGGAAATGGAGGGGAAGTGGTTAGCAATTAAATCGCATATTTTTTAAAACAATTTATAATGTGATTTTGTAATCGGAAAGGGGGAAAAGGGGTTTTTATTAAAGAAATATAAAACTTTAAGAATATAAAGGTTAAAGGGAAAAATGGGAAATAGGGGGTATATGAGGGTATAAGGGCTTTTAATTCACTTAAGCATAAATTTCAATCCATAAGTCAGTTTTGAGAGTGTAGTATACCGTTGGAAAGCTCTTTTTGGGCTATTTCTGATGGATCTACTTGGAGGATGATTTGGTGCTGAACATGTTGCAGAAAACTTCTATGAAGGCAGGGACATCACTTTATGGAGATAACAGCTTCTGAATTGTGATTTATTACACATGATGATATAGAATTACATAATGAATAATAATAAAGGCAAAATATCATGTTTTCACCTCAAAACATGGTTTTGAGGTGAAAATTACATCAAAATGAATAACATGTCTCTTTGATTCTTCCTAGTGTTGTGACTTCTGACTTTATTGACTTCTTCATGACCTTGCTGATATTATTGAAATTTGACTCATTAATTTGACCATGGTGAGACCCCAGAAACTAATGAGACCCATCCTATGACCTACTGATATGATTTTAAGAATGAAAGTGAATAATGACTGAAGACGATAGAGAGGAAAATTAGCAAGTTTCACATGAGGGAAAACTGATGAATAATTACTAACATCAATGAATCCATGACCTAGCGGAATGGTGAAATTGATTATTATGGGACTCCTAATATGCGAATGCAAAAAGAGCAGTTTTGATCACTGATGGCAGTGTGACTAGACTGACACTAACAGTGCACACAGGAGCGTCAATGCTCACAGAGCAGTAGGTGGTCTATAGAAACACCTCATTCACACAAGGAGCACAGTTCCTTAAAGGTCTCAGTATTTTTTTCTGATCACAAAGCAGATCGGTGCAGGTTTTTGAGTGACATTCGTGCCAATCAGCACAAGAATTTTGGAAATCAACTCATTTTTCAAGGTCATACCAACGTCGATTTTCATTTCCTTAGCGAAATAATTCTCGACGCATATTATTTTCTCATAAGGGAGCTGACCTATTTTTCTTGGTTCTACACATGGGATTTTCTCGTTTGTGGTGGTCTTGAGTAGCAGACACAACAATTATTCATATCGATGGTGGATCTGAGTAGCGGTCACAGAGGTTGTGCTGGATCAGTGGCAGATCTATGATTAGGATCTCATATGTGTTGATTTTTTTGTTAGCATATCTTGTAATTATTCAATTCTCTAGAATCATTGAAGGGTGTGGAATCCAATAAATCCAGTATGAATAACTTTAGAGAAACATATCCCAAAAATTCTAGAAAACTCGATGGGATCAATTATATCAATTGGAAATTCAAGCTAAATATGCTGCTTGAGGGAGAAAATGCTTGGGTAAATTGTCAGTGGTGATGAGCAGAAAATAACATTGTAATAGGGGCAGCCACACTCATACAAGACTAGGATAAAAGGAAGAACATGGAAAAATTATTACTGAATATTTCTGTTAAGGACAATATTATCCCACACATCAGAGATGGAAAATCTTCCACTGAGATCTGGATGAAGCTCAAGAACTTATACGAGACACAAAACAAAAATCACATCTTTTCACTCAAAGGCAAGTTGTTTTCAATGAGGAGGAGAATGAATTCATTACTAGATTCATTGCAAGGGTCAAAGACCTAAAGGACAGTTTGGGTGACATCAGGGAGAAGGTCTCTAATTCTGATCTAGTTAGAATTATGTTAAAAAAAATGATGAATGAATACGAGATGTTCATCACATGCTTGGCCACACAGGATAAATCCCCTACATTAGAAGAAATGAGAGGAATATTGATACAAGAAGATGAGCATCAGAAAATTTTGAGACTTCAGAGTGCCGATCTTGCTCTGATGGCAAAAAAAATCCGTACAAAGGGAAACGACCACAGTAGCAACAGAAAGGTGTTAGCAATTTTCAAAAGAGACCATTAAGAGGTGTGTCTGCAAATTATTTTTCTGGCATTAAATGCTTTTGTTGTGGGAAAAATGGCCATCAAGCTAAGTTCTATTTTAAGAGGCACACAGATGAGGTTAGGAATAATCAAAGAAAGCACACGGTACATTTTACCGATGAAGGTCACAGACATGATCTTCGACTATTTGTAACTGATTGTGCTCTTTTAGCTTCTGAGGAGGATGAGGACAACATATAATATGTTGATTATGGAGAATCCTCACATATGATAGGTGTTAACGCTGGAATTAGCACTTGAATTGTGGCAAGCATCTCACAAGACACATCGTAAGATCTAAGGAAATTTAATGATTTTAATTATATAATTGGTAGGTAGTTTAAGCTCTCAATCACTTACCAGGGATTTTAGTCAGATTAAATATCACACTAATGAGGGTATTAAGTCATGATATGGTAGCAAAAGGGTAAGGTTGTAGTCTATGAGAAGAAGAAAAATTAAATATTGGAAGAGACAATGGGTGTGCAAGGAATAAATCCTCTTCTTTGATGAAAAACAACACAAGAGACAGTTTGATAATATGTCAACAAGAGAAATCTATAGCAAGAGTTACAATAATCTTATCGAATATCATGAAAGGTCACTGTTAAAGGAATTCTCTTTAAACTGTCATCATATATATATATATCATCAAGAAATCTCATTGTGTGAGACTAGTAAAATTTGAAAAAATACATAAACATATCAAGGGACTAATAAAAACATACAACAACATCCGAATTTACAAACTACAACTGAAGAAAATGAGGCATGGAAACACATGGAAATATTAACAATACACATATCAAGTAGGTAATAAGTCCTCAAAAGTCTTTTCTAATATTATTCACTGAAAAATACACTGATCATATGAGAAAAATATTCATAAACCACGAACCTTTTCTTCATGGAGCTTTATCATATGTATACAAAATACATTGTACTAATATTTATACTGACATCTCCACAAAAGGTGTGAATCTATTCTAAAAATTTATTACAATCTGATTCAAAAGATGATGCTTATCTTAAACTTTAATATAAAGTGATACAACAGAAATAAAGTAAGCATCATGATGGCTTTCAATTCGAAGTGGATGAATGATGTGGAAATTTGTTGGAAGATTGATCCTCTGTTCTTGTGCAACCACTTCCACAAAAAGTGAAAACAACATTTGAAGATGACATGGGGATGTTTCCCTCACAAAGTGCAAAAATAGAATTCTGAAATTTAGAAAGAAGCTTGATTAATGACACCTAGCAGTAGCTAATTCTATGGATAATGCATGCATGTAACTACTCATTAGTAGTATCCCTTGAGACTTGAAGAAAAACTTCCGCCACTTCATTTATATACAAAATTAGGAAAAAATAGCTCCCTTCTGGGTTTGTTGATAAATCCAGATTTTCTGCAAAAGGAAGCTATTATGAGAAATCCTGTAGATAACATCGTTTGTTGATTAAACCAAAAAATGTGTGAGCCTATCCTAAAAAGTATAGATAAAATCTAGTATTGAAGCAAAGATTTTGAGAGACTCTTCCTTAGTGAGCCTTCAAGTACTTTTTCCTATATGCTTTTGTTTCTGAACTCTCGCTCCCTTCGTTTCCTTATCTGGGCTTTCATCAATATTGGTCATTTCATTTCTTAGTCTAGGATTAGAAATCATTTTTCTATTTTAGCAAGAAATTATTTTCAAATAGTATTAGTGAATTCATAGCTATTAAACTTGTTGGTAAAACCCTACACACAACCTTGATTTCCTGCCTTGGAATGATAAACTAGTTGCTAGAGGATATGACTCTGTTAGTTATAGCTTCCACAAAGAACCTCAGACTTGAGAATGTTGAAATTAATCCTTTGATACAATTCCTTTAGCTATGGTATGGTTTAATGGAACGGTTTTAAATCATTCAAATATGAACACCAAGTCATCCCATAGCTCATAACATTCCCCTACATCATTTAAAGATTGATACCTTGTACATTATTTTCTTCTTCAACCATAACAAATAACTATAAGTTAGCTCCATCAACAATATAATCACTCCTTTAGAATATTTCTTCTAGTTTAGAAATAATTACCCTTTTAAGAACAATAACATCTCATAACATAGAAGATCTTTAATTAATCTCAAAGGAGAATGATATTTTCTCTGAAAAATTCTCACACGAATTTTAAAGGTAATAGCTACTTAATGGGTTTGCTTGTAAACCGATATTTTCTGTAAAAACATATTTTCCTTACTTGGGTTACTGAGTCCTTTTAATAAATTCTCCAATAGACACCATTCATCAAGGTAATACCTCTTATTTCAACATACCTTCAACATTCAAATAGCAGTATCTTTTCAACCGATAAAGGAGAATGATGTTTTCTTTGAAAAATACTCCATGTAGATCCTTATGTAGTTTCAGAGAAATAAGTGCCTTTATCTTTGTGTTGCAATGTAACCAAATTTCAGATAAATATTTGCCCTTTTTTTCTGTGTCACCAATGAAAACATGCTCCTAAAGAATAGTTGTCCTTTTCTCTGTGTCACTAATGAAAACATGCTCATGAAGAAATAGCTATTAACCTGGAAAGAGAAGCTATTATTTTATTACTAAAATGACCAATAACTTTTGACACTAACCTAAGTTAAAACAATAGTTTTAAATTCTTTTATCAACCTAAGACACAACAACACCTAAAATAAATAAAAAAATTGGTTTTGAGACTCTTTTTGGATTTTATTAAATATTACTAAAACTTTGACATACACTAGGGAACAATAAAAATTCAAAAATAATGATACAATGGTGGTTGGACTATTAACATTTATAGTTCTAACAATGGCTCTTATTGGGGATGAAGTCCTTTGTTTGAGGCTTCAAGGTTCGTAGTTATATTGCCTTTTCCAACACTTATTTCTCCAACCAACAATTCTTCTTATTAAATAAAAAATACCAGCATGCCTAGCCATTGGGTAATGGAGTCATAAGATAAATTTCAATCTTTCGCAACTTATTTCAACATAACTGAAAGCTAGATCAAACTGTGATCTGAAATTGAAACAAATGATCGAGTGGTGAGCTTATTTATGTACATCCCTAATTCTAATTAGTTGAAATTCACTTGGTCAAGCTTATACAAACTTCCAAAAGATTTTTTTCAATAACTCATTTCCTGACATGTCTTCAAATCCACTGCTAAAAGGATGAAAATTATAAAGCATAATCTCTAACTGGGACTTATACTTGATGTAATGGACAAGAAGTACTCCAAGACTAATAACAAGAGAGACTTTTATAAAACTAAACTCCATATGATCAGCAATAGGATCAACAAATCGACAAGGAGTCTTACTCAAAATAGTTTTGAGTTCAAGGATAGGATGACCCCAACTTTCCTCTGATAGAAAAATGCTTTGATGAAGAGCTTGTTCTTCATTTTTTTCACAAATTTCTTCTTCAACACTGTATCCCTACAACTCATATTTATAAATTTCAAATAGAGGCTCATAACTATTTTTACTATCATCAATTCTCAGCAAAGGTGATAATTCTTGAGCAATTTGTATGATCTACGCATCATCTTATTCCCCCGATTCAGATTCATAGATTGGATCATCACTGTGAACCTTAAAAGAAGGTGACATAAAAACATGCTCTTCATAATTAGTATATTTATTAAACAAAGGCTGATCTATGAATTTTTGACTGTGTTCACCGAATATCTCATCATGATGTTCAATAATCTATTGTTTATCCTCTTCTTGAATGATAGGAGTTTGAATAAAATCATGAGAACATGAGGATTGTTGAATACCTTCTGGTATAACCATGTTTTCTTTACATTTATGTTGTTCTTCATCACTTTCAACTTGCTTATCAAACTAATAGCAACATTTTGAAGCAAAACCTTCTACTTGATACCCGTCTTTATAAAATGAATTAAAAGCATCATGAAACTCTTTCAAACAAGTGATTTTATTTTTAGGAAGATCTCTACGCCAATCAAGGGTTACACCCTCCAAAGAATATCTAAACAAATTAATCTTTATGTGTTCAGGAAGAAAATGTATCCTATGAATCCAGTAATGAAAATTCCAATAAAACTCAGTTGGTACCTCCCAATCATGTCCACTAAACCTTGGAAGAGAAAATTCCCATTCACTTCTATCTAGCAAATGATTAGGAAAACAATCTATCTTTGAAAAAAATGGAGAAAGCATATCTTTTCACGAGGATCACTTCCATTAGAGTGTTGGATCTGAAAACAATGGAGTCGCCTATAGATTCTTTGTCATGTATTTCTCAGGTGAAATATCCCAATCTTCTTTAAGTTACCAATTCTCTTTCACCATCAAGAATTGATCATAAAAAATTTAAAACAAGAGACTCAGGAGAATACTTCATTTCAAGGCATTCATCTCCCGACAGACTCACCGAAAGATGTTAGCACTCGAATCAACACTTATATTGTGACAAGCGCCTAAGCACATACATCCTAAACTCTAGGGAAATTTAATGATTTCAATTATATAATTGGTAGGCTATTTAAGATCTCAATCACTAACAAGGGATTTCAGTCAAATTCATTGTCACACTAATGAGTGTATTGAGTCCTGATATGGTAGAAAAAAGGTAAGTTTGTAGTCTATGAGAAGAATAAAAGTGAAATAGTGGAAGATACAGTGGGTCTGCAAGGTAGAAATCCTCTTCATTGATGAAAAACAACACAAGAGAGAGTTTGATAATATTTCAACAAGAGAAAGCTATAGGAATACTTACAATAATCTCGAAAGATCATTGTTAGAGGGAATTTTCTTTAAACTGTCATCATATATATCTCATCAAGAAAGCTCACTGTGTGACACTAATAAAAGTTGACCAAATACATAAAAATATCAAGAGACTGATAAAAAAATACAACAATATCTGAATTTACAAACTACAACTGAAGAAAATGAGGTGTGGAAACACATGGAAAGATTAACAATACACATATCAAGTAGATAATAGGTGATCAAAAGTCTTTTCCAATATCATTCACAGAAAAATACACTCATCATATGAGAAAAATATTCATAAACCATGAACCTTTTCTTGATGGAGCTTTATCATATATATACAAAAGACATTATACTAACATCTCCACAAAAGGTGTGAATCTATTCTAAAAAGTTATTAAAATCTCATGCGAAAGATAAGGCTAATATTAAACTTTAATACATAGTGATACAACATAAATAAAGTAAAAGAAAAACATGATGGCTTGCACTTCGAAGTGGCTGAATGATGTGGAAATATTTTGGAAGACTACTCCTCTATTATGGTGCAACCACTTCCACAAAAAGTGCAAAAACAAAATTCTAAAATTTGGAAAGAAGCTTGATCAATGACACCTCACAACAACTAATTACATGGATAATGCACACATGTAACTACTCCTTATTAGTACCCCTCGAGACTTGAAGAAAAATTTTCTCCACTTCCTTTATACAAAAAATTAGGAAAAAATTATGGGTTTGCTGATAAAACCAAATTTTCTACAAAAGGCAGTTATTATTAAAAATCCTGTAGATAGTTGCGTTTGTTGATTAAACCAAAAAATGTGTGAGCCTCTCCTAAAAGGTTTATATAAAATCCAGTATTGAACCAAAGATTTTGAGAGAGTTTGACTTGGTGAGCCTTCTAGTTCTTTTTCATGTATGCTTTTGTTTCCAAGCTCTCGATCTCTTGGTTTCCTTATCTCGGCTTTCATCAATATTGATGATTTCATCTCTCAGTATAGGATTCGAAATCAGTTTTCTATTTCAGCCAGCAATTATTTTTCAATCAGTCTTAGCTAATGCACAATTGTTCAACCTGGAGGTAGAACCCTACATGCAACCCTCACTTCCTACCTTGGAATGATAAACTAGTTGTTGGAGGATGTGAATATGTTAGCTCTACCTTCCACAGAGAACCTCAGATTCGAGGATGTTGAACTTAACCCTATGAAACTACACCTTTAGCTATGGTATGGTTTAATGGCACGATTTGAAATCATTCAAATACGATCACCAAGTCATCCCATAATGCATAAAACTCCCCTGCATCATTTAAATATTGATACCTTGTACCTTTTTTCTTCTTCATCCATAATGAATAACTATAGATTAGCTCCACCAACAATATAATCACTCCTTTATAATATTTCTTCTAATTTAGAAATAATTACCCTTTTAAGAAGAACAATATATCACAACATAGAATATCTTTAATTAATTTCAAAGGAGAATGATCTCTACTCTGGAAAATGATCCTTGCATGAATTTTCTAGGTAATAGCTACTTACTGGGTTTTCTTGTAAAACTAGATTTTTTGTAAAAAATATCTGCCTTACTTGGGTTTTTGACTCCTTTTTATAAATCCTCCAATAGACACCTTTCATCAAGGTAAAACCTCTTGTTTCAGTAGACCTTCAACATTCAAAGAGCAATATCTTTTCACCTGATAAAGCAGAATGATGTTTTCTCTGAAAAATAGTCCTTATATCTCCTTATGTAGTTTCATAGAAATAACTGCCTTTATCTCTTTGTTGCAATGTAACAAAATTTTAGAGAAATGCCATTTTTTTTGTGTCACCGATGAAAACATACTCCTGAAGAAATACATGTCCTTTTCTCTGTGTCACCAATTAAAACATTCTCCTAAAGAAATAGCTATCAACACGAAAAGAGAAGCTATTATTTTATTACTAAAATGACCAATAAATTTTGACACTAACCTAAGTTAAAACAATAGTTTTAACTTCTTTTATGAACCTAAGACACAACACCACCTAAAAACTTAAAAAATATTTTTGGTTTTGAGACTCTTTTTGGCTTTTATTGAAGATGACTAGAACTTTGAAATAGGCTAGGGAACAAGAAAAATTCAAAAACATTGATACAATGGCGGTGAGACTATTAAAACTTAAAGTGCTAACAACAGGTAAGAGAAATTTGTTTGAGTGTTTTGAAGAAACTTCTTGCGGATCTAAAATCTATCTAGGAGATGAAAAAGGTTGTAATATTAGAGGGTATGGTGATATTCCGATAATGTTGCCTAGCAATGACATCAGACATATTAATAATGTGATGTATGTGCCAAGGATTAAGAAGAACTTAATTTCTTTATCAATGATAATAGATCAGGACCTGCAAGTGAATTCTTCAAGACATACTGTGTCATAAAGGACAAAAATATGGAACCAGTTGCATCAGGTGTGCATGTGGGGAGCCTGTACATATTGAATCTCAAGAGCATGCCACACCAAGATATGGTTTCAATAGGATTGACAACTGAGAGTCTCTGGCACCAAAGATTTATTCGTCTTGACTTACAATATCTCACGCTACTTCAAAGAAAAGGTATGGTCGATGAAATCCCTACTTTTCATAGTGTTAAGTTAGATTGTGATGGATGTGGATTATGGAAAATGCATAGAGAAGAATTTCCTTTGCATGTTGATAGGAAGGAAAGAGAAATCCTAGAGCTGGTGCATACAAACATATGTGGACCTATGCTGACTAGGTCACTAGGTGGTGCATATATATTATTTTTTATTGATTACTAATGAATGAACTAGATTCTCTTGGGTATATTTTTTAAGAAAAAAGAGTTAGAATTTTCAATTCTTTCAAGAATTTCATAATATGTTGGAGAATCAGACAGGGAAATCCGTAAAAAAATTTTGCTCCAGTCAAGGGGGAGAATACAAGTTGGGTGAGTTCATGAAATTTTGCAGATATCATGATATTGTTCAAAATTTCATAGTGCCTTGTTGGGAACCGGATTTGTATACTTTCTTCTCTCTTTTTTACCCTACCTTTCTATCTCTTTGTGTTGTAATTCATCTTAAAAGCATGAGGTAAAACCCTTCTTCCTATAATTTATGGGATATTTGATTAATGATGTACTTGCCATGGAGGTTTTACCTTTTTATGTATTAACTCCTATATTTCTTCAGATTTGGCTACAACAGGCACGTCACAGCCGCAAGACAGGGCACAACCCATCATTTTTCAGCACCTCCCTTATTTGTTGCTACAACGTAACAGCCATGGATGTATCAGCATTATCTTTGGCTTTCTTACTGTTTCTTGCTGGAAATCCGGTTGCCATTGTAAAAATATGTATTTTTGTAACAATGGAGCTGTTGGGAGAAATTTGGGATCTCAAGACTATGGTATAAAGAAGCCTACGGGGCTGCGAATCGGAGACCCTTACACATATGCAAATCTTGTAATTAATATTTCTATTATTAATTGAATATACAGTAGCTCATTGTTTCTCTTATAATCCTTGAGTTTCCGCAGCCCTAATCCAAGAGTTGGGCCCACTCTTGTGATCAAGTGTTGCGTTCTTCTTTCTTTTCTTTCAGTATTGTGTTTTGTGTGATTCTTTAATTGTTGTTGTAATCACGTTAATTGCTGTGGATGCTTTTTATTTCTGCAGTTTATTTATTGCTATTACAATGGTATTTGTGTTATAGATTAAACCTATGATTCTGTTGTGAAACCAACTCCAAAAATAGAAGAAAAGAGATATTAACGCCTTAGAAATAAGCCACATCAAGGGTGAAACGTTCAATACATTACATGAATGAACAATTCCTGGATGATACAAATTAAAAAATCTCCTTTCTATATATAGGAGTCCATGGGACCAGAATGTAATCCTAGTGGGGAAACAATGTAATCCTAGCCGACCTGACATTAATAATTTAAGGGCACAATAATAACAATATGGGGGTTACAAGGGTACAATAATAACAATAAGGGGGTTAGACTAACAAAAATAAGGGACTATAATAGTAATATAGGGACCTAACATGCCCCTCTCCTTCAAAAAAGTGTTGTCCTCAACACTTGAGTAGCTCTAGGTGCTTAAACATAAAACATTCTCATCCTCAGCAAGTAAGAATGGGTAAGTTCTTCCACTTTGTGAGATACTCACAGCCCGATCGATTAAATGTGATAGGGTTAAGTTTGTGACATCGGGCTAGAATATTGTTTTATTATAAATGCAGGAAATATGGCTGCAGACTAGAAGATTTTCACCTATAACTTTCTTTAAGCATGAAACATGGAAAAATGGATGCACTCATGAAGAAGCAGGAAGCTCCAATTTGTATGCCACAGTACCAATATTTTGCAACACCTTGTAAGGACCATAGTACTTTGGCGATAATTTATTATCCTTCTTAGCTTGCTTGAGGGACATTTGTTTGTATTGTTGTAGCCGTAAAAACACCCAGTCTCCTACATCAAAACTTCTATCGCTGTGATGTTGATATTCCTGTTGTTTCATTCGATTTTGTGCCAAATTCAGGTTTTCCTTTAAGAGTTGGAGAACTCCTTGTTGATGCTCGATGTGATCTTCCATTGCTTGAACCTTCGAATTTTATCTTAAAGATGATGTGATGGATGGTGTATGATATCCATAAAGTGCCATAAATGGGGTCATTTTTGCTTCAGTATGGAAGGAAGTGTTATACCACAATTCAGTGAGAGGAAACCACTTGACCCATTGTGTTTGTTTATTAGATACAAAACAACGAAGATATCCTTCCAAACATTTATTTACTATCTTAGTTTGACCATCAGATTGAGGATGATAAGATGGGCTATGAGCTAATTGAGTACCCAAACAAGAAAATAACTCTGTCCAAAAATTTCCAATAAAAATGGGATCTCTGTCGCTCACAATAACCCTTGGGTATCCATGTAGCTTTTGAATTGTGTCCATAAATGTAGTAGCAACTGTACTTGCTTTAAATGGATGAGATAATTCACAAAAGTGTGCATAATTGGTAATTCTATCAACTACCACCATGTTGACACTCTTTCCTTTGGACTTAGGTAAACTTGTGATAAAATCCATTGAAATATCCTCCCAACGTTGACTTGGAATGGATAAAGGTTTTACAAGACTCGGGGACTTAATTGTCTCAACTTTAATCTGCTAGCAAACCAAACATTCTGCAAGAAACTTTTGAGTATCAGATTTAAGGCCATCCCAAAAAAATTCTTTCTTCACCCTATGGTAAGTTGTTAAAAATTTTGAATGCCCTCCTAAAGGAGAAGTGTGCAATTCCAAAAGAATCTTTTGTTTTAGTTGGGAATTCTTACAAAGATATAAGCGATCTTTGTACCATAAGGAATCATTTTTCCAACTTCAAAGGTATCGAAGATGTCTTTTAGGTGCTTCTTGCAACTTTTGAATGAGTGTCCACACTTCTTCGTCCTTCTTCCATTCATCTCTTGCTTCGGTTATCCAATCTGGTTAGATAATAGAAATGGCACAAAGAAATGCTTCCACCTCTTCATTCTTTCTTGAGAGTTCATCTGCAACAACATTTAGCTTCCATTTTTTTTAGATTATTTCAAAGTCATAACCCAACATCTTTGTGACCCATTTTTGCTACTCTTCTGAAGATATTCCTTGTTCCAAAAAGTGTTTAAGACTATCATGATCAATTTTTACCTTGAAGTGTCTTCCCATTAGGTAAATTCTCCATTTATTTAGTGCATGCAGTATTTCTAACATTTCCTTCTCATAAGTAGGTTTCTATAAATACTTTCCTTTGATTGGACGACTTTCAAAAGAAATAGGTCTTCCTTCTTGCATTAAAACAGCACCAATTCCATTTCCTGAGGCATCACATTCCACAATAAGGGTTTTTGTGAAGTCTGGCATAGCTAAGATCGGCGCTAGGCACATTGCCTCTTTAAGATGTTCAAAGGCATTAATTGCTTCAGGAGTCCATGAAAATGCATCTTTCTTCAATAATGTTGTTAAAGGTGCTACTATTCTCCCATAATTCTTAACAAACTTGCGATAATACCCCGTTAACCCGAGAAATCATCGCAACTTCTTTATGGTTGAGGGGACTTTCCATTCCTTAATGGATTTAATTTTGTTAGGGTCTACCTTAACACCCTCGTGAGATACAATATGACCCAGATATTCCACCTCTTGTACTCCAAAGAAACATTTTGATTTTTTTGCATATAATTGTTTCTCGTACAATAGTTCGAGCACCTTGTCAACATGTTGAACATGATCCTTCCAAGACCTGCTGTAGATTAGTATATCATCAAAAAATACTAGCACAAATTTTCTAAGGGCTTGAAAATGGAATTCATCAACCCTTGAAATGTAGAAGGTGCATTGGTAAGGCCAAAAGGCATGACCAAAAATTCATAATGACCCTCATGAGTTCAAAATGTTGTTTTCGGAATATCTTCATTCTTCATTCTAATTTGATGATATCCTGAACGAAGATCCAACTTGGTAAAATAAATTGCTCCATGTAATTCATCCAATAATTCATCAATAACAGGAATGAGAAATTTATCTTTAGTGGTGAGCTTATTGAGCTCCCTATAATCGGGACACATGTGCCATGATCCATTATTCTTGTGTACCAATACTACAAGAGCAGAGAAATAAATTTGACTAGGTTGAATTATACTAGACTCTAACATTTCTGCAATCATACGTTCAATTTCACTCTTTTGGACATAAGGATATATGTAAGGTCGAATGTGTGGAGGAACACTTCCTGGAATCAAATGAATAGCATGATCATGATCATGAATAGGTGGGAGTCCTTTGGGAGTATCAAACAAATTGGAATGATTGTCCAAGACTCTTTGGAGATCTGGCGATTTGGAACTTCTAGTGAGCATAATTGTGCAATTACACCTCGTTGTTCTTTCTTCAAAAGCTTTCTCATGACATTAGAGCTTATTATTTTTCCTGTCTTCCTTGTGATACCCCATAATTCAATTTCCTTTCCTTCCAAAACAAATTTCAAGAAAATTTCTTGAAAATTGAAAGCTACCCTCCCCAAAGATTGTAACCATTTTACTCCTAGTACGACATCAACACCTCCCATTGGGATGGAAAGCATTGGACTATTCAATACATATTCCCCTATGGATAGCTTGATATTATGTAATTTTCCAGAGCAATTTATAGTTCCTCTATCTACAACCATCACTTGACATTCTGGTGCTGGGTATAGGAAACAATTCAATTCCTTGGCTACCTTACAATGAATAAAATTATGGGTACTACCTCAATCAATCAACACTATTACCTTTTTCTTCTTGATATGTCCTTCTATCTTGAGAGTTTTAGGAGTGGTAATTCCTTCCAATGCATTACAAAATATGGTCAAACTCATTTCTTCCTCTTCTAGGGTTGGTTCCTGGTGTATATCCTCTTCTTTTTCATTTTCTTCTTCCTCTTCCCAATCTGTTGGTGTCCCGTGTTTTGATAGTTTGGAAAATAAAAAGACAAGACAACATCAGAACCAATCTTTAGAGTTGCAAGATCTAGTTCTCCTGTTCTCAGAGAGGGATCTCTCAAATTTTTGTTTGCAAAGGTTTATCTTGTGTGCTTAGAGTATTGGTTTTAGACTAGTTATTAAGTGCAGGTGTTTTTTTGTTTGGTTGAATTGATACAGCAGAATATGAAAGATCTAGGAAAGATATATAGAAAGGAGAAACATCTGGTTCATTGGGCAATGGAGTGAAGAAGAGGTCATAACATACTCATCAATGGATATGGGATATCAGAGGGCAAATCTAACTTGGCCATAGGATCCTTTGGTTTTGGAATGAGATGGACATTAATGATTTGGAAAGAGAAGTTTAATTCTCAAAAAAAGGGAATTCGAAAGCACAATTTGAACAATAAAGAGCTACTTGGTAGACAGGGCTAACCGTAAATTCTGCAAATCACACCTTTAAGAAAATAATGATTTCAAAACAACTTTTAAAACGAAATCTAAGATTTGAGGAAAACCTTATTTCCTCAAAGATTTTATTTCAAATGACTTAGAAAACATAAAAGATTCACTGATAATTGCAGTCATAGAAGAGGGAACACCTAACACATCTATGATTACAACTATAAAGACCTTAAAACAACTCTTTAAATAAGGAAAAAGGGCAAGATCAGAACAGACCTCCTTGGCTTACTGTAAACATAAATACTTCAAAGGGAGACTTCAATAACAGCCTTTTAAGTGGCGGCAGACAAGCAGGGAGAACAATAAATCATGCTGAAACCATCTTATTCAAAATATAATAGAAATAAACAAGCACGAGGACTAAAGAGAGAGATTAAAGACTCTAAAATACCTCAGCAAAAGAAAACATGAAACAGTGAAGGATGAACAGGTCTAAGGTGCTTCCAGGAGTCATTTCTTAGCCTAAAACTTTTAACCTACTGTAGTAAGAAATTATGGAACAAAATGAAAATGGGCGAAAACATTAAACAATTTAGAATACTTCACCAACAGCCAAGCTCATGGATCCAATGATAGAGCCTTCTCAGGAACAAGCATGCAACAACATCATCAAGGATTCCAAGACTTCAATTTGTTCTTAAACTTCAACAGACTATGTATTATTTCAAAGAGTTTCAGTATTACAACTAGTGATCAACCAACCAACACTTTCGCATCTTCTCCAGTAGTATTTATAGAAAAAATGAGGAGGTGGAGTGGGATAAAATATCTTCTAAGTTCAATTAATATAGTGCACTGTCTCTCGACCTTTGAGGGGCTTAATAGAGAATATTTTTGGTATTTCCCCTGTATTAATTGGTTCACATTAACTATTAGGCTTGATGGAAAGAATTTGTTGACTTCAAGGCTCCTCGTTATCCTTGCAATAACTTCTACTGATAGTTTTCAATAAGTTTCTTTGGTTGAATTAACTGTTCAGCTGTATTGACGAAAAATATCTCCTGGTCTGGTAATAACTTTGGCCTTCTTTTGATTGATTTGAGGCTGTAGGTGACTCTGTGGTAGCTAGGGGATTCAATTAGCCCATGATGTGGCAGTGGAGACTTTATATCTGATGAACCTCTATGATTTCTATTTAACTGTCTTAATTGGGAGGATTAGGCTTTTGATAATCATTTTTTGGCCGTAATCCTCATAAAACTCTCTTCAATCTTCCATGTTGGTGCGTGTTGTTTTCAACACTGATATCCTTTGATTTGTGATTGACTTGCTGTGTTTATTGGTGTGAAGGGCTGTGCAGGGGTGATATGGCATCAATGCCTCATGAAACACTGATGAAACGTGAATTTTAAACCCTGTGAATGATTTTCTTTGATGAATCAAAGGTGGGAGGATCGTCACCCTCTGCCTTTGAATTTTCTCCAGACATAGCGAAAAATCATTTGAACCCTGCAAAAATACAAAAACATTATGAAATCCTTCATGTATAGGTTAACTGCTTCGGAAGGACATGTAGAATGAGCATGGCCATTGGATGGCATCATCCAACGGTCAAGATTGATTAGAGGAGGTCAAAGGAGAGCGGGGGAGGAAATTAAATCGGAACCGTTGATCGCGCAGAGATCAACGGTCGGGAGCGAGGGTGACTAAACAATGTGAAGGGGTCACGTTATTTAGAAAAATAAAATAAAAATGGGAAAAATGGTTTAAAACCTTTGTTTCGGCAAAAAAAAAAAAAAAAGATCAAAAATCATGTTCGGGGTTCGGGACAATCGTGGGCCATCAGATGAGATCGGCCCATGTGATCAACAGAGGAGAAAAGGTGCCAATAAACATTAGGAAAAATGCCTGAACATCAAATTTTCAATAAAAACCAGATGAATAAAACTCCTAGGTCCAGAAATGTTGACTGGACGAGGAATTAGGGTGACGAATTTTGGGTCGTCGATCTGTAGATCAAATCGATGGTGGAGATGCTTTTAACACTGCGTCGTACCCGAAGTTAGCGCATGGGAATCTTCGGAGAGCGACTACCATCTGATGAGCAGCCTCAGATCGGACGGCACACATCAATATCATGCCCACTCCACAGTTTAACTTTAACATGCGATGAGCGACGGTTTTTGAACAGTGCTCAAGGCCACGCGTCGGGCAGTGAATGGAATCACCGCGAAATAGAAAAAATTGCCCCGCTCTCAAAAGCGGTGCGATGAAATCCACTTGGTTTTACAACAGTAAGTGGCTAGCAGGGACAACCGGGGTGATGGATTGTGTGTCGTCGATCTGTGGATCAGCTCGACGGTGGAGAGTGATTAGAACCTTTACACTGGCGGAAAATTTATTATATAATAAAACCGACAAATTTATATAAAACTAAGGTTTAGACTTCAGGGAGAGAGATTAAATTTCAAGAAAGGTTCAGCGCCCGTCTCCGGGACCATGGGTTATATGGAAAACCATATGACCGGGGGTTTATGGAGGAAACGACTAATCACAATTGGGCGATGCGATAAGTGCTTGGAAGGCTGGCGCTCAGTTCTAATACTAAGACACATGGAGGGGAAGGGTTAAAGACTTAGCCCAAGGGGGTTTAAGTCTATAATATATAAAAATGTAATTTTCATAGATTTTCAATGATTTTCAATGGTTGTTGGGCGTTTCGATAAGGCAAGAAAGGGTCTTAAACCTTATCAAAGGGATTTTGATGAAGGGGAAAAGGGGAGAAACCTGAAAATGAGGGATTTCATGGGAAATGGAGGAATAAAAATGAGGTTAGTTTTGAAAGAGGGGAGAGAGGGAAAATAGTGTTTGCAGCAGTATTTCCTTAATGAAATTAGTATAATTTTAGAGTTTTTAAGATAGGAACATCAGTGAAGATTTGGACAGAGGCGTAATGCCTTCAAGAGTCTTCAAGAGACAACACTTTTTAACAATAAAATTTGTTCCTTGAAGGCTCCAAACAGTTTTAGCCAACTTTTGGTATAACAAATTTTATAGGTGGCTAACAGTGGCTCCACTTGGGGATGGTGCCTTCTTGAAGGCATCAAGAACTTCAGACTTGCATTCTCTCTGGGAGGTTGACATGTGCCTCATCCATTGGGCTGCCCTTCCTTTGTTGGGATGATCTTACTTTGTAAACATATTAGCAGTCATAAAAAAAATGGATCTTCATCAATACAAGCTTTTACATACCCAATCCTACTGATCTAACATTTTTTCTTCATTGGAGTGCACTTGGATTGGAAAAATCTTTTACAACATTTTATTCTTTTGAAATCAGGAAAACTAGTCTATTTCTACTCCTTATTTCTTCATGGACCCAGATTAAATTGTTGAGCCCATATGATTCTCTACCTAATCTACTGTCTGTTGGGCTTAAACTGTCCAACAGTCTTTATTCTCTAAATTATACAATAGAAATTTAAAAAGAAATCAAGTTAGGATTGAACAGTCTAACTTGATGCTGGTCTATGGCATAAAAACAAGCTGGACATAAACATTATTTTGCACAAAATTTAAAACAAAAAGGAAGGTTTAGGATCTGAAATTTCAAAGCATTTCCTTCACCCTTTTTTACAGCTCTGTTTTTGAATTTGTTTGAGTTGTTTCTCTTCTATCCACTGGCTCATATTTTTGAGCTGATTAGAACCAGTTTTACATCTTTTGTGACTCAAGATTTAAAACAGATTTGAGTCATTCTCTTTTCTTGGAAATTTAGGTTCGGATTTTGAGCATATTTGAACCTTTAATTTCTATCCTAATCTATCAACTGATAAGACAAGATTAAACAGTTTGGAAAATTGAATTCACTATCTTATCAGTAGAAAATTTAAGGCTAATTAGCCAAGATTAAGCTGTTTGACTAACTAGAAGTGTGTTCTTTAGGAGTGGCATTTAAGCTTGCACACTTTTAGATTTGTTTCTTTCTTTTCGTATGGGGCTATACCTTTAGTGTTTTTTACAATCTGCCCTCTTTTCTTTCTTTCTTTGTTTTTGTATTTTTGATTTTCATAACTTTGAATGCAATGTTCAGACTATGATATTTACAATGAAAAAATACAATGCTTTGAAACTTATGATTCTTGTTAGAAGTAATGCTTGAGCACCCTGCCATTGACAAGACCTCCATATAGATCGTCCCCATTCAACTCCTTCAGGAAAAATGCATTGTGACCCCTCTCAGTGTGAATAATATAGGGACCTTTCCACAAGTTCTCAAACTTGCCATGTTTTCCCTTCTCTTCTCTTCTGGAATCCCATTTAAGAACAAAATTTCCAACTTGGAAATTGTCTGCCTTAGTCCTCTTATAAAATAACTTCTTCATATTTTCTTGGGATAACAGTGTTCTTTCGTAGACTTTCTCTCTGGTCTGCTATAAATGGATTGTTTGGTTGATTCTTCTGTGCATATCATTCTCTGTAATCTGCACTTCTTGAAGGAGTTTTATAACTGGAACTCCTAATGAGGTGGGAAAAATTGCGTCCATACCATAGACTAGTTGATAGGGGGGCATGTTTATTGATTTCTTTGTAGTTAACTTATCAACCCATAAGGAAATAACTAGTTTACTGTGCCATGATTTCTGATTTTGTTCCAACATTTTTTTAATGATATTGATGAGGCTCTTGTTGGAAGATTCAGCTAATCCATTTCCTTGGGGATAGTAAGCAGTGGAATGGACCAAGGTTATGTGGTATTTGTAACAGAAATCAACCATATTTTTAGATTTAAAAGCAGCAGCATTGTCTGTTATGATTTTTCTGGGACAACCAAATATGGATAGGATATTTGTTTCAAGGAACTTGATAATGACAGAGTCATTGATATTTCTGGAAGGTATAGCTTCTATCCACTTGTTAAAGAAGTAAGTGGGTATGTGTTGAGGAGGTAAATCCCCTCTGCGGACAGAGGCGATCCCTACTAGCCCAGCAGGGGTCTAGCAACAAACAAACAATGCTATGACGCAAGCTCCTAGTTACGAATGAAAGACTTGGGATAAGAGCCTACCTGGATTCCAACGCTAGATCTGAAGAAGAGATGTCCCCATCCTTCAGCCCTGGCAGATCACAATCCTTCCACGATCTCCGTGGATGAACACCTGCACACAGAAGAAACGAACAGATACATGCATAGGAACCAGCATACGTAACTAAACATCGGTCAGAAAAGATATAACTCGCATTAACATGATGGAAAACGGAGTGGAACCATAATCATAGTCATCTATTAAGTAATAAACGAATAGAAGTTACAACCAAGTTCTGACGTCGCAGCTTCCTTCGAACGGGTCTCCGGTCGTCCACGTCCCGCAAAGCTCGCCAAGGAAAGGGAAAACCTCTCCAGAGTCTCGTAACAATGGTCTCCTCGCTTGAATGGGCCTTAAGGGAAAGAAGGGATTCTTTACAGCACAAAGGCACTTGGGAATAGGGAGATGCAAAGCTTCAGCACTTCAAGACTAGCTTGCCATGGATCCGAGCAAGCTTTTATAGATGGGGAAGGAGGGAGTTGGGATCCCTATTATTATGGGATTGGCCCTATCAACAAGGAAGGTTCCATAGAAGGTGGCAAAACTACTTCCCTTCCATAGAACTCCCGCAGCCAAACCTCCCAACTCAAGATAGGCAATGGTTGTGAGTTTGTTTGAACTCAACTTCCGCCATCCATATATAAAAAACAGTTCCTAAAATGGGTGGCGCGATTGCTGCTCTATGACAGAGCGCCAAGTGGCGCGACCTCTTTACAGGATTTCCCTGATTGGCGCGAGCACTGAACTGTCTATCCGCGCCAATGCAAAAAGAGCTGTTTTTCATGAATTTTGCAAGGAGATGTCTCAAGGGGAAATGAAGCTCATACTCAGAGGGATGCATTGATGATGTTTTCAAGGCATGACAGTGTTCACAGGTCACATAATGGGTCCTCCATTGTGCGGGACGGGGAATGGTAGGGACGGTGACAAATTACTGTGTAACAGATGCCCCCTAAAGCATGAGGCACGAGAGAGAGAGGGGTGAAATGCTTTACGAGAACATGTCCAACTGAAGGCCCGCCGTCGGAAAACCTGCACAGAAAGATACAACTGATATCTCAAGTACATGATGTATATATATGGTATGGACGCAGCCATCCGAACAGAGTATGCTATAATTCGGATCTAGGGTATGGGCGCAGCCATCCAACTAAGATCAAACAAATAGACTCAGGTATGGTCACAGCCATCCAATCATTGAGTCATGTACATAATGACAATAATCCACAATCGCAGCCTGGATTACAACAGACACAATCCAGGGTCTTGCGCTCCATATCGACCCAAACAAGTACAAGTTCTAGCATGCGAATGTGTGAGCTGATGTCGAACATGCAAGAACATCGTCTGATTACCAGCCAATGATGAAAGCCGTTAACAGACGCGAGAGAAACCACCAATAATGACAATGGTCCTCAAGGTACTACAGGTACAATCTACGGTATGCGAATAAATGAGTTGACGTCGAACACCCGCAGAATCATTCGATCGGAAGTCAATGATGTAAACTTCACGTCGAATGCGACGAACCTGCCATTGAGGCATGCAGGCTCCAAGGTACCATCAGGAGTCTCTAGACCAGCTTCCTGGATAATGAGTTGAAGTCGACAGAAAGTGACCTTGATCGAAGGTGGGCCATAATGATTCCCACATCATCGACACGAGACAGAGGAACATAATGTTTTGTTGTGAATCAGGATTGTATGAGAAACAGAGGAAGGTTGATATTTGCAGAGGCCAACTTCTCTTGAACACATAAACGGCATGACAATGGACTTGGCAGTATTTGACATCAACGGATCAAAGGTCATGGCGACGAGGCAGTGAACAGATGAGAGGTCAAAAGAGATTACCCAAACCCATGGAAGCAAAGTGAAGCAACGAGATGAGATGTCCCCAACCCGACACGAATGCAGACAAGTGCCATGTTCAAGAGCGACATACCGCCGACGACAACGACGATGGTTCCATTTTTTCCCCCACCATTTCTGGCGAGTACCCCAATTATTTTTGATAACAAGCTTGAAGGGGATAGCATCTGCTTGTGATATAAGTCCGCCCTTCGGGCGAATCCATCCTAGTGCATTTAACGAGTCCTAGGAAGGAGAAACTCGGAGAACGTCATTTCGACGGAATCCAATGTCATCAGGGTTTAACGAGTCCGACAAAGGAAGAACTCGGCGTCTTTTCATGTTTAGAGAGTTTGAAAAGACAGCGGAAAAGAAAACTCCACAGGTCCCTTTTCGTAAATAGTTCCCCATATCCGAAAAGGTAGAAAACAATATCCGGAAAAACCTCCTAGTCGCGATAGGCTAGGGTATTCCTTTTTCGTAATCGATCCAGCCCAGCCCGAAAAAGGGTTAAACTTATACTGGGTGAATGTCGATTCGTGTCCATTTTAACGAGATCGAAACGACAAGGGCCTCTGCGATCTTTTCATATTTAGAGAGTCAGAAAAGAGCTGAAAGATGACTCCAGAGTGACTTTTTCGTGTATTTACCGAGTCCGAAAAAGTATAAAATACAACTCGTCTCCACCTTTTAAGTCGCAAAAACCTGCCGCTGCACATACCCAACAAGCGTAAAATCCATTTTCGACATAATACACGCAAATATTTGACAAAAATAACTTTTTAAAGCTCATTTTAACGTCGAAAAGTTATAAATATGTCTAATGGTAAAAAATGAAATTAATTTTTACTATTTACCTTGTGGAGAGCAACAGTGGTCCATTTGGAGCAGAATCTTCTGACGGTGATTGCGACCAATCCAGGCAACCATTCAGCGTCTCGTCTGTGACAGGTAAGAGGCACTCCTTTTCTCTTTCTTTCCATGCATTTTTTAATGATTTCCTCTTAGAAATCAGCTCTGTAAGGGCACCTTTGAAATTTTAGGGCCGGGCTAAGTGGCGCGGGTATCGGGCACGGACCCGCGCCACTGAGCTCTTTTTACCAAAGGGCCCGCGCCACATGGCGCGACTGTCAGCAAAACAGTCGCGCCAGCGGCGGAACCCAAATTTCCGCCTAAAATTCCGCTATTTATACCAAATTTCTTGAATTTTGAAGCTCACAAAAGATCTAATCAGGGGCTTTGGACCATGTGAATGCAGATAAACAGTCATAATGGCAATTGAATGGAAGGAACGAGAACACGGAGATGAGGACGAAGAGGCCATGCAAAGCCAAGCATGTATGAATGCTCTGAGAGACTGTGGCTTAAAAAAGTTCTTCCTCACGCCATGCTTACGAGCTCAGCCTGAGCTCCTCCAATATCTAATCAACATCTGGGATGAAAATGACCAAGTATTCAAAATACGAGACCAGGTGCTGGAATTGGAGGTCACTGACATTTATTTCGTTACTGGATTATCCCGCAGGGGTCCAATCCCTGTACTGACCGGGAGCAGACCATCAGGGGAAAAGATGGAAGAAGTAATGGCGCGGGTGTGCCGTGGGGCACAAACAGGAACAGGGAGTAAGAAGGTATACATCTCAACCATCCCCGATCTAGCACTGAGAGTTGTACTCCACACCATTACGCGGGCTGCTGGATCGCAGGCACCGCATGAGGCTACAAAGACTCAACTCTTACTGGCCTCAGAATGCATGGGTCCCCGACTGTATGATTGGGCAACAGCTGTCACGATCAACATGAAAAGGCAGCTTACAAAGTGCAAACAGAACAAACTGAAGCAGTTTGGGTATGGTTCCATCTTGGTATCGTTCATTCTGGAACGCATACCAACCTTCCAGGGCCAAGAGGCCCATGTGGCGAGTCCGGCACCACGAGAGCCGAGAATGGCTCGCTGGGCAGCACTGATGCCCAGATCTGGAGGCGGGCAACAGATGTCCTGGAAGCCCGAGTTCTTCAGGTGGTTACGGCGCCAACTGATCGTCGTGGAAGATTGGCCCTATGCGGGAACTGACTTTACAGGGGACCCAGATCTCCCGCTACCAGAAGGAGACGACTGGGACGAAGAGCTGGGTAAGACCTCATATTTTTGATTTTATGTTTATATGTTTTTTTTTGTTAATACACACTTGTCTTAACACAATTATATATGCATGCAGATGTAGGACCTGAGAGACCAGCCGGGATGTCTCCTATCTCCCGGAGGACACAACTCGCCCCTAAGATCCAGGGGGAAGGCACCGGAGGAGAGGCACTGGTCCAGAACCTTGAGGGGATCGTCCATGGGATCCCAGACTATGCCCGACTGTTAGACGTACCGATGGAGTACCAGCGCCATACGGTGGGAGTTCCAAACCGGCTCCACCGAATCCTGAGGCGGCTAGTGCGTGCAGTAACGTGCTATCATGAGCACCATGCTGATTAGTCTCTAGGATTTAGCCACACCTATTTTTTGAGAGACACAGTGTCTCCGGATGTATTAAGACAATTATGTATAATTTTTTGAGTTTTATGTGACACACTTCTATGTAAACATTTTGATATCTATATATATGCATATATATTTCTGGATGAGTCTTCTTTACATGTGATGATGATTTATAAATTGCGCAAATGTCTATCTAACACCAAATTTTCTACTGCATCTGTTAATGTATTCAAATGTCTAGGTATATGATGATATGTAATGTATTCAAAATTCCTTTCCAGTAATCGAATACGCAAATACAATCGTAAAATGGACGGGTTTCTTACCGAATAGTGCCCGTTCAGCTGCAACACTACAAGCTGTGAATCTAGGTACACGAGCAATTCATGGATACCAAGGTTTACTGCCTCGGTTAATAACTCCAACACGGCGCTATATTCCGCGATATTGTTCGTGGTACGTCCTAAACAAACACCTTGCAGGTCGATCAACTCACCAGCAGGATCGTAGATTACCCAGGCTGCAGAAGACAGATTCCTGGTACTGCGGGAGGCACCGTCCGCGAAACCAACAAATGGATGAAAAGACATCTGCACAACCAGGAAGACCCGATCAGCAGGAAGATGTTTACAAAGCACACCACACCATGCACACAAATGACAATCACACACCTATGTACACACACCACACCAAGAAATCATTTCAGGCGTAGTACTTCTTAAGGTACAACCCATTTCTGGGCTGCGCCAATGGAACTCCTTCGTAGTCTATAAGCTCGTAGGCCCCATTTTTCAAAACACGTTTTACTATGTAGGGACCGTGCCACATGGGTTGGAGTTTACCGGCACCAAGCTTATCATGTGCCTGATCGTACAAGAGGACTAGGTCTCCTTCAATGAAAGAACGGGGAGAAACAGATTGATCAAAATGAGATTTGACCCTCTTCTTTTGTGCTTCGATAATCAAAGAAGCTAGACGACGGGTTTCATCCAACCGTTCGAGATACAGAAGACGCTCTTCCTCGGGAGAAGTATCCGGTAAGAGCTCCACAGCTAATTTGAGCGAAGGAATTTCACATTCAACCGGCAAAGTAGCTTCCAGACCGTACACCAGTTGGAATGGTGTGAATCCGGTTGCACTTTTAGCAGAAGTTCGGTACGCCCAGAGAGCTGAGAACAGTTGGAGATGCCAACTGGATTTATGAATCCCAACTGTTCGCTGAAGCATAGTGACCAAAACCTTGTTCACTGCTTCAACCTGACCGTTCGCTTGAGGGTAGTAAGGCGTTGAGCTGTCGTGATGCAGGCCCAACGCAGCTGTCAGCTCCGCCATCATGTAATCGCGGAAATGAGTACCGTGATCAGTGACGATAGCTTGAGGAACCCCGAATCATGCAATAACATGGTTGAATAAAAAAGAAGCAGTCGTTCTTCCGTCAGCAGCTAGTGTAGGCATCGCCTCGGCCCACTTAGTGAAGTAGTCGACGGCGACAATGATATACGCATGCCCCCCGGCCGAGTGAGGGTTACACGTCATAAAATCTACGCCCCATTTCGCGAAAGGGCCGACGGTAATAACGGGATGCAAAGGCACCGGCGGCGCGCGCATCTTGCGCTGAAAAATCTGGCACGGATGGCATTTTCGGACTGCAGTGATACAATCCTTGAATATAGAAGGCCAGAAATAACCTGCCCTTAGAATCTTTTGGGCAGTGGCATATCCGGACATGTGTCCGCCACAGGCGCCACTGTGGCAGTCATTCAAGACTTTCTCAGCCTCGTCCAAGGTAAGGCATCGTCGGAGCACCGAATCTACTCCGATACGATATAAGGTATCTCCTACTATGCGGTAGGGTTGGGACTGGTGCCGAATCCGACGGCGTGCAGCTTTATCCAACTTAGACCGAAATGTCGCGGTCTGAAGATACACTATGATGTCACCGTACCAAGGACCACGAGTATCAATAAGAAACAGCGTTTCGTCCGGTATATGATCTTCAGAGTGTTCAGGAAGAGAGTCTGTAGGGAGAGAACATATCAAATCCGCGAAGACCAATGATTTAGTTGACTTGGCAGTGGTGAACTCCAAATCAAACTCCTGCAGGATGACGATCCATTTGGAGTACTTGCCCCCCAGCAATTGTCTAGAAAGAATATATGTCATGGGGTTGCAGTCTGAAACCACTGTTATCGTGCGCAATAGGATGTAATGGCGAAAGCGTTGTACGGCGTGTACGGCTGCTGAGGCCAACTTCTCGACATGTGCATAACGCGTTTCCGGGTCGAGAAGGTTCCGAGAGAGGTAATAAACAACATGTTCATCACCGTTCTCGTCATCCTGCACCAAGACCATGGCGATGGTGCTTAATGCGGTGGCTAGATACAAAGTAAAGTCGCGGTGGTAGTCCGGAGGACGAAGCAACGGAGCATTGACGAGCAATGTCTTCAGCTTCTCAAAGGATTCTCGAGCGATTTCGTCCCAATGAAAGGGAACATTCTGCTTTAACAAACGAGTGAATCCTTTGGCCACCTCGGCGTAATTCGGGATGAAGCGCCTAAGAAAATTCGCTTTCCCCTGCAGACTCTGCAACTGATAAAGGGAGGAGGGTGACGGGAGATTTATAATGGCCTCAACCTTCAGAGGGTCGAGGCGAATTCCGTCTTTCGAGACTATAAAGCCTAAAAGACGGCCAGAATCGACGCAGAAGACGCACTTATGAGGATTGAGCCTAATATTATAGCGTCTGCAACGAAGAAATATCTGGCGAAGATGTTCAGGATGATCCTCTCGCTTACCCGAATGGGCGGGCAAGTCGTCCAGATAAGGCTAGACAATATGGCGAATATCATGAAAAGCGTATGACATCGCTCGCTGAAACGTGGCGCCAGCGTTCTTTAAGCCGAACGGGAGTTTTTTGTATGCAAAAGTGCCCCACGGACAGATGAATGTGGTCTTATGTTGATCCCCAGGTGCAATGTTAATCTGGTTGTAACCTGAGAAACCGTCCATTAAGGAGTAGATCTCACTCCCGGCGCAATCGTCAATAATCTGATCGATAAACGGAGTGGGATAATTATCCTTAGGACAGGCGCGATTGATATCGTGATAATCCACACAGACTCGAATGGTACCCTGCTTTTTATCGACAGGGACGATATTGGACACCCATTCTGTAAGGGGGATAGGATAAATAAACCCCGCGTTCAGAAGTTTTTCAACCTCTGCCTTGATAGCGGCGGCTTTCCGAGGATGCATGGGACACAAGCGTTGGCGCACGGGTTTCGCACCCGGATAGGTTGGAATCTCGTGCATGACAATACTTGGATCAATTCCCGGCATTTCCTCGTAGGACCATGCAAAAACATCTCTGAACTCTTTGAAAAGTTCCGTATAGACCTGGATCTCTTCGGGAGAACAGGTCACACCCACATGAATGTTCTCAACAATCCCTGGTTTAACAGAGATGTTGATAGGAACAGTTTGAGTAATGTTACTCAGATTACCCTCCGAAAAGACCTCGTGCGTCAATATCGGTGTTTGAAGAGGAGGGGAAGGAACCTGAGTAGCATAGCGCTCTAGACAGTCAGTCATTGCCCCCAAGCTAGGCATAAACGAGGAACAATGATGCCCATCGCCCCAGGGTAGCTCCTCAAGAGACATAGTTTCAATGATCGCCTCATCTGAAGGAAAAGTCTCTCTAAGAGGATCAGGTGAATCAGCCTGACCAAGCCAGGGGGATTGTGAGTAGACGTCAAGAGCCATGCTCATCGGAGCATGCTGAGGAGGTGGAGGTTCCGATGCATCAACAATCTCACAGTAGCTGATCTCTACTGGCGTTAAAGGCATGGATTCTCCAAACTCATATACCTGCTCAGGTGTAGGAATCAGCCAGGGGTCATCAGTCCTTGACAACATGTTGACTTGAGCGGTATTCGGTGGCGGCGCAGGGAAAATACCCATGAGGACTGGGTCTTTGAAAAGACCAGGTCCTATGCTGTCTGGGGGATTCGGAATTTGATCCACATACGGCACGTTGTTCTCGGAGTTAGAGGTAAAAAATGACAACTGGTCTACCGTGAAAATCTTGCCCTCGTGAGGGAACTTGATGAATCGAAAGACAGTAGACGGCACACAGAGCATGGCATGGGTCCAGCTGCGGCCAAGAAGTATATTGTAGTTGAGTTTAGCGTCAACCACTTCTACTTCCACGTTGACAGTTTTTCCTTGTAATGTAATCGCCAGACTCTCGAGAACTCCCAGGGGTTTAGATTCCCGACCATCAAATGCCTCAAGGGCATTGGGAGATGACGATAAGGTTGGAGAGCCGATGGCCTTCCAACAAGCGGAGGACATAACACAAGTAGATGCACCCTCATCTACGACGGCTCTGTGAACGTTCAGACCGTTAATCCCGACTTGAATGATCAAAGCAATTTGATGTGGAAGCCGGGGAGTAAAATTCTCCAGATCAAAGGTGAGAAGGCTCGAATCGGCGGGATCGATACCACCGATGGCAGACAGTAAAGCCTTCCGTTGTGAAGGACAACTTTGAAGAACCTCAAGTGCAGACATGGCACATGGCGCCTGTGCCAGATCCTCAACGATGCTATAATGTTGAGCGGCACGAGCATTTGGATTATAAGAGGATCTCCGAAGAACACCCTTGGGAGGTGGTTTCACAACGGGCTCGAGAGTCGGCTTCTCGATTTCCAACGGACCAGAAACAGGTGGGGGAGGCGGTCCATCCGCAACTGCCTTCCCGGGTGCCTGCTGCTGACTATTGTAATCCTTCGATCTAGTAGCAATAGTGATAGGTGTATTAGTTTTCATCATGAAAACCTGAGACCCAAACGGTGCAGATGATGAACCTTGTTCGACCATCTGGGTCTGCTGAGATGGAAATGGCTCTTTTAAAATAGCCGGAGTCCCTTTTGAGCCTTTAAGAAGTTGACTAATTTCGGACCGTCGTGGACAATCCTTAGTGTAATGGTCACCTTCACAGATGAGGCAAGGGAATTTCGGTTTACGTTGGGAGCCATCCTCAGTTCGAGTTTTAGATTCCGGTTTTGGGGCATCAGATTTTGATTTGCCTTTGCCCTTCTTCTTCCCCTTGGAGGATTTGTCCGCAGGATTGGCCTGAACGGCATTCACCTCCGCGGTTTTACCAGAATCAGATGAAGCGGGATTAGCGGAGGTATTGTTGGAAGAATTAGCCTTCTGCTTCCCATTCGAAGACTTCTTCGAATTTTGAGAAACGGAACCAATGACACCATCCACCGTAGGGTTAGGCGGGGCCTTTTTGGCTCCGGGCCGTGGAGCATCAGGCAGGATGTCATAAAGCGTGCCAGATTGCGAATAAACAAGATCCAGGTACTGGGCACGCGCGATAGCTTGTTCCTCCGTCACACACGCTCCCATCGCGATATCCTGAGCGATTTTATTCACAAAGGAGGTGGTGAACCAGTGAGTCAAAATCTGATCAGGTATGTGAAACTTGATCAGCCGACGACGGCGCCGCCACTCATGGATGTGATCCGAGATGTGAGTGGCCGAGTCCTGCTTCAGGGAAGACAGGAGGTGCGTCCCAGTCTCATACCGGACTGGTAACTGGAAATGCGTGAGGAAAGCCATGGCTAACGAGTTGAAATCCTGAAAAATACCACGGGATAGTTCTATGTACCACTTAGCAGCAGCTCCTGTTAAAGTACGCTGGAAAAGACGCAAACGAACCGAATCGTCAGTCCAAGAGTTAGACGAACACCAGAGGTGATACGTCATCACATGCGCCTGGGGGTCTTCGCCAGATTTGCCCTCAAACTTGAGACAATCTCCTGGTATCTTGGTTGGGACCGGAGGCCAATATGGATTATGAGAAATCGGATCATTGGTCAACTTTGAAATGTCCAGCAGATCCAAGGTATCCAGGAACGGCAATGGAGGGTTAATTCCCATGCCAGTCCCAGAATAAGGTCCGGTACCCATGCTCCACGATGGTTGTGAATATCCCTGCCCCCATGGGTTCTGTCCCGTAGGATTCTGACCGTGAGGGGCATAATTTGTATAGCCAGACTGATTTGGTTGCTGGTAACCATTGTGTGGGGCCTGATAACCAGGGTTCGGGCCCTGATTAGGCGTCTGCCCCGCATAAGCAGCGTTTGGATTTGGCTGCTGAGCATAGTTAGAACCGGGTGGAGGAGGATGATACTGAGAGCCTCCAGAGTGGTTATAGTTCGGTTGAGATTGACCATGAGGATAATAACCACTCCGAGGATGAGTAGACTGCTGATAAGTGGAACCCTGCGGAGCCTGGTACGTAGGGCGTAGCTGTTGATTTGGCTGCGGCATTGAGTGAGCAGGCTGCTGAGCAGAGTGAACGGAATGAGAGGGCTGCCCTGAATGAACAGGTTGACCCGAGTGAGGGGGCGGCCCTGAATGAACAGGTTGGCCCGAATGAGGGGGCGGCCCTGAATGAACAGGTCGGCCCGGATAAACAGGCGGCGCTGGTTGCGCAGGCTGACCTGGTTGTAAGTGAGCCCCAGGTTGCACCGAATAAGCCGGTTGGCCTGGAGGCGGGACACCAGGTTGTACCGGATGACCCGGTTGGCCTGGTGGTGGAACAGAACCAGGTGCTTGCTGAAAACCAGTTTGACCTGAAGCAGAACCATAGAGTGGTCCTGGCTGATATGCAACGTTAGAGACAACAGGATACTGCGGTTGCATTGGTAAAGAAGGCTGGATTTGCCCCCCAGGACCATAGGCCGGTCCCTGTTGATACCCCGGCTGAGGCTGAGCAGGTTGACCAGCAGGGTTATAATACGGTCCTTGCGGATTATAGAATGGCCCTTGCTGGCCCGCAGAGTAGCCTTGATTGGGCTGTCCCTGTGGGTCGTACTGATAGCCAGGTTGGCCTGCAGGTTGGCCTTGGAAAGGTTGTGCCTGCAGGTTCTGAGCCTGGTTGTACGGTAAACCTTGAACATAAAGATAAGCCTCAGGAGCAGGAAGACGCAAAATGTCTCCATGCTCATCAAGCTGACCCGGGAAACCATACACGGGAGTGCCGTCCTGTGCATAGTGCGAAAAGAAAGATCGGTAAGGATCTTGGGGGATTTGTCCAGCCCCGGCGTTCGGCTGTTGCAAAAACAACCGATACTCCTCCAGAGAAATATTGTCCGGTATAGCGGTAGCTAGATAGATATCTTCAGGAGTTGGCCCAGCCCTGGTAGCTGAGACAACAGCAGAAGAGGCAGCTACACAAACAGTGGGCCGCACGGGAACAGAAGTGACGGGCGTCGAAGGAGACACCCCGGGTGTAGTGGCAGCTGGCCTCGAAGTAGGAGATGATATCCCCATAGAGGCAGCAGCTGAGATAATCTGACCCAGAGATCTGTATCCCTGCGGCAAAGAAGGACCAGCTGACGATGTGGTAGCCAGCTCAGAATCGTCTCCCTCAAACAATCTACGAGGGATGCGCTGATAGTCATCAGACCCAGGAATTTCCTCACCAGAATCACTCATGGTTGATGCTGCCGTTAAATCACGTAGAAGACGGCGAGGACTAGGAGGAAAGACAACAGCGACAAACGGTGAACCCGATGTAAGAGAAAGGAAATCAGCTCCTAATCTCAATTCAGACACAGGGTCCGAAAAGGGCCAGTTGAACTCAACTGGTTCTCCAAAGGGTTGCTCGGCGAGGACCGGTCCCCCGTCAGGGAACTCGGAAACAACAGGCTGTTGTGGTTCGACAGAAGGCTGAGAAGCCTCTGAAGAATCGTCCGTGTAAGGACTACCAGTAGACGAAACCGAAGGTTCCGCCACCGTGGCAAAAGACTAGAAGAAAAGAGCAAACACACACACGGGCTGAAAACGAGTTAAGACACACGATCAAACAGTCACAAGCAACGTCTAAACGGGTGTGTAATCGTGGGAGATTAATTTTACCACATTGGAAAATAAACGAATTCTATTGTTTCATGTTTTAAGAGTCGAGAAACGATAAAAAGATGACTCTATCTCTTTCAGAGTTGATACAAGCGTGAAAGGACAAGCGCTTGACGGTCTTTTCAAGTTTAGGGAGTCAGAAAAGACCAAATGACTGCTCAGGAAAAACTAGGCACAAAGGGTGTACCAAATATCCGTGAACCGCAATATACACCTTGGTTTCAATAATGAAACAGAAATCGACCAAGGACTTTCCGTACGTGCAGGTAGTCTCCCCGAATGCTGTGTTCGGTGTATCACGGGTATAGGGCGGCAGACTCGGCTTCCTGTGGATAAAGGATTGAAAACCTATAGGGGTCTCCCTTTATATACGCGACGGTACGGGGAGCGCAAGTCCGTACTAGCGCCGTCTAAAGCCAACAGGCGAACGACAGCTGCTAGGTTTAACGACGCCGGAACACGTCTCTAGCCTAGACCTTCTAAATATGTTTCGTTAAGTTCCAATGCTGCCTTAGGTTAATTGAATAAATTTTATAGTTGATCTTCAATTAAGTTTCAATTTCCAGGCCCTATCGTATGTAGTGTCTCCTAAATGCAAAGCTATATGCCACAGTGCAACATTTCGTTCGATGAAAACTAATTAAATAAGAGTTGAGAGCTTTTATACAAACGAAATGAACGGAATACAAACCACAATGTCTCTAATGCAACTAATGCAATTGAAAACTTTTCATTCAAACACTAATCACTAGCGATATGGAAAAGATCACAATTTGCACTAATTAACAAAAGCAAGAGAGATTTTTTTTTTATTTTCAATGTTTAATGGCTAATGTGCACTGAAAACAAAGGAACAATTTGAGAAATGATATCTAAGAGAGCGAAGCAAACAACATTCACTCAACGAAGCAAGCAACCAAATCTCTAAATCGACCCAAAGTCCCTCAAAGCAAAGAAAGACTCGAAAAATTCCGATGGACCGTGTGATCTAGGTCCAAAGCAAGGCAAACGAATTCTGAATGAAGGAATGAAAAATCACTCAAAAGACGCAGCAAAACAATCAAAGACTGATAAGAGAGCGTGGAGAATCAATCAACAAGTTGACAGGACAATCAGAACACCAAAACTCCCAATGGAGGGCTCGATACACTAAGCCACTAGATGCCCTAGGGCTCAAATCGTGAAATCGGTAGATAGAGACAAACAACCAAAGGACAGCGGTGAATTCCAGCCAAACAAGACTCCAACACACTCAGACAATCAGGAAATCAAGAAGAAAAGTACCGGTCAAGCTCAGAAAGCTAAAAAAATGAAGAAACTCAAAAAAGTCACAGGGGTGGCGCGACTGTGGACTTGAAACTGGCGCCAGAGGCCGATTGGCGCGAGACAGACAAATGCAACAAGCGCCAAGTGGCGCGACTGTCGGGTTAAAACCCGCGCCAGTCGAGTTCTTCAATAAAAATTAAAAACAAGCTACTCTGAAAGTAGACCAATACAAGCTAAGCAAACCAAGAAGCTAAAATAGTGAAAGAATCCAACCCAGAAGGTTCATCAAGCAAGGAGAAACAATCAAAGCGAAACAATCATAAACAAGACAAGGAAAACCGGACGATCCCCAGCGGAGTCACCAATTTGTTGAGGAGGTAAATCCCCTCTGCGGACAGAGGCGATCCCTACTAGCCCAGCAGGGGTCTAGCAACAAACAAACAATGCTATGACGCAAGCTCCTAGTTACGAATGAAAGACTTGGGATAAGAGCCTACCTGGATTCCAACGCTAGATCCGAAGAAGAGATGTCCCCGTCCTTCAGCCCTGGCAGATCACAATCCTTCCACGATCTCCACGGATGAACACCTGCACATAGAAGAAACGAATAGATACAAGCATAGGAACCAGCATACGTAACTAAACATCGGTCAGAAAAGATATAACTCGCATTAACATGATGGAAAAAGGAGTGGAACCATAATCATAGTCATCTATTAAAATGATAAACGAATATAAGTTACAACCAAGTTCTGACGTCGCAGCTTCCTTCGAACGGGTCTCCGGTCGTCCACGTCTCGCAAAGCTCGCCAAGGGAAGGGAAACCTCTCCAGAGTCTCGTAACAATGGTCTCCTCGCTTGAATGGGCCTTAAGGGAAAGAAGGGATTCTTTACAGCACAAAGGCACTTGGGAATAGAGAGATGCAAAGCTTCAGCACTTCAAGACTAGCTTGCCATGGATCTGAGCAAGCTTTTATAGATGGGGAAGGAGGGAGTTGGGATCCCTATTATTATGGGATTGGCCCTATCAACAAGGAAGGTTCCATAGAAGGTGGCAAAACCACTTCCCTTCCATAGAACTCCCGCAGCCAAACCTCCCAACTCAAGATAGGAAATGGTTGTGAGTTTGTTTGAACTCAACTTCCGCCATCCATATTTAAAAAACAGTCCCTAAAATGGGTGGCGCGATTGCTGCTCTATGACAGAGCGCCAAGTGGCGCGACCTATTTACAGGATTTCCCTGATTGGCGCGAGCACTGAACTGTCTACCCGCGCCAATGCAAAAAGAGCTGTTTTTCATGGATTTTGCAAGGAGATGTCTCAAGGGGAAAAGAAGCTCATACTCAGAGGGATGCATTGATGATGTTTTCAAGGCATGACAGTGTTCACAGGTCACATAATGGGTCCTCCATTGTGCGGGACGGGGAATGGTAGGGACGGTGACAAATTACTGTGTAACAGTATGAGGATCCACTTATGTTGAGCTGAGGAGGATGGGTGAATTTCCCCAATGAAGTCTAAACCCCATTGTTGAAAAGGTGCCTCAACTCTGATAGGATGTAAGGGTAAGGGAAGGAGTTTCATCTTGCCATCAAAAATTTGACACTTATGGCAAGACATGACCAACTTCTAAGTGTCTAGGAAAAGGGTAGGCCAATAGTAACCAGATCAAAGAATTTTTTTTGCTGTGGCCTTCCAGTAGAGGTGTCCTCCACATTCTCCGTCATGTAACTCACACATGATTTTTCCTGAATTATCTTCAAGTAAAAATTTAAGAAAAATTCCAACAACATTTTTCCAATATAATACCCCATCTACAATGCAAAAAATCAAAGTTTTCTTTTTTCAAAAATCCAGCTTTAGTTTTAGACAGAGAAGGAGGGTCATTTAAATATAAAAGCACATAAATAATGTCAGCATACCAAGGAGAATTTAGAAATGTTTCTTCAATAAAAGGAGCAGTAGATTCTTCTATTTCTTCCAACACATCTACAATATTCATGTCTAGTGCTTGAAAGTTAGACTCAACCATAAGTTTTTCTAATCCCTGCCCTTTAACTAGTTTGGTGCGCCTAATTTCTAAGTCATACTCAAGAATACTTTCAATCCATTTTCCCCTTTTACCATTAGGGTCTTGACTTAGAATGTCCTTGACAACAGTATGTGGAACAAAAGCAATTATGTGAGAGTGTAAAATATAGACTCTAAAGTCTTGTAATGCTTTCACTAATGCTAAGGCTTGCTTCTCCATGATGTTATATTTGAGAAAAGCATCTCTTAAGGCCCTACTAAAAAAGGATATTGGTTGTTCTTGCCCTGAACCATTCTTTTGAAGTAATACTACAACTATTGTATGCTCAGATGCAAAAGAAAAAATGTAAAAGTCTTTGGTAAAATCTGGACTAATCAGGATTTGTGTTTGAGTAAGAGCTTGTTTGACCAGTTCGAATGATTTTTGAGCTGGTAAAGTCCATTTTATACCGACATCTTTCTTAAGCATGTTTTTAATGTTTTTTAATAGCTCAGCAAGGTTGGGGATGAACCTCCTCAAAAAATTAATCTTTCCAATGAAAGATTGTAGTTCTTTGAGGCTTCTTGGATGACTGATTTGTAATATGCCATCTATCCTTGTAGGGTCTATTTTGATTCCCTCTTCTGAAATTATATGGCCAATAATTTTACCCTCTTGGAGACCAAAGAGTGTCTTCTTGGGATTTAATGACAAGCCAAATTTCCTACACTTCTCAAAAACGTTTTTTAGGTGAATCAAATGTTCTTCATCAGTTTTTGAGAAAACAGTTATGTCATTAAGGTAAATGATTATGAAATAGCCAATATATTCAGAAAAGGCTATGTCCATGGCCCTTTGGAAGGTGGCCCCTGCATTCATTAATCCGAAAGGCATTTTAACATTCATAAAGGTGCCCCAAGGTGTAGTGAAAGCAGTTTTGATTTGATCACTTGGGAGCACTAACACCTGGTTGTAACCTGAGAACCCATCTAAGAGGGATATTCTTTTGGACCCAACTACCTTTTGAAGTATATGGTCCATTTTAGGTAAGGGGTAGTTTTCCTTTTAAGAGGCTCTGTTTAAATTTCTGAATTCAATACAGAGCCTAATTTCCCCTATCTTATTTCTAACAGAAACTAAGTTTGATACCCACTTTGAATATCTAATTGGTACAATGATCCCAGCAGCATGCATATTTTCAATCTCTGCCTTAGCTAAAGGTAATAAAACAAGGTTTATTCTCCTTATTTTCTGTTTAAAAGGCTTTTGATTTTCCTTCAAAGGGATTTTATGCTGGATGATGCTGGTATCATACGTTTTTAGGTCCTTGTATCCCCAAGCAAAAACATCTTTAAAATCTTTGAACAGCTCTATGTACTACATTTTTATGTGAGCTGGGAGAGTGCTGGATAGTTTGATCATCTTGGGTTCTACTAGGCTGCCTAGGTTATGCTCTTCTACAATCATTTCCATAGGCTCCATTCTCATTTCTTTGGCTACATCGTTGAAATCAAAAAGGTATTCTAAAGGTGCTACACCTCTTGGAATTTTATCATTTTTTCATTGTAAAACTTCCAAGTCTTCTTGGTCTATGTTGTCAATTGTCTCTGTTTCAAAAGGATTTTCATAATGATTTATATCAGCAGTATATGTCATTTCGGCATCTGGGATTTGTTCAATATAAAAAAAAATTCTTTATGGTTGGTTTTTGATATTGGTATGCTAAAATCGTTTTCTGATTTTAAGAAATCATCTATGTGTTTGTCAGAGTCAAACACTTGCTAGTGATCTTCGTTATCAGGCACATCAGGCTTGTGTTTTACCTTTACACTAAGCTGTTAATTAATCTCAGGTATTTGGCGGTTGCTGGCATTGAAGGCGAGTTCATTTGCTACATAATTTAGTGCTCTTGGAATAAAAATAAGTTCATACTTTTCAAAGGTTTTCAATAGATCGAGGGCAAGGTTCTAATATTCCCTAAGCCTTCAATTTCTAGCTCAGTATTCTCCTTTGATTTGTCTTATGATAAGTTTAGAATCTCCTAATATTTATATCCTTTGGGCTTCTAATTGTTTAAGAAATTGTAAGCCTAGGAGAAGTGCTTCATACTCAGAAATATTGTTAGTGCATGGGAAATCCAATTTATATGAAAAAATCTGATTTGTATTTTGAATCCACACACCTGCTCCTGCACTTGTTTTATTACAAGATCCATCAAAGTTTATTGTCCAAAGTATGCCATCCTTAATTTCATTTTCTTGTTGCTGTTGATTGTCAATGTTTTGAATTCGATTGGAGGGAAGATTTGATTGTTCCAGTGAACTGATTTGGTCTATGTTTTCCTTATCTTGTTGAGTAATTTCATCTTTTTTGTATAAGATAAAGGAATCTAAAATTAATTGAATAGCATATATTGGAGAGTTGTTTGGTTTGTCTATATTGCTCACCATGTACTTCATGTGAGATTCCCTGTATAGTCTCCTGTTTTGGTTAAAAACACGGATGGTGGCATAAGACATGTCCATTTGAAGGCTTCCTTGAAGTTTGGCTTCCCAAGATCTTGACAAGAGCATGCCATATTTAGGGGGAATGTCAGCTACAACTATATCCATGACTAAAATCTTAGAAAGAATTTGAGCTAAATTAACACATAAATATTTGATTAAACCCAAACATTTGACTTTTCTTGAGTCAAAGGAATACAAATCTTTGTATGGTTTAGTAATCTCTAAGCATAAGCTTTCCATTACCACCTTGGGCATCAGATTGTGTGAAGCTCCTGAATCTAACATGGCATTGTGTAAAATTTTCTCGTGTATATTCAAGCTAACATAGAAGGGAGGGACAACTCCTTCTTGTTATTTTCCTTCAAATTCTGGACCAAACAACAATGCAGGTTTTTCATCTGTCAAGCTTAAGGTGTCAATATCACTTCCTAAGTTCAAAGCTTTCAAAACTTGGTTTTTGTACACCTCTTGGGTTACTAGTTTAGCTAGGGGAATGGTAATTTTTATCTTAGCAATCTATCCCTCAAGACTGAAAGGAAAAATTGACTTGTTCATATTTACATCTGTCTTTTCAATTGAATTCTTTTCAGCAATTTTGATTTGATGAACCTTGTTTGGACTGGTAATTGTGATAGTTTTATTAGGACCACTAGCTGAAGTGCTAGGGGTACTCTGTTCAACATTTGGCTGGACACTTTGTTAAGCCCCTATATTAATAGTGTAGCCCCTTATTATGTTAGTGTAGCCCCCCTTATTGTTATCATTGTACCCCTGTAACCCCCATATTTTTATTATTGTGCCCTTACATTATTATTGTTAGGTCGGCTAGGATTACATTGTGGCCCCATGGACTCCTATATATAGAAAGGAGGTTTTTTCATTTGTATCATCCAAGAATTGTTCATTTATGTAATGTATTGGAGGTTTCCCCCTCGAAGTGGCTTATTTATAAGGTGTTTATCTCTCCTTCTTCTATTTTTGTTTGGTTGCACAACATTTGGTATCGAGCTTTGGATTACAGGGTTTATTTGCTCAAACGGAGTCATCGTGGAATTTCGCTATAACGTTTTTTCTACGAAGTTTCGGAAAATAGGAAATTGTTAAGTGCGAAGCACAACTACGAGCGGTCGTCTAAAAATTTCAGAGCTTGGTTCGCAACATTTTCGGAGATATCATCTGTGGAAGTTAAGTCTTTTTTCAGGCTCCTAAACAGGTCATCATGGAATTTTCACTATAACGTTTTTTCTACGAAGGTTCGGAATCTGAAATTCATATGGTGCGAAGCTGAAATCTTGAGGAAATTCATAAAAAAAATTTAGAGCTTGGTTCGCAATATTTTGGGAGATATGATCTGTGGAAGGTAGTTCTTTTTCAGGCTCCTGAATTTCATCGCAAAGAGGTGATCGTGGGAAAAGTTCAATAACTCTCTCTTTGGACATTGGATTGGAGTGCCGTAAAAAGTGGTCACAAGTAAACAGACTTTAGTTTCTTGGCTATCAATTTCAAAGAAAAAGGACGAAACATTGACACGTGGCAAGTCGTACAATTTATCTCTACTGAACCAGTCTAGAATTAGGTCATTGTTGGAGATTGGGCCTTAGCTTTGTGCGGAAAGTCAAATTAGGTCAGACCTGTGGCATTCGAAAGAGAATTCATAAGGCTACTTCAATGCTGAATTTAAAATATTTAAGGGTCGTAATCATAGAGATAATCCAATTTCAATATCGAGCTCCTCAAAAGCAAGAAAAAGGTGTGTATTGTTTTTCCGAATTGCATAAGTATTGTTTGAAGAATCAAGTTGAATTGATTCCAAGGGCATATTGAAGAATTTTTGTCAGTAATGGGTTCTATTATGCCGCCAAAAAATAATTCCATACCCATTAAGCCCTCAGAAAGCTATACTATGACGCATGAGGAGGAAGAATTGCAATATGAGATGTCAAAATTACGGTACCAAGTGCAAAAAATTTCGATCTTACGAAGAGCAACCGAAGATGACATAGATGGTTTAAAAGCAAAAATGGAGGCTAAATTGGATGGTTTGAAGGATCAAATAAAATCTATTATGGATGATAAAGTAGTGGAATATCACAATGAGCATCAACAACAAGTTCTCCAAATCTCAAAGGATAACCTAACTTTGGTGCAAAATCAAACGAAACAACCGGAAGATCAATATCACATCGAAAGAAGTTCTGAAGCAGTCACAGAAACAAGAACTCGACAATTACAATCAATTTCAAATTATCTCAGCAAGTCGAAGAACTTTCCTGTAGAAGATTCCACATGGGACGATGAGAATTTTATACAGAAGCATCAAGAAATAATCAAGCGTTAAGGACAACACTTGTTTGAAGGAGAGGGGCATGTTAAGCCCCTATATTAATAGTGTAGTCCCTTATTATGTTAGTGTAGCCCCCCTTATTGTTATCATTGTACCCCTGTAACCCCCATATTTTTATTATTGTGCCCTTACATTATTATTGTTAGGTCGGCTAGGATTACATTGTGGCCCCATGGACTCCTATATATAGAAAAGAGTTTTTGTCATTTGTATCATTCAAGAATTTTTCATTTATGTAATGTATTGGAGGTTGCCCCCTCGAAGTGGCTTATTTCTAAGGCGTTGATATCTCTTTTCTTCTATTTTTGGAGCTGGTTGCACAACACACTTTTGTCTTTGTTTATGTCTGGTTTCTTGGTCAAAATGTTGGTTTTTTCTGCTGTCTTTTTGGGTTGAGTTTCTATGTTTTTCTTGATAGTAGTATTAGTGTTCCTATCCTTTAAGTTGTCTATGTTCCCCTTGCTCCTAAGATCATATTGTTTGTGCACCTCCATGATTGCATTTTCAAACCCCAATCTATAGTCATCAGAATCTTCATAGGTGTTTGTACTGTGATCAGAGAATAAGCCTTGTTCTTTCTCAGTAAGGAAGACACCATCCCCACTGTTTGATCCAATCAAGTTTACATGGGATTCTCCCAACCTTTCCAACTCCCTATCTTCCTCATATTGATCTACATAGTTCTGTAGGAAGGGAGGTCTAATCTGTTGGTCACTTTCTTTTTTCTTATCTTGACTGTTTTCTCTTCTATAATTCTGATTTCTATTTCTGTTTTGGTTATTTTGAGGTTCTCTTGGTGGCACTCTCTCATTTAAATTTATCTTCTCAAGAATCCTCTCCATTACCTTCACTAGGTTGTCAATTTTGGTGTCAAAAGTTGAGGTTGAGGGTAGTAGGTCATCTTTATAAGTTACCCTCTTCTCTGATCTCAACCTATTTCTTTTCTCAATTATGTTTGCTTCTACGCTCACAGCTCCTCTCTGCATGTCTTCTAAGGTTAAGTAATCACTCTCCCTTAACTGATACATCATGTCAGCATCAAGGCCTTCGGGATATCTTACTAAGGCCATGCCTTGAGGAGGTTTCATGTGAGGTGGAAGAGCATTGTAAACTCTATTGAACCTAGTGGAGTAATCATGAACACTCTCCCCTTGATTTCTCTTGAGGCTACTATACTCTGCTAGTATTTGGAGAGGATTCTTTTTGAGTTCCCATTTGTTGATGAATGTTTGATGCAGGGCAGGGAGATCATTTATGCTGTTAGGAGGCAGGTTCTTAAACTATTTCTTTACATCTCCTCCTAAAATTTGGGCAAATATCCTCATCTTCATAGTTTCCTCTTCTATCTCCATGTAATCAAATGCATCTTCCATCCTATCTACATGATGTTGAGCTGTTGTAGACTCTTTTCCAGTGAAATGAGGAATTTTAGATTGGTAATCATTTGGTAAGGGAAGTAGAGGTTGTGGTAACACTAATGGGGCATAACATGTTGCCATGGCTGGAAATAAGGGTGGATTTGCAAGAGGTGGATTTACAAAAGTGAAAGTGGGTTGAAATGGAGTGTTTTTAACAATGGTAGTATGAATTGGAGTCGAATAAATACTTGGGCCAAAAAACTAATTTTGAGCAAACTTGTTGTGAAAAAGACTAAAGTGATGAAGAAGTTGGGAATCAGGAGGAGTGGAAGGTGAGGCTTCTATATTGAAGCTTTGTTGCAAATCTGTAATGTCAAGATCAGTTTGGTTTAAAACACCTTGAGATCTGGTTCTAAATATGTTCTTCGTATGATGTAAATCAAAGTGTGAATCCTCCAAAACAACAAGATTTTCAGGGAAAGATTTTGTTCTTAAGAGGCTCCTATTAGCAACTGATTTTCCAGAGTTAGAAGTCTGCCACCGAATTCTCTTAGGATTGTCAACGATTAAAGGACGATTTGGGTTTGGGTGGGATCTAGTATTGATCCTATGAGAAGCCATACTATTTTTCAAAAATGAGAGAGGTTAAGGTTTTTAGGAACTATTTTTTGGGAATTTTACCTCTCACAATGTCTTATCTAGTATGGGACTAGGCTCCTAAACTTCTACAACACTGGTTAACACAGTCGTAAAGAAATATGGAAATCTAGATGAGTAATAGGCCTACTGGGGCTAGTGGAGTCGCCAGGTGGAAAATTTTTAGCTTTTATGAAGGTAAAATATTGGATGGTCCCACCACCATATTTATTATGAAGCCAAACTGAAATGTTTTGGGTTTTTCTGAGTTATTTAAGTCTTATAGGTTAATAGAGTGTCCTAAATGTGATTTCACACTTAGCTAAGGTGTTTAATCATACAGAGTTCACTCTTACGGCTTGGTAACTAATTCCTTCAATGTTTGATAAGGTTTAATGAGAATCCTAAGGGTTACTTAGTTTGTCACTGATTCAATTAAGTCCTATCATGATTACCATTTGTTAGGTAGTGCTTGAAGAAGGTTACTTATGTTATACTAGATAGTGATTGTTTAATTTTGAAGATTTTACTCGTGTCCCACCGTGATCGCCATTATGTTGGTGTCCCATGTTTTGATAGTTTGGCAAATCAAAAGACAAGGCAACATCAAAACCAATCTTTAGAGTTCTAGGATCTAGTCCTCCTATTTTCAAATAGGGATCTCTCAAATGTTTGTTTGAAAAGGTTTATCTTGTGTGCTTAGAGTATTGGTTTTAGACTAGTTATTAAGTGCAGGTGTTTGTTTGTTTGGTTGAATTGATACAGCAGAGTATGAAAGATCTAGGAAAGATATATAGAAAGGAGAAACATATGGTTCATTGGGAAATGGAGTCAAGAAGAGGTCATAACATACTAATAAATGGATATGGGATATCAGAGGGAAAATCTAACTTGGCCACAGGATCCTTTGGTTTTTGGAATGAGATGGACATCAATGATTTGGAAAGAGAAGTTTAATTCTCAAGCAAAGGGAATTCGAAAGCACAATTTGAAAAATAAAGAGTTATTTGGTAGATAGGGCTAACCATAAATTCTACAAATCACACCTTTAAGCAAATAATGATTTCAAAACAACTTTTAAAATGAAATCTAAGATTTGGGTAACACCCTATTTCCTCAAAGATTTTATTTCAAATGACTTAGAAAACATAAAAGATTCACTGATAATTGTAGTCATAGAAGAGGGAACACCTAACACATATATGATTACAACTATAAAGACCTTTAAGACAAATGTTTAAATAAGGAAAAAGGGCAAGATTAGAATAGACCTCCTTGGCTTACTGTAAATAGAAATACTTCAAAGCGAGACTTCAATAACAACCTTTTAAGTGGTAGCAGACAAGCAGGGAGAACCATAAATCATGCTGAAACCATATTATTCAAACTATCATAGAAATAAACAAGCATGAGGACTAAAGAGAGAGATTAAAGACTCTAAAATACCTCAGGAGAAGAAAAAATGAAACAGTGAAGGATGAACAGGTCTAAGGTGCTTCCAGGAGTCATTTCTTAGCCTAAAAATTTCAACCTACTATAGTAAGAAATTATGGAACAGAATGAAAATAGGAGAAAACATTAAACAATTCAGAATACTTCACCAACAGCCAAGCTCATGGATCCAATTATAGAGCCTTCTCAGGAACAAGCATGCAACAACATCATCAAGGCTTCCAAGACTTCAATTTGTTATTCAACTTCAACAGACTATGTATTATTTCAAAGAGTTTCAGTATTACAACTAGTGATCAACCAACCAACACTTTCTCATCTTCTCTAGTAGTATTTGTAGAAAAAATGTGGAGGCGGAATGGGATAAAATATCTTCTAAGTTCAATTAATACAGTGCACTGTCTCTCGGCCTTTGAGGGGCTTAATAGAGAATATTTTTGGTATTTCCCCTGTATTAATTGGTTTACATTAACTATTAGGCTTGCTGGAAAAAATTTGTTAATTTCAAGGCTCCTCGTTATCCTTGCAATAACTTATGCTGATAGTTTTCAATAAGTTTCTTTGGTGGAATTAACTATTCAGCTGTATTGATGCAAAATATCTCGTGGTCTGGTAATAACTTTGGCCTTCTTTCGATTGATTTGAGGCTGTAGGTGACTCTGTGGTAGCTAGGGGATTCAATTAGCCCCTGATGTGGTAGTGGAGACTTTCTTTCTGATGAACCTCTATGATTTCTGTTTAACTGTGTCTTAATTGGGAGGATTAGGCTTTTGATAATTATTTGTTGGTCGTAATCCTCATAAAACTGTCTTCAATCTTCCATGCTGGTGTGTGTTGTGTTCAACACTGATATGGCATCAATGCCTCATGAAACACCGATGAAACATGAATTTTAAACCCTGTAAATAATTTTCTTTGATGAATCGAAGGCGAGAGGATCGTCACCCTCTGCCTTTGAATTTTCTCCAGACATAGCGAAAAATCATTTGAACCCTGCAAACAATACAAAAAAATTATGAAATACTGCATGTATAGGTTAACTGCTTCAGAAGGACATGTGGAATGAGCGTGGTCGTTGGATGGCATGATCCAACGGTCAAGATTGATGAGAGGAGGTCAAAGGAGAGCGGGGGAGGAAATTAAATCGGAACCGTTGATCGCGCAGAGATCAACGGTCAGGAGTGAGGGTGACTGAACAATGTGAAGGGGTCATGTTATTTAGAAAAATAAAATAAAAATGGGAAAAAAGGTTTAAAACCTTTGTTTCGGCAAAAAAAAAAAAATGATCAAAAATCATGTTCGGGGTTCGGGACGATCGTGGTCCATCGGATGAGATCGGCCCATGCGATCAACGGTGGAGAAAAGGCACCAATAAACCTTAGGAAAAATGTTTGGAAATCAAATTTTCAATAAAAACCAGATGAATAAAACTCCCGGGTCCGGAAATGTTGACTGGACGAGGAATCAAGGTGATGAATTTTGGCCTGTCGATCTGCAGATTAGATCGACGGCGGAGATTCTTTTAACAATGTTCCATACCCTGAGTTATCGTACGGGCATCTTCAGAGAGCGAATACCGTCTGATGAGTGACCTCAGATCGGACAGCGCGCATCAATATCGCACCCACTCCATAGTCGAACTTTAACGTGCGATGAGCGGTGGTTTTTTAACAGTTCTCAAGGCCACGCGTCGGGCGGTGAATGGAATCGCTGCGAAATAGAAAAAACTGCCCCACTCTCAAAAGAGGTGTCATGAAATCCGCTCGGTTTTGCAACAGTAAGTGGCTGGCAGGGACCATCGGGGCGATGGATTGCGCGTCGTCGATCCACAGATCAGATCGACGGTGGAGAGCGATTAGAACCTTTACACTGGCGGAAAATTTATTATATAATAAAACCAACAAATTTATATAAAACTAAGGTTTAAACTTCTGGGCGAGAGATTAAATTTCAAAAAAGGTTCGGCGCCCGTTTGCCGGGCCATGGGTTATATGGAAAACCATATGACCGGGGATTAATGGAGGAAAGGGCTAATCACAATCGGGTGATGCGATAAGTGCTTAGAAGGTTGGCGCTCAGTTTTAGCGCCAAGACACATGGAGGGGAAGGGTTAAAGACATAGCCTAAGGGGTTTTAAGTCTATAATATATAAAAATCTAATTTTCATAGATTTTCAATGATTTTCAATGGTTGTTGGGGGTTTCGATAAGGCAAGAAAGGGTCTTAAACCTTATCAAAGGGATTTTGATGAAGGGGAAAAGGGGAGAAACTTGAAAATGAGGGATTTTCATGGGAAATAGAGGAACAAAAATGAGGTTAGTTTTGGAAGAGGGGAGAGGGGGGAAATGCTGTTTGGAGCAGTATTTCCTCAATGAAATTAGCAAAATTTCAAAGTTTTTAAGATAGGAAAAACAGTGAAGATTTGAATAGAGGCATAAGGCCTTCAAGATTCTTCAAGAGCCAACACTTTTTAACAATAAAATTTGTTCCTTGAAGGCTCCAAACAATTTTAACCACCTTTTGGTATAACAGATTTTATAGGTGGCTAACACAATCTATGTAAAATAATTTCTTCTCAACACACTTATGGCCTTTAGTGTATTTGCTATCACAACTGTAGCAAAGCCCTTTTGCTCTTTTTTCTTCCAATTTTTTTGGTGTCAATCTTGTAGGTTGTTGAAATCTCGAAGTAGCAACACTTCCCTCTTTATAGAAGTGAGTGGTAGGCTTCCTTGTCGCCATAATTTTACATTCAATTTTTCTTTCCAACCTGAATGCCTTCTCCAATGAATCGGGTTCCAAAACGCGAACTTCATGTTGGATGTTATCCTTTAAAATGCCTATGAAGAGATCAATCTTGTGTTCCTCTGTAATATCAGTTACCCTTATATTCAATTTTTGAAAGTCCTCAATGTGCTCCCTCACTAAACTCTTTTGTTTGAGATTTATCAATTGGCTAAAGAAGGTGTTGCTCTTTATATCCTCATAATGTGCTATCATTCCTCCGTAGAAATTGACCAAGTGACAATTTTTTTACGAGAGAAAAGCCATTGATACCATACAAATGTATTTTTTTCTAGATGTAAAGTTGCAATGTGTACCTTTTGTGTGTTTTGCACAATATTGGGATCAAAATATTGCTCCATCTGTAGTATCCATGTTACCAGATCCTTGCCATCAAACTTCCTCATATCCATCTTTGGAATATGGTGGTTCTTTCCACCAAAATTAGAGCTTATGAAATCATGATTAGCATTTATTTTTTTCTCATCATGAGTTTCCTCTACTATATTTTCACTATTAGGAAAATTTTTTGTATCAACTTTGTCAAACTTTCCATGTCTGCTTTTAAATCATTCTTCATGTTTTCCATCTTAGCTTCCATGTCATCCATCTTAGCTTCCATGCCAACTTCGATGCCATCCATCTTAGCTTCCAAACCATTCATCTTAGCTTATACGCCTTTCTTCAAACCATCCATCTCATTTTTTGTTGCTCTTCGCGATAGCGAAATTTGGTGCACTTTTTCATGGGATTTTGATATCTCATGTTGCATTTCTTCATCTTCATGAGTCATAGTAGAGCCTTCTGAAGGCTTAATGGGTGTTGAATTATTTTTAGGATGCATTTTAGAACCCAATACTGATAGCTATGCTCAATAGGCCTTTGGAATCAACTAGAACTAATTTTTCAAATAAGACTTATGCAATTTGAAAGAAAATACACACCTTTTTCTTGATGTTGAGAAGCTCGATATTGAAACTGAATTATCTCTGTGATTTCAAATATTCAATATCTGAAATTTGGCCTAAAAGTAATCCTCATAATCTTCTTTTGAATTCTACAGCTCTGACCTGATTTAGGTTCTTCAAGGAAAAGTTATGTCCAATCTCCCACAATGACCCAATTATGGACTGGTTTAGTATAACGCACCTGTACGACTTACCACGTGTCACTATTTCCTCCTTTGGATCTAAAATTGATAGAAAAGAAACTATAGTCTATTTACTTGAGGCCACTTTTTACATCATTCCAATCCGATGCTCAGAGAGAGAGAGCTATGAATATTTTCCCATGATCACCTCTTTGAGATGAAATTCAGACGCCTCAAAAATCCCTAACTTCCACAGATCATATCTCCAAAAATATTGCGAACCAATATCTAAAATGTTTCTACGATGTTCCTCAGGATTTTGGCTTCGCACTCTAAAAATTTCAGCTTCTGAACCTTTGTAGAAACAAAGGTATTCCAAAAATACCATGATGACCTGTTTAGGTTAAATTCAGGAGCCTGCAAAATGACCTAACTTGCACATATCATATCTCTGAAAATATGGCAAACGAAGCTCTGAAATTTTGCGACGATGTTCCTCAGGATTTTGACTTTGCACCATAAAAATTTCATATTCTGAACCTTCGTAGAAAAAACATTATAGTGAAAATTCCATGCTGACTTGTTTGGAGCAGCGAAACCCTAGAATCTCAAAGCTCTGATACCAAATGTTGTGAAACCAGCTCCAAAAATAGAATAAAAGAGATATAAACGCCTTATAAATAAGCCACTTCGAGGGGGAAACCTCCAATACATTACATGAATGAACAATTCTTGGATGATACAAATTACAAAACCTCCTTTCTATATATAGGAGTCCATGGGGCCACAATGTAATCCTAGCCAACCTAACATGAATAATTTAAGGGCACAATAATAACAATATGGGGATTACAAGGGTAAAATAACAACAATAAGGGGGTTACACTAGCAACAATAAGGGACTATACTAGTAATATAGGGACCTAACAAATTCACAGTAGACCATGTTCTTGTATCTGCATATACTTTTCCCTTAGTCTTGAAATAAATAATGCCCTCGGGTTGATAATCTATGTGAAAAAAGGATTGAATCTTGTTCATATCCGGACACCAACATTTTGGCGTCATTGCCAGGGAAGGCTAACAGGTGCAAGAACAGGATCTGCAGTAGATCTCAGAGTCGATTTCTCGTCTTGAGGTGGGAATCTATTTCCCAGCTTCAAGTCCTGAGCGTAAGTGCCTTGTATTTTATTTTTTCTTTATTTCTTTCCTGTTTCTTGTATCATTTTGTTTTCTATAAAAAAAAATTAAACCCTCATCTTCGGGAAGGTGTTTTGTAAAACCTTGCCCTAAGTCCTGGGCGTAGTCTAGTTTCTCTTTCCTGTTGTTTTTTATTTCCAGTTTTTCTTTTTAGGGGCCAATTTCTCGTCCTGGAGAGGGTATGTTAATAATTGTTAGCCATCAGTAAATTTTGTCACAGAAAATGATGGCTAAAACAGGTCTTGATCCTTCAAGAGATTATTTTTCATAGAGAATTGCTCATTTTTGAAGCCTTATGGTGTTTTCTAAAAAAAAGGGGCAATCTTCACTGATGTTCCTTACTATTTTTTCCTTCAAAAAAATCCACCAAGTGACCCTGCTATTATCATTAAGAAAAAGTTGTCTTCTAAGCCCCCTTTTCCATCATTTTATTCACCCATCTCATCTTCACAACTTCCTCCATATCACTTATTTTCCCCCTTTTCTTATCCTTCATTCCTTCTGAAAAGGTCCCCCTTTCCTCCCTCATTTACCTTTATTTCCCCCAAAAAAACCCTTTAAAACCAATTAACCCTTCTTTATTTGGTTTTAATAATCCAGTTGACTTCACCCAAAACACTGAAAACACATAAAAAACCTTTGAAAAAGCATTCTGCTGATTTTAGGCTTTAAGCCCCCTTGGCTTAATCCCCCTTCCTTTTTCCGCCATAAAACCAAGGCCCAGAACCAAGCGCTAAGGACTTAAGCCCCCATCGCAATTGCATATCGTTGTTTTCGGGTTCCTCATGCCTTTACCTATTCCTTCTGCCGATTTGCGATATGCCGACGCACTCATCGCATTGGGCATTTTCTATCGCATTGCTCCTTTTTTCCCTGCCGATGCGCTTAGCCCCTTTCCCTGGTCCCCTTACCCTTCCACAAGACCACATCCCAGCTCCTATTTTCAGCCCCATCGGCCATTGTGGATCCAAAACTCCTTGTCCCTAGACCCTCCCCTCATCAAATTGCTGATCCGTCGATTCAATCTCTGCCACCCATTCTCTCCCTGATCCAACGGTCCAGATCCTTTGCGGGGTAGCCCAACCAGGATGGTCCCAATTCCCCACTGCTCCCATAGTTGACCCCTTTGACCATGGCGAATCTCAGATCTATGGTTGAGATCCATTGTAGAGGCACACCCCAAAATTTCTCTTTCGTACAACTTGTCCCTCCAGTGATGACGTCATATCCCGGTCCAGCCACTAAACGCCCTCGCTTCCTCTCATTTTAACCCTTTTCCTATGTATTCGCCCATGCATGGTTTTTTCCACTTTAACAATATAAACCAAAGCTTGCCTGACCTCAAGCCTTGTCGCTACATGAAAAATGGGCTTATGTTACCCCAGCCCCACCTAATTCTTCCACCATGCATCTTGTCTCCCCTTGCACTCATCTACAACCATAGATCTTCAGCCTGCAGATCTAACGGCCACAAATCCATTTCGCGCCCATTTCACAAATAAATTGATCAACTGTTTGGAATGCAAAATGGGAAGTTTCCAGAGGCATACATGTCAGTCATTGGATTGTATCGCGTTCCCCCAGGGCAATAACACTTACTTCCCAAATTTCACGTGAAAACCATTACCGGTTTTCCAAATCCACCTTTTTTATTTTTGCGCCATTAAGCATGTTCAAACCTTCTCTGTTTGGTTTCCAACATAGAAGCTTCCCCCACTGCATTCACCTCCATTTCACTACTCCTCTGCCCAGCCTCTGTGGCAGCTGAACCAAGAAATGCAGGATTTCTTAACCAGTCGTCTTCGTGTGCAGGTTTAATGGTGGATTTATCCACAAGTCTCCCACAACTAAAGAAAAAATGTTCAAAGGGGCTGAGGGGTCAAATTTCAGAGTTTGATCAAAGGTCTCATGGACATTGATTACAAATAAAACCTTCCAACATGCTGAAGCAATCGGTACACTGAAAAAGAGGTCAAAAGGACGAAGACAAAGGGTTAAGCATAAAGTTGAAGAATAAATGCTTAAACTCACAATCTCAAAGGGAAAACATAGTGTGAAGATAGAAGATGGTCGGATGAAGGTCTAATAAAGCCTAAAATCACAAATTAAAAGAAAATCAGTGTTTAAAGGGGCTTAAAAAGGACATATCAGCATAGAAAGGGTCTTGAATGCCACATCTAGAGAAGTATTTATTCCTCAAAGGAACTAAAAGGACACATGCAGCCTGTTTTAATTTCCACAGACACTTTGACAGCCATCCTACTGACAGAATCTCTCTGAAACTGTCAGAATAGTTATTAAGCAGACGTGGGCCTACAAAACCCAAAAAGAGACAGTTACTTGTTTTAGAAACCAGACAGAGTACTTCAGCCACAATTATCTTCAAATAACACACTTCTGAGTTATTTCTCTGCCTACCAGATATGCACCAAAGACAAGAAAATGACTAAATCAGTACCCTCAGTTAATGCAAAGTTTATTAAGCAGGATGGGCAAGAAATTAATGTAATATTTATAGCACAGAATGGGTATTCAAATTCTTTTCTCCTTTGTTTCGATTAGTCATTAAGACCATCTCTGTCACAACTCCTCCCCATTCATCTATAAATCCTTTTCGAACTCTCATTATAAAGGTTGGAATTTGGTGAATTCTGAAGTAATACATAGACTACTGTTTTGAGGAAGAATTGATGTTTTGAAGAAGTGTGGATATATTTTCTTTGCTGTTGATGAAGGAGGCTGGACCATCGAATCCCTGAGCTTGGTCTTGGTGAAGTACTCTCTATTCGTTAATGTTATTTCCTGTTTTTTCCCTTTGTTCCATTATGCTGTGCTTGTAGTAGAGTAAAAAGCTTAGGCTAAGAAATGTCTCCCAGAAGCACCTTAGACCTATTTACTCTTCACCGCCTTTATGTTTTCATTTGCTCAAGGTTTTTTAGTAGTTTGATTGCTTTAAAAATCTTAAGCTTGTTCATTTCAGAATAGTTAGAATAGTTGGTATCAAGTTAGAATTATGGTTTGCCCTGTCTGCTTGCTACCTCTTGAAAACTATTTCTGAAAGCATCCTTCAAACATTATTGTCTGCGGTTTGACAGAGAGGATTTGTTTTGATCTTACCCTCTGTTTCTTGATGAGATAATCATTTTCGAAGGTATTCATTATTGCAGCCTTAGGTTTTCCCCCTTTTATGGTAGCAATTGGTCGTGTTTCTTATATGTTTTCTAACTCCGTTAAGTGAAACAATACGAAGATACAGAGTGTTCCTCTCCTTCTTTGTCTTACTTGAAAGTTTGTCTTGTTTATGTTATCTGCATAAGGTATGTTAGTATAATTCATGGTTAGCCCTGGCTATTAGATATTCCTTTATGTTTAGATAGTGTTGCAAGTCCCTTCGTTGAAAGGTATACATGATTAAGGAGCCTTAACAGCCCTTAAAAGCTCTACTTTTCCTTCCAAATCCTTAATTTTCATCTCATACCACCTATATGATTCCACAGATCCATTGACTAAGTTAGATTGGCCCTTTGGTTCCCAAAAATTCATCAATCAGATCTGTTTAGAATTCCACATGACTCCATTGCCCAATGGCTTGTATATTTTCACATTCTATATATGCTGCCTAGATAATCTATGTCCAACCAACATAACTAACAGAATTGCACTTCATAACTAGCCTAAAATCAGCCTCCCAAAAGCATCAAGTTATATCTTTATACACATATTTAGAGATCCCTCTCTGAGACTAGGAGGGCTAGATCCTAGAACTTTAAAGCTTGGTTTATATGTTGCCTTGTCATTTTGTTTTCCAATCATCCAAGTCACAGGACCCCAACATTTTGGTGATCACGGTGGGACCTTTCTAAGTAAAAGTCCCTAAAAAAACACTCAGTATTCACTTAAGTGAAATCGGCCTTCTTCAAGCACTACCAAGCATAATGATGATCGTGATAAGACCTATCTGAATTAGTAGCAATCTAAGTAACCCTTAGGATTCTAACAAACCCTTATCAAACCTTGGAGAAGTCAGCTGGTATTCCATAGAGTAAACTCTGTTTGTTTCACCACCTTAGCTAAGTGTTGAAACAGGTATAGGACACTCACACAACCATAAAAATACAAAAACTCAGAAAACCCAAAAAACAATTCAGATTGGTTTCATAATAAACATTGGTGGTGGACCATAAAAATTTTACCTTCAAAAAGCTAAAAATTTCCACTTGGCGACTCCACTAGCCCCAGTAGGCCTGTTATTCCACTACTACTCTTGATTTCTTTAGGTTAACCAACCTTGAGGAGATTCGGAATTCGATTCCTATGTTATGAAAAACATTGTGAGAGGAAAGCATTTGAAATAATTTGTAGTTTGAAGCCTCTCCAAGTTTTGAAGCTAAATTCTGGCTTCACATAGGTTCAATACTAGATCCCATCTAGATCCTAATCCTCCCACTATTGTTGACAATCCAGAAAGGATTTTGTGGCAAACTTCTAGATCTAGACAATTAATTACGGATAGGACTATTCCAAGAACAAGATCTGTCCCTGAAAACCTCACAGTCTTGAAAAACCCTCACTTTGACTTACCTCACACAGAGAACCTATTTAGAAATAAGTCTCAAAGTGATTTAAACTGAGCTGACTTTGAAAGAAAAGATTTGCAACAGAGCTGTAGTAGAGAAGCCTCACCTTCTACTCAACCTGACTCCCAGCTTCTGCTTCACCTCATCTCCTTCCATAACAAATATGCTCATGATCAGTTTGCTGGCCCAAGTGTTTCTTCCACTCTTGTACACACATACACTATTCAAAACAATCCAGCTCAACCCACTTTCCCTCTTATAAATCTACCCCCTATAAATCCCCCATTATTTCGCATCATGGCAGGATGGTGTGCTCCACTGGTGTTACCACAACCTCTGGTTCCATCGCCCAATAAATATCAGTCCAAAATTCCCCATTTCATAGAAAATGAATCCACTACTGCTCAACAGCATGTAGACAATTTGAATGATGCCTTTTTATTATATGAAAATAGAGGATGAGACCATGAAGATGAGAATCTTTGCCCAAATTTTAGGAGGAAAAGCCAAGAAATGGTTTAAAGGCTTAACTCCTAATTGTATAAATGATCTCCCTTCTTTGCATCAAAAATTCATAAACAAATGGGAAATGAGGAAGAACCCTCTCCAAATACTTTCAAATTACAACAACCTCAAGAGAAACGCTGGGGGGAGTGTTCAAAGTTATTGCACTAGGTTCAATAGTGTTTATAACGCACTACCCCTAGATTTGAAACCCCCACAAGGCTCAGCTCTGGCCAAATTCCCTAAAGGATTTGATCCCAAAATGTCCTATCAACTGAGAGAAAGGGATCCCTTAAATTTAGAAGACATTCAGAAGGGAACTCTTAGTGTGGAAGCAAATCTGATTGAGAAGAGAGCTAGGATGAGGTCTGAAAAGAAAGTGACATATAGGGAGGACATTGCACCTTCTACATCTGACTCCAAATTAGACCATCTGGCCAAGAACATGGACAGGTTAGAAAAAATGATGGGGAGATTGGCTATCCAAGCCAAGCAAACACTCAGAATAGGAACCAACCTCAAAATCAGATCCAAAACGTTAGGAGAAATCCCAATCAAGATAGGCATAGAAACAATGACCAACAAATTAGGACCTCCTTCCAACAAAACTATGTAGAACAAGTGGATTAAGGCAAAACTGATAGACTGGAAGAAAATCATGTGAACTTGATAGAATCTAATGGCATAGATGATATCTTCCTCACTAAGGAAGAGCAGGGATTTTTCTCATCAGAACAAAATGAACACAATCGTGAAGAGTCTGAGGATTATAGGTTGGGGTTCCAAAATGCAATTATGGAAGTCCACAGACAATATGATCTCAGAAGAAAAGGGAATCCATAAAATTGCAATAACAAAAACACTAACAATGCTATTGGAAAAACCTCAGAAAACCTGCCTACAAAATCAGAAAATAATACCCACACCTTGGGCAAGAAAACTGATCAAAACAAAGACAAAAACAACCAGACAAGTGTGGAGAAGAGCCGCCCTAGTACTTCTGCTAGCGGCCCTATCAAAATAGTTTCTACTACCAATCCCGATAAAAGTCAGCCAGCCAAAACTGCTAAAAGAAACATAAGCGAAAAAATAAATGTGAATATGCCGAAAATGACACTTCCTTTCAGCCTCGAAGGCGAGATTTCCAAGATCAAAATTAGCATGCCTCTTGCTGAACTAGTAATGCAGGAAGTTTACAAAAATAAAGTTTTGAAAGCTCTGAATATAAACATCGAGACTGATACTCTAAACATGACAAATGACAAACCAGAACTGTTGTTTTTTCCTAGAATCAAAGGGAAATACCAAGAAGGAGCTGTCCCTTCCTTTTATGTTAGTCTAAGCATGCATGATAAGATCATACACAATGCCATGCTAGACTCCAGAGCATCACATAACCTTATGCCCAAAGCAGTAATGGAAAGCCTAGGCTTAGGAATTACCAGAACCTATAAAGACTTATACTCTTTTGATTCAAGAAGGGTCAAATGTTTGGGCTTAATCAAATATTTGTGTGTTAACCTGTTACAAATTCCTGCTAAAAGCCTAGTGATGGATATAGTGGTAGCTGACATTCCCCCAAAATATGGCATGCTTTTGTCTAGATCTTGGGGAGCCAAAGTTCAGGGGAGCCTTCAAATGGATATACCCTATGCCACCATAGCAGTGTTTGGTCAAACTAGAAGATTATATAGGGAATCCCTCATGAAATACATGGTGAGCAGCAAAGACAAGCACAACAATACTTATGTCTATTCTGTACATTCATAATTAGATTCTTTCATCTTATTCAATGAAGATGAAATCACCAAACAAGAAGAAGAAAATAAGAAAGAAATTAGTGCACCAGAACATTTAAATTTGCCTCTCACTCAACCACAAGATGCCCAAAATCTTAGCATCCTTGGGTGGCAAAAAGAAAACGAGAATGAGATAGAAACTCTTTGGGAAATGAGCTTCGATGGCTCTTGTAGCCAAGACGGTTTAAGGGCTGGGGTGTGGATACATAACACGAACAAGGGATACTCCTATAAACTCGATTTTCCATGCACAAATAACATTGCAGAATACGAAGCCCTCATCCTCGGCTTACATTTGCTCAAATCTTAGAGGTTAATAGGATATCATTCCAAGGGGATTCTGCGTTAATCATAAGGAAAATCAAAGGGGAATATTCAACCAAAAATCCCAGACTCAGAGAAGATAGGAACGCTACCCTGGATCTCTTTAAAACCTTTGAAAAATATGAACTTATTTCGTAGCAAGAGCCCAGAATCATCTAGCTAATGAACGTGCCTTTGCTGCCAGTAATTGCCAAAAACCACAGATAAATGAAAAATTCAATATAAAGGTAAAAAGCAGACCAACAATTCCTAAAAACGAAGATTATTGGCAAGTGTTTGAAAATGATAAACACATAAATTATTTCTTGCAATCAAGGAATGAATTTTCCACAACAACACCAAGTTGCAGCCATTAAAAGGATTGTTGCAATGAGGAACAAACCCCTGAAATAGGTCCCTCCCTTTTTGCACATATAACTCAGTTTGTACACCTGTTGAAAGAAGAATTATTTGACAACCCAGACCAAAAGGACCTCGAAGTCCTACAATGTAAAGGTGATACCATACCAAAATGCCTTGCACCATTAGAACAACTATTCGATTTCAACGATGTGGCCAAAGAACCAAAAACAAAGCCTATAGAAACTAAAATTGAGGAACATAACATAGGTAGCCCCACTAAACCTAAAATGATCAAGTTGTCTAGCACCCTCCCAGCCCATGTCAAACAATAGTACATAGCACTTTTCAAAGAATTCATAGATGTGTTTGTATGGGACTATAAAGATCTAAAATCTTATGATACTAGCATCATCCAACATAAAATCCCTCTTAAGGAAAATCAGAAGCCTTTCAAATAGAAACTAAGAAGGATAAACCCTGTTTTATTACCTTCAGTAGAGAAAGATATTAGGATCATAGTTCCTCTCAGATATTCAGAGTGGGTTTCCAACCTAGTATCTGTTAGGAAGAAGATAAGGGAGATCATGCTATGTATTGACTTCAAGAATCTAAACAAAGCCTCCCTGAAAGATAATTACCCCTTGTCGAAGATGTATCACATACTTCAAAGAGTGGTGGGGTCTAAAAGGATATCATTGTTGGATGGGTTCTTTGGTTACAATCAGGTTTTGGTTCTCACAAGTGATCAACATAAAACTGCTTTTACTACTCCTTTGGGGACGTTCATGTATGTGAAAATGCCATTTGGTTTGATGAATGTAAGGGCCAATTTCCAGAGGGCCATGGACATAGCTTTCTTAGAAGACATAGGCTATTTTATAGTCATTTACCTTGATGATATCACTGTTTTCTCCAAAACTGATGAAGAACATTTGATCCATTTAAGCAAGGTTTTCGAGAAGTGTAGAAGGTTTGGCTTGTATTTGAATCCAAAAAAGACACTCTTTGGCCTCCAAGGAGGAAATATTCTTGGTCACATAATCTCCGAAGAAGGTATCAAAGTAGACCCGAAAAGGATCGATGGAATATTAAATGTCATCCACCGAAGGAACCTCAAAGAATTGCAATATTTCATTGGAAAGATAAATTTTCTAAGGAGATTCATCCGAAACCTTGCTGAGCTATTAGGAAACATCACTAATATGCTTAGGAAAGAAGTAGGTGTTAAATGGACAATGCAAGCTAAACAATCATTTGAACTGGTAAAACAAGCCCTCACTCAAACACTGGTTCTCATTAGTCCTGATTTCACCAAAGATTTCTATATCTTCTCTTTCACATCTAATCACACCATAGCTGCTATATTATTGCAAAAGAATAGCATGGGGCAGGAATAGCCAATATCCTTCTTTATTAAGGCTTTAAGATATGCTCCACTCAAATATAATATCATGGAGAAGCAAGCCTTGGCACTGGTGAAAGCATTAAAGCACTTCAGGGTGTACATTTTACATTCACACATCATTTCCTTTGTACCACACGTTGTAGTCAAAGATATTATAAGTCAGGACCCTGATGGTAAAAGGGAAAAATGGATTGCCACTATTCTAGAATATGACTTAGAAATTAGACTGGCCAAACTTGTCAAAGGGCAAGGATTAGCAAAATTCATGGTTGAGTCAAACTTCCAAGCTTTAAGTATGAACATGGTTGATGCTTTGGAAGATATAGAAGAATGCACAACACCATTCATTGAAGAAACATTCATGAACTCTCCTTGGTACACTGACATTATATATGTGTTTCTTTATCTAAATGTTCCTCCTTCTTTGTAAAAAAAAAAAGCTATATTTTCAAACAAAAGGCTTTAAATTATTGTATATTAGATGGAGTTTTGTATTAGAAAACTGCTATGGGGATTTTGCTTAAATGTCTACTTGAAGTTGATGCAGGAAAAATCATGCATGAGTTACATGAAGGAGAATGTGGAGGACATCTTAACTGGAAAAGCACAACAAATAAGATCCTCAGATCTAGATACTATTGGCCCACCCTTTTCCCATACATTCATAAGTTAGTCATGTCCTGCAACAAGTTCCAAATTTTTTATGGCAGGAGAAAACTCTTACCACTACCTTTGCAGCGCATCAGCATTGAAGCTCCCTTTCAACAATGGGGTTTGGATTTCGTTGGATAAATCCACCCATCATCCTCAACCCAACACAAATGTATCCTCACAGCCACCGATTATTTTACCAAATGGATAGAGGCCATACCCACTAGGAATGCTACTGACTCTGTCATCATCAAATTCCTTGAAACCAACATATTGTCCAGATTCGGTTCTCCTAGGAAAATGATCACAGACAATGTTGCTACCTTCAAGTCCAAAAGGATGGTAGATTTTTGCCATAAGTATTAGATCTCCTTAGGCCATTCTACTACCTTCTACCCCCAAGGAAACGGTCTAGCTGAATCCTCCAACAATAGTCTGGTTAATATTATCAAAAATTTGTTGGAATAGAATCAAAAATCGTGGCACAGTAAGCTTGTCCATGCCTTGTGGGTTGATAGATTGACTACTAAAAATTCCATCGGCATGTCTCCCTATCAGTTATTTTATGGCATGGATGAAGTCTTCCCAACATCTCTGGGAGTCCCAGTCATGAAACTCCTTTAAGAGGTCCAAGCTGAAGAAAATGATATGTAAAGAAGGATTAATCAAACCATTCATCTGCAGCAGTCAAGAGAAGAAGTATACGAAAGAACACAAGTAGTTCAAGAAGGGATTAAGAAATTATTTGACAGGAGGACCATATAAAATGACTTCCAAGTTGGAAATTTAGTTTTGAGATGGGATTATATAAGGGAAGAGAAATGGAAACATGGTAAATTCAAAAATCTGTGGAAGGGGCCCTACATTATTCATTCCATAAGAGACCACAATTCATTTTTTCTATAGGAGCTGAATGGAGAAGAGGTGTTTGGAGGTCCTGTCAATGGCAGGATGCTCAAGAACTATTTCTATCAAGAATATTAGTTTCATAGTTTTCCATCCATTATACATACCATTTCTTAAGAAAAAAAAAATACAAAAACAATAGAAAAGAAAAGAAAAGTGGGCAGACGAAAAGAAGAAAGGTACAGCCCCATTCCAAAAAGAGAAAATCTGAAAGTGTTCAAGCTTAAATGCCACTACTTTAAAGAAAACATTGCTATTTAGTCATACAGCCTAATCATGACTAGATAAATTTTAACTCACTACTGATAGGTTAGTGAAAAATATTTTTCAAACTGTTTAATCTTTGCTTATCAGTAGAATAGATTAGGATAGAAGAAAAATGGTTCGAACATGCTGAAATTCTGAACCAAAGAAAGGAAAGAAAAGATGGCTCTAACAAGATCAAAACCTGAGCCAAAGAAAGGAAAAGGGAATGGTTCTAATATGCTAAAAACTTGAACTAGAAAAAGAAGAAGAGGACAGCTCAATAAGATGAAAATCAGAGCTGAAAGAGAAAGGAAGGACTCTCATTGTTTTCAGCTCTTAAGCCTTCCATGTTTTGCTTTATTTTTGTGCAAATAAAGTCTATGTGCAGCCTGTACATATAGCCATAGACACTACAGTAAATCAAACTGTTTAATCCTGTTTTTTCTGTGTTTAAATTTATGTTTTAGAATGTAGAGAATGCAGATCTGTCAAATAGTTTAATCTTGACAGATAGTAGATTAGGTAGAGAATTTTCTGAGTCCAACTATTCAATCTGGACTATTGGAAGAAATAAGGGTAGCATTAGATAGCTTTATTTCTCTGTTTTCAAAAAATAATATATAAAGAGATTGTTACACCATTTTTTGGTCATCTATATCATTAGATGGACCCAAGTACACCATGTAAGACCAATTTTACCCTAAGTAAAATTTCTTTCACTATGTAAAATAACTTAATGAAACACATTTATTAAGTTGTTTACGGTCTAAAGAGGAAACCCCAAAAGGAAATATTAAACAAATCTATATTTGTTTGATTTTCCTCATGTAATAATTAATTAAACAATAATTTAGTTATTATTCGGGGTCATATTTAACCCAAAACAAGGAAATTAATTAGATAAATCCTTATTTATCTTATTATTTCCTAGGAATAATTATTTAAACCTTATTTAAATAACATTCCCTGTTAAATTTGACTAAATCATTTATAAATAATTGAATAAATAATTATTTATTCAATTATCACTCAACCACTTCCTTCAAATAATAAATAAATCATTTATTTATTTATTATTTACAAATAAAGGGATTTGACCCAAGTCAAATACTTTTCCCCTCCAACAAATATAATAAAATATTCCATAAAAGGTGGATCTAGATTTGGTTAATATTATTTTAATCATGCACCAAGATCTATAATGGCCCAATATTTTGTTATAAATAGAAGGCTTTTTCCTACCATTCTTCACCTTTTGTTGCCTATTAGATCACTCTTTATATATACTCTTGGTCTGACTTTGAGCCATTATCATTATCATATTTTCCATTATTTACTTTGTGAGCTCCCTTTGAGTTCTATGTTTGTCTGGGTTTTCTACACCAATAAGAGAGAGAAATTCTAGATCTGAAGTGTTGAGGACTTTCAAGAACCCATCCCATTGAGGAGGATTGGAAACACCTTTCTTGTTTTCCTCCCAGGTGCCCTTAATATAAAAATATTTAAAACATATTATTCTTGTCTTGTCTATTGGATGCATGGTGAAAAACCTTGTTTTTGTTGCTTAATGTCTTTTTATGCATAGATCTGGATTTTTGCAGCATTTTTCTTGATCAACTAACTGCAAATTTGAAGATATTAGTAACCATATTTTGTTGTTAGGGCTATAAGTTATGCATAGCTAAAGTGGTTTTTTTTCGTACACTTCGACGAAATATTCATACTAACAACTGGCGGCTCCACAAGGGTTGTCAATTACGACCACTGTCGTTTTTCATATTCCTACATATCCAGCTGCTTCAAACCCTAGGGTTTCTCCTCAATTTTTTTTTTCCTATTTTTATGTTATTTTTCACCTATAAAACCCTCAAACATTAAAATTTCTAACTTCCATGTGTTTCTGGCCCTATTGCGTAGGTAACAGACATCAGTCGCAACTGAGACGACAACTTTTTCTGAAATCTACCGCCGAGAGACCTGGAACTGCAAGTCGCACCTTTCGGCCTAGAACCTCTGACCTAGACTGCAGGATGCACTTTTCAGCCTCAAAACTGTGACCTGGACAGAAAACATGTTAGAACCTGCAAACTACATTTTTTTCAGCAAATTTTCTGAAAATTTTCTAGGTTTGTCCGAAGCTTCTGTCAGGGTTCTGCTGCCTCCGTCTCCGCCTGTTTAGACCTGTTCTTGTTATGTTTTATTCAACTATGTGGGAATATAGGCCCCTAGGGCTTTAGTACCTTCCACCTTTTGTGGAAGAGTTTTTAGCTGTTGCAGGTGTCTAAATTTTCAGAGTTTCAGCCATTTCTTTTCCAGATCGGATACCTCCTCTTCAAAACACTTTTAGATCAGCTACTTTTCCTTTCAAATGACCTGATATAGTTTTTTTTGGGTTTGCCTTTAGGGTCACCTCATTTCCCCTACTGCCTTTAGCTGTTTACCTCCTCTTTTACAGAAACCTTTCCTCTGCCTCTTTTCTGTTTTCTGCACCTCTTTTCAGCAAATTTACCCTTTAGATCCCTGTCCCTCTCGACCTTAGATCTATTGGCTTATTTTTAGTGTCTTTTGATTAGATTTTTTTCCCTCTGTTAAAGTAGTTTATGAGAGACCTGCCTCCTTGGGTTAGATTGATGCATTGTTAGCTGTTAATTTTCTGTTATTTCAGAATTATATACTGTTCTTTGTAGATTTATTTTTAGTTACGCAAGACACTTTTTCTTTTGCTCTCAAAATGTCTGGGTTTAAAAATTAAAATTAATGCATGCCACACACTCACCCTAAGTAAAGAAGAGCCTGGTTAACACCGCCAGGCAAAGATTTTAAGACATTGTAAAATCAGTTAACACTGCACATCTTTGCCCTTGTTTCGACATTGTAATCACTTGATTCTGCACCTCCTTGCCCTTGTTTTTCATTCTTCTTCCCTTTGTGTTGTGTTTGTGTTGTCACCATTGTGCCCCCAAGGCATATATCCCAGAGACTTCTTGGCCTTCATCCTCACTTTCCAATTGGTCGACCTACTCCTTCCCGCCATCGTCGAGTTAGTCCTCCTCCGAGTTTGCACTTCGACTCTTCTTCTGATTCATTGGTTCTCCTTTTACTTCTGGTTCTCTCCTTATCACCTTCACTATGTCTAGTCCAAGGTCTAACGCTAGAGGTAATCCCGACCCTACTACCAGGAATGTTACTAGCGGAACTGCCACACGAACTACCTCGGTTGTCCCCTTGCTCCCTTACATGGCAGGCCTCAGTCTCCCTGATTTCAATTAGTTGATCAATGACCCTATCTGCCACGATGTTGGTTAGCCTACTATGCCAACCAAGCTCCCCTCCAACATTCTCAAGTTTGAAGGCATTCCTGGATAATATCCCTCCAACCATATCTGATCTTTCCACATGTGTTCTTCCAATTCCATTACCGATGATTCTATCCGTCTTCAGTTGTTGCAACACACACTTACAGGCGAAGCTTCTAAGTGGTATGTTGATCAGACCTCCTCTTCCCATACCACCTTTGCAACCATTGCTAGAGCCTTCTTATCTTATTTCCAGCTCCCTCTCCGATACGACACTAGTACCAAACTCTTGACCTCTTTCCTTCAATCGTCTGCGACCCACCTCTTTGATCATGTCCAGGAATGGTGGAGAAGAAAGAGCTTGTGTCGAGCTCCTACCTTTGAAGATCGTGTCTATATGGATTGGTTCCTTAGATCTCTGTTACCCTTCATCGGCAAAGATGTCGCCTCGCAGTTTCCTCAAACCGAAGAAGCCGCCCTCCAAATAGCCTTGAAATATTACCTGATCTATGCTTAGTCTCGTTATGTTTATACCGTCCTTCCTGACCTCCCCAAACCCGGTGGTGTTAACACCCCGGGGGAATCCCATTCTTCCAACGATATTGTTAGAACTCTTTCTCATTCGTATGCTCCACCTCCTATGGGCTATGGTCTCCCTCAGGGAGGGGCCAGCACCTCCAGCACTTTTCCCCCTCTAGGTAGCATGTATCCAAGATACGGCATGCCTCATCCTTTTGCCCAACCTCATACCTACCTAAATGTTGGCAAACCTCACCATTATCCTTATCCATAACCTAGTGCTCCAACTCCTCCAGCATTTGAACCTCCACCTCCGTTTCCATATCAACCCCAGCGAAAACCACTACCACCCCCTCCGGGGCAAGTCTTTGAATAGCAGGGTGCGACCAATCCTCCCTCCTCTCAAATGAAGAGGAAAGGAAATCGAAACCAATCTGCCCCTAGTGCTCATGGATCTAATCCTCAAGATATTGACTCTAACGGTGCTAACCAGCAACAGGGCACTCAACCCAAGCCGTACAGGCCTATTCATACGAATAAGCCTTATTCATGTTGTGGTGCTTACATTGATTATACTCATGATTGTCCCCTTTTACCATAGATGCAATAGATGTGGGAGTCTCAAGGAAATTTGTGAGGATAGCATGCCTCCCCTACTGCTCCCCCCAATGTGGCCACTACTCAACTAGCTATGTTTACCAATCCTTTCCCCCAGCAAGGATTCGTGGCTACCCAACCACCTGATGGACAGGTGGCCACTCAACCTTCCCCTTCTTGTTCTTTTGATTACCAGATCCTCATGATGAACTCGGATCAACCTCTAACCATCGACCTTAACCTTCAAACTCGATCTCGTCAGTACCCCAAGCCTCTCGCTTCGCCTGTCCCCGAGTCCCCCTCTTCAGGTTCTACAGAGCCTCTTTCAACATCCAATGGTCCCTTGCATATCCCTTAGCCCAAATTTGAGGTTCATACCTAGATTCCTAAGGGACCATTACGCAAAAATGCTACTTCTGGTCTAGCTGCTCATTTGTGCAGTATAGTAGATGATTTGGAATAATCTCCTGCTGCCATTTCAACACTGGAACTCCTCCAGTCATGCCCTTCTCAAAATAAGGCTCTGCTATCCACCATGGGTGTTGTAGATCCTGTTGATGACCAATTGATTATTTTTTATGCCCATCAATTAGAACATCCTCCTCTTCCTACTTCTGTAGCTTTCCAAATCCTAGTAAAAATTTAGAACGCTAACATTTCTCGGTGTATCGTTGATGAGGGGACATCCACCTCTGTCATGTCCGCTTTGGTTTGGAAAAAACTCGGATGTCCTGAGATGGCCCCTTCCACAATCACCCTTCGAGCACGGGATGGCAACGCCTCCCAGCCCATTGGCCTATTCCGTAATTATCCTATCACTCTTGCGGCCAAGATTCTTTGTTTTGACGTTGAAGTCATCAACGCCCCTCTTGAATATAACATTATTTTGGGGCGTTGCTACACCTATGCCATGTCTGCTGTCCCATCCAAAGTATATCGCAAGATGTATTTCCCTTATAATGGAAAGATAGTCACCATTTACCAGTTGACGTATCATGAGCCAAAATCTCAGACCTCCACTGAGACGACCATCTCTTCTGTAGCCAATAAGAAAACCATCGATTCTTTGACTAGTGTCTCTCCCAATGTCTACAAAGACTCCTCTTTGCTTGGAACCTTCCCTGGTCTTCCCCCTCCCCTTGTCTCTGGTCCTAGCTTATCGAATTTTTGCATGATGCAATCGTCTTGGGTTGTCCTTAAGCGGCCTGCTTTGGCTAGTCAACAACCTCAACCTCAACCTCACCCCCTTCAACCTGCTCCTAGCCCTTCGTCTCAGCCAGCCAGACCTCCTCCTTCTGGCCCTTCTCCTACAGCTGGTACCCATGAGCCCCTCTATCCTTTAGGGTTGGTTCCACTAGGCCTCAACCATCTTGGAGCTGTTCCTCCTGGTCATCACCCCACTGGTCAGATACCTTTCCTTGCTCCCCCTCCTGGAGTCTATTCAGTTCCCATCATGGCCACCCTTTCTCTCCCCAACTTGACCTTGGGTATACTGGTCTAGGACCTTTACCCTCCAGCCGCTACTCCGCCTAGTCACCCCAAAACCTACCTTTCTTTTACAACAGTTCAACCGGTCCCCCCTAGCTTCTTCTATTGTTACAGTTCCCTCAACACCTCAACAGGACCCCTCTCCTGTTGGGCCATCTACATGAAAGAAAGGCAAAGCTCGCAAGGGGGCATCCAAATACAAGGCCACCCTGACTGACCATACCCCTCCTCTGCCTACGAAGCCTTGTGCCTTGTGTGATGCCATTGTTCATGCCACCCATACTTGTCTCGAGTTGCCCTGTATTAAACCCATGGTTAAAGTTGTGTTCCTTGAGTCTACGGTCCCTGAACCTTCTGTTTCTTACTTGTCCGTCACCAAGAATCCAAAGACTATTCACACCAAGAAAACCTATGCTCTGTGTGGTATCCATGGCCATTATTCCCATCATTGTCCTCACCTGACGCATTACCATGCCTCTTTAGAGGTAGTTTGAGAGTATGAGGTTGGAAAAAATCAATCCGCCTCTCCCATACTTGCGCAGTATGCGTCAGCCTAGCTTGAGGATCTACCTGCTCCCATTGACATTCCCTCTGTGGATGTCAAGATGACGGAGCCTGCTACCACCATCCTCTACCTATCATCATCTCTGAGAACCTCTGGGAACATTCCCTTTGAATCCTCCCCTATTTTTTCGATTGACCCCCCTTCAACACCCACCCCGGGTTCAACATCATTTGACCATATATTTACTTATTTTTCTATCATCCCCCATGATGATCCGTATGTGAGCCTATCTTCCCATGCTGATGATTTAGGTATCTTTGCAGCGTCATGTGGTTTCCCTTCCCCTCGTCATCCCACCTTTTCCCGTCATGATGACCTCCTAGAAGCCTTCTCTGCCCCTGACCTTCTCTTTCCCGCCCATAAACGGGATGACACCATCCGTGTCTATGATGTTCTCTGCAGCATGCACAAAAGCTATACCTCCCATAGCCCTCATACACCACCCTACAGTCGTTATATGAGTCATAGCCATCCTACCCAGACCACTCCCTCCTGCAGTTGTCATTTGATGACTACTTTGCACTCACACTGCCATCATTGTTCTTCCCTCTCCCATTTATTGTCTTGTGACACTATTCCACAGGACCTCCCATCCACACCCTATATCGGTTACGCTGATGTTGCAAGTCACTATTCCCGACATCTAGCCTCGGTTGGTTGGGCCATATTTACCCCCTTGCATACACTTGTTCTCTCGAATGGGGTCTGCATTGGTACTGCCACCAATAATCAGGCCGAATATGATGCAATGCGTGGTCTCTTAGCCAATGCCCTCTCTCATCGCATCCTCCATCTGCATGTTTGTTTATATTCCCTGCTTCTTGTCATGCAACTAAATGGTGTCTATCATGTGCATAATCCTATCCTTTTTAGACGATATTTATGAGTGAAACTTTTGATACGTGAATTTGAAATCATCACTTTCATCCATGTACCTCGGGAACAAAATCACTACGTAGATAGCATTGCAAACCATGTTCTAGATTGGCATTTATCACATGCATTTCATACAATAAAATAACATTCAAAATCATCAAAATGATGCATATCCAGAATATGTGTCGTATAACATGTTTTCAGATTCAATCTACTCTGATACATATGACATGCCCATAACATGTTACAAAAAAAAAACTCAAAACTGGGGCACCACTTGCCCCTACATACACACTAGGGGGCACCACCTACCCCACACCTAATCACTATTAGGAGGATCTCGAGCCAATGGGTCTGCTCCTGCAGCTTGTAGATCGCGCATCCCCTAACTAGCCATCACCATGCACCACATGACACCTCGCCATTCCGAGGCTAGACGAATACATAACTCTATGTACTGGTCGTCTAAGTAATTCCACCCACGCTCTGAAACATCGGTCAATAGGCCCTCACATCTACGATGAATTTCCTCCAGGAGGGTGGCCATATCCTCAGTTTGTGTTGCTCTCAATCCACTAGGGCCTGCAACTCCCGATACTACGGGTCGTCCCATATATCCGGCCAGTTTTACCCGAGCTATATCTGCATACCAAAAGTACAAGAATCAGTACCATCTATACTATTCAGAAACTTTAACATGCACATAAAGGATTAGTCACTTGTCACTTACCATCGGGCCCCCATACTCGACCAGGCGGAAGTGGCAAGTTCGCATCCCCACAATAACTCATCCCACTATAGGGATAGTCGTCTATGTACAATGGTATCTGATCCAAATGGGCAAAGAACTCTGCTCTGAACACCCTTCTGACTGCCCCTCCTCCTCCTCTACATAGTATTCACCCCCACTGGTGCATCTTGGGCTCTCTCGGACCACCATCTGGTAGTTGTATACGAGGTCGCAAGGTTAGGATATTCTCAAAAAAGAAGGAGCACAATAAGGTCCCATACAAGCAATCATGGTTCACTTGCCACTTGCAAAGTGGCAACTATCTTTTTAATGACACCAACATCATCTGGGCCCACCCATAGTAGGTCCCACTCAACACTTTCTCCACAATCATCATCTACCCCCGAGTGATGTGATGGACCGCCTAGTTGCCAAGGATCCGTAGCACCGCTGCGGCCACTGCACAAGTATCTAATCTCTCTAGGTCCCCAATCAATATCCAAGTCCCTTTGACTTGGAGGCTTGGTCGACAATGTCGCTCTATAAAATCCATGATGTTACGCCCCTGTGGTAACACTGGCTACATATTTCCCACCATCCCGAGTGGCGGGACACCAGTCAGGAAATATAGATCCTGCACTTTCAACTTGATCTTGTGCCCCTGCACTATAAAGACCTCATGATCTGGATCCCAATAACTGACAATCCAAGACAATAAGGGCTCCCCGGCTCTCATCATAGGGTCCTCCACAAACTTCAGAACCCGAAACCTGGCCAATGCACGATGGACACCCTGATCCCCTTGGATCTCTGCCCGTAATGTACCCAGGACCCTCTCTCTCCAGTTGATCCATATATCTACCATTTCTGAACAGAAACATGATCTTTGTCAGTATGCTGATAGGAAAAACTGTATTCAACCACAAAAACCCAAATCTCAACCAACAATAGCACTGAAATCTTCTCCAACTGACAAGTTTCAATTTTTGGCCGAATCCTGGGACAGGTCGAACTTTTTAGGCCAAAAACTACTTCCCAAGTTGTAGTTTTTGGCCCAAATAGTGCGACCCAACCGTGAACATAAGGGAGGGGAACAATGTTACCGATGAAATAGGTAACCGCAATGTTACCTACTTTTTTTTGGTAGCATAAAAAGTACCCGATTTTGAAAAGTGGTGATGCAGAATCACTATTTTTTTTTTGTGCACATTTTTGACACTCTAATATTTTTATTTATGAAGTATGAATATTTGTTTTAAAATGTTAGTGAATTTCATGTTAATTTTGAAATGTATTGATGCAGCATCAACTTTTTTTTTTTAGAGTGGTGATTTTCATGCTAATTTTGAAACGTATTGATGCTGCATCAACTTTTTCTTTTTAGAGCGGTGATTTTCATGCTAATTTTGAAACGTATTGATGCTGCATCAACCTTCTTTTTTTAGAGTGGTGATTTTCATGTCGGTAATAAAACAGAAAACTTAGATAAAAAATATATATATAAAAACAATAAAAAAAAACCCAATAAAAATGTAAAAAAACAAAAATAGCTCGTAAAAATAAAAAATTTAAACCAAAAAAAAAAAAAAATAAGAATATTTGAAAATTATATCAAAGGAAATGACAAAATTTGAAAAAAAAAAAGACACATAATTTAAAGAAAAAAAACAAAAATTGACCAAAAAAATTTAAAAAAAAAACACCAAAAACATTTTTTTCTAACTTATTAAAAAAAACCATATTAAAAAAAAAATATATTTAAAATAATTAAAATTACAAAATTAAAATTTAGATTAAAAAAAAATAAAAAGAAAAAAGAAAAAAAAGAAAAAAATAAATTTAAAAATTTAAATAAAAATAATAATAATATTAAGAAAAAAAAAATACAAATTTTAAAATTAACAAAAAAAACATATTAAAAAAAAAATTAAAATTGAAAAAGAAAATTAAAATAAAAAAATAAAAATAAAAAAACTATCATTAAAAAACAAAAAAAATGAAAAAAACCACATGCAAATAATTAAAAAACAAATACACATAAATTTAGTGCTTTTTTTTTTAATGAAAGAATTTATAGATTTTAAAAATGAAAAACTAAATAAACTAAAAAATAAAATAAAAATAAATAAATTAAATTAAAATTTAATAAATTTAATAAATAAATTTTAAATTTTAAATTTAAAAAAATAAGTAATCTATAATATTAAATATAAAAATAAAAGAAAATTAAAAAAAATTTAAAGAGATTGAATTTAAGATAAAAAAATTGAATAAAAAAAAAATTTAAATTTTTTGAAATTAAAAAAAAAAAATTAAAAAAATCAAATTAAAATAAAAATATTAAAAATTAAAAAAAAATAAAATAAAATAAAATAAAATAAAAAATATACATATATATTAAAAATTAAAAAGAAAAAGATGGCATAGAAGGTTGGGGCATCTGAGCTTCTCTCAAATCAACAAATCAAGTAGACTTAAAGCTGTTCGTGATCTATCATCACCGCTGCAATTGAAAACGAAGATGGACGGAAGCAAGAGAAACCCTAGACTATTCTCTTTTGCTCCCCTGCTCGCCGAAGTGGTAATGCCGCCGACAAGCTCTGGTTTTCTCTGCATACAGAGGATTTCGAACTTACCTATCTCGCATTCGGCAATTGCAAGGCCACTACTAGCCGCTTTCTCCCTTGATCTAGCAGGAAGGGACGCTGCAAACCACGCCTGGAATGCGGATCCGACCTTACGGAATCACCAGGATTGTCTTCTCCTCAGCCGAGAGAAGACAGTGATCGATAATAGGGATATCTTCAGCGTCTATGCAGCTGTTAATGTTTCAGCAAGTCCTGGACAAGCTCCAGCTCAACTTACCTCTGCCGCCCTTCTGTGCTATCGCGCCAAGGCTCCCGCGGATGTTGTATCATGGGTGTTTTTCTGGATGCAGGGGATAAACTTGAGGGCAACGCTCTTTAGAGTCTAGCTCGGGTCACCTGAGCCTTGCCTCTTTAGGGCTGTCTTCAACTCGGAGAGTTTGGCCAACACACGCCCTGCAGCAAAACTTTCAACCGCAGTATTGAAAGGGACTCTAGCCGCAAACCCCCGAGACTCCATTTTTGGGCTCAGGAGTAGGTCTTCAGGCGTTTTCAGCCCTCACGGCCTTTCTCAGCAGAGGCTTGGAATCGCAGGCAAAAGCAGGGACGCCCTTCGTTGTCGCGCAGATCCTGCCTCTAAAAAGAACCCTGCCTCTTTTCAGATCCAACTCCGGTTATTCTCTGGAAAAACTATTTTGCTTTGGGTTTCCTCTCCAGATCTTATTCAGAAGCTTAAGCTTAACCTGGAACAACGGACTGGAATTCCATCGACTCACCAGAGACTTCTTTTCCAAGGTAAACATCTTGAGGATCTCCTCCCCCTTTCTGCTTATAACATTAACAGAAATGATTCCATTGTACTTACCCTTCGTTTGAGAGGTGGTGCTGTCGGACAGTCTTCTTCAGCGCCTATCTTCTCTTATAAAGAAGTTGTTCACTCTCAAATCCCCAAACCTTCTGCTGCCTCAAAACACCAGCCTTTTCTGGTTGACAAGCTGGATGAAGCACCTTCTGTTGAGGTCTCTCTTCCATCTGTCGCAGAAGATCTTCAAAAATATGCAGAGAGAGCTATCATTTGCAGATTTAATGGACTTTGGCCGCGAACCAAGGAACTCTTTGATTGGATCTACGAGAACTGGACCAGCAAGTGCCTCGTTAGCTGCTGCTCACGAGGGTTCTTCATAGTATTGTTTGATCATGCAAAGCATTATGAACAGGCCTTACAGAAAGGTCCCTGGTTTTTTGGAAATGCTGGGCTCTTCTTAACCCCATGGTTCCCAGATTTCGACCCTGCAACAGCTACCATCACCAGAACCCCTATTTGGATCAGGCTGCCCAACCTTCCTGTCCATCTATGGCAGCTGGCAGTGTTCAGGCGAATGGGCGACACCTTGGGACGCTTTCTCGATGTAGATTACGATAGGCCTCTTCACGGCCTCTACACATATGCCAGAATGTGCGTGGAGGTTGACATCAGCAAAGGCCTGCCCGAACAAATTATCCTCAAGGCCGGTGATCTTGTTTGGACTCAGTACTTATACTATGAGAACACTGCATTCCGTTGCCGCCACTGCAACCAAACATGGCATCTGCAGAACACCTGCCCCACTCTTGCAGAAACAAAGACTAAAGGAGATTCTACAAAGCCCAAATCCAAAAAATGGACTCCCTGTACCCCGCCGCCTGCTGCAAATTATGCTTCCTCGAGCTCTGATGATGATGGGAGTGAGGCAGATTCAGACTTTGTTCCTCAGACACAGAAACTGTCCACTGATGCTCCCAAGCATCCCCCTGATACTACAGTCACTCAGAAGCGTAGTCATGAGTCCGCCTCCTCGGACTCAGATAAGGAGGCCCCTCTTCTGGAGAACTCCAGTCTTCAAATTGTCCCAGCACAAACTCACCAGGATGGCTGGGTCAAAGTAAACAAAAAGAAAGGGAATAAATTCCGTGTAGAAAACTCTACCAATTCTGGGTAGAATTCGGTTTCTTCTTGTTTTTAGTTGCTTACTGTTGCTCTTCATTTGTCTCATTTCTCTATCCGGGGACCGAAGTTGATACTTTATCATTTCCGGTTGGCCGTGTTTTTGTCTCTCTTGAATGTACTTTCTCATGTACCATATTTTCACTTAATAGAATTAGTCCCAATTAAAAAAAAAAAAAAAAAAAAAAAAAAATTAAAAAGAAAAAATAATAATAATAATAAAATTTAAAAAAAATAAAAACAAAATTAAAGAAAAAAAACAAAACAAATTATATTTTAAATAAAAAAATTATTTTTGTTTTAAATTTTATTTATTTATTTATTTTGTTAGTAATTTTTATTAAATTTTGCTTTTTTTTTATTTAATTGAATTTTTTTTTAATTTCATAAATTTCCTTTATTATTTTATAGAATTTAATAAATTTTGTATTTTAAATTTATTTAATTCATCAATTTTTTTTAAATGTTTACTTTTTTATTTTTATAAAGCGCTCCCGACTCCAGCTTCCTGATTAGGGCTCTGTCTCGGTGTTCCGCTACCGCCGAGCTGTGGTCACTGAGACGCCAGCCCTCTGCCGTCCTCTGTTCCATCTCTCTCTGCCACGCATCGCCACGATCTCTCTGGTAATCCTAACGACGTCAGCCAAGCTCTGCCTCTAGTGAGTTTCTCATGGACCTTGGCGAGAACTCATTTGCTTCCCCTCGGAATTCATCCCGGTCTGGAGGCTTTCAAAAGCCTTGATGTTGCCTGCAGGAAAAGGTCGTAGCTCTCGAGTCCAGGGTTGTCCAAAAACTGAAGCATCCCCCGACTTCTGTGTGGACGAAACATGCGAACGGAGTGTTGAATCTCGCCGAAGGGTCTTGTTGGCCGGTTCAGAGTTATGGCCATCCCGAAATACGCGGGGAATGGACAAAGCGGCCCGGACCTGGTCGGTCGAAGAATAAAGTCACTTCGTAGGCAAGGTTTCTTTGTGTTTGTGTTTGAAAACCTTTGAAGATAAGTCGATCTTCGAGCGGGCCATACTTCATCGGACTTTGACGTCTCTACGAAAAAATGGTCCACCGTTCCGATCCGCTCAGATGTTCCCACGAGCGGTTCCCTATGCGGTCACTTCCCCCTCCTCGCTGTGGAGCCGAGAGTTATTTGCAATCCATGGTAACGCTCCAATAAGATACCATTTGACAGAGCGCGAAAGGATCGATATCTGTGCCATGTCTGTAGGTCGATGCGGGAGGTCGGGTTTACCGGCAATCAAACTCTGATTGGCGGATGGGTTTCTTATCCCGAGCTAGACTAGTGTTTGCCTTTAAATATCGACAATGGCACAAATACGGGCATTTGAATGTGCAAAACGCAAGAAGCTGAGAGAAGGAAAAAGGAGAACAATGGAAACGAGGAGTAGAAAACCGTGAGCAATGAGCGAGCAATAAAAACAAAGGCAAGAACGGGGAGCAAGCCGAGAACCGAAAATGAGCACTCAATCCGCTGGAAGCAAGGAAACCATCGGCATAGAAGAGGACAAAAAAACCCTTTTGAATCACTCACTCTCCGCGTCCTCGGTGCGAATCGAAACCTCCCCCATCGAACAACACTGAACCCTCGGATCGGTACTATAGATCTTAGTCCAATAATTCATCCTTCTTATGTTGATATAATCAAGCAAAAAGCACTTATCAAAAAATACGAGGCTCTTCGGATGAAGAGATCTTAGAAAGAACATCAAAAGCGGTAGAAGAAATCAACGGAAAGCAGGAAAAAGTGAGAAAGACAAAAAACTGCGAGCGTTGACTACCATGACCCTGGAGCACCGTTAAGAGCTCCTAAGGGAGGTGGACCTGCTACAACATGTTGCAAATGATGCGGCTAGTCTCTTGGGTAGCAGGGGTTTGAGGAATCCCACAAAGGCGGAGGCTATCGGGGATTTAATGAATGGAATCCCAGGACATGTACTCATGCTCTAGGAGACAAAAATAGAGGGCAATCCTTCTAATACCAACGGTCTGAGACGGCGGCTCGGGAAGGTAGTGGGGCTGAGCGCGGCGGGAGGTATAGGCACATTCGGGCAAGAGCTCCCTTCTCCTTAGAAAGCTCCTTTGTAACCCCATGCTGGATATTCATGACTGTATATAAAACGTATGAATGTATTCAACTTGTGTTCGATTTTCTGAGGAGAAGAAAGAATGTTGGACTACACTTTCGGACTATGCAGAACTCCTCACCTATGAATATAGTCATTGGAGGAGATTTGAACATAACCTTAGATCCCCGAAAAGAGAGGAGGACCTCTTTTTGGGAACCCCTTCCTCAACTTAGAGTGGAGAACCTCATCCCGGCCAATGGGACTTAGTAGATTTCAAATGGTCTGAAAGAGTACACGGGTAACAACGAGCAGGGGTGAACATCACATCTCATAAAGTTTAGACCCGTTCCTCACCCGGCTCAGTGCAGTGGACAAAAGAATTGTTTTTCAAGATTCTTCTAAGCTTACTGAGGTCTGACCAGACTATTATGTCTTAAGGAAGAAGAAGATCTGGGTCCTCGCCACCCCCCCGCTGGCCCTCTTGGAAAGAAGGGTTCTAAGCTGTCAAAATAGCTTGGAGAATGAGGTTCACGGCTCACCAGAAAGCTACGTATGGGAACAAAAAATGAAAAACACTAAGAGGCATTAAAAAGGCTGGATAAAAGACATCACCCTCCCTAGTGGAAAAGTGGGTCAATCGGTGACCTAAATTAGAATGGAAGAAAGACATCCTACCCGAGGGTCTGAATGTGAGAAAAAATTACTTCAAATGAAAACATATAAAGCATTGGAAAACGAGGAAGAGTATTGAAATATCCGTCTGTGTGGCTCAACGTGGAGATATAAGCACCAATTGTTTTCTGAATAATGCTGGAGACGCCTTTCGCAGAAGCCACATTGCTGAAATCATCCTAGCTAGTGGCAATTAACGCAAAGGATATGAGAAAATCAGGAAACGTGGGTGAATCACTTTCATAATCTCCTTGGTGCGAGGAAAGGATGGACGAGAAGGTGTTGTTGAATTCCTCACAAACATTCCAGTCTTGTTGACATGAAGATAACAACACTCTAGTCATGTCACGAAGAAGATTACGGTGTTGTGGGTCCATAGGTACAGACGAAAGCTCACAGCGAGCAGCAGTTTTTTTTCAATACATTTTTAAAAGAAAATATGGATCTTGTCAGTCTGTAGAATGGTTCACAGTTCATGAGGAAGGCTAGATAGGAAGTATGAACTCCACCTTCTCGCTCTAATTCTGAGAGAAAACAAACTGACTCTTTTGAAAAGTGGAAGCTGTTCTACGTGTAACTCATCCTACAAGATCGTGGCAAAGGCTGTGGCAGTAGAATTAAACCCCTCTTGCCAAGTGTCTTTGCCCAAGAGGTTGGTCAAGGTCATTACCATCATGGATAACATCATGAAGTTGGAAGCTCCCACAGGTCAAATTAATATTTTAGCTAAGGTATGCTCATAAACTTGACTGCAACGCATTTGTGAAATCAATCGTTCATTCTTGTATAGGGTCCTTTTGCTCTTTGGGTTCGGTGGGAAGGCATTCATTAATGTTATCGAAAGCATGTTAAAAGGATATGGTTACTTGCTGATAAACGGTGGGCAGCTAACTGTTAGCCACCGAAGTTGAAGACAGGGCTGCCCCTTTCCTCGCTATCTACATTAAGTCGGCAAAACTCTGAGTGGCCGTGGAAAAACAGGGCAGCCCTTGGGGGGATAAGAATTGTGAAAGGCTGTGAACCTATGAATCATTTCATTGTGTGACTCTTTATTGCTCGGAGGGGCATGTACAGAATAGCAAAATCTTCCCAGAAATTTATATACATAAATAACAATGTCTCTAAGGGCATAGTGAGTGACATGAAAAGAAAGCGCGGGTATTATTAGGTGGGGCATATTGCGGAGCATCAAATCGAGACAATTACCAGTGTTGGAGTATGTGGTCCTCGGGTCAGGAGAAAAAAATTAAATATTTGAGGACTTCCCCTAGCCAATAATGACCACGGAGGATGTTGCCAGAAGTTTAGAAGATCCCGCGTGGAAACCGCTAACCTCGGGGGCGATTAACGCTCATCAAAACGGTGCTTTATTACCTTACATATCATCCACTCATCTTTGTCTGACTTCTTTAAAGCCAATTTCCAGAGACTCGTAAGTAACTGTATGCAGGGCGGGAGAGGAAACTTGAGTTCACTTAATAAGCGCAGGAAATATTTTGACGTCATTGTGGAAGGAGGAACTTCAAATTCGAGACTGTTTTATTAGTAAGCTCTAGGCTGTAAATTATTATGGCAATTACACATGATCCTGCGGTGAGCCGGATCTTTAATACGAAATACCTCAAAAATCGATCCACATTAAATCCTTCGAAGACAGAAGGCCTCAAGAAAACTCAGGTATGGAGAGTGTATTGCCAGGCTATCAGTGCAGGATCCCCGCCTTACGGATCTGGCAGTAGTGTAAAATTGCTGGAAAGGCAAGGCATTATAGAGCCTTGCCTCTTAGAAAAACAAAGAAATTAATGAGGTAAGAGTACGGTTACGGTCTGGCTTATACAGGAAAATTGAAGACATCTCTGACTGGGACAGAAATGAATTGGCAATGTGTTCTTTTCCTAGAGAATTCTGGAACATTTAAACACACATGTAAACACACTTCATTCCTGATCTCAGTTACATGCAATTTTCTAAAGAAATGAAGAAGATGTTTGGGGGCAGGGGTGGAGACGGGGGAGTATACAAAGTCGGTCATGGATTATTACCCGGATGCGAGTCCAAAGATTGCTTCCTGACAGTCTGTGTGGAAAAGAAAATTTGCAGGCTAGGCACAGCATTCCCAAAAATCAATTTCTTCTTTTTGGACCACGATACTACAACAAAAATCTTAACTTGGAAGATAATTTTATTGTAAGAGGAACATGGTAGGACCATATAGTCGTTTGCAAGCCTCGGAATCTTGCAACTCATACGCTGCTTTCGATTTGCAACGTGGAGGTATGCTCTTTCTTCCTCGACGGTCTGAATATTTTTCCACCCCCATCTCCTGCTTTCCACAATCGGCCACCATGTTCTCCTCTTGAATGGCAGATATCTGCATTCGACGCAACCCGGCCAATTTGGCAAGGTGTGGTGTGTTGCTCCAAAGTGCGTTTGTTGGAAGCTGGAACAACAAAGATGAAGTGATTTTCAACAATGCGAATTGCACCGCAGCAAAAGTGGAAAGTCTCGGCAAAGAAACTCCTCTTGAGCTACTTTTAATTCCTGGGCAAAGACGACAACTCCCTTACGCAGAAAGGGTGTGGTTGGATGGATATGCAGAAACCCGGTCCTCCTGCATTCAACCGCCCTATGCACACGGAAAATAGAAAGTGAGAACCGAGGGACGCGTCCAGCGGTGGTGGAAATCTCAGAACGGGGTGCTCCATTTTTTTCGATGGAGCCTCGAGACAACCCGGGGAAGACGGGGCTTGAGGTGGGGCGATCTTCTTCTAGAATGGGAGTAAAGATGTCTTCGGTTGGGGCCTTGGAATGGCCAATATGGCCAGGAGTCACCAGCCTCTTAAGCTTTGTCGAATGGCAAGAAAAAGGAAACCTAGATGAAATTCTAATTTTGAAATTAAGGAAACTTATCGTATTTGGTTAACAAGACAAGGCTCGAGGACCGGTGGCTAAACAAAGCAAACTTTCCAAAGTGTGGAAATTAAGGAAAGATTTTTTCTTGATTCGAAGCTGCATTCAGGAGAATAGAAAACCGAGTGACAACTTGTGACATCGTTTTGCCCTAGATGGGATGATTAACATCAATGCAGATTAAAACCACACGACAAACATACCTTAAGCGGAAAAAAACGTCTAAGTTAAAATTATCTGGTTGTTAGGCTGCTGCAGCTTTGTTCTCTTTAAATAAATGGCAATTTTAAGTTATAAAAAAAAAAATGTTTTACTTTTTTATTAATTTTTTTTTGTTACTAACATAAAAATTTTATATTTTTATATTTCAATTAAAATTGTGTATTTAAAATTAGATTTTTTTTTTAATTAAACTTAATTTTTTTTAAATTAATTTGTTTTTTAATTTTTTTTATTTACTATTATTTTTTATTTTTTTCAATTTTCCATTTTTGATTGATTTTTAAAGTTTTTATTTTAACAATGGTTTTTTTTTTCTTTTATATTTAAAATTTATTTTTTCTTTCAAAATTTATTTGTTTATTTGTTTATTTATTAAAATTTAATATTTTTGTTTTTAAATTTAATTGTTATTTTAATATTTTTTTTTTTTTTAATTTAATAAAATCTGATATATATACATATTTTAATTTAAGTTCATATATATTTTTTATTTTTTACAATTTAAATTTAATTTATTTTTTATAGTTTATTTGTTTTTTTAATATATATTGTTTTAAATTTAATATTTTCATTGTATTTTATTTTTATTTTTTATTTTTAATTAATTTTTCATTTTTTTACTTTTAATTTAAATAAGTTTTTTTTTTTAATATTTTTATTTTAAATTTTTAAATTTATTAAAATTTAATATATTTCCTTAAATTTAATTTTTTATTTTTATTTTTATTTTTGTTTTAATTTAATAAGCATTTTCTTTTTCTTTTTAAATTTAATTTCTATATTTTATTTTTTATAATTTCCTTCTTCTTCTTCTTCTTCTTCTTTTTTTTTTTTTTTTTTTTTTTAATTTAATATTTTTATTTTGTTTTTATTTTTATTCTTTAATTTCTATATTTTTTTAAATTTTAATCTTAAATTTTTTTTGTTTATTGTTTTATTTTTTTTCCTTAAATTTTAGGTTTTTTTTAATGTTTGAATTAAAATTTTTATTTTGTTTTTTTTTAAATTTTTTTATCTTCATATATTTTTAAATTTTAAGCTTTTAAATGTTTTTATTTTAATTTTTTTTTTCCTTAAATTTTAGGTTTTTTTTTAATGTTTGAATTTTAAAAATTAAAAAATGTTACTTCTATTTTTAAAAATGCCAAAAGTATGACACAATTTTTTTTATTATTATTCCAGCATCAACTGGTTTTGTTTTGAGGGTGTTTTTTCAATCCTTTTTTCAAGAAACAATTTTTTTTTTACCATAATTTTATAAAATGTTGAAATTTGACCTTAAAAAAAAACGAAGTGCATTCTCGAATACACACTTTTTGTTTTGGGGGTGTTTTTTCAATCCTTTTTTGAAGAAACAATTTTTTTTTACCATAATTTTATAAAATGTTGAAATTTGACCTTCAAAAAAAACGAAGTGCGTTCTAGAATACACACTTTTTGTTTTTGGGGTGTTTTTTCATGTTTTTTGAGTCTTTTTGGGCTAGAGTTCCCGTTTTGAGTTCAGGTTACCTATTTGATCGGTAACAGTGTTGGGGTTGTTCCTGAGATTTAGGACCCTAATCTGAACTTTCAATCCATCAAAAAGAAAGAGTATGATTAGGCCTCTTACCTGCAATTGATGGATCTCAATTACAATGGTCAGTTTTTCCGCTACGATCGCTGCAAGATTTAGGGCCTTCTCTCTCTAAATTCACCACAGCTACACAAGCAAATGAGTGCATTTGGAGGGAAATTGCCTTATTAGAAGAGAAAGCTCTGATTTTTCTTTCGCCTGCTATGGCCAAACCGTAGCTCCGTTTGACAAACCATATGCATCGATGGAAAGCTCTCACCGATGACTCAAATGGGTATCTGTTAGTTTTTCATGATTTGATAGTTCACCACGACACATTTTGTCCACGAAGGGTCTATTCACCTCTCCTCCAAATCGGATTTCCTCACTTACAACACTTGTACTTGGGGCACCACTTTGCCTCCTTACTTGTCCTTGTTCATGTTGATTTTTGTCATGAGATACCCTCTTGTACTCATGTTTTTATGGTCCCCCATTAGAACTTTACTGTGTGGCAGCCCCATCGAGTTGCCCTTTTTCAGAGCATTCGAGTTGAGTCATCATCGCATTCATGGAGTCTATCCCAAGTCCCTTTCTATCCCACTATCATCATCCATCCTTCATTGCTTGGTCCCTCTCTCGTGTTGCACATTATGGCCTTTAGTCCCACTGTCCCCTATCCCTCATGATATTGTGTCAATCCTTGCCAAGTCATTCATGCCCTTTATTCTCTAACAAGGGAAGTCATCCATCCGCTACTCAGTATCCCCCATTTCATCATCATCATTGGTGTCAGTCTGTCAGTCACTATACTTTCTCTCATGCCTTAGTTGAGGATCCCTTATTGCCTCACCTCTGGCAGACCTTCTTCTGTCGACATCATCTCATTCATTCTAGAAGACAGGTCTAGAGGGTGGTGTACCCTGGTTCTAGCTTCCACTCTTGTTCAGTGCCCCGAATAGGAAAAAGGACTCCTTATTTCCCTTTGAATTGGTTGTTTCTAACCTCTAGCTCCTTTTAGCATGATCGAAATTCGTATACTTGATGGTCCAGTGATGCAGCAGCTATTCTCTATGATTCCCGGGTGTATGTGAGATGTCTCAACCCTCATGAGGGGGTGGCCCTACAGGTATCCCCCCACATGCCCGGATCACCTCTTCATCACAGCCTTCGATGCAGCTCCATATATTTGATGATGTCGGCCTTAGCCGCTTGCAGCACCTCTTTGATTTGCATGCATCAATCAGATTTTACGAGACCTTCCCCGTTTCTAGGGGCATTTGGGTTGTATTTTTATCTCATGTACTCAGATATTATTGTATAAGTCCTGGCTGTTATCCCAGGCATAGCATGTATGTGGGATTCATCATTATATATTTTATCTGGCTAATTTTTATGCTAGAGTTCGGTCCCTTGTTTACTGGACGCACTATTCTTTTGTACTTTGTCTCGGTAGGCATAGGTATGCCTCCCCCCCACCTTTAGCATAGGTACCCACTCATAAAAAGATACTTTTTGCACATGTAAGTCTCGTCTCCTCAGAGTCTAGTTCTTTAGCACATTAGGCTACCTTACATTTCTCTCTCTGACTTCCCTTTTGATGTCTAGTGATTGAGTTCTTACAACGTACAATTTTTATATTGTTTTCTCCTAATAATCGCATGCTGGGGGGAAATCTGTTACACCATTTTTTGGTCATCTAAAATATTATCACTAGATGGACCCAAGTACACCACGTAAGACCAATCTTACCCTAAGTAAAATTTCTTTCACTATGTAAAATAACTTAATAAAACACATTTATTAAGTTGTTTATGGTCTAAACAAGAAACCCCAAAAGGAAATATTAAAAAAATATATATTTGTTTGATTTTCCTCGTGGAATAATTAATTAAACAATAATTTAATTATTATTTCGGGTCATTTTTAACCCAAAACAAGGAAATTAATTAGATAAATCCTTTTTTATCTTATTATTTTCTAGGAATAATTATTTAAACCTTATTTAAATAACATTCCTTATTAAATTTGACTAACTCATTTATAAATAATTGAATAAATCATTATTTATTCAATTATCATTCAACCACTTCCTTAAAATAATAAATAAATCATTTATTTATTTATTATTTACAAATAAATGGATTTGACCCAAGTCAAATACTTTTCCCCTCCAACAAATATAATAAAATATTCCATAAAAGGTGGATCTAGATTTGGCTAATATTATTTTAATCATGCACCAAGATCTAGAATGACCCAATATTTTGTTATAAATAGAAGGATTTTTCCTACCATTCTTCACCTTTTGTTGCCTATTAGATCACAATGGATCTATACTCTTGGTCTCACTTTGAGTCATTATCATTGTCATATTTTCCATTATTTACTTTGTGAGCTCCCTTTGAGTTCTATGATTTTCTAGGTTTTCTACACCAACGAGAGAGAGAAATTCTAGATCTGAAGTGCTGAGGACTTTCAAGAACCCATCCCACTAAGCAGAATCTGAAACACCTTACTTGTTTTCCTCTCAGGTGCCCTAAATATAAAATTATTTAAAACATATTATTCTTGTCTTTTCTATTGCTTACATGGAGAAAAACCTTATTTTTGTTGCTTAATGTCTTTTTATACATAGATCTGGATTTTTGCAACATTTTTCTTGATCAACTAACTGCAGATTTGAAGATATTAGCAACCATCTTTTGCTATTAGGGCTATAACTTATGTGTAGCTAAAGTGGTTTTTTTTCGTACACTTCGACGAAAGATTCATACTAACAACTGGCAACTCCACACGGGTTGTCAATTATGACCGCTATCGTTTTTCATATTCCTACATATACAGCTACTTCAAACCCTAGGTTTTCTCTTCAGTTTTTTATTTTTCCTATTTTTATGTGATTTTCCACCTATAAAACCCTCAAACATTAAAATTTCTAGCTTCCATGTGTTTTTGGCCCTATTGCGTAGGAAACAGACATCAGTCGCAACTAAGATGACAACTTTTTCTGAAATCTTCCGCCGAGAGACCTGGAACTGCAACTCACACTTTTCAGCCTAGAACCTCTGACCTGGACTGCAGGACGCACTTTTCAGCCTCAAAACTGTGACCTGAATAGAAAACAGGTTAGAACCTGTGACCTGCACCTTTTTCTGTAGATTTTCTGAAAGTTTTCTGGGTTTGTTTGAATGCTTCTATCAAGGTTTTCGAGCCTCCATCTCCACCTATTTAGACCTATTCTTGTTCTGTTTTACTCAACTAAGTGGGAATCTAGCCCCCTAGGGCTTTAGTACCTTCCAACATTTGTGGAAGATTTTTTAGCTATTGTAGGTGTCTAAATTTTCAGAGTATCAGCCATTTCTTTTCTAGATCTGATACCTCCTCTTCAGATCCCTTTTAGATCATCTATTTTTCCTTTCAAATGACCTCATATAGTTTTGTTTGGGTTTGCCTTTAGGGTCACCTCCTTTCCCCTACTACCTTTAGCTGTTTACCGCCTCTTTTATAGCAACCTTGCCTCTGCCTCTTTACTATTTTCTGCACCTCTTTTCAGCAGATTTATCCTTTAGATCCTTGTCCCTCCCGACCTTAGATCTATTGGCTTATTTTCAGTGTGTTTTGATTAGATTTTTTCCCTCTGTTAGACAAGTTTTTGAGAGACCCGCCTCCTTGGGTTAGATTGATTCATTGTTAGCTATTAATTTTCTGTTATTTCTGCATTATATATTGTTCTCTGCAGATTTATTTTCAGTTATGCAGCACACTTTTTCTTTTTCTCTCAAAACGTCTAGGTTTAAAAATTAAAACTAACGCATGCCACACACTCACCCTAAGAGAAGAAGTGTCTGGTTAACACTGCTAGGCAAACACTTTAAGACATTGAAAAATCAATTGACACTACACGTCTCTACCCTTGTTTCGACATTGTAATCACTTGATTTTGCACCTCCTTTCCCTTGTTGGTCATTTTTCCTCCCTTTGTGCTGTGTTTTTGTTGTCACCATTGCACCCCCAAGGCGTATATCCTGGAGACTTCTTGGCCTTCATCCTCAATTTCCGGTTGGTTAACCTACTCCTTCCCACCGTCGTCGAGTTAGTCCCCCTCCGAGTCCGCACTCTGATTCTTCTTCTGATTCATTGGTTCTCCTTTTACTTCTAGTTCTCCCCCTGTCACTTTCACTATGTTTGGTCTAGGGCATAATGCTAGAGGGAATCCCGACCCTACTACCAGGAATGCTACTATCAGAACTGCCACAGGAACTACCTCGGCTGTTCCCTTGCTCCCTTACATGGTAGGCCTCAGTCTCCCTGATTTCAATCAGTTGATCAATGACCCTATCCACCACAATGTTGGTTGGCCTGCTATGCCAACCAAGCTCCCCTACGACATTCCCAAGTTCGAAGGCCTTGCTGGAGAAGGTCCCTCCAACCATATCCGATCTTTCCACATGTTGTGTTCTTCCAATTCCATTACCGATGATTCTATCTATCTTTGGTTGTTCCAATGCATGCTTATAGGTGAAGCTTCCAATTGGTATGTTGATCAGACCTCCTCTTCCCATACCACCTTTGCAACCATTTCCAGAGCCTTCCTATCTTATTTCCAGCTCCCTCTCCAATACGACACTGGTACCAAACTCTTGACCTCTTTCCATCAATCGTCTGTGACCCGCCTTTTTGATCATGTCCAGGAATGGTGAAGAAGAAAGAGCCTGTTTCGAGCTCCTACCTTTGAAGACCGTGTCTATATGGACTAGTTCCTTAGATCGCTCTTACCTTCCATCAGAAAAGATGTTGTCTTGCAGTTTCCTCAAACCGAAGAAGCTGCCCTCTAAATAGCCTTGAAATATGACCTGATCTATGCTCAACCTAGTTATGTTTATACCGTCCTTCCTGACCTCCCCAGACCTAGTGGCACTAACGCCCTGGGGACATCCCATTTTGCCAACGGTATCGTTGAAAATCTTTCTCATCCGTACGCTCCACCTCTTATGGGCTATGGTCTCCCTCTGGGAGGGGCCATAACGTCCAGCACTTTTCCCCCTTTAGGTAGCGTGTATACAGGATACGACATGCCACATCCTTTTGCCCAACCTCCTGCCTACCTCAATGTTGCCCAACCTCACCATTAGCCTTATCCATAGCCTGGTGCTCCAGCTCCTCCATCATTTGCACCTTCGCCTCACTTTCTCTTTGCACAACAGGGCGCAACTAATCCTCCCTCCTCTCAAAGGAAGAGGAAAGGAAATCAAAACCGATCTGCCCCTAGTACTCATGGATCTAATCCTCAAGATATTGACTCTAACACTTCTAACCAGCAGTAGGTCCCTCAGCCCAAGCCGGAAAAGCCTATTCGTAGCAATAAGCCTTTTTCGTGTTGTAGTGTTTACAATCATTACACTCACGATTTTCCCCTTTTACCATAGATGCAGTAGATGTGGGAGTCTCAAGCCACATTGCGAGGACAACATGCCTCCCCTAGCACTCCCCCTAATGTGGCCACTACTCAACCGGCTGTGTTTACCAATCCTTTCCCCCAGCAAGGATTCATGGCTACCAAACCACCTGACGGATAGGTGGCCACTCAACCTTCCCCTTCTGGTTCCTCCGATTACCAAATCCTCATGATGAACTCTGATCAACCTCTAACCGTTGACCTTAACCTTCAAACTCAGTCCCGTCAGTACCCCAAGCCTCTCGCTCTGCCTGTCCCCGAGTCCCCTTCTTCGGGTTCTACAGAGCCTCTTTTGACATACAATGGTCCCTTCCATATCCCTCAACCCAAATTTGAGGTTCATACCAAGATTCCTAAGGGACCATTACGCAAAAATGTTGCTTCTGGTCGAGTTTCTCATTCGTATAGAATAGTAGATGTTTTGGCACAATCTCTCGCTACCATTTCAACACTAGAACTCCTCCAGTTGTGCCCTTCTCAAAAGAAGGCTCTACTATCTGCCATGGGCACTGTAGATTCTACTGATGACCAATTTATTGTTTTTGACACCCATCTATCAGAACATCCTCCTCTTCCTGCTTCCGTAGCTTTCCAAATCCCAGTCAAAATCTGAAACGCTAATGTTTCTTGGTGTATCATTGATGAGGGGGCATCCACCTGTGCGATGTCTGCTTCAGTTTGGAAACAACTCGGATCTCCTGACTTGGCCCCTTCCACAATCACCCTTCGAGCGTGGGATGGCCACACCTCCTAGCCCATTGGCCTATTCTGTAATTTTCCTATCACACTTGCAGCAAGATGGTTTGCGTTGAAATTGAAGTCATCAACGCCCCTCTTGAATATAAAATTATTTTGAGGCATAACTACACCTATGCCATGTCTTCTCTCCCATCCGTGGTATACCGAAAGATGTCTTTCCCTCATAATGTTAAGATAGTCACCGTTGACTAGTTGACGTATCATGAGCCAAAATATCAGACCTTCCCTGAGACGACCATCTCTTCTGTAGCCAATAAGCAAACCATCGATTCTTTGACCAGTGGCTCTCCCAACTTCTACAAAGAATCCTCTTTGCTTGGAACATTCCCAGGTCTTCACCCTCCCCCTGTCTCTGGTCCCATATTATCAAATGTTTGCATGATGCAATCGTCTCGGACTGGCCTTAAGAGGCCAGTTTCGGCTAGTTAGCAACCTCAACCTCAACCTCACTCGCCGCAACCTGCTCCTAGCACTTCGTCTCAGCCAGCCGGACCTCCTCCTTCTAGTCCTTCTCCTACAACTGGTACCCATGAGCCCCTCTATCCTCCTGGGTCGGTTCCACCAGGCCTCAACCATCTTGGAGCCATCCCTCCAGGTCATTACCCTGCTGGTCAGATATCTTTCCTTGCTCCCCCTCCTTGAGTCTATTCGGTTCCCATCATGGCCACTGTTTCTCTCCCCAACTTGACCTTAGGTATACCAATCTGGCACCTTGACCCTCCAGCCACTACTCTGCCTGGTCACCCCAAAACCTTTTTACACCGGTTCAACCGATCCCCCTAGATTCTTCCATTGTTACAGTGTCCTCAACACCTCAACAGGACCCCTCTCCTGTTGGGCCATCTCTAGGAAAGAAAGGTAAAGCTCGTAAGGGGGCATCCAAAGACAAGGCCACCCTGACCGACCCTACCCCTCCTCCGCCCGCAAAGCCTTGCACCTTGTGTGATGTCATCAATCATGCCACCCATACTTGTCCCAAGTTTCCCCGTATTAAACCCATGGTTAAAGTCGCATTCCTTGAGTGTACGGTCCCTTAACCTTCTGTTTCTTCTTTGTCCGCCGCCAAGAACCCAAAGACTATTCGCACCAACAAACACTGTGCTCTGTGTGGTGTCCATGGCCATTATTCCCACCATTTTTCTCACCTGACGCATTACCGTGCCTCTTTAGAGGTAGCTCGAGAGTATGAGGTTGAACAAAATCAATCTGCCTCTCTCATACTTGCGCAGTATGCATCAGGCCAGCTTGAGGATCTACCCGCTCCCACTGACATTCCCCCTCCGCATGTCGAGATGACAGAGCTTGCTACCACCATCTTCTACCTATCATCATCTTTGAGGACCTCGAGGAACATTCCCTTTGAATCCTCCCCTATTGTTTCGATCAGCCCCCCTTCAGCGCCCACCCTGAGTTCAACATCAGTTTACCATCTATTTACTTGTTCTTCTGTCATCCCCCATGACAATCCTTATGTGAGAATTTCTTCCCATGCTGATGATTTAGGTGGCTTTGCAGCGTCATGTGATTTCCCTTCCCCTCATCATCCCACATTTTCCCATCATGGTGACTTCCTGGAAGCCTTCTTGACCCCTAACCATCTCTTTCCTGCCCATAAATAGGATGACACCATCTGTGTCTATGATGTTCTTCGCAGCATGCGCAAAAGCTATACCTCCCATATCCCTCATACACCACCCTCCAGTAGGTATATGAGTCATAGCCATCCTACCCAGACCACTCCCTCCCGCAGTTGTCGTTTGATGTCAACTTTGCACTCACGCTGCCATCATTTTTCTTCCCCCTCCTATTTATTGTCTTGTGACACTATTCCACGGGACCTCCCGTCCACACCCTAAATCGGTTACGTTGATGGTGCAAGTTTCTATTCATGACATCTAGCCTCGGCTGGTTGGGCCATCTTTACCCCCTTGCATACACTTGTTCTCTCAAATGGTCTCTACATTGGTACTGCCACCAATAATCAGGCCGAATATGATGCAGTGTGTGGTCTCTTAGCCGATGCCCTCTCTCATTGCATCCTCCATCTACATGTTTGTTTAGATTCCCTTCTTCTTGTCGTGCAACTAAATGGTGTCTATCGTGTGCATAATCCTATCCTTTTTAGACGATATTTACGAGTGAAACTTTTGATACGTGAATTTGAAATCATCACTTTCAGCCATGTACCTCGGCAAAAAAATCATTACGCAGATAGCATTGCAAACCATGTTCTAGATTGGAATTTATCACACGCATTTCATACAATACAATAACATTCAAAATTATCAAAACGATGCATATCCATAATATGTGTCGTATAACATGTTTTTAGAGTCCATCTACTCTAATACATATGACATGCCCATAGCATGTTACAAAAACAAAACTCAAAACTGGGGGCACCACTTGCCCCTACATACACACTAGGGGGCATCACCTGCCCCACACCTAGTCAGTATCTGGAGGATACCGAGCGAAAGGCTCTGCTCCTGCAGCTTGTAGATCGCGCATCCCCTGACTGGCCATCGCCATGCGCTGCATGACACCTTGCCATTCTGAGGGTAGACCAATACATAGCTCTATGTACTAGTCGTCTAAGTCTTGCCACCCACACTTTGAAAAATCGGTCAATATCCCCTCACATCTACAACGAATGTCCACCAGGAGTGCAGCCATATCCTCATTCTATGTCGCTCTTGATCCACTAGGGCCTGCAACTCCTGATACTGCGGATTGTCCCATATATCCTGTCGGTTTTACTGGAGCTATATCTGCATAACAAAAGTACAAGAATCAATACCATATATACTATTCAAAAACTTTAACATGCACATAAAGGATTAGTCACTTGTCACTTACCATCGGACCCCCATAGTCGATCAGGCAGAAGTGGAAAGTCCGAATCCCCACAATAAGTCATCCCACTATAGGGATAGTCGTCTATGTACAACGACATCTGATCCCAATGGGCAAAGAACTCCAGTCGGAACACCCGTCCAACTGCCCCTCCTCCTCCTCTACATAGTAGTTGCCCCCACCGGCGCATCCTGGGCTCTCTCACACCCCCATCTAGTAGCTGTATATGAGGTCGCAAGGTCAAGATCTTCTCAAAAAAGAAGGAGCACAATAAGGTCCCATACAAGCAATCATGGTTCAATTGCCGCTTGCAAAGTGACAACTATCGTTTCAAAGACACCAACTTCATCTGGGCCCACCCATAGTAGGTCCCACTCAACACTTTCTCCACAGTCATAATCTACCCCCCAGTGATGTGATGGAGTGCCTGGTTGCCCAGGATCCGCAGCACCGATGTGTCCACTACACGGGTCTCTAATCTCTCTAGGTCCCCAATTAGTATCCGAGTCCCTTTTGGAGGCCTGGTCGACAATGTCGCTCCACAAACTCGATGATGTTATGCCCCTGCGGTAACACTGGCTGCGTATTTCCCACCATCTCGAGTGGCAGGAGACCAGTCAGGAAATATAGATCCCGGACTGTCAACTCGATCCTGTGCCCTTGAATTATAAAGACTTCATGATCTGGATCCTAATAACTGACAATCCAGGCCAACAAGGGCTCCCCGGCTCTCATTAGAGGGTTCTCCACAAACTTTAGAACCCCAAACCTTGCCAATGCATGATGAACACCCTGATCCCCTTGGATCTCCGCCCATAATGTACCTAGGTCCCTCTCTCTCCAGTTGATCCGTATATATGCCATATCTGCACAAAAACATCATCTTTGTCAGTATACTGATAGGAAAAACCATATTCAACCACGAAAACCCAAATCTCAGCCCACAACAGCATTGAAATCATCTCCAACTGACAAGTCACACTTTTTGGCCGAATCCTACGATAAGTCGCACTTTTTAGGCCAAAACCTACTTCCTAGGTCACATTTTTTGGCCCAAATAGTGCGAACCGGCCGTGAAGATGAGGGAGGGGTTGTTCCTAAGATTTAGGACCCTAATCTGAAATTTCAATCCATCAAAAAGAAAGAGTAGGATTAGGCCTCTTACCTGCAACTGACGGATCTCAATTCCAACTGTCGGTTTGTCCACTAGGATCACCACAATATTTAGGGCCTTCTTTCCTCTCTACATTCACCACAGCTACACAAGAAAATGAGTGCATTTGGAGGGAAAATGCCTCACTAGAAGAGAAAGCCGCGATTTTTGTTTCACCTACTGCGGCCAAACCGTAGCTCCATTTGAAAAACTGTCTGCATCGTTGGAAAGCTGATACTTGTACTTGGGGCACCACTTTGCCTCCTTACTTGTCCTTGTTCATGTTTATTTTTGTCATGAGATACCCTCTTGTACTCATGTTTTTATGGTCCCCCATTAGACATTTACTATGTGCCAGCCCCATCGAGTTGCCCTTGTTCAGAGCATCCAAGTTGAGTCATAATCTCATTCATGGAGTCTATCCCGAGTCCCTTTCTATCTTGCTATCATCCTTCATCCTTCAATGCTTGGTCCCTCGCTCATGTCGCACATTAGGGCCTTCAGTCCCACTGTCCCCTATCCCTCATGATATTGTGTCAATCACTTCCAACTCAACCATGCCCTTTATGCTCTAACAAGGGAAGCTGTCCATCTGCTACTCAGTATCCCCCATTTCATCATGATCATTGGTGTCAGTCTGTCAATCACTCTACTATTTTCTCTCATGCCTTAGTTGAGGATCCCTTATTGCCTCACCTCTGGCGGACCTCCTTCTGTCGAAATCAACTCATTCATTCCAAAAGACAGGTCTAGAGGGCAGTGTACCTTGGTTCTAGCTTCCACTCTCGTTTGGTTCCCCAGAATAGGTGAAGGGATTCCTTATCGCCCTTTGACTTGGTTGTTTCTCACCTTGAGCTCCTTTCAGCATGATCGAGATACGTATACTTGATGGTCCAGTGATGCAGCAGCTATTCTCTGTGATTCCCAGGTGTGTGTGAGATGTCTTAAACCTCATGAGGGGGTGGCCCTACAGGTAGCCCCCCACATGACCGGATGACCTCTTCATCGTAGCCTTCAATGCAGCCCCATATATTTGATGATGTCGGCCATAGCCGCTTGCAACACCTCTTTGATTTTCATGTATCAGTTAGATTTTGAAAGCCCTTCCCTATTTCTAGGGGCATTTGGGTTGTATTTGTATCTCATGTACTCAAATATTATTGTATAAGTCCTAGCTATTATCCCATGCATAACATGTATGTGGGATTCATCATTATATCTTTTATCTGGCTCATGTTTATGCCAGCATGTACTTCACAGTTCGGTCCCTTGTTTACTAGACGCACTATTCTTTTGTACTTTGTCTCGACGGGCATAGATATGCCTCCCCCACTGCTTTTAGCACAGGTACCCACTCATGAAAAGAAGCTTGTTGCACCTGTAAGTCTCGTCTCCTCAGGGTATAGTTCTTCAGCACATTAGGCTACCTTACATTTCTCTCTCTAACTTCCCTTTTGATGTCTAGTGATTGAGTTCTTACAACATACTTTGGTTATACGATTTGCTCCTAACACTCGCACGCTGGGGGGCAATCTGTTACACCATTTTTTGGTCATCTAACCTATTATCATTAGATGGACCCAAGTACACCATGTAAGACCAATTTTACCCTAAGTAAAATTTCTTTCACTATGTAAAATAACTTAATAAAACACATTTCTTAAGTTGTTTATGGTCTAAACTGGAAACACCAAAAAGAAATATTAAACAAATATATATTTGTTTGATTTTCCTCATGGAATAATTAATTAAACAATAATTTAATTATTATTCCGGGTCATATTTAACCCAAAACAAGGAAATTAATTAGATAAATCCTTATTTATCTTATTATTTTCTAGGAATAATTATGTAAACCTTATTTAAATAACATTCCTTGTTAAATTTGACTAAATCATTTATAAATAATTGAATAAATCATTATTTATTCAATTATCATTCAACCACTTCTTTAAAATAATAAATAAATCATTTATTTATTTATTATTTACAAATAAGGGGATTTGACCCAAGTCAAATACTTTTCCCCTCCAACAAATATAATAAAATATTCCATAAAAGGTGGATCTAGATTTGGTTAATATTATTTTAATCATGTAATAAGATCTAGAATGACCCAATATTTTGTTATAAATAGAAGGGTTTTTCCTACCATTCTTCACCTTTTGTTGCCTATTAGATCACTCTAGATCTATACTGTTGGTCTGAATTTGAGCCATTATTATTGTCATATTTTCCATTATTTACTTTGTGAGTTCCCTTTGAGTTCTATGTTTGTCTAGGTTTTCTACACCAACAAGAGAGAGAAATTCTAGATCTGAAGTGCTGAGGACTTTCAAGAACCAATCCCATTGAGGAGAATTGGAATCGCCTTTCTCGTTTTCCTCCCAGGTGCCCTTGATATGAAATTATTTAGAACATATTATTCTTGTCGTGTCTATTGGATGCATGGAGCAAAACCTTATTTTTTTTGCTCAATGTCTTTTTATGCATAGATCTAGATTTTTGCAGCATTTACCTTGATCAAATAACTGTAGATTTGAAGATAATAGCAACCATATTTTTCTGTTAGGGCTATAAGTTATGCATAGCTACAATGGTGTTTTTTCGTACACTTCGACGAAATATTCATACTAACAACTGGAGACTCCACACGGGTTGTCAATTACGACCGCTGTCGTTTTTCATATTCCTACATATCCAGCTGCTTCAAACCCTAGGGTTTCTCTTTAGTTTTTTTATTTTCCTATTTTTATGTTATTTTTCACCTATAAAACCCTCAAACATTAAAATTTCTAACTTCCATGTGTTTTTGGCCCTATTGCATAGGTAACAGACATCAGCCGCAACTGAGATGACAACTTTTTCTGAAATCTGCTGCCGAGAGACCCGGAATTGCAGGTCGCACTTTTCAGCCCAGAACCTCTGACCTGGACTGGAGGATGCACTTTTCAGCCTCAAAACTACGACCTGGATAGAAAACAGGTCAGAACCTGCGACCTTCACTTTTTTCTGAAGATTTTCTGAAATTTTTCTGGGTTTGCCTGAAGCTTCTGTCAGGGTTTTCCAACCTCCCTCTCTGCCTGTTTAGACCTGTTCTTGTCCTGTTTTACTCAACTAAGTGGGAATCTAGCCCCCTAGCGCTTTAGTACCCTCAAACTTTTGTGGAAGATTTTTTAGCTGCTGCAGGTGTCTAAATTTTCAGAGTTTTAGCCATTTCTTTTCCAGATCTGATACCTCCTCCTCAGATCCCTTTTAGATCATCTATTTTTCCTTTCAAATGAACTCATATATTTTTTTTTGGGTTTGCCTTTAGGGTCACCTCCTTTCCTCTACTGCCTTTAGCTGTTTACCTCCTCTTTTACACCAACCTTGCCTCTGCCTCTTTGCTTTTTTCTCCAACTCTTTTCAACAGATTTATCCTTTAGATCCTTGTCCCTCCTGACCTTAGATCTATTGGCTTATTTAAAATGGGTTTTGATTATATTTTTTTCCCTCTGTTAGACTAGTTTTTGAGAGACCCACCTCCTTGGGTTAGATTGATGCATTGTTAGCTATTAATTTTCTGTTATTTTAGCATTATATATTGTTCTCTACAGATTTATTTTTAGTTACTCAACACAAATTTTTTTTTTCTCTCAAAACGTCCGGGTTTAAAAATTAAAATTAACGCACGCCACACACTCACCCTAAGCGAAGAAGAGCCTGGTTAACACCTCCAGGAAAAGACTTTAAGACATTGTAAAATCAATTGAAACTGCACGTCTCTGCCCTTGTTTCGACATTGTAATCACTTGATTCCACACCTCCTTGCCCTTGTTGGTCGTTATTCTTCCCTTTGTGCTGTGTTTGTGTTGTCACCATTGCGCCCCAAAGGTGTATATCCTGGAGACCTCTTGGCCTTCATCCTCAGTTTATGGTTGGTCGACCTACTCCTTCTCGTTGTCGTCAAGTTAGTCCTCCTCCAATTCCGCACTCCAACACTTCTTCTGATTCATTGGTTCTCCTTTTACTTTTGGTTCTCCCCCGGTCACCTTCACTGTGTCTGGTCTAGGGCCTAACGCTAGAGGTAATCTTGGCCCTACTATCGGGAATGCTACTAGCGGAACCGCCACAGGAACTACCTCGGTTGTCCCCTTTCTCCCCTACATGGCAGACCTCAGTCTCCCCAATTTCAATTAGTTGATCAATGACCCTATCCTCCACGATGGTGGTTGGCCTTCTATACCAACCAAGCTCCCCTCCAACATTCCCAATTTCGAAGCCCTTTCTGGAGAAGATCCTTCCAACCACATCTGATATTTCCACATGTGGTGTTCTTCCAATTCCATTACCGATGATTCTATCCGTCTTCGGTTGTTCCAAAAAATGCGTACAGGTGAAGCTTCTAAGTGGTATTTTGATCATACCTCCTCTTCCCATACCACCTTTGTGACCATTTCCAGAGCCTTCTTATCTTATTTCCAGATCCCTCTCTGATATGACACTGGTATCGAACTCTTGACCTCAAACCGTCAATCGTCTGCAACCTGCCTTTTCGATCATGTCCAGGAATGGCAGAGAAGAAAGAGCTTGTGTTGAGATCTTACTTTTGAAGACTGTGTCTATATGGACTAGTTCCTTAAATCTCTCTTACCTGCCATTGGAAAAGATGTCGCCTTGCAGTTTCCTCAAACCGAAGAAGCTGCCCTCCAAATAGCCTTGAAATATGACCTATCTGTGCTCAGTCTGGTTATGTTTATACCGTCCTTCTTGACCTCCCCAGACCCAGTGGAGCTAACACCCCGGGGGCATCCCATTCTGCTGATGGTATCATTGGAACTCTTTCTCATCCATATGCTCCACCTCCTATGGGCTATGGTCTCCCTCTGGGAGGGGTTAGCACCTCCAGCACTTTTCCCCCTCTAGGTAGCATGTATCTAGGATATGGCATGCCTCATCCTTTTTCCCAACCTCCTGCCTAACTCAATGTTTCCCAACCTCACCATTATCCTTATCCATAGCCTGGTGCTCCGGCTCCTCCAGCATTTTCACCTCTTCCTCCCTTGCCTTCTCAACCCCAGCAACAGCCACTACCACCCCCTCTGGGGCAAGTCTTTGCACATCAGGGCGCGAAAAATCCTCCCTCCTCTCAAAGGAAGAGGAAAGGCAATCAAAACCAATCTTCCCCTGGTACTCGTGGATCTAATCCTCAAGATATTAACTCTAATGCTGCTAACCAGCAACAGTGCACTCAGCCCAAGTCGGACAGGCCTATTCATACCAATAAGCCTTGTTCGTGTTGCGGTGTTTATAGTCATTACACTCACAATTTTCCCCTTTTACTACAGATGCGGAAGATGTGGGATTCTCAAACCACATTGCGAGGACAACATGCCTCCCCTACTGCTCCCCCCAATGTGGCTACTACTCAACCACCTCTATTTACCAATCCATTCCCCCAGCAAGGATTCGTGGCTACCCAACCACATAACGGACAGGTGGCCACTCAACCTTCCCCTTATGCTTCCTCTGATTACCAGATCCTCATGATGAACTCTGATCAACCTCTAATTGTCGACCTTAACCTTCAAATTCGCTCCCATCAGTACCCCAAGCCTCCTGCTCTACCTGTCCTCGAGTCCTCTTATTCAGGTTCTACAGAGCTTGTTTCGACATCCAATGGTCCCTTACATATCCCTCAGCCCAAATTTGAGGTTCATACCAAGATTCCTAAGGGACCATTACACCAAAATGCTGATTCTAGTCGAGCTGCTCATTTGTATAGAATAGTAGATGATTTGGCACAATCTCTCGCTTCCATTACAACACTGGAACTCCTCTAGTCGTGCCCTTTTCAAAAGAAGGCTCTACTCTCTGCCATGGGCGTTGTAGATCTTGTTGATGACTAGTTTATTGTTTTCTGCCAGAATGCTAATGTTTCTCGGTGTATCATTGATGAGGGGGCATCCACCTGTGTCATGTCCTCTTCGGTTTGGAAACAACTCAGATCTCCTGAGTTGGCCCCTTCCACAATCACCCTTTGAGCATGGGATGGCCATGCCTTCTAGCCCATTGGCCTATTCCGTAACTATCCTATCACTCTTGCGGGCAAGACTATTTGCGTTGACCTTGAAGTCATCAATGCCCCTCTTAACTATAACATTCTTTTAGGGCGTAGCTACACCTATGCCATGTCTACTGTCCCATCCCCAGTATATCGCAAGATGTCTTTCCCTCATAATGGAAAGATAGTCACCATTGACCAGTTGACATATCATGAGCCAAAATCTCAGACCTCCCCTAAGACGACCATCTCTTCTGTAGCTCATAACAAAACTGCCAATTCTTTGACCAGTGTCTCTACCGATGTCTACGAAGACTCCTCTTTGCTTGGAACCTTCCTTGGTCTTCCCCCTCCCCCTGTCTCTGGTCCCAACTTATCGAATATTTGCATGATGCAATCGTATCGGGCTAGCCTTAAGCGGCTCGCTTTGGTTAGTCAGCAACCTCAACCTCAACCTCGCCCACCGCAACCTGCACCTAACCCTTTGTCTCAGCCAGCCGGACCTCCTCCTTCTCGCCCTTCTCCTACAGTAGGTACCCATGAGCCCCTCTATCCTCCTGGGTTGGTTCCACCAAGCCTCAACCATCTTGGAGTCGTCCCTCCTAGTCACTACCCCGCTGGTCAGATACCTTTCCTTGCTCCCCCACTCAGAGTCTATTCGGTTCCCATCATTGCCACCCTTTCTCTCCCCAACTTGACCTTGGGTATACTGGTCTGGTACCTTGACCCTCCAGCCGCTACTCTGCCTGGTCACCCCAAAACCTACCTTTCTTTTACACTGGTTCAACCAGTCCCCCTAGCTTCTTCAGTTGTTACAGTGCCCTGAGCACCTCAACAGGACCCCTCTCCTATTGGGCCATCTCCAAGGAAAGAAAGGCAAAGCTCGCAAGGGGGCATCCAAAGACAAGGCCACCCTGACTGACCCTACCCCTCCTCCGCCCACAAAGCCTTGCGCCTTGTGTGATGTCATCGGTCATGCCACCCATACTTGTCCCGAGTTTCCCTGTATTAAACCCATGGTTAAAGTCGCATTCCCTAAGTCTACAGTTCCTGAACCTTCTGTTTCTTCCTTGTCTGCTGCCAAGAACCCAAAGACTATTCACAACAAAAAACCTGTGCTCTGTGATGTGTCCATGGCCATTATTCCCACCATTTTCCTCATCTAATGCATTACCGCACCTCTTTAGAGGTAGTTAGAGACTATGAGATTGAAAAAAATCAATCTACCTCTCCCATACTTGCGCAGTATGCGTTAGGCCGGCTTGAGGATCTACCGGCTCCCATTGACATTCTTTCTCCGGATGTCGAGATGACGGAGCCTGCTACCACCATCCTCTACCTATCATCATTTCTGAGAACCTCGGGGAACATTCCCTTTGAATCCTCCCCTATTTCTTCGATCGACCCCCCTTTCGCGCCCAACCTGGGTTCAACATCATTTGATCATCTATTAACTTATTCTTCTGTCATCCCCCATGACAATCCGTATGTGAGCCTTTATTCCCATGCTGATGATTTAGGTACCTTTGCAGCATCATGTGGTTTCCCTTTCCCTCATCATCCCACCTTTTCCCATGATGATGACCTCCTGGAAGCCTTCTCCAACCCTGACCTTCTCTTTCGCGCCCATAAACGGGATGACACCATCCGTGTCTATGATGTTCTCCACAACATGTGCAAAAGATATACCTCCCGTAGCCCTCATACACAACCCTCCAGTTGGTATATGAGTTATAGCATTTCTACCCAGACCACTCCCTCCCGCAGTTGTCGTTTGATGTCTACTTTGCACTCACGCCGCCATCATTTTTCTTCCCCCTCCCATTTATTGTCTTGTGACACTATTCCATAGGACCTCCCATCCACACCCTATATCGCTTATGTTGATGATGCAAGTCGCTATTCTCGACATCTAGCCTCAGCTGGTTGGGCCATCTTTACCCCCTTGCATACACTTGTTCTCTCAAATGGGGTCTACATTGGTACTGCCACCAATAATCAGGCCAAATATGATGCAGTGCGTGGTCTCTTAGCCGATGCCCTCTCTCATCGCATCCTCTATCTACATGTTCATTTAGATTCCCTGCTTCTTGTCATGCAATTAAATTTTGTCTATCATCTGCATAATCCTATCCTTTTTAGACGATATTTACAAGTGAAACTTTTGATACGTGAATTTGAAATCATCACTTTCAGCCATGTACCTCGGTAAAAAAATCAGTACGCAGATAACAATGCCAACCATGTTCTAGATTGGAATTTATCACACGTATTTCATACAAGACAATAACATTCAAAATCATCAAAATTATGCATATCCATAATATGTGTCGTATAACATGTTTTTAGATTCCATCTACTTTGATACATATGACATGCCCATAGCATGTTACAAAAACAAAACTCAAAACTGGGGGGACCACTTGCCCCTACATACACACTAGGGGGCACCACCTGCCCCACACCTAATCACTATCTAGAGGATCCTGAGCCAATGGCTCTGCTCCCGCAACTTGTAGATCGGGCATCCCCTGACCGACCATCGCCATGCACTTCATGACACCTTGCCATTCCGAGGGTACACCAATACATAGCTCTATGTACTAGTCGTCTAAGTCTTATCACCCATGCTCTGAAACACCGGTCAATAGCCCCTCACATCTATGACGAATGTCCTCCAGGAGGGCGGCCATATCCTCATTCTGTGTCACTCTTGATCCACTAGGGCCTGCAACTCTTGACACTGTGGATTGTCCCATATATCCGGCCGATTTTACCAGAGATATATCTTCATACCAAAAGTACAAGAATTAGTACCATATATACTATTCAGAAACTTTAACATGCACATAAAGGATTAGTCACTTGTCACTTACCATCGGGCCCCCATACTCGACTAGGCAGAAGTGGCAAGTCTGGATCCCCACAATAACTCATTCCACTATAGGGATAGTCATCTATGTACAATGACATCTGATCCCAATGGGCAAAGAACTCCGATCGGAACACCCATCCGACTGCCCCTTCTCCCCCTCTACATAGTAGTCACCCCCACCAGCGCATCCTGAGCTAACCCGGACCCCCATCTGGTAGCTGTATATGAGGTCGCAAGGTCAGGAACTTCTCAAAAAAGAAGGAGCAAAATAAGGTCCCATACGAGCAATCATGGTTCACTTGCCACTTGCAAAGCGACAGTTGTCATTTCAATGACACCAACATCATCTCGGCCCACCCTTGATATGTCCCACTCAACACTTTCTCCACAATCATCATCTACCACCCACTGATGTGATGGAGCGCCTGGTTGCCCAGGATCTGCAGCACCGCTGTGACCACTGCACGGGTCTCTAATCTCTCTAGGTCCCCAATCGGTATCCGAGTCCCTTTGAATTGGAGGCCTGGTCGACAATGTCTCTCTACAAACTCCATGATGTTACGCCCCTGCGATAACATTGGCTACGTATTTCCCACCATCTCGAGTGGCGAGAGACTAGTTAGGAAATATAGATCTTGGACTATCAACTCTATCCTGTGCCCTTGCACTATAAAGACCTCATGATATGGATCCCAATAATTGACAATCTAGGCCAACAAGGGCTCCCTGGCTCTCATCAGAGGGTTCTCCACAAACTTCAGAACCCCAAACCTAGCCAATGCACGATGGAGACCCTGATCCACTTGGATCTCCACCCACAATGTACCCAGGTCCCTCTCTCTCCAGTTGATCCGTATATCTGCCATATCTGCACAAAAACATCATCCTTGTCAGTATACTGATAGGAAAAAATGTAATCAACCACAAAAACCCAAATCTCAACCCACAACAGCACTAAAATCATCTCCAGCTGAAGGTCGCACTTTTTGGCTGAATCCTAGGACAGGTCACACTTTTTAGGCCAAAACCTACTTCCCAGGTCGCAGTTTTTGGCCCAAATAGTGTGACCCAACCTTGAATATCAGGGAGGGGCTATTCTTGAGATTTAGGACCCTAATATAAACTTTCAATCCGTCAAAAAGAAAGAGTAGGATTAGGCCTCTTACCTGCAACTGACGGATCTCGATTCGAACAGTTGGTTTGTCTGCTATGATCGCCGCAAGATTTAGGGCCTTCTCTCCTCTCAACATTCGCCACAACTACACAAGAAAATGAGTGCATTTGGAGGGAAAATGACTTATTAGAAGAGAAAGCCCTGATTTTTCTTTCGCCTATTGTGGCCAAACCGTAGCTCTGTTTGACAAACCTTCTACACCATTGGAAAGCTCTCACCGAGCACTCAAATGGTATTTGTTAGTTTTTCGTGATTTGATACTTCACCATGACACATTTTTTCCATGAAGGGTCTATTCACCTCTCCTCCAAATCAGATTTCCTCACTTACAACACTTGTACTTGGGGCACCACTTTGCCTCCTTACCTGTCCTTGTTCGTGTTGATTTTCATCATGAGATACCCTCTTGTACTCATGTTTTTATGGTCCCCCATTAGACCCTTACTGTGTGACAGCCCCATCGAGTCGCCCTTGTTCAAAGCATCCGAGTTGAGCCATCATCGCATTCATGGAGTCTATCCCGAGTCCCTTTGTATCTTGCTATCATCCTTCATCCTTCATTGCTTCGTCCGTCTCTCGTGTCGCACATTATGGCCCTTAGTCCCACTGTCCCCTATCCCTCATGATATTGTGTCAGCCGCTACCAAGTCATCCATGTCCTTTATGCTCTAACAAGGGAAGTCGCCCATCCGCTATTCAGTATCCCCCATTTCATCATCATCATTGGTGTTTTTCTGTTAGTCACTCTACTATTTTCTCTCATGCCTTAGTTGAGGATCCCTTAGTGCCTCACCTCGAGTAGACCTCCTTCTGTTGACATTAGCTCATTCATTCCAGAAGACAGGTCTAGAGGGCAGTGTACCTTGGTTCTAGCTTCCACTCTTGTTCAGTACCCCAGATCAGGCAAAGGGACTCGTTATGGCCCTTTGAATTGGTTGTTTCTCACCTCTATCTCCTTTCAACATGATCGAGATCCGTATACTTGATGGTCCAGTGATGCAATAGCTATTCTCCGTGATTCTCGGGTGTGTGTGAGATGTCTGAACCCTCATGAGGGGGTGGCCCTACAGGTAGCCCCCCACATGCCCGGATGACCTCTTCATCGTAGCCTTTGATGCAGCTCGATATATTTGATGATGTCGGCCTTAGCCGCTTGCAGCACCTCTTTGATTTGCATGTATCAGTTAGATTTTGCGAGCCCTTCCCCGTTTCTAGGGGCATTTGGGTTGTATTTTTATCTCATGTACTAAGATATTATTGTATAAGTCCTAGATGTTATCCCAGGCATAACATGTATGTGGGATTCATCATTATATCTTTTATTTGGCTCATGTTTATGCCGGCATGTACTTTACAATTCCGTCCCCTGTTTACTGGATGCACTATTCTTTTGTACTTTGTCTCAGCGGGCATAGGTATGCCTCCCCCGCTGTCTTTAGCATAGGTACCCACTCATAAAAAGAGACTTGTTGCCCCTGTAAGTCTCGTCTCCTCAAGGTCTAGTTTTTCAGCACATTAGGCTACCTTACATTTCTCTCTCTAACTTCCCTTTTGATGTCTAGTGATTGAGTTCTTACAACGTACTTTGGTTATACGATTTTCTCCTAACACTCGCACGCTGGGGGGCAATCTGTTACACCATTTTTTGGTCATCTAACCTATTATCATTAGATGGACCCAAGTACACCACGTAAGACCAATTTTACCCTAAGTAAAATTGCTTTTACTATGTAAAATAACTTAATAAAACACATTTATTAGGTTGTTTATGGTCTAAACAGGAAACCCCAAAAGGAAATATTAAACAAATCTATATTTGTTTGATTTTCCTCATGGAATAATTAATTAAACAATAATTTAATTATTATTCCTGGTTATATTTAACTCAAAACAAGGAAATTAATTAGATAAATCCTTATTTATCTTATTATTTTCTAGGAATAATTATTTAAATCTTATTTAAATAATATTCCTTGTTAAATATGACTAAATCATTTATAAATAATTAAATAAATCATTATTTATTTAATTATAATTCAACCACTTCCTTAAAATAATAAATAAATCATTTATTTATTTATTATTTACAAATAAAGGGATTTGACCCAAGTCAAATACCTTTTCCCTCCAACAAATATAATAAAATATTCCATAAAATGTGGATCTAGATTTGGTTAATATTATTTTAATCATGCACCAAGATCTAGAATGACCCAATATTTTGTTATAAATAGAAGGGTTTTTCCTACCATTCTTCACCTTTTGTTGCCTATTAGATCACTCTGGATCTATACTCTTGGTCTGATTTTGAGCCATTATCATTGTCATATTTTCCATTACTTACTTTGTGAGCTCCCTTTGAGTTCTATGTTTGTCTGGGTTTTCTACACCAACAAGAGAGAAAAATTCTAGATCTAAAGTACTGAGGACTTTCAAGAACCCATCCCATTGAGGAGAATTGGAAACACCTTTCTTGTTTTCCTCCTAGGTGCCCTTAATATAAAATTCTTTAAAACATATTATTCTTGTCTTGTCTATTGGATGCATGGAGCAAAACCTTATTTTTGTTTCTAAATGTCTTTTTATGCATAGATCTTGATTTTTACAACATTTTTCTTGATCAACTAATTACAGATTTGAAGATATTAGCAACCATATTTTGCTATTAGGGCTATAAGTTATGCATAGCTAAAGTGGTTTTTTTCGTACACTTCGACGAAAGATTCATACTAACAACTGGTGACTCCACACGGGTTGTCAATTATGACCGCTATCGTTTTTCATATTCCTACATATCTAGCTGCTTCAAACCCTAGGGTTTCTCTTCAGTTTTTTTTTTTCCTATTTCTATGTTATTTTTCACCTATAAAACCCTCAAACATTAAAATTTCTAACTTCCATGTGTTTTTGGCCCTATTGCATAGGTAACAAACATCAGCTGCAACTGAGATGGAAATTTTTTCTAAAATATGCCACCGAGAGACCTGGAACTGTACATCACACTTTTTAGCCCACAACCTCTGACCTGGACTGCAGGATGCACTTTTCAGCCTCAAAACTTTGACGTGGACAGAAAATAGGTCAGAACCTGCGACTTGCACTTTTTTCTGCAGATTTTCTGAAAGTTTTCTAGGTTTTTCTGAAGCTTCTGTCAGGGTTTTCCTGATCCAGATTTATGCAGGAATGCAAAAAAATATAGAAATAACCATGAACATAGAGATGCAGCGGAAATAATGCTTCACTTCATTAATATCAAATAACAAAAATATGCTTACAGGCATAATGGAAATAAAATAGCTAGGGTGCTGGTAGCGAATCTCTGAGAAGAGATGTGATGGCTACAGACCTCTGAACTGTGTTACAATGAGGCTCGAGGGCCTATTTATTGTTGAGAAACAATGTAGAATCTGAAATGTCCAAAAACCTAACCGTAGGAGATGAGGCACCAAAACTGTGGGCGCCCGTTTGGGTAAATTGGTGGTTCAACTTCCCGGGGGCATAACTTTGGCACCCGATCTCCGTTTGACGCGCTCAATAGCTCGTTAGAAAGATCTATCCAAGGAATTCAATTTTTGAACGAGCAACATCGGTCCATGGATCCATGTTGCTCTCCTTTTTCCCAAAAAATGTCGTTTAGGGCCTCAAAACGGCTCCGGAAGTTCAGGACCCGAAAAACTGCTAAAAATAGTAAGTTTTGTTGCAACTTGAAAAATGAAAGAACTTAAGATGGGGGTTCAAATGGAATATGTGGGTGGCCACCAATATCCACCTAGATCATTAAGCCCCAAAAACAGCTCCGAGAGGGGAGGACCCGAAAACCTGCTAAAAATAGTAAGTTGTGCTGAATGTGAAAAGCTGTAAGAATTGATGGTGCTGGTCCAAATGGAATAGGTGGGTGGCCCCCGATATCCACCTGGATCATTCCTCCCTCCTTAGGAAGCAATGGTCCCCATTGCGTTGAGATCCTCCATGAGATGAGGCAAATTCTATTGAACTGAGTATTAGATGTGTTGAAGATGTCATGGACCTGCGGGTGGACATGCTGGATTAGTAAATTTGGTTTCTTTATCAGCCTCATACAGTACATGTTTGGATTCTGTATGTGTAGTTGCAAGATGTATGGCAACATTAGGTGGTGGTGCATTGGGAGTCAGATCAATGGAGTTCTTGTCCTGACAGTGTAGAGGAACATCTATGAGTGTGGATAAATTGTCATTGTATTCCTCCATGACTTTGTCCATCTGCTGCAGCCGTGACAGGGAGCCCTGTTTCGAGGTTGTGGTCACAATATTCTTCTTTCCCTGTGAATGAGTCGTAAGGAAAATGAATTTCCTGGTCTGGGAAACAATCTTACTGCGTTTTTTTGCAGTAGTCAAAGAGATGGTAGGGGGCGGTACTACCTCCGGTATCCTGTACAAGTTATTTCCCAAAGTAATAATAATAGCACGAGGCCTAGACTCATACACAGCATGTCGCCTCCACAAGTATGGTTGGCCCAATAATACATCAGCTACATCAAGAGGAGCAACATCACACAATACCTCATCCGTGAATGGCTTGATACTGTATGGAAGTCGGCACTGTTGGCGGATGCGAAGATCTCTCCCTGGGTGGAACCACCCGATGGTATACGGCTGCGGGTGTGCTATGGTTGGTAGGCCGAGCCGCTTCACGACGTCTGCTGAAATGAGGTTCTTTTGGCTTCCGCTATCGACGAGAAACTGCAGCGGAGAACCCTTCACCCACATCTGCGACTGGAAGAGGCACTCCCCCTCCTCTGGATCCTCTGGACCCTCCTTCTAGATCTTGGTGGTGGCAACAATGGCATTGGGATCCGCATCAATGATCTGCTTCCCTTTGTCATTGCCTTTGTCTGGTTCTAACTCAGGATCAGAAAATCCATCTGATTCGGGTGCCTTTAGTTCAGCCACCAAAGACTGTTTGGCCCGACACTCGTTTGTGCTGTGAGTGGGGCTGTTATGAAATTCACACCACTTCCCTATGTCCTTCTTTGGATTTGTGGTGTTGTTTTGAGTCGCATTGCTTTGGCCTTGCCCCTTGTTCTTCGGTTCGGGGGCACCTTTCGGATTTGCAGATCCAAAGTCTCGCTTCTTCTGCTTAAATTTCTGCTCGATCTTGGCGGCATAGCGATATGCCATGCCAAGCGATGTAATGTCGAGGAACTCCATTTCCTCCTGAATGTGTTTGTGCAGACAGCCGCGGTACTTGAGCACCAAATGTCTCTACGAATCTTTAATACCCAACTTTGTGCGCAGGGTATGGAACAGATTTGTCAGTTCGTGCACATCTTGATCCTTTTGTTGCCGCAGCGTGGTCCATTGGATGTATTTGTCCTCATAGCTCCCCACGGGGTAATATTGTTCCTTGATGCCGTCTCGGAACGAATTCCAAGTGGGTGTGGTCGAGAACAGAGAGGGTTCCCCTCCGCCCTCTTTCTCACGGTAGGTTTCCCACCAGTCTTTGACATGGGGGGCGGCTTTGAGGAGTGCAAAAATAATCTTTTCTCGCTCAGAGAAGTCATGGACCAAGAAATACCCTTCCAACAAATTTAACCATCGGTCTATAACATCTACATCTATTTTTCCTTCAAATATAGGAATGTCAAAGTTTACCTGTACCTTGAAGGGAGTGGCGCCTCCAGAGTGGCTGTTGGATGCAGATGCGCCATATGTGGGTAGTCGTTGAAGGATTTGAGAAAAGTTATCCATCATCGCATTCCTTTGTTTCTCGAGGGTCTCCTCGAGCAGTATTTTGATAGGATCTCCTGCTCCCTCGTCTTTCTTTTCTTTTTCCATGGGAGGTCGTCGGGGTTTGCGAGGCTGATCTTGCAATGGTTCAACCAGATCGAGCCCTAACTCCTTATACCCTGACCGCGTTGGGGACATGCAAAGAAAAACAAAGAAAGATCAGACCCGCTCTGATAACACTGATCTGGAGTTATGCAGGAACGCAAAAAAATATAGAAATAACCATGAACATAGAGATGCAGCGGAAATAATGCTTCATTTCATTAATATCAAATAACAAAAATATGCTTACAGGCATAATAGAAATAAAATAGCTAGGGTGCTAGTAGCGAATCTCTGAGAAGAGATGTGATGGCTACAGACCTCTGAACTGTGTTACAATGAGGCTCGAGGGCCTATTTATTGTTGAGAAACAATGTAGAATCTGACGTTCAAAAACTAACCACTAGGCGCCAAGCTGGCAGAAACCCATTTAGATAAATTAGTGGTTCAACTTCCGGGGGCATAACTTTGGCATCAGATCCTCCTAGTTGGCATATGTGCTTCAGTTGGAAAGATCTGTCAGAGGACTTCAGACACTAAGACAGCTCAGTCCATGGACCCATGTTGCCCTCTGTTTTCCCAAAAAACGTTGTTTAGGGCCTCAAAACGGCTCCGGAAGTTTAGGACCCGAAAAACTGCTAAAAATAGTAAGTTTTGTTGCAACTTGAAAATTGAAAGAACTGAAGATGGGGGTTCAAATGGAATAGGTGGGTGGCCACCAATATCCACCTGGATAATTAAGCCCCCAAAACGGCTCCGAGAGTGGAGGGCCCGAAAACCTGCTAAAAATAGTAAGTTGTGCTGAATGTGAAAAGCTGCAAGAATTGATGGGGCTGGTCCAAATGGAATAGGTGGGTGGCCCCCGATATCCACCTGGATCATTTCCAACCTCCGTCTCCGCCTGTTTAGACCTGTTATTGTTCTTTTTTACTCAACTATGTGGGAATATAGCCCCCTAGGGCTTTAGTACCCTCCACCTTTTGTGGAAGAGTTTTTAGTTGTTGCAGGTGTCTAAATTTTCAGAGTTTTAGCCATTTATTTTCCAGATCTGATCCCTCCTCTTTAGATCCCTTTTAGATCAGCTATTTTTCCTTTCAATCACCTCATATAGTTTTGTTTTGGTTTTCATTTAGGGTCTCCCCCTTTCCCCTATTGCCTTTAGCTGTTTACCTCCTCTTTTATAACAACCTTGCCTCTGCCTCTTTGCTGTTTTTTGCACCTCTTTTCAGTAAATTTATCCTTTAGATACCTGTCCCTCCCAACCTTATATATATTGGCTTATTTTCAGTGCTTTTTGATTATATTTTTTCCCTCTGTTAAACTAGTTTTTGAGAGACCCGCCTCCTTGGGTTAGATTGATGCATTGTTAGCTGTTAATTTTTTGTTATTTCAGCATTCTATATTGTTCTCTGCAGATTTATTTTTAGTTAGGAAGAACAATTTTTATTTTGCTCTCAGAATGTCTGGGTTTAAAAATTAAGATTAACACACGCCACACACTCACCCTAAGCGAAGAGGAGCCTGGTTAACACTGCCAGGCAAAGACTTTAAAACATTATAAAATCAATTGACACTGCACGTCTCTGCCCTTGTTCCGACATTGTAATCACTTGATTCGACACCTCTTTGCCCTTGTTGGTCGTTCTTCTTCCCTTGGTGCCGTGTTTGTGTTTTCACCATTTCACCCCCAAGGTGTATATCCTAGAGACTTCTTGGCCTTCATCCTCAGTTTCCGGTTGGTCGACCTACTCCTTCCCACCGTCGTCGAGTTAGTCCTCCTCTGAGTCCGCACTCTGACTCTTCTTTTGATTTATTGGTTGTCCTTTTACTTCTGGTTCTCCCCTTTTCACCTTTGCTGTGTCTGGTCCAGGGCCTAATGCTAGAAGTAACCCCGACCCTACTATCGGGAATGATACTAGCGGAACCGCCACAGGAACTACTTCGGCTGTCCCCTTGCTCCCTTACATGGAAGGCCTCAGTCTCCCCGATTTCAATCAGTTGATCAATGACCCTATCCGCCATAATGTTGGTTTTCTTGCTATGCCAACCAAGCTCCCCTCCATCATTCCCAAGTTCAAAGGCCTTGCTGGAGAAGATCCCTCCAACCATATCCAATCTTTAGACATGTGGCGTTCTTCCAATTCCATTACCGATGATTCTATCCGTCTTCGGTTGTTCCAATGCACACCTATAGGCAGAGCTTCTAAGTGGTATGTTGATCAGAGCTCCTCTTCCCATACCACCTTTGTGACCATTTCCATAGCCTTCTTATCTTATTTCCAGCTCCCTCTCCGATAGGAAACTGGTACCGAACTCTTGAGCTCTTTCCGTCAATCGTTTGCGACCTGCCTTTTCAATCATGTCCAAGAATGGCAGAGAAGAAAGAGCTTGTGTCGCGCTCCTACCGTTGAATACCGTGTCTATGTGGACTAGCTCCTTAGATCTCTCTTACCCGCCATCGGCAAAGATGTCGCCTCGCAGTTTCCTCAAACCGAAGAAGCCACCCTCCAAATAGCCTTGAAATATGGCCTGACCTATGCTTAGTCTGGTTATTTTTATACTGTCCTTCCTGACCTCCCTAGACACGATAGCACTAATGCCCCAGGGGCATTCCATTCTGCCGATAGTATCATTGGAACTCTTTATCATCCATACGATCCACCTCCTATGGGCTATGGTCTCCCTCTCGGAGGGGCTAGCACCTCCAGCAGTTTTCCCCCTCCAAGTAGCATGTATCCAGGATATAGCATGTCTCATCCTTCTGCCCAACCTCCTGCCTACCTCAATGTTAACCAACCTCACTATTATCCTTATCCATAGCCTGGTGCTCCAGCTCCTCCAACATTTGCAACTCCGCCTCCCTTACCTTCTCAACCCCAGCAACAACCACTACCACCCCCTTCAGGGCAAGTCTTTTCACAACAGGGCGCGACCAATCCTCCCTCCTCTCAAAGGAAGAGGAAAGGTAATCAAAACCAATCTGCCCCTAGTACTCGTGGATCTAATCCTCAAGATCTTGACTCTAACGGTGCTAACCAGCAACAGGGCACTCATCCCAAGCCGGACATGCCTATTCATACCAATAAGCCTTGTTCGTGTTGCGGTGTTTACGGTCATTACACTCATGATTGTCCCCATTTACCACAGATGCAACATATGTGGGAGTATCAAGCCACATTGCGAGGACATCATGCCTCCCCTACTACTCCCCCCAATGTGACCACTACTCAAATGGTTGTGTTTACCAATCCTTTCTCCCAGCAAGGATTCATGGCTAACCAACCACCTGATGGACAGGTGGCCACTCAACCTTCCCCTTCTGGTTCCTCCGATTACTAGATCCTCATGATGAACTTTGAACAAGCTCTAACCGCCGACCTTAACCTTCAAAATCGGTCCCATCAACACCCCAAGCCTCCTGCTCTGCCTATCCCCGAGTCCCCTTCTTCAGGTTCTACAGAGCTTATTTCGACATCCAATGTTCCCTTGCATATCCATCAACCCAAATTTGAGGTTCATACCAATATTCCTAAGGGACCATTACACCAAAATTTTGCTTCTGGTCGATCTGCTCATTCATATAGAATAATAGATGATTTGGCACAATATCCTGCTGCCATTTCAACACTGGAACTCCTCTAGTCGTGCCCTTCTCAAAAGAAGGCTCTACTATCTGCCATGGGCACTGTAGATCCTGCTGATGACCAATTGATTATTTTCGACGCCCATCAGTCAGAACATCCTCCTCTTCCTGCTTCCATATATTTCCAATTCCCAGTCAAAATCCAGAACGCTAACGTTTCTCGGTGTATCATTGATGAGGGGGCATCCACCTGTGTGATGTCTACATCGGTTTGGAAACAACTTGGATCTCCTAAGTTGGCCCCTTCCACAATCACCCTTCGAGCCTGGGATGGCCATGCCTCCCAGCTCATTGGCCTATTCAGTAATTGTCCTATCACTCTTGGGGCAAGACTGTTTGTGTTGACATTGAAGTCATCAACACCCCTCTTGAATATAACATTCTTTTGGGGCATAACTACACCTATGCCATGTCTGCTGTCCCATCCGCGGTATACCACAAGATGTATTTCCCTCATAATGGAAAGATAGTCACTATTGACCAGTTGATGTATCATGAGCCAAAATCTTAGACCTCCCCTGAGATGACCATTTATTCTGTAACCAATAAGAAAACCGTCGATTCTTTGACTAGTGTCTCTCATGACGTCTACAAAGACTCCTCTTTTCTTGGAACCTTCCCTGGTCTTCCCCCTCCCCTTGTCTCTAGTGCCAGCTTATCGAATGTTTGCATGATGCAATCATCTCGGGTTGGCCTTAAGCGGCCCGCTTCGGCTAGTCAGCAACCTCAACCTCGACCTCGACCTCGCCCGCCGCAACCTGCTCCTAGCCCTTCATCTCAACCAGCCGGACCTCCTCCTTCTGGCCCTTCTCCTACAAATGTTACCCATGTGCCCCTCTATCCTCGTGGGTTGGCTCCACGAGGCCTCAACCATCTTTGAGCCGTCCCTCCTAGTCATTACCCTGCTGGTCAGATATCTTTCCTTGCTCCCCCTCCTGAAGTCTATTTGGTTCCCATCATGGCCACCCTTTCTCTCCCCAACTTGACCTTGGGTATACCGGTTCGGTACCTTGACCCTCTAGCCACTACTCCACCTGGTCACCCCAAAACCTACCTTGCTTTTACACCAGTTCAACCAGCCCCCCTAGTTTCTTCCATTGTTACAGTGCCCTCAGCACCTCAACAGGACCCCTCTCCTGTTGGGCCTTCTTCGGGAAAGAAAGGAAAAGCTCGTAAGGGGGCATCCAAAGACAAGGCCACCCCGACTGACCCTACCCCTCCTCCACCAGCAAAGCCTTATGCCTTGTGTGATGTCATCGGTCATGCCACCCATACTTTTCCTGAGTTTCCCCGTATTAAACTCATGGTTAAAGTCACGTTCCCTAAGTCTACGGTCCCTGAACCTTCTGTTTCTTCCTCATCCCCTGACAAGAACCCAAATACTATTCGCACCAACAAACCTTGTGCTCTGTGTGGTGTCCATTTCCATTATTCCCACCATTTTCCTCACCTGACACATTACTGCACCTCTTTAGAGGTAGTTCAAGAGTATGAGATTGAACAAAATCAATCTGCCTCTCCCATACTTACATAGTATGTGTCAGGCCAGCTTGAGGATCTACCCGCCCCCATTGACATTCCCCCTCTGGATGTCGAGAAGATGGAGCCTACTACCACCATCCTCTACCTATCATCATCTCTGAGAACCTCGGGGAACATTCCCTTTGAATCCTCCCCTATTGTTTCGATCGACCCCCCTTCAGCACCCACCCTAGGTTCAACATCATTTGACCATCTATTTACTTATTCTTCTGTCATCCCCCATGATGATCCATATGTGAGACTTCCTTCCCATCCTAATGATTTAGGTATCTTTGTAGCGTCGTGTGGTTTCCCTTTCCCTCTTCATCCCACCTTTTCCCATCATGATGACCTCTTGGAATCCTTCTCCACCCCTGACCTTCTCTTTCCCGCCCATAAATGGGAGGACACTGTCCATGTCTATGATGTTCTCCCCAGCATGCGCAAATTCTATACCTCTTGTAGCCGTCATACACCACCCTCTAGTTGGTATATGAGTCATATCCATCCTACCCAGACCACTCCCTCCCGTAGTTTTCGTTTGATATCTACTTTGCACTCCCGTTTCCATCATTGTTCTTCCCCCTCCCATTTATTGTCTTGTGACACTATTCCACATGACCTCCCGTCCACACCCTATATTGGTTACGCTAATGGTGCAAGTCGCTATTCCCAACATCTAGCCTCGGCTGGTTGGGCCGTCTTCTACCCCTTGCATACACTTGTTCTCTCGAATGGGGTCTACATTGGTACTACCACCAATAATCAGGCCAAATATGATGCAGTGCGTGGTCTCTTAGCCGATGCCCTCTCTCATCACATCCTCCATCTGCATGTTTGTTTAGATTCCCTGCTTCTTGTCATGCAACTAAATGGTGTCTATCGTGTGCATAATCCTATCCTTTTTAGATGATATTTACGAGTGAAACTTTTGATACGTGAATTTGAAATCATCACTTTCAGCCATGTACCTCGGGAACAAAATCACTACGTAGATAACATTGCAAACCATGTTCTAGATTGGAATTTATCACATGCATTTCATACAAGACAATAAAATTCAAAATCATCAAAACGAAGCATATCCATAATATGTGTCGTATAACATGTTTTTAGAGTCCATCTACTCTGATACATATGACATGCCCATAGCATGTTACAAAAACAAAACTCAAAACTGGGGGCACCACTTGCCCCTACATACACACAAGGGGGCACCACCTGCCCCACACCTAATCACTATCTGGAGGATCCTAAGCCAATAGCTCTACTCCCAGAGCTTGTATATCATGCATCCCCTGATCAGCCATCGCCATTCTGAGGGTATACCAATACATAGCTCTATGTACTGGTCGTCTAAGTCTTCCCACCCACGCTCTGAAACACTGGTCAATAGCCCCTCACATCTACGATGAATGTCCTCTAGGAGGGTGGCCATATCCTCATTCTGTGTCGCTCTTGATCCAGTAGGGCCTGCAATTCCTGATACTGTAGATCATCACATATATCCGGCCGGTTTTACCGGAGCTATATCTGTATACCAAAATTACAAGAATTACTACCATATATACTATTCAGAAACTTTAACATGCACATAAAGGATTATTCACTTGTCACTTACCATCGGGCCCCCATACTCGACCAGGCAGAAGTGGCAAGTACGGATCCCCACAATAACTCATCCCACTATAGGGATAATTGTCTATGTATGTAATGTACCAAATGGGGAAATTTCTGCTTTGCCGGGAATATTTTGAGATATTCCTATTTTCCACCTCCGGGAGTATTAACAATCAACACTGAAGTATTTCAGAGATTGACTGCAGGGGAATTTACTGGATATGTCATCTTCATAAGGAAGAATGAGATCTAGAGGCTACCTGGCCCTCTAGCAGACTCTGCCAATAGAACTTGTCAAGAGCTAATAATTCCCTTCAAGGAATTTTTGCACCAGCTGCCCATGAGGACACTGTATAAGGAAGCCAATGTGAGAATAAGGAAATCCAATGTTGGGATGCCTTATAATATGTCTGGTGCAAACTCCTTGTAGAATATAAGCTCAAATAAATAACCTTAAGTAGGTTATTCAGATCTCCCACTAACATGTATACCGAAGCAATGCTCAATAAGGGAATCTTTAGCAGCATGAAAACTTCAATATGAACAACAATGAAAGAATGCAACATATAATGATGGAAGAGTAAAAATCTGATACATAATGTTTAGCAGCAGATATTATACAAGATCCTTGAGGAAAATACCTCTCAAGGTGAGTGCAAATCAACCTCCAAGGAAAATGTACATAAGCAAGAGAAGACATTGCTGCATAAAACCAAGCTACTCTATAACTACGTAGTCTCTAAGGGAAAATGACTGTAAACTTAAATATGCTTGATGATATGACAATATGAGCTCAAATAAAGATAGGGGAGAATATCTCAACCCTAGAAAACATTATTACCTCAATCCTCTAAGGGACTGGCTAAAATACATAAAATAGGAAAATGCTGGAGTTGTAGTGTAGCTGGTGCAACTCAAATATAATACAACATTAGAGAAGGAAGTATATGCTGCAATGAATGATGATACCTCCTCCAATGATCTCCAAAATGAAGGGGTTTATCCCCTTACTAAAATCTGCTTTCACTAGTGCAGCAAAGGAAACCCTTGTGCAAGCCACCTCTAAAGATAACATTGTAAGGGAAGGAGACTGCGTTGGGCATGAGAGAAAACATATGGCCTAATGCCAAAATATGCAATAGAAGCTCTGAAATCTCCTTTTCTGATCTCCTAGAGAAAGAGATGGCCTCTCCTCTACAGAACAACTCCGGAAGTGAGATGGTGATGGTACCTCACTGCAACACCAGCAAATCCAGCATTCTCTTGCTGCAAGAATAATGAAGTAGCTGAAAATGACTAATTTGGCCTCAAGCCATGATGTGAGAAATATGAAGAATAATCTCTCCATGGCCTCCCATGGAAGAGAAGGGAATTCCTAAACAGGAATCCCTCTTGTGCTAAACAACAACAAGTTGAAGAGAGCTTCAACTTCGAATTTGATTTTCCAAAACTGATCTCTGCAATAGCTCTCCTTCATATTTTATGCATAGCATGCATGGACCCCACTGAAATTAGGGTTTCCTCTCATTTCAATTTTCCCTCCACTCCAACTACGCAATCTTCTTGTGAAAGCTTCCCCTCTTAGGGTACGTTGTTGACTTTGGTCAACCATGGTCTAGCTCACTTGCTTTTGGCCCTTTTCACACTTGGGGCTGCTATCTTAAACCACTTAAGTGACTTTTTGCACCATAGGAGTGTTTATTAATTTGCTACATGGGTCCCCTCACCCATTTTATTCCTTTTATTAAAATAAAAGCAAGATTAATTTTCCAAATACTTTATTGCAAAATTTGTTACATTATAGTCCTCCCCTCCCAAAACTTGCTTGTCCTCAAGCAAGAGCAAGGATGAACTACAAAAAGAACCTCCACTCAAGGCATGGAGTCTGAAATATCCCCATGTAGATCCTCCACCCTCAAGAAATCAACCAAGCAAAATGAGTCACCCTCCAACTAGGCAACTCCTGAAAGTACTCCTCCACCTTGTGCTCAGGAGAAATTGGTGGGCTGAATTTTTGTACTTGGTAAGCTTCATAGCCCACCCCACTCTATCATCTTCTCCACTTATGATGAATGTGGAGTGAAAGCTGAATTTGTGCTGCAATAGTGTTGCCTCCAAGGGGCAAGATGAAGTCTAGATCCCTAAGGACCTCTCCTCCAACACTGAAAACCAAGATGGCCCAAATCATCTCATATGTGATGAGTTGGAATTCATCCACATATGGCATCCAAACAACATATGTTTCACCTCATGAAAGTACACATGGCTGAATATGGTGACCATATCATCTCTCATACTCCTCTTGGAGCATGTGCGACAAAAGAAATGGAGGTCTTTTCTCCCAAAGGGCACATCCACCCAATGAGTCTCTTCCTCCACATGATACATATAGGGCTGCTGCTAATATATGGCTGAAATGAAATGGTCTTCATGAGAGACCCAAGCCACCCCATCAATCTTTAAAACCATGAAATTCCTCCTCCAAATCTTGAACTCTCCAAATAGCTCCTCCCTCGTGAAGGAAAGAGATGAAGCTTGGAAATCATGGGCTGCCCATTTCTTCTCCTGAAACATACAACATGAAAAGTAGGGAGAATCACCCTCACAATGGGCATATTCAATAATTTTTCACTCCTCCAGTACAGTGCTTCCTCTAACATCATTCCACTAGCAACATATGGAAGCATAAACTTATGAGAGCAAAGAGGTGAAATTTGGTCCCATGCATGGAACTAGCGCAGGGCATCATTTTCCTGCCTCAATACATAATGCAAAAAGTGTCTTTGCAGCCACTTTTTTGCTGCCACATCCATCCTGCAAGGTGTGATCATGAAAACAAAATTTGGTGCCAAAGGTTCACACCAAAACCATGTGGCTTTCCCACACAAACCACCCATAAGATGGCCATCATTCTTGTTGCAATAGACCATTAGTACAACAAAACACAATATGCAAGAAGGAATAATCCCTCTTGATCTGATATGTTCCTCATAAAGATAAGAGAGTACAATGCATGTCACAAAAGTTACCTCCCTCATCATGTACTTTGGCCTTTGAGCTGAAATGGCTCCAACGAAAATTCCCCCTTACTGCAACCTAGTAGGGAAGTGGTTGTTCCAACCATCTCATCATCTCTTAGGCTATGCATCTAGAAAAATACTGATATACATCCATTAGGAAGCCCTCCCAAGTGGACTCCTCCATCAATGAAGAATATGCATGAAAATGCATGAAAGAAGAACCCAAAATTTCTGCATGTAGATTCCTCTTCTTATGCTTCTGCAACCAAGCCAAGAAAGTGAAAAAGTAGTAGGAGTGCTCTCCTCCTTTAATCCTTCATGCTCATCACCTACATGCCTCCAAATTACATTACTTGTGAAGTGGTTTGGAAGACACTCCAACAAGTAACTTAAGCTCTCATGTGACAGCATTGTTGGCCTTTGGAGTAGCACCACTCTCATCTCAAAGCTCCCATCTTTGACATGAATCTTGCCAAAGACTCCTCCCATTATTTTGCTGCAAATGTAAAGATCCTCCCATGAAGAAGGTGCTACTTGGCATTGAAAATCAAAGAGCAATCCTCTTGCACTATTCTAGTGCCTCCTCTTGCTCCCGAAACATTCAAACAAAATCTGAGCAACAAGAATGTCTGCTACTCCCCTATACTTCCACCATACCCAATATGAAATGGGAACATAATGAATGGTGAGATAAATGTCATCCCATCATGATGCACCCATGCTCTCCTCTTTGTTCATCAGGAGCAATAATTGTGACATGATCCTCGGACCTGTGGGTTATGGATCCTCCACATTTCCGTTGGGAACACTCCATCCATAAAGCTCTGCTCCTTGGTACAGTTATCCTGCCACTTGGTACCTCTGTTATAAGAGCTACCATTGTCCCAAAATATATTTCTCCTTTTGCATTTCACGGGACATTGAAATGCAATCTCCTCCATAACAAAATTTCAAAACCCCATCCTCACATGTGATGCATGGCTCATCAATAGTGCATGAGGATGATGAGGGTTTCTTTCCTCAAAATGGCACAACACAGTGAAAGTTCCCTCCTCAAGACAATCAACATGCAATAAAGTATAATCCTCCATTATAGATACAAACTCATGCATACCTTGGAGAGATTTGGAAGAATCTTGCTGCAAGAATCTCTTCCTCAAATGTGCTGGTTGCCTCAACAACTGAAGGTGTAGGTTGCTCCTCCATGAATGTAACAGCGCTGGCATGTGCCTCTGGTGGTGAGGTCTCCTCCCTCCTTTTCCAAATATTTTTCTCAAGATCTAAGATAAATCAACAAGAGTAGAAACCCTTGCATGCCTCCCATGGATGAACCACCAGATTCTTTCTTCTTCCTGCTGAACAAGTGTGAAAAGATAGAGTCTCTTGGAAGACGCTAGGGTTTTCTCGATAGTCAGCAAGGTACTCACTTAGAATTCAAATTCCAAGTGTTCTCCATGCTTCTGCTCGGCTCCTGTATGAGAATAGGAAGTGCATGGTCCTTCCCCTTCTCCTTCTTCTATCTCCTCAACCTCCTTGGAGAGGCTGTTGCTGGACCCAAAAATAATGATATTGATCTCATATCCAGCATCATATATGACCTCTTCTTCTCTGAAATTTGAACTTCACAGGCTGAGACAATTTTGAAGCTTTGATACCACTGTAATGTCCCAAATGGGGAAATTTCTGCTTTGCCGGGAATATCTTCAGATATTCTTATTTTCCACCTCCTGGAGTATTAACAATCAACAATGAACTATTTAAGATATTGAATATAGGGGAATTTAGTGGATATGTCATATTCACAAGGAAGAATGAGATCCAGAGGCTACCTGGCCCTCTAGCAAACTCTACCAATAGAACTTGTCAAGAGCTAATAATTCCCTTCAAGGAATTTCTGCACCAGCTTCCCATGAGGACGCTGTATAAGGAATCCAATGTGAGAATAAGGCAATCCAATGCTCGGATGCCTTAAAATATTTCTGGTACAAACTCCCTGCAGAATATAAGCTCAAAGAAATAACCTTAAGTAGGTTATTCAGATCTCCCACTAACATGTATACCAAAATAATGCTCAATAAGGGAATCTTCAGCAGCATGAAAACTTCAATATGAACGACAGTGAAAGAATGCAACATATAATGCTGGAAGAGTAAAAATATGATACATAATGTTTAGCAGCAAATATTATACAATATCCTTGAGGAAAAGACCTCTCAAGGTGAGTGCAAATCAGCCTCCAAGGAAAATGTACATAAGCAAGAGAATACATTGCTGCATAAAACCTAGCTACTCTATAACTGCGCAGTCTCTAAGGTAAAATGACTGCAGACTGAAATATGCATCATGCTATGAAAATATGAGATCAAATAAAGATAGGGGAGAAGATCTCAACCCTAGAAAACATTATTACCTCAATCCTCTAAGGGATTGGCTAAAATACATAAAATAGGAAAATGCCGGAGTTGTAGTGTAGCTGCTGCAACTCAAATATAATACAAAATTAGAGAAGGAATTAGATGCTACAATGAATGATGATACCTCCTCCAATGATCTCCAAAATGAAGGGGCTGATCCCCTTACTAAAATCTGCACTCACTAGTGCACCAAAGGAAACCCTTTGTGCAAGCCACCTCTGAAGATAACGATGTAAGGGAAGGAGACTACACTGCGCATGAGAGAAAACATATGGCCCAATGCCAAAATATGCAATAGAAGCTCCAAAATCTCCTTTTCTAATCTCCTAGAGGAATATATTGCCTCTCCTTTATAAAACAACTCCAGAAGTGAGATGGTGATGGTCCCTCACTGCAACACCAACAACTCCAGCATTCTCTTGCTGCAAGAATAACGCAGTAGCTACAAATGACTTCTTTGGCCTCAAGCCATGATGTGAGGAAGATGAAAAACAATCTCTCCATGGCCTCCCATGGAAGAGAATGCCATTCCTAAATAGGAATCCCTCTTGTGCTAAACAACAACAAGTTGAAGAGAGCTTCAACTTCGAATTCTATTTTCCAAAACTGAACTCCACAATAGCTCTCCTTCATATTTTATGCATAGCATGCATGGACCCCACTCACATTAGGGTTTCCTCTCATTTCAAATTTCCCTCCACTCCAACTACACAATATTCTTGTGCAAGCTTCCCATATTAGGGTACGTTGTCGACTTTGGTCAACAATGGTCTAGCTCACTTACTTTTGGCCCTTTTCACATTTGGGGCTGCTATCTTAAGCCACTTAAGTGACTTTTTGAACAATAGGAGTGTTTATTAATTTTCTACATGGGTCCCCTCACCCATTTTATTCCTTTTATTAAAATGAAAGCAAGATTAATGTTCAAAATATTTTATTGCAAAATTTGGAATATTACAATGTACAACGACATCTGATCCCAATGGGCAAAGAACTCTGGTCGGAACACCAGTCCGACCGCCCCTCCTCCTATACACAGTAGTTTCCCCCATCGGAGCATCCTAGGCTCTCACAGACCCCCATCTGGTAGTTGTATATGAGGTCGCAAGGTCGGGATCTTCTCAAAAAAGGAGCACAATAAGGTCTCGTACGAGTAATCATGGTTCACTTTCCGCTTGCAAAGCGACAGCTATCGTTTCAATGACACCAACATCATCTGGGCCCACCCATAGTAGGTCCCACTCAACACTTTCTCCACAATCATCATCTACCCCCCAGTCATGTGATGGAGCACCTGGTTTCCCAAGATCCGCAGCACCGACGCGGCCACTGCACGGGACTCTAATCTCTCTAGGTCCCCAATCGGTATCCGAGTCCCTTTGACTTGGAGGCCTGGTCGACAATGTCACTCTACAAACTCCATGATGTTATGCCCTCGTGGTAACAATGGCTATGTATTTCCCACCATCCTGAGTGGCGAGAGACCAATCAGGAAATATAGATCCTAGACTATCAACTCGATCCTGTGCCCCTGTACTATAAAGACCTCATGATCTGGATCCCAATAACTGACAATCCGGGCCAACAAGGGCTCCGTGGCTCTCATCAGAGGGTTCTCCACAAACTTCAAAACCCCAAACTTGGCCAATGCACGATGGACACCCTGATCCCCTTTGATCTTTGCCCATAATGTACCTAGGTCCCTCTCTCTCCAGTTGATCCATATATCTGCCATATCTTCACAAAAAACATCATCTTTGTCAGTATACTAGTAGGAAAAAATTTATTCAACCACAAAAACTGCAATCTCAACCCACAACAACACTAAAGTCATCTCCAGCTGACAGGTCGCACTTTTTGGCTGAATCCTGGAACAGGTTGCACTTTTCAGGCCAAAACCTACTTCCCAGGTCACAATTTTTGGCCCAAATAGTGGGACCTGGCCGTGAAGATGAGAGAGGGGTTTTTCCTGAGATTTAGGACCCTAATATGAACTTTCAATCCATCAAAAAGAAAGAGTAGGATTAGGCCTCTTACCTGCAACTAACGGATCTCGATTCCAACGGTCGGTTTTTCCGCTATGATCACCGCAAGATTTAGGGCCTTCTCTCCTCTCTACATTCACCACAGCTACACAAGAAAATGAGTGCATTTGGAGGGAAAATGCCTTATTAGAAGAGAAAGCCCTGATTTTTGTTTCGCCTGTTGTAGCCAAACCGTAGCTCCGTTTGAAAAACTCTCTGCGCCGTTGGAAAGCTCTCACTGAGCACTCAAATGGGTATATGTTATTTTTTCATGATTTGATACTTCACTAGGACACATTTTGTCCATGATGGGTCTACTCACCTCTCCTCCAAATCATATTTCCTCACTTACAACACTTGTACCTGGGGCACCACTTTGCCTCCTTACTCCTCCTTGTTCGTGTTGATTTTCGTCATGAGATACCCTCTTGTACTCATGTTTTTATGGTCCCCCATTAGACCTTTACTGTGTGGCAGCCCCATCGAGTCACCCTTGTTTAGAGCACTCGATTTGAGTCATCATCGCATTCATGGAGTCTATGCCGAGTCCCTTTGTATCCCGCTATCATCCTCCATCCTTCATTGCTCGGTCCCTCTCTCATGTGACACATTATGGCCTTCAGTCCAACTGTCCCCTATCCCTCATGATATTGTGTCAGTTGCTGCCAAGTCATCCATGCCCTTTATGCTCTAACAAGGTAAGTTTTCCATCCGCTACTCAGTATCCCCCATTTCATCATCATCATTGGTGTCAGTCTGTCAGTCACTCTACTATTTTCTCTCGTGCCTTAGTTGAGGATCCCTTATTTCCTCACCTCTGCGGACCTCCTTCTGTTGAAATCAGCTTATTCATTCTAGAAGATAGGTCTAGAGGGTGGTGTATCTTGGTTCTAGCTTCCACTCATGTTCAGTGCCCCGGATCAGGAAAAGGGACTCCTTATTGCCCTTTGACTTGGTTGTTTCTCACCTCCAGCTCCTTTCAACATGATCGAGATCCGTATACTTGATGGTCCAGTGATGCAGTAGCTATTCTCTGTGATTCCCGGGTGTGTGTGAGATGTCTCAACCCTCATGAGGGGGTGGCCCTATAGGTAGCCCCCCACATGCCCAGATGACCTCTTCATCGTAGCCTTCAATGCAGCTCCATATATTTGATGATGTCGGCCTTAGCCGCTTGCAGCACCTCTTTGATTTGCATGTATCAGTCAGATTTTGTGAGCCCTTCCCTATTTCTAGGGGCATTTGGGTTGTATTTTTATGTCATGTACTCAGATATTACTGTAAAAGTCTTGGCTGTTATCCGAGGCACAGTATGTATGTGGGATTCATCATTATATATTTCATTTGGCTCATGTTTATGCCAGCATGTACTTTACAGTTCGATCCCTTGTTTACTGGACACACTATTCTTTTGTACTTTGTCTCGATAGGCATAGGTATGCCTCCCCCACCACCTTTAGCATAGGCACCCACTCATAAAAAGAGACTTGTTGCACCTGTAAGTCTCGTCTCCTCAGGGTCTAGTTCTTTAGCACATTAGGCTACCTTACATTTCTCTCTCTGACTTCCCTTTTGATGTCTAGTGATTGAGTTCTTACAACGTACTTTGGTCATACGATTTGCTCCTAACACTCGCACACTGGGGGAAATCTGTTACACCATTTTTTGGTCACCTAACTTATTATCATTAGATGGACCCAAGTACACCATGTAAGTCCAATTTTACCCTAACTAAAATTTCCTCACTATGTAAAATAACATAATAAAACACATTTATTAAGTTGTTTATGGTCTAAATAGGAAACCCCAAAAGGAAATATTAAGCAAATCTATATTTGTTTGATTTTCCTCATGGAATAATTAATTAAACAATAATTTAATTATTATTCCGGGTCATATTTAACCCAAAACAAGGAAATTAATTAGATAAATCATTATTTATCTTATTATTTTCTAGGAATAATTATTTAAACCTTATTGAAATAACATTCCAGTTGACTTCACCCGGAACACTAAAAACCCATAAAAAACCTTTGAAAAAATGTTCCACTCCTTTTAGGCTTTAAGCCCCCTTGGCTTAAGCCCCCTTCCTTTTTCCGCCATAAAAACGAGGCCCGGAACCAAGCACTAAGGATTTAAGCCCCCATCGCAATCGCATATCAGCGTTTGCGGGTTCCTCATGCCTTTACTTGTTCCTTCTGGGGATTTTCGATATGCCGACGCACTCATCGCATTGGGAATTTTCTATGGCATCATTCCTTTTTTCCCCGCCGATGCGCTTAGCCCCTTTCCCTGGTCCTCTTACCCTTCCATAAGACCATGTCCTAGCTCCTATTTTCAGCCCCATTGGCCATCGCAAATCCAAAAATCCTTGTCCCTAGACCGTGCCCACATCAAATCACCGATCTGCCATTCTAATCTTCGCCACCCATTCTCTCCCTGATCTAACAGTCCAGATCCTTTGTAGGGGCAACCAACCATGATGGTCCCACTTCCCCAGTGCTCCTGCAGTTGACCCCTTTGACCATGGCGAATCTTAGATCTATGGCTGAGATCCACTGTGGAGGTACACCCCAGAATTTATCTTCCATACACATTGTCCCTCGGCGATGACGTCATATCCCGATCCCACCACTAAACGCCCTCGCTTCCTCTCATTTTCACCCTTTTCCTATGTATTCGTCCATGCATGTTTTTTTCCACTTTAACACTATAAACCAAAGTTTTCCCGACCTCAAGCCTTTCCTCTACATGAAAAATGGGCTTACGTCACCCCGATCCCACCTAATTCTTCCACCATGCATCTTGTCTCCCCTCGCGCTCATCTACAACCATAGATCTTTGGTCTGCAGATCTAATGGCCACAAATCCATTTCACGCCCATTTCACAAATAAATTGATTGACCATTTGGAACACGAAATGGTTGGTTTCCAAAGGCATACGTTTCAATCCTTGGACCGTATCACGTTCCCCAGGGGAAATACCACTTACTACCCAATCTTCATGTGAAAACCACTACTGGTTTTCCAAATCCACCTTTTTTATTTTTGCACCATTAAGCCTGTTAAAACCTTCTCTGTCTGGTTTCCAACATAGAAACTTCCCCCACTGCATTCACCTCCTCTACACTGCTCCTCCGCCCAACCTCTGTTGTAGTTGAGCCAAGGAACACATGATTTCTTAACCAGTTGTCGTTGTGTGCAGTTTTAATGGTGGATTTATCCACAAGTCTCCCACAGCTAAAGAAACAACGTTCAAAGGGGCTGAGGGGTTGAATTTTAGTGTTTGATCAAAGGTCTCATGGACATTGATTACAAATAAAACCTTCCAGTGTGCTAAAGAAATTGGTATAGTGAAAAATAGGTCAAAAGGATGAAGACAAAGGGTTAAGCATAAATTTGAAGAATAAATGCTTAAAGTCATAGTCTCGAAGTGAAAACACAGTTTGAAGATGAAATATGGTTGGATGAAGGTCTAATAAAGCCTAAAAGCAAAAATTAAAAGAAAATCAGTGTTTAAAGGGGCTTAAAGAGGACAGATTAGCAGAGAAAGGGTCTCTACAGAAGTATTTATTCCTCCAAAGAACTAAAAGGACACCTGCGACCTGTTTTACTTTCCACAGAAACTTTGATAGCCATCTTGCTGACAAACTCTCTCTGAAACTGTCAGAACAATTATTAAGCATACGTGGGGCTACAAAACCCAAAAAAAATACACTTACTTGTTTTAGAAATTAGACAGAGTACTTCAGCCACGATTATATTCAAAAAACACACTTCTAAGTTATTTCCTTGCCTACCAGATATGCACCAAAGATAGGAAAATCACTAAATCAGTACCCTCAGTTAATGAAAAGTTTATAAAGTAGGATGGGAAAGAAATTAATGTAATATTTATGGCACAGAATGGGCATTCAAATGATTTTCTCCTCTGGTTTGATTAGTCATTAAGACCATCCCTGTCACCACTCCTCCCCATTCATCTATAAATCCTCTTCGAACTCTCATTGTAAAGGCTGGAATTTGGTGAATTTTGAAGTAATACATAGACTATTGTTTTGAGGAAGAATTGATGTTTTGAAGAAGTGTGGATGTCTTTGCTTTTCTGTTTATGAAGGAGGTTGGACCATCGAATCCCTGAGCTTGGTTTTGGTGAAATACTCTCTATTCGTTAATGTTATTTCCTGTTTTTTCCCTTTGTTCCATTATGTTGTGCTTGCAGTAGAGTAAAAGGCTTAGGCTAAGAAATGTCTCCCAGAAGCACCTTAGACCTGTTTACCCTTCACTGCCTTTATGTTTTCATTTGCTGAAGGTTGTTTAGTAGTTTGACTGCTTTAAAACTCTTAAGCTTGTTTATTTCAGAATAGTTAGAATAGCTGGTATCAAGGTAGAATTATGGTTTTCCTTGTCTGCTTGCTTCCTCTTGAAATCTATTTCTGAAAGCATCTTTCAAAAGTTATTGTATGAGGTTTGACAGAGAGGATTTGTTATGATATTACCCTCTGTTTCTTGCTAAGATAATCATTTTCGAAGGTCTTCATTATTGCAGCCTTAGATGCTTGGGTGTTACCCCTTTTATGGTTGCAATTGGTCATGTTTCTTATATGTTTTCTAACTCCTTTAAGTGAAACAATTCGAAGACACATAATGTTCCTCTCTTTCTTTGTGTTACTTAAAAGTATGTCTTGCTTATGTTATCTGCATAAGTTATGTTAGTAGAATTCATGGTTAGCCCTGGCTATTGGATATTCCTTTATGTTTAGATAGTGTTGCAAGTCCCTTCGTTGAAAGGTATACATGATTAAGGAGCCTTAACAACCCTTAAAAGCTCTACTTTTCCTTCCAAAAACTTAATGTTCATCTCATACCACCTATATGATTCCACAGATCCATTGACTAAGTTAGATTGGCCCTTTGATTCCCCAAAATTCATCAATCAGAAATATTTAGACTTCCACATGACTCCATTGCCTAATGGCTTGTAGATTTTCACATTCTATCTATGTTGCCTAGATCATATATGTCCAACCAACATAAAAAACAAAATTTCACTTCATAACTAGCCTAAAATTAGTCTCCCAAAAGCATAAAGTTATATCTTTATACACATATTGAGAGATCCCTCTCTGAGGCTAGGAGGGCTAGATCCTAGAGCTCTAAAGCTTGGTTTATATGTTGCCTTGTTATTTGGTTTGCCAATCAGCCCAATCACAGGACCCCAATAATTACTCTTCTCCAGGTCCTAAACTCTGATTTCTTTTCTTTTGTTATTTTTTTTTTATTTCCTTTGAATTTCTTCCCTTGTCCTAGGGAGGAAGTTATTTGTCCTACTTCGGGTCCTAAGCTATTGATTGATTTTATTTAATGAAACCTTTCCACAATTTGTATGAAAAAATATTCAAACAAGAGGGGTAAAGGAAGACCCCCAAAGAAAGGGAAGGATTTGGGGAGGAAGACGTATATTCAAGAAATTATTGAAAAATCTAGATCTAAGGCATCATCCCATGTTGCTGCTATGGTTAGGTTTTATATGAAGTCTGAAGGGAAGTCTATGGAAAGCCTAGTGCCATTTGCGCTACCAAAAGATGTTCATTCTATAACAGAATATTAAGTAAACAGGGTACTAGTGGAAGAGAAATCCTTATCAATAACAGAAGGGGAAGAAGTGGGAAGTAAGGGATCAGAAGAATTGAGCAACTCTAACTAGGAAGAAGAACCTCAAAAATGGTTTTCGTCCCCAAGAGACCAATGCAAAGCTATGAGAAATCCCGTTGCTGAATTAAGAGACTTTGATCTGGTAAAGGAATTTTTGAAGGACTTTGAGTCACTAAGGGACCAGGGCAGTGCGGTGCGAGCACCTTTGGTTGAATCACTCCAGATACCAGCTACAAAACTGACTGAAATTCCAAGTGAGTATTGGAAGATATTTATGGCACCTGTAATTCCTCCATTGATTTCGTATAGGTAATGTTACATGCGATGCACCAATGAGACCCATACCTTTGACAGCCTTGCCTAGTTTTCATGGGCTCTCTTTGGAGGACCCTGATACGTTCATTTTTGAATTTTATATTGTTTGTCGAGGATATGACTATATGAATGAGCTCATAAATTGAAAATATTCCCTGCTACCCTAAAGTGGATAGCCTTGAGATGGTTTATGGGTTTAGGGGGAAGCACGATTACTTCATGGGACGAAATGAAGAAAGCCTTCTTGGAAAAATACCAAGATTATTGCAAGTCTCGTGACATCAAGGAGGAAATATTTAAATTTTCACAGAAGGAAGATGAAAATATGGAAGACTATGTAGAACAATTTAAATACATACTACAGAGGTCTGGACATACTGAATTGGATAAGGACATTCTAAATATCATTCTTCTCATAGCGCTCAGAGAAGACTCTCTGCAACTCCTGAATATAGTTGGTAAAGGAGATATTTCAAAATAAAACTTTGAAACTATTTGTGATTATTTTATCAAATGTTCAAGGGGGGTTGTAAGAAGTGGATAGGGTATTCGGTCATTAAAGACCTTCGGTGGAGGGGTCACAAAAGTAGAGATTGGGAATCTGTTAGATAATTTTAGGACCGATATCCTGAGTATGTTATCAGCCCAAATGGACACTCAACAAGAAAAACAGAAGCAGATGGAACTGGAGAAAACCGTGGCCAAATTCTGCCCTCAGTGCAGGAAGAAACACCCTTTGAAGGAATGCCCGCTAAACATGGTGGACTCTTGCACAATCTACGAATAGACTCACGTGACCCATGCATGTTCTTCCTTGCCTGGGATGAAAGCAGTTTTCCAAGGAGCAAGTGAGGAAAGCCCAGTGGACCAGCTATATTTCATGGGGAAGAAGAAGCCATGGAAACCTCGACCACTGATGGTGAATCCAGGTATGTTTCAAGACCCATCCCATTATTTTCATAATTTTAGTATGGGTCCCCAATCTGCACCATTTTTAGCCATGTGGCCTTAATACCAATATCCCCTTTGGCACCAATGGGTTCCTCAAGCCAGTCCGAATCCTTCATGGAATCAGACCTGGCATGGATCCCCTCCCATTGGATAGTTTCCTCAACCTATGCCTCAAAACCAACTTTAGTTCTTTCAATGTGCCCCCAGGAAACCCAATCGTTAGACCTTAGCTTCCTCTCCAGCTCAACCCAAATCCAAATAACAAAGGGGTTCAACAAATAGATACGCTGAACCTTCCATCCTACAACATTTCTACCGCAGGGCTCAATGAGATAAATCTATGGTCTCGCAAGGTAGTAAATGCACCTACTTCACCCATTATCATAGAACAACTTGACGGTGAAGATACAAAACTAGAACAAAGAAAGTGAGGGAGGAGAATGTAGATCAAAACATAGTAAACCAAACCTATCCCCAAGTTGTTCCTAATCAAGGTCATTTGACAATTCCCCCATATCCTAAAAGATTGACTTTGAGCAAACCAAACCCTGAAGAAAATTTTGATTTTCTAAGGGAAATACAAAATCTTTTTGTTAAAATACCTCTTTTACAAGCTATGAGGGATGTACCTATTTATGAAAAAACTTTGAAAGAATACTGCTCAAAGAAACCGGGTAGAAAACCTAAGGATCCATTAACTGTTCATGTAATGGGCAGACTGTCCGATATCATGTTAGGAAAGATCAAGCCTGTAAAATACGGAGATCCTGGGAACCTGATTCTAATAGTAAAAATTAATGGGATTGAAATCCCAAATGTACTGGTGGATTTGGGAGCAGCCATTAACATTATCACTGCTGAAACAATGAACACTAGGAATTGGAAACATTAAATCAACCCCTACTATCCTGGAACTTGCAGATGGATCAATAATTAAACTAGTAGGGAAATTATAGGATGTGATCATTTCAATAGACTCATGGCATTACCCTGTGGACCTCCTTATATTGCAGACTCGATCTTCAGTAGGTGGTCACCCATTGATCCTAGGAAGACCCTGGTTGGCAATTGCAGATGCCTACATAGGATGCCGGTCTGGACATATGATCATATCAAATGGGACAGTTACGAAGGACCTTAAGCTTTATTCTCCTACAAAGCCAAGCCCATCTGAAAAATCATCAACCAGTTAGAAATCTCTACCTACAGAAGAGCATGAACCTGAAAATGAAGATGTTATACCAGTTCTCACTATTGGCCAGGCCCTTCGATTTAAAACAGAGACTGAAGATGATGCCATTAACACCTTCATTAATGATTCCAGTCTTGTTCCCGATCGAACTCAATATCTTCTAGAATCTGCTATGAGCTGTGAGACATAGGAAAACATTGAACCACAAGATGACATAGAAGACATTCCTATCACCCCATTCCATGATAGTACTCCAATTGAGATTGAACTAGGGAAAACACTTAATATCAACCCGAACCTTTCTGAATCCTAGACCAAAAAGCTTTTGAAAGTCCTTCAAGAACATCAGGAAGCTTTTTCCTGGGATTATACTGACATGAAGGGTATCCCTACTAGACTATGCACTCATCATATTTACATTAAGGAAGATTGCTGCCCTGTAAGATAGCCTCAACGGAGGATGAATCCTACTCTCAAAAATATTGTTAAAGAAGAATTACAAAAATTGTTGGATGTAGGATTCATTTATCCCATCTGAGATATCCAATGGGTATCCCCGCTAGTTATCATTCCCAAAAAGAATGGTAAATGGCGGATCTGTGTAGATTACAGGGAATTAAATAAGGCAAAACAAAAATAGAATTTTCCTTTGCCATTCATTGACCAAGTCCTAGACACCTTGGCTAGAAGGAGGTTCTTTTTCTTCCTAGATGGATTCAGCGGATATAACCATATCCAGATAGCCTCGGAAGACTAGGATAAGACAACTTTCACATGCCCATGGGGAACCTTTGCATATAGGGTCCTTCCATTTGGCCTGTGTAATGCTCCTACTACCTTCCAGAGGGCAATCTTGTGAATTTCTTCTGATTTGGTCGATGATAGTGTTGAAATATATATTGGTGATTTTACTCCATATGGGAATTCATTTGATGAGGGATTGGAAATTTTTGAGAAGGTAATCAAAATTTGTAAACAAACCCATGTATCGTTGAGTACAGTCAAATGCCATATGATGAGGGAAGAAGGAGTAGTATTGGGACATTTGCTCTCAGCTGCTGGAATTCAAGTTGATTTGGTTAAAGTAGAGGTAATATTACATTTTCCGGTACCCAAAACACCCACACAGGTACGTAGCTTTCTTGGTTGTGCTAGTTATTATAGGTGCTTTATAGAAAATTTTGCTAAAATAACACATCCATTATTTCAATTGCTAACAAAAGATGCAGAATTTTTGTGGACCCAAGATTGCGAGACAACTTTCATGAAAATTAAAGGGCTGGTATGCACAGCCTCAATCCTTCAAGGACCTAATTGAGCATTACCATTTCACATACATACTGATGCTTCTCAGACAACAGTAGGGGCTGTTTTAAGAAAACAAGTAGATAAAACACCGTATGCAATCTATTAAGTCAACAAGAATTTAATTCCTGCCGAATTAAACTATATGGTGACAGAAAAATAATTCTTAGCTGTCATTTATGCTATCAATAAGTTTCGACACTACATTACTGGGTATTCTACTATTTTCCATACTAATCACGCAACAATCATGTATTTTATGAATAAACCTATTACTCCTGGCCGTATTACGATATGGTTACTATTGCTTCAAGAATTTGATATTACAATAGTAGATAACCCAGGAAAAAATAATTTAGTAGCTGTTTTCCTATCTAGAATGGATAACAATGATGAATGCACACCAATAGAAGACAATTTCCTTGATGAACATATTTTTGCAGTCTCTACTAAACATCCGTGATATGCATATATTGCTAACTGTCTTGCTACAGGGAAAGTTCCTCCTCATTTTTCATATAGGGAAGAGTGAAATATTATTCATCATAGTGCCTGATATTCTTGGATGGAAGGGTAAAATTTTCATACAGGAGCAGATAAGCAAATCCGACGCTGTGTGTCTGAAGATGATATCTATGAAATATTGAAAGGTGCCCATGATGGCCCTTGTGGAGGGCATTTCGCAACCAAAAGAATAGGCCATAAGGTGCTACAAATGGGATATTACCAGCCTTCCATTTTTTGTGATGCTCAAAATTATGTCAGGAGGTGTGATTGTTGTCAACGTCTGGGGCAGCCTGGTAAAGCGGATGAAATTCCTTTGCAGGCACAGCTAGTTCTCGAACCTTTCGAGAAATGGAATATTGACTTTGTTGGACCCTGTTGTGGTAAAACACAACCCCCCCATTTTTGACTTGTTCACTTCAAATAATGGGGACCCTTTCTATAAATTTTTGGCTAAATGCTTTTTAGGATTTTTATTTATTTGATTATCCTACGCGATTGTTAATTTTTCATTTTCTTTGTATTCTTGTTTCGATTTCTTTGTTAAAATCAATTTTTAATAAGCTTCCCATTGATGCTTGTTTTACCTCATTTGGTCAACTGGTTTAAAAATGGTACTCCTTTAAAGTCCCATCATTTATCTAGTCTGGGTTAAAAATGCTATTTTTATTCTTTTTATTTATTTTCGGAGTGGTTGTAGTTTAGAAAATTTCATAACTAAACTAAACATCATTAAAATAAAACCAAAATAAAAAACTGATATTTAACATTAAATTTTGAGATTAATTAAATTAATTATTATAATAAAATATAATTAATTTAATTAAAATTAAAAATTAATATTAAAAAATATATATTAAAAAAAAAAAAAATTACGTCACATATCGCAATATCGGATCCATCGCAATTTTTATAACATGCATATATAAAAAACCCCGATCCAAGGTTCTTGCGATATGCGATGGCTAAAAGGCTTAAGGCATTAACCAAGGTTTTTTATAAGCTTTGATTTTTGTTTTGAGTTTCAAAACTCAAAACATGCATGAGTGAAATAATATAGTGTAGGTAGGTTAGTTGATTTTATATTAGTTTAAAATATTTAATATTAAATTAATTTAATTAAAATATAAAATTTAATTAATTTAATTAAAATAAAATTTGAATATTATTTAGATTATTGTTAATTAGGTATAAATAGTTTATTATTAATTACTTTAGTTCATAATTAACAATTAAATTGGAATTAATTATTAGTTAATTAGAATTCTAATTTAGGATTACATTTCTAATAAAAATTCTAATTTTATAGCCCCCGAGAGCCAGAACACAAAAAAACTTATTAAAAAAAACATTTCTCACAAAAAATAAATTTCTCACAAATTTTCTTCTCGCAAAGTCTTATCGCAAATTCTTAAAAACCTTAACATTTTACAACTCAAAATGCGATAAGCGATAAGGCCAAATGTGATGGATACAAAAAATTTAACATAAAGTTTTTGTTTCACCCCTTATGCCTCCTGTACCTCCACCTCACTCACCCTCACGTCACACTCACCTCACATTCCAGTCACCATATCCCTCCACAAACTCACATGGATGAATCAATGAGTTTGGATTGATTTCAATAGTTTGTTTTATGGATTTTGGGTTTGGATTGATTCTAATGGTTTGTAAATTAATTTTTATATTTTTTATATTATAATAATTATATTATAATTATAATATTTATTATAATTTTAATATAATTTGAATTATAATAGTAATCATATTTAAATTAACTTTTTCAAATCATTTGTATATTAATTTAATTTTGTAACTTAATCAATTTCTAATTAGATGAAAATTAATTAGAATTAATTGAATATATTAGTTAGTTAATAATTAATTTAGAATTAATTATTAGATACTTAGAATTCTAATTTAGGATTAGATTTTTAATTAAAACTCTGCTTTTTAACCCAGTAACAGAATTTCTAGATTTATGCCAGATTTGACTCATCAACTTTGGAAGCTCATAGAATGAGTTTTACTTGGCCAAATGAGGCCCAAGACAGCTCATTGGAAAGATAAAATCAAGGAGAACATTTCTGAGGAGGTTCCACTAATAGGTTTGGTCACTATTGGGTCAAAAATCATGCAGAAAATCAAGCTCCGAATTTCTAAAACAAAATCAATTTTCTGATTTATTTTCTGCATTTTCATTTGTCCAAGCCTCTTCTAATTCAGATTCATTCATCAATAATATCCTTGGTCAATTAAACCTTCCCAGGCATCAATAAAGAGCTTATATTTTATTTTCAATTATTTATTTAAATTTAATTTGATTGGGTTTGTTTTAATGTCAGAAATGGTATTTTGATTTTATTCGTTGCATCTTAGTTTATTTTGATTTCTTTTTTCAAGAAAACAGTAGAAGAGATAAGGAGAGAAGATCTCAATCAATGAGAATGCTCCAGCAATTAAAGATTGGAATTCTGAGAAAATTAAATTGGATTGGGCAGATTTCTCTTCAATAAACTTTCCTCTCAAGAATTCCTTTGCAAATATTATAAATAGCAGATTGCAGAATGTAATAAGGGCGGCTCTCTTCTGCAATTCTAGAATTCTAAAAGCACTTTTGTAATAGGGATTTAGAGTTGTAGGTGGGAGGAGTGGAATCTCAGATCTGGAGATTATTGAGGTTTTTCTTTTACATTCTGAGTTATGTATAATGAACAGAGTTTGCACTATTGTAGCTCTACTTTTGAAAGCAGAAACTTAGGTATTGTAAAGGACTATTAGAGATCGGCGCTGGAGAAATGGATTCAATAAATTGGTATTTCGAATACTACTATTTTAAATGCTGATTTTATTTTATGATAACAGGAATGGTGTCAATTTACTTACATATTTGTGCACTTTTGTCGGTATGGGTAATTTGCTTCTATTTTATGTTGTTATTTATCTCTGCTCTTATGGGCCGAATTCTGATTTCTGACTAACTATTTACTCATAAATCTGTCTTTTAATATTGGATGAATAGATAGTGATATGTTGTGAACTTCTTCCGCATATTATTTTTTAATAATTCAAGTTACTGATTAAATGATCAATACCATTTTGTGAACTACTTCCTGAGTGTTGTTGATTGATTATTTCACTTAAAAGGTCTCAATAGGATTTGTTTTGATATCCATAATGTCAGTTAATTGAACTATTTCATTAACTTAATATTTATTATAAATAAGACATATTTCAATCTCAATATTTTAAATATCTGCTCTTGGTTGGGTTATATCTATATCTGCCTAATTGAGATAGGATTAAGATAGTTCATTTTGCTTGTATATTAGAATAAGTTTGTATTTAGAATAATTTCTATATTCTCTTAAGTCCTCTTCCCAAAGAGGTAAAATTTAGTAGTGGATTGGCTGAGCCCTAAATCAGCTTAAGGATCACTTTCTTGCCTAACCAACAAGAAGAATGATATGATGTCTCTTTTCCATTGGTAAATAAAAGTCATAATTTAAAGCCATTGGAGATTGAGAGAAGGTAAATGGACCTAGTTGAACCAGTCGGAACCACCATTCCAAACGAAAAAGGAGCTGCTTTAAGGTCCAGACCGGGTGGTCATCCCCCATGTTGTTGCAGCGATTTTCGAGGCTTCAACATTTTGGCACTCGAAGGAGGGCCTGAAACTTGTTGTTTGTTGGAGTCTTTTCAATTTTAACATTTTATTTAATCATGATGGCTCCTCTTAAACTTCCAATTTGGAGTTGTATCCATGGACGTGCATCTTCCAATACTCCTCCCGAAGTGGTAAGACTCTTGTCTCAGGTAAAGTTTAATGGTGAGAAAAATTCTTCTGCTTTTAATCATGTCTTACAATTTATTCAAAATTTTTCAAATTATGATTTTCAAGGAATTGATGAAGGCATCTTATGCAGACTTTTTACTCTCACACTTGCGGCAAAAGCCAGAAACTGGTGTAGAACTCTTCCGGTTGCCTCAATTCACAGATGCGATCAATTTGTTACAATTTTCATTTGTAAATTTGACCGTTATGATTATGATCAGGTATGTGATGAAATTGAATATCTACGAAATGAAAATGAGTCTGTTAGAGATTTTAATATTCGACTTCATTTGAATTGTTTAAAATTTAATGTCAAAGATGAACCTATGAAAGAAGAATCACTAGATTGGTTTGAACATAATTATTCTCTTCCTCTTATTCCCGATCCATATGAAATTAGTTCAAGCTTTGTTCCATCCCCTTCCATTATAAATAAGAAATCCAATTTCGGTGTACAAATAAATTGTGATGAAGAGGTTTCACAAAGCTTGGAAAATATTTCTAATCAAATGCAAGAAGACAACAACAGCAATTTTGGAGAAAAACCTGCATTGGAATATGGAAATTTCTCTGCATTAAATTTAGAAAATCAAATTGCAAATCAGTAAGTGCAAGCAGCAATCAAAGTAAATAATAGCATGCAAACTGCTGTACAAATTCTGAATCTTTCCATGATGAGAAAATGCTGAAATCAGAGTAGCAAAGAAATCTTCTTCAAAAAAGCATGAGTACGCAAAGGAATGATTTAGAATATGAAATTTACAATGAGCATAATGTACAAGAATTCTCAAACGGAGACATTTTTAAATGCATTATTTCAGATTCACGTTTTTCCCTTTATCCTGATATTTTTAATGATGGTAATTTCTCCCCTCTTGGTATTAATGATATTTCAGAAATTAAAGAGGATGATATGAAAAAATTACCAATAAATTTTTATCAAGATAAAGAAACAATACTTGATCATTCTTTTTCCATTAATGAACATGAAATTCTTGTTCCTCCTTGTTTGGATATATTGGATGAGATTGAAGGAAATTCTAAAAAATCTTGCGAAGTTTTTTATGATAATTACTCTGACATAGAGGATGTTGATTTCTATTTTTCTCAAGAGAATCTTCATGATAAAATTAAAATAACATCTGAGAATGAAGAACATTTCAATTTAGAAATTATTCCAACTAATCCTCATTTTAAAGCAGCAAATTATCTTCATGATTTCACTATTCGAGAAAATATTCTAAATTATTATTCATATTATAATCAAGCTTTCATTCCTGTTCATAATCATAATTCCCTTTTTAATTCACAAGTTGGAATTCAAAATTACTCAAATTCCATAATTCTGGCCAATCCTTGTGAAAAAGAAATTATTTCAAAACAATCCCAATTGTGCTATAACATTAGTTGTAACAATAGTGATTTGATTTTTTTTTTTTTTCCTTAATTATTTTATATAAAATTAGATTTATTTTTAGATTTTATTTTACATATTTTTGATACATTACGCTGGCATCTTGAGCACTTTACTATCAAACATTCAATTGATGCATTGCCCTGTTGGAAAATTGAAATTTTATATTATAATCAAGAGTATCAAAAGCTATTTCAATTTCAATTTCAATCAATCCTAATGTTTTATCAAAATCTTTTATCTTCTCAAAGGCAATATCAACAAGAGAATGTATTTTTAGAAATCTGCCAGCAATCCAATTTAATTAATAATTTTCCATTTCATTTGAAAGATTTCCATCCATTTTTGTTTTATTCATTTGAAAAATATTTGGAAAGTTTTCCTTCATGGAAGATTGTCAATAGCTTAACATTTACACATAACACTAACAATTTATTCCAGGCCTTTGAATCTAAAAGCTCATATCTACAATCTGGCCTGTTATCTATTTCTTTGAATATTTTCCAATCCTTAATAGAAATCCATCCAAATTTCTATGATCCAATTGGTATTCAGTTGGAAAGGAAATTTCAAGAGAAAGAGATTTTCATTAAGTTGCTAACAATAACTATGCATTTTACTTACAGATTTAATTTTCTTAGTTCAATGAGATTTCTATTTTTATTACTAACATTTGAATTGTACATACATGCAGGGATTAAAATGAGAAAATGGTTACATTGGAAATATGACTATACCTAGTCAACTTTATGTATATGGTTAGAATAGGAGTAGAATTAATTTAGTTTGTTTGTTTTATGTAGTTTATTTATTTTTAATAATTCTGCAGATTAAAAATAAAGGAAGCAATCAACCCTTCTCATATCATATACACATTCAAGGAAATATTTACCTCTCATCAGAAAATTTCTAATTCTTCCTTCCCATTTTTAAATCAAAATCTATCGCAACAATACCTCTACCCATGAATACATCTCTGCCTATTTTTGAATAATGTATTGACAAAATTTAATTAATTATGCACCTGGCACACATTTAAATGTGTGTTGATATTCTCCATGACTAGTGGCTTTATCCCATTCGAACCTTTAGTATATTATTTGATGCTGCAATATGCATCATATTCATTTACTAAAGGCATTATTGAACAGTCACTATAACAATACAGATTTTTCTCAAGTTAATTCGGAATGTGCATAGGTAATAAATTGTTGTTGCAATTCAAAAGGGAAGCATAGTTTCATATTTATTTCTGGTAAATTTTATATTTCCTGAACATGAATAAACATATTTTATTTAGGCTGATTGCTCACTCCGATTTAGAATAAATAATGAGATGATTTTGAACAAAGTCGGAATTTTGATAAATCGAAGGAAGAATTTGAAGATTCATGAGGTAAAATCTACAGACAATTTCCTTCCAGGTATGCATTTACAAGTTCATTTTCATATATTATTACTTTATCTTTTCTTTAGTTTATTTTTGATTCTTTTTCTGTTTTAATTGCAGGTTTTCATTTGTTTTCAAAACTTGAAGTAAGAAACAAACCTAGTTCAAATTGGCAACAGGTTCAGGGAAATTTTATTTGAGATTCATTAGAATTTGAGCATTCTTTAACTTTGTTTTTATTCATTTGGGAAACCTAATCGAAATTAAAAACAATATCATAAGATTTCATCGGAAGTAGCTCTTAGCAGTTTTGATAAAAAATTGTTCATAAAAGATCTCCGATGTATTACCTCACTCATATGCCATATCACATTTCGCATATCGGAGGTTTGCAGTTGAATATACTTCCATTATCATGAATCGCCGATATCCAATAAACGACTTTACCATATTGCGATGACCACATAATTCCGAACCCGATATGAAATTCAAATAAATTTTATAAAATATCGCGTCCATTCAATCGAAAATAATGGTAGGAGCATAACTTTAAAAGGGTCGATGTCTCAGATCCGATATGTTATTAAATTTTCATCATAAAGCTATCGGGTCCACTCTTCATCGCATATCGGCGTATCGAGAATTGTTACATCATGTGTTTAAGTTTGCTGATCGCGATCGCCAGTTAACCACGTCATTCATCGCATATCGGCATCACAAGAATCATATTGTATTACATCGGGTACCAAACATTCACCAATCACCGATTAGCGTCACCGATTAGAAATTTCCGATATCGCAATCACTTCATCGCATTTTTATTTATGCTCACATCACAATTCAGAATCTACGATGTGCGTTGTGCAATGTGGGAAGCACAATGTAAATATTCCCCGATCCCCGATATAATATTTCTTCAATGATGCAATCGCTCCATCTTATCGCACATCTTCTCATTACATGTTTTCATGTCGACAATTTTCCATTTGCAATCTCTGATGTGATAGCTTCCAATGCATGCCTCTAAGCCATTAACATTTAATAGATATATGAAATAACAACACAGGTGAAGTCTTGCAAATTAAACTCGAAGCATGGTGAAGAAACATGTGATGCGAATCATCCAATATGATGATGTGTTATTTTAAAAGTGAGCTTGGGTAACCACTATGGTAAGAAAGTAAGTGATGATAAATTTGTGGCGTATTCAAATAATTCTAATTTCTCATATATTTCAGTTTTAAATATATAATTCCATAATTAAAAAAAAAATTCAAGTCCTCTCTATCTTCATATTTAAATTTTATTATCTTGGATTTGGTTTTGATTTTGAACAATTTATAAAATCATGGAGTTTATATGAAACTTATAATATTTTGAAAAAACAGTCATTACTGCAAATTTTCATTCTCATTTCTGATGCATTTGTTTTCCCTTGAACACAAAGCATTCCATTTTTACATTTTACTGCTTGCTTTAGTTTAAATAAAATAAATAATGATTTTGGGTTATAGGATTTTGGTTAGTTTGACTTCTTCATGTTTTTAATGTTAATTAAAATAAGAAGTCAGTTAGTTTGAAGAAATTGATACCTTTCAGGTAAGATCAAAAGCAATCATCCAATGGTAAGATTCATGTACCCACTTTCATTTATTTCCATTTCGTTACTTTAGTTTTAGTTTTGTTTTTCCGATATATAAATCTGTTTTGCAGCTCTTCATAAAAGTTTCCAATCCTCCGCCAGATCATATTTTCGAAGTCCATACTCTTCTCCTGGCTTAATTTCAAGAAGCAACGATAATCCTCATTGAAATAGCTACACCAGGAAGTTTCAGAACCTTTAGCTTTTTCTTTAAGCATTCCTTTCATTAGAAAATGATTAAGTTGATGCTTTGAAACAAGAAGATTGATATCAGACATAAATTTTTCATTGTGGTTGAATTTTATCATCACTGCTATCTAAAAAGCCTAAAACACTTACAACCCTGCAAGGTATGATTTTTCTAAATCTCGACATAAGAATGATTGATTACACGATTATTTTCTTTCTTCATATTGTTGAGACATTGGTATAAACATTCTTGTTTGATTTTATCTTGCGAAACTTGGATTTTCCTTTCCATTTTTTAAAATTTCTTCATTTTTATTTTTGCTGATTTATTTCTCATTTTAGCAGAAGAATTCTTTTTCCTTTGGTTTTCAATTTTGATTTTGGTAAATTTTCCATGATTTATATGGAAGGTTTTCTTGTTACCTAACTATGGTTGGCATACATGGAGAAAAAATTGTTAATAGTCATCTATTAACTTTTTCTTAAATCTCCTAGTAAAGTTTGATTTTCTTATCATAAAGGTAGACATACTTAAGGAAGAGATTACCAATTTAGAGAAGTTGAAAAAGTATCATAAAATATGGAGAAATTTCTTTTTCATCAAAATTGTAATCATTTTGAGATTTCAATATTTTATTAAGATCTCTCAAAGTTCTATTATCAGCCAAGAAAAGTTATTTTTAACCAAGTAAAGACAGTTTACAGCAAAGCACCTTTTAACTCTAAAATTGTCATTCTTAACTCTTAAGGAGTCAATGATTCTCCCTGTCCCAAAGAGTCTTATTTTTCTAGAGTATAATCCAGAGATATATTTAAACTTAAAAGATAAGAGGTCTCATCATGAGCCTGCTTACCATGATCATAGGGGAAAAATAGGCTGACATTACCAACACTGCCAAAAAAACCAGGGTAATGGCTTATGATTGCAAACAATTATAAGACAAGGGGTCTCATCACGAGCCAGCTTGTTCAGTCCAATTATAACCAGTGAATGGCATTGTCAACTATCTGGCTACCAAACCAGGACAATGGCTTTTAAGATTCATAATAAAAATAAAAATAAAATAAAAAAGAAACATATATAAATGGATTTATCTCTAGGTCAATAATTCTTAAAGAGATGGGATTCTGAATCATTGGTGATTAAAAGGTAACCCTGTCGAGACTATAGATGTTTGCTGGCAACAGTGGATCTACCTGTGACAAATGAGTATATTTTAAAAGCTAAGCTGTAAAGTGACCCCTCCTTTATCTCTACAATTAATTAAGGACTGATATAGAATTTTGAAATATTTTAATTTATGAGGAATTTTAAGAAAAATTACAGTTAGATGATTCTTGCTTATATTCAGACTAATGAACCTAGGCAAGCATTTCAAGCATAATTCTCTCTTCTTTAATTAGTTTTACTTTGATTTTAGCAAAATCATATTCATATCAAACATAGATAACTGGTTCTTCTCCCGTGTGTCACCATTGTTGTGGTAAAACACAACCCCCACATTTTTGACTTGTTCACTTCAAATAATAGGGACCCTTTCTATAAATTTTTGGCTAAACGCCTTTTAGGATTTTTATTTATTTGATTATCCTACGTGATTGTTAATTTTTCATTTTCCTTGTATTCTTGTTTTGATTGCTTTGTTAAAATCTATTTTTAATAAGTTTCCCATTGATGTTTGTTTTACCTCATTTGGTCAACTGGTTTAAAAATGGTACTCCTTTAAAGACCCATCATTTATCTAGTCTGGGTTAAAAATGCTATTTTTATTCTTTTTATTTATTTTCGGAGTGGCTATAGTTTAGAAAATTTCATAACTAAACTAAACATCATTAAAATAAAACCAAAATAAAAAAATGATATTTAACATTAAAATTTGAGATTAATTAAATTAATTGTTATAATAAAATATATTTAATTTAATTAAAATTAAAACTTAATATTAAAATATATATATATAAATAAATAAAATAAAATTTACATCGCATATCGCAATATTGGATCCATTGTAATTTTTATAACATGCATATCTGAAAAACCCTGATCCAAGGTTCTTGCGATATGCGATGGCTAAAAGGCTTAAGGCATTAACCAAGGTTTTTTATAAGCTTTGATTTTTGTTTTGAGTTTCAAAACTCAAAACATGCGTGAGTGAAATAATATAGTGTAGGTAGATTAGTTGATTTTATATTAGTTTAAAATATTTAATATTAAATTAATTTAATTAAAATATACAATTTAATTAATTTAATTATAATAAAATTTAAATAATATTTAGATTATTGTTAATTAGGTATAAATAGTTTATTATTAATTAGTTTAGTTCATAATCAACAATTAAATTGGAATTAATTATTAGTTAATTATAATTCTCATTTAGGATTACATTTCTAATTAAAATTCTAATTTTATAACCCCCGAGATCCAGAACACGAAAAAACTTATTAAAAAAAACATTTCTCACAAAAAATAAATTTCTCGCAAATTTTCTTCTCGCAAAGTCTTATCGCAAATTCTTAAAAACCTTAACATTTTACAACTCAAAATGCGATATGCGATAAGGCCAAATGTGATGGATACAAAAAAATTTAACATAAAGTTTTTGTTTCACCCCTTATGCCTCCTGTACCTCCACCTCACTCACCCTCACGTCACACTCACCTCACATTCCAGTCACCATATCCCTCCACAAACTCACATGGATGAATTAATGAGTTTGGATTGATTTCAATGGTTTGTTTTATGGATTTTGGGTTTGGATTGATTCTAATGGTTTGTATATTATTTTTTATATTTTTATATTATAATAATTATATTATAATTATAATATTTATTATAATTTTAATATAATTTGAATTATAATATTAATCATATTTAAATTAAAATTTTCAAATCATTTTTATATTAATTTAATTTTGTAACTTAATCAATTTCTAATTAGATGAAAATTAATTAGAATTAATTGAATATATTAGTTAGTTAATAATTAATTTAGAGTTAATTATTAGATAATTAGAATTCTAATTTAGGATTAGATTTTAATTAAAATTCTGATTTTTAACCCAGTAACAGAATTTCCAGATCTATGCCAGATTTGACTCATCAACTTTTGAAGCTCATAGAATGAGTTTTACTTGGCCAAATGAGGCCCAGGACAGCTCATTGGAAAGATAAAATCAAGGAGAACATTTCTGAGGAGGTTCCACTAATAGATTTGGTCATTAATTGGGTCAAAAATCATGCAGAAAATCAAGATCTGAATTTCTAAAACAAAATCAATTTTCTGATTTATTTTCTGCATTTTCATTTGTCCAAGCCTCTTCTAATTGCAGATTCATTCATCAATAATATCCTTGGCCAATTAAACCATCCCAGGAATCAATAGAGAGCTTATATTTTATTTTCAATTATTTATTTAAATTAAATTTTATTGAGCTTGTTTTAATGTCAGAAATGGTATTTTGATTTTATTCGTTGCATCTTAATTTATTTTGATTTCTTTTTTCAGGAAAGCAGTAGAAGAGATAAGGAGAGAAGATCTCAATCAATGAGAATGCTCCAGCAATTAAAGATTGGAATTCTAAGCAAATTAAATTGGATTGGGCAGATTTCTCTTCAACAAACTTTCGTCTCAAGAATTCCTTTGCAAATATTATAAATAGCAGATTGCAGAATGTAATAAGGGCGGCTCTCTTCTGCAATTCTGGAATTCTAAAAGCACTTTTGTAATAGGGATTTATAGTTGTAGGTGGGAGGAGTGGAATCTCAGATCTGGAGATTATTGAGGTTTTTCTTTTACATTCTGAGTTATGTATAATGAACAGAGTTTGCACTATTGTAGCTCTGCTTTTGAAAGCAAAAACTTAGGCATTGTAAAGGACTATTAGAGACCGGAGCTAGAGAAATGGATTCAATAAATTGGTATTTTGAATACTATTATTTTAAATGCTGATTTTATTTTATGATAACAGGAATGGTGTCAATTTACTTACATGTTTGTGCACTTTTGTCGATATGGGTAATTTGCTTCTATTTTATGTTGTTATTTATCTATGCTCTTATGGGCTGAATTATTATTTCTAAGTAACTATTTACCCATAAATATGTCTTTAAATATTGGATGAATAAATAGTGTTATGTTGTGAACTTCTTCCGCATATTATTGTTTAATAATTCAAGTTACTGATTAAATGATCAATATCATTATGTGAACTACTTCTTGAGTGTTGTCGATTGATTATTTGAGTTAAAATGTCTCAATAGGATGTGTTTTACTATCCATAATGTCAGTTAATTGAACTATTTCATTAACTTGATATTTATTATAAACAAGACATATTTCAATCCCAATATTTTAAATACCTGCTCTTGGTTGGGTTAGATCTATATCTACCTAATTGAGATAGGATTAAGATAGTTCATTTTTCTTGTATCTTAGAATAAGTTTGCATTTATAATAATTTCCATATTCTCTTAAGTCCTCTTCCCCAAGAGGCAAACTTTAGTAGTGGATTGGTTGAGCCCTAAATCAGCTTAAGGATCACTTTCTTGCCTGATCAGCAAGAAGAATGATCTGATGTCTCTTTTCCATTGCTAAATGAAAGTCATATTTTAAGGCCATTGGATATTGAGAGAAGGTAACTGGACCTAGTTGAACCAGTTGGAACCACCATTCCAAACGAAAAAGGAGTTGCTTTAAAGTCCGACTGGGTGGTCATCCCCCATGTTGTTGTAGCAATTTTCGAGGCTTCAACAGACACTTTAACCCACCCTCCCAGCAGAAATTTAACATCCTGGTCGGTATTGATTACGTCACTAAGTGGGTGGAAGCCAAAGAAGTTGTGAAAGGAACAGAGCAGGTAGTCTCAGATTTTATATTTGAAGAAATGTTTTTCTTGGTACGGTACTCCAAGAGAGGTTGTTTCAGATGGAGGATCACAATTCACATCACACAAGATAGCAAAGCTCATGCAAAAATATGGGTTCAAGCACAGAGTGACATCTCCATACCATCCCCAGGAAAATGGACAAGTGGAAAGCACAAATAAGACATTAAAAAATATTTTGACAAAAGCTGTGGCATACCATCGTCGAGATTGGGCTCATAAACTTCTAGAGGCTCTATGGGCATACAGAACAACATGGCAGAATACAACCTAGTTTTCCCCATTCGAGTTGGTTTATGGGAAATCTCCATTGTTTCCAATTGAATTTAAAATAAGCACACTCAGAAAAACCCTAGAAGTTGGTTTAGATCTATCAGATGCCCAGAAGCACCGACTGGCTCAAATTAATGAAATTGGTGAAATATGTTCAATGGTTGTCCAGCGAACTATTGCTATTCAACAGCAGAGAATGAAATGGCACGATAAGTTTATTAGAAACAAGGTGTTTCAAAGTGGAGATTGGGCACTACTTTATGATTCTCATTTTAAGGATTTTAAGGGAAAGCTTTGCACTCGATGGATGGGACCTTATGAGGTGAATGTTATATTTGATAATGGAATAGCTAGGCTAGTCACAATTGATGATACACATACTTCCTTTATATTCAATGGACATTGCTTGAGACTATACCACCAGCTGGTCTCTAAGGATGCTTTTATTAAACAGCTCTATGAGAAATCTAGTTTGAAGGTTATCAGTGTAGAGAATATTTCCTTTGTACCCTCGTATAAAAAATAAATAAATAAATAAATAAATAATAATAATAATAATAATAATAATAATAAATAATTTTGTTCTATTTTGTTGTCTTTTTGCAAGAGCTACGACTAAGGAGTAAAAATCAAGGAATGTTCATGTTATTGTTACTCAGTTGCTATTACTTGGTTGCTACTACATCAGATGCTGTTACTCGGTTGCCTCTACTCATGTTGCTATTAATTGGTTTCTTCTACTGCGATGTTTCTACACCAGATGCTATTACTCAGTTGTTGCTACTCATTTTGTTGTTACTTGGTCGTTGCTGCTTCGATGCTGCTACACCAGACGCTGTTACTCGGTTTCTGCTACTCATGTTGCTATTACTTGGTTGCTGCTACTCCGATGTTTCTACACTGGATGTTGTTACTCGGTTGCTTCTACTCATGTTGTGGTTACTTGGTTGCTGCTACTCCGATGCTGCTACACCAAATGTTGTTACTTGGGTGCTGCTACTCATGATGTTGTTACACTGATGTTGTTACACCTATGTTGTTACACTGATGCTGTTACACCATTGATGTTACACCGATGCTATTACACCACTACTATTACACCAGATGCTATTACACCGATGTTGTTACACCAATGCTGTTACATAGATGTTGTTACTCTGATGCTGTTACACCGATGTTGTTACATTGATGCTGTTACTCTGATGCTGTTACACCGATGCTGTTACATTGATGTTGTTACACCATCCCATCATCCAGGTAGGCTGTCAGGTACTCCTCCATATGACTCATACTGGTTTAATTAAATATCCCATGTGAATATTTTAATGCCACGGACGTCAAAGATTTAAGTCGAGGGGGTGTCGTCATGCCAAGGACGATGTAATAATTACCCCATAAGTTAAGAATGACATCTCGCTCATGGTACACCTTAAGAATCACATTAATATGTGGTATCATCATTTAATCCTATTAGGATTCACAAAATGTCTCATCTATCTTGCACAAGTAATTATTATTCCTATTTTACCACACTTACCATACTCCTTTATGATTTTTCACGGTTTTCGAGAATTACCAATTGTATTTACCGTTACCACCTATCCATTTTCACTATGTTGTTCCTCCAAATATTGTACTAACCACCTTGCCCAATGATCTGCCGCTACAGGAAGTGTTGCTACAAGTCTCCATAGTGTGGGTGGGCTAGCTGTGCGGCATGAGCCTGAAAACACAGTTTCAGTTCGCAGCAGTCCAGAGGTTTGGAAATTTTTTCTCGACGCAGGTTGGGACGTCTAGTTTGATAGATTGCAGGGATTCGATGGAGGTATCAAAATAGAATTCACACTCAATTTATAGCAGTATCATTCATGGGTTAGAGGTCTGGAAATTTTTGTTATAGAGGAATTAATTGCAGAGGTTAGCGGGCTGAGACAGCAGGGGCCACAATGGTTTTCTTGAAAGGTTTCTCTCCCGGAGTTTCTCGAATTGTTTTTTTAGGAAGGAGAAAGTGTAGTTCAATTGGGAAGGGGATACGAGCACATAAATGTACCATATCCTTGGAACACAGTTGCAAGTGTCATAATTAAATACATTACCTGCAAGGGTTGGGCCTCAACTCTGTTCAACGATCACTTTAAAATTATAATGCACCTCTGATTTCCACACAATCAGGAGCATGCCCTAAACATGCCATTATTTTTACTAAACCAATTGCAGCATATGGAATAGGTTGCTCGACGCTCCCGCCAGATGATAGAATTACTTTCTAACAATGGACTGGTGCGATTATTGGTCATGCATGAAATAGGCAGGCTGCGGGTTTCTTGGGTGGAACTCTATGGATCCTCAGAAGAAGCGGTAGTAGCTATGGTTGTTGCTATAGAAGAAGAGCCAGCCTCTCTGGCTGGTCAGGTGGAAGAATAACCTTCAGAGGAAATCAGTCAAGAGAAACCCGAGGAAATGGAAATAGAGTTTGATCAGGAAGAACCTGAGGAAGAGGATATGATGACTGATCAGGAGGAACCTGAAGAAATGAGTATGGAGAAAGCAATAGGAAATGAAGATGAGGTTGTCCCACAAGAACTAACCTCACTAGAAAAAGCCACAAAAGAGGAAATAAGAATGGAAGAGTTGATTAGCGGCACAGATGAGGCTGCCACACAAGAACCAGCTTCGCTCGAGGAACCCACAGAGGAAGGGATTATGGACATTATGCAGGAAATTGATATTGTGATACAGTTGGCAACCTTTGCCAAGGAAGAACAAAGGGATGGAATTGTGGATAGAGAAATGGCAAGTGATGATGTTTCGCAAGAAACAACATCACCTACTTCGATAAAAATGGATGTTGATACAGTTCGAGGTGCTACACAAGAACCACCCCCAATTCATCCGGAACAGGAGGATTAGACCCGCAGAATCAATGTTGGACCTCAATAATTAGTACCAACTGTGAAAACAAATGTGATTCTCGGGGAAAAAGAGGCTAAAGAATGAATGATTTGGTTGGTCGATACTGTTCCACAAGAACCAGTATCGACCCATGAAAAAGAAGTGATAAGAAAAGGGCAGGAGGAAAGAAGGGAATTGAGCCATAGAATCAATGCTGCTCCACAAGAACCAGCATTGACTCTAGTTGAGGTAGTAAGGCATGAAGTCGTGGTCCAACCCGAGAATTATGATGAGGGGTTTTTTCCCTATTCTCTGTTCCAATCCATGATGCCCAAAGGGGCAAGGGGATTTCGTTCACCTAAAGGGTTAGTGGAAGAAGTTGTTGTTCCCCCGTTATTAAAATTTGTTGACACGACGAAGGTTGGCCTAGACACTACTCAACTGGACATTTGGAGGTTCACTAGGAAGAATTCGTTCCTATAGAAATATCGAAACACAGAGGGGTCAATGAAATTTCCGGTCAAACAGAAAAAATTTCTGGAAGAAATGTAGAAGAAGAAGTACCTGTGGGCCAGGGGCTCAGCCAAGAGGGTTTGATGAAAGAATCAGGAGAAGATTCTGGTAGCATTACCCCACCTTCTGAGCCTATTGTAGATCCAGAACCTGAATTCACTGTTAAACAGGAATGGGACGAACAGTGTGAGAAAATATGGTTACCTCTCAAAAAAAGGTACCAACTACAATTTAGTGAAACCATGAGATTGAAGAGGAAAGTTCGGAATTTGAAGAAGCAAGTTTCACGTTTAAAAAGGAAGGTAAAATTATACAAATGGAGGTCAATAAAGTTGAAGGTTGAAGTCTCCACTGCAGCTACCCAGATTGGCCCAATCGAAGAATTGTTTAAAGGTCGGGAATTTGTATTGGCCATCGAAATTCAAAAATGGTAGTCTGCAGCAAGTGACCACAAGAAAGAAACATATAGGATTCAAGAATAGGCTGCTGGAGTCGTTACATAGATGAATTATACAAGGCTTGGCTGAAGCAAGCCAAACAGAAGGCTAGGATAGAAGATTTGGAAGAACAAATTCAGTTGCTAAAGACAGATAAGGAGAAGATGTTCTCCCTAGCATAGCAGGTAATGGCCTGCAAACCTCCTGCACATAGCTATGCCTTATTCCTTCATGAATAATTTATTTTCTTTTGTATTGAAATTATATATAAGGAGATTTGGTACAAAATTGAAGACCCCATTCAATTTCTCCGTATTTTAAAAATTCATGATGTTATAGGACAATATTTAATGTGTGAGCTCTACATGCATGGGTATTATTTAAAGCATGATCAGTCCTTTAACCCCATTCCATTCTTGGGGGACATACATTTAAGGGATTTCACCTCTTATACCATTAATCAAATCAAATGGAGAAAGTCCTGGGATACATTTGAAGAAAATCAAGCCGGAAAGCCATTAATGGTAAGAAGATAGCATGGTCAGTCCGTGAATATTTACAATAAACATTATACCTTTCTACAGACTGAGGGCCGAAAGGAACACATGAAGGAAACTCAGAAGTGTTGTGCTGACCTGTGTTTTGGCCAGATTACGATATTTCGCTAGGAAGCCCTGGACAGTTGTCAGAAAAGATGGATGCTGTCTTCTTCAGCCATCAGGGGAAGAAAACCATTTGGGGCACCTAACTTTGCACATGCCTTAGAAATAATTCCATGTTATGTGGCATGTACTCATGCCTTTAGGGTTATATGGATGGGATTGAGATTTCGATTTCCCCTTTTATGGCTACCAGCTAAACAATATACTCCTTATAACGTTGAACCCGACTATTGGAAAGACGTTGTTTTGACAGAAGGATATAAGCCACCAGGAACATATATGGCATTAGAATACAACCTCACAGAGATTCATGCTAATCATAGTCAGTCCAATCCGAACTTTTGGAGATGACGAGCTGCATGAGGACATGCAGGTAGATCAATTGGGGGGAGATGTTGGGCACTAGATTTGTATACTTTCTTCTCTCATTTTTACCCTACCTTTCTATCTCCTTGTGCCATTATTCATATTAAAAGCATGAGGTAAAACCCTTCTTCCTATATTTTATGGGATATTTTATTAATGATTTACTTGCCATGGAGGTTTTACCTTTTTTACGTATTAAATCCTATATTTCTTCAGATTTGGCTACAATAGGTGTGTCACGGCCGCAAGACAGGGCACAACCCATAATTTTTTAGCACCTCCCTTATTTTTTGCTACAATGTAATAGCCATGGATGTATTAGTGTTATCTTTGGCTTTCTTATGGTTTCTTGCTGGGAAATCTAGTTGTCGTTGTAACAGTATGTATTTTTGTAACAATGGAGTTGTTGTGAGAAATTGGGGATCTCAGGACTATGGTATAAAGAAGCCTACGGGGCTGCGAATCAGAGACCCTTACACATATGCAGATCTTGTAATTAATATTTCTATTATTAATTGAATATACAACAGCTCAATGTTTCTCCTGTAATCCTTGAGTTTTTGCAGCCCTGATCCAAGAGTTGGGCCCACCCTTGTGATCAGGTGTTGCATTCTTATTTCTTTTCTTTCAATACTATTTTTTTTGTGACTCTTTAATTTTTGTTACAGTCACGTTAATTGCTATGGATGATTTTTATTTCTACAGTTTATTTATTTCTATTACAATGGTATTTGTGTTATAGATTAAACCTGTGATTCATAGCAGACCATGTGCTTGTATATGCATATACTTTGTTGTTAGTATTGAAATAACTAATGCCCTCGGGTTGATAATTTATGTGGAAAAAGGATTGAATATTTTTCATATCTGGACACCAACATGCCTCACACTCCATAGAAAATGGAGTTGCATATCAAAAGAATAGAACCCTAGTGGAGTTTGCATGAAGTATGCTTCAAGGTAAGGGTCTATCAAATGATTTTTGGGCTGAAGCTATCAACATTTTTGGTTATTTAAAGAATATGTGTCCTGCTAAATGTCTTAACATTAAAACTCCTTTTGAAGCACTTTATGGATATAAACCATCAGTGATTCATTTAAGAGTTTTTTGGTCAAAATAATTTCCTCAAATACCCAAGAAGGATAGAAAGAAGTTAGATCCTAAGGCCATGAAATGCATATTTGTAGGACATTGAACTGAGTTTAAAGCTTAGAAGTTGTTTAATCATGTGACTCATAGAATGTTTGCAAGTCAAGATGTCATATTTCATGAGCAAGTTGAGGAAGGAAAGCAAGACAGTCATGGAGAATGGCACATTCCATTACTGATGGAATAAAGGAGTGAGGATGATCAATAGAAAGAATAAGAAACATGTGATGTAGTCAACAAGGCAATCCCGCACAGGTCTGAAGGAGACAGATTTGAGGTGAGTCCTCTATCGAGAAGATCAAGTAGGTAAACTCAATTAATAGCCATATTAAAAGACTATATGCTTTAATGTCAAACATTTTAAATGTTATAGAGCCTATAAATGATAAAGAAGCAAGTCAATATCATGAATGGAGGGCTGTAATGAATGAGGAATTTGAATCAATTTTTAGAAACCATACTTGGGAACTAGTTGAAATGCCTGAAGGAAAAACACCCATAGGTTTTAAGTGGCTTTACAAACCTAAATTTAATGCAGATGGGAGTACAGATAAGTTTAAATATAAACTGGCAGCAAAGGGTTATTCACAGCAAGAGGGAATAGAATTTGAAGAAACCTTTTCTCATTTTGCCAAACTGAATACCATTAGAATGTTAATTTCTTTAGCTAGAAAATATTAGTGTAAGCTACACCAGTTAGATGTTAAGTCTACATTTCTGAATGGAGATTTAAGTGAAGATATTTATTTATTCCATCGTGAAATGTTTGTTAAATAAGGGAAGGAACATTTAGTGTGTAGGTTGAAAAAGTCACTATATGGTTTAAAACAAGTACCCAGTTCTTGGTATGAGAAGATTGATTTGTTCTTCTTACAACATGGTTTTCATAGGAGAATGAATGATCCAAATCTATATACCATGTACAATAAATATAGGAAAATTATTTTGATTTATTTGTATGTGGATGACATGATTATAACAGGTAGATCATATGCTTTGATCAAATAAATAAAAGTGCTGATGTCGCAAGTTTTTTAAATGAAAGATCACAAAAGTCTACATTTCTTGGGTATGGAAGTATGGAAAGACTCTCGAAAAAATTTTATTTCTCAAGGGAAGTATGTCATAGGTCTACTCAAAACACCTTTGTAGCAGAATATGGAGTTGTGCGGTGACAGTGGCTCTAAGGAGATGGATGCCACTTTATATAGACAACTATTTGGTACTCTGATATATCTAACTACAACTAGACCAGACTTAGCATACTCTATTAGTGTGTTGAGCCATATTATGTCTAAACCTATTGAAATTCATTGGGTGGCAGCAAAACGTTTGTTGAGGTATCTTCGCGGTACTAATGATTATGGTATTTTATACACTGACACATCTGATGCTATTTTAATATTCTTTTCAGACTCCGATTGGGAAAGTAACCTCAATGAACGAAGTTCCATCAAATTTTATTCATTTAGTGTTGGATCTAGGGTCATAGAATGGAGCAAAAAAAAGCAGATTACTGTGGCTTTATCTTCAACTGAAGCCGAGTACCAAGAATTGTGTGCATCTACATGTGAAGCTATCTGGTTGAGAAGGCTTATCCATGATGCAGGAGAAAAAAAGAAAGAATTAACTATCATCAAATGTGACAACCAAAGTTCCATTTAGCTAGCAAACAATCAAGTGTTTCCTAAGATCACGAAACACATCAATACTCAGTTTCACTTTGTTTGAGAAAAAATCAAAAGAAATATTTGTTGAATATTGTAAGACTAGTGACAATATGGCAGACATTTTACTAAGCCTCTTGGGAAAGTAAATTTTAAATTTTTTAGAGGGGTGTTAGGAATTCAGGACAATCCTTTCTCCATTAAGGGGAAGAGTTGAAAATAATTAATATTATTTTGTATTAATGGAGAAATGGTTACATTGTTCTAAGGTAGCCCCTTAAGTTAGGATTAGTTCCTAGGTTATAGGAGTTTGCTTATGACTTCCTATTCCTTTCTATGTATTTATTATTGTATCATTTGATTAGGAATGTAGAGTGATCTCTCCATTTCTGTGTAGTCTCCACGTGCAGTACTCACATGTGGGTTGCCTTTCTGTTCAATTTAGTTTTTTATCACTAATTTATGAAGACATTATCTTCTTTATATTTAGGAAAACATGTTAATGACCAAATATTGAGAGGAATCTAGTAGGAATGAATTTATACCCCCTTATGGTGGTATGTTTTTCCTTGAATAATGGTGATGAGTCATGAATCTCTATTTTCTTATGGAATAAGGTGGTTTCCCTTGAATAACAGTGACGAGTTATTAGACCAAATTTGCAAAGTATATTTAGTAATGTGATTCTCACTACCTGTTGAGTGTTATGTTATGATATATTTTGTCACATTGGAAGAAAAAAAAGAAGAAAAAGCTTTGTAATAAGAGGTGAATTAGCCCAGACGTGAAAAGTATATTTAGTAATGTGATTCTCACTACCCCTTGAGTGTTATGTTATGATAGATTTTGTCACATTGGAAGAAAAAAAGAAGAAAAAACTTTGTAATAAGACCTAGAATTACTTATGATTAGCTAAAATCTCATCTTGCTTAGATGTAGACCTAAGGAAAAAGTGAACAACCCAATATCCAAAGGCATTTAGAAATTGTGAAAATTTACTCCATTATAAATAAAAAATAGATTATTATGGATAGCATTACTTTTTCTAAAGTACCTTGATGAGTCATTTTGTACTAGTAAATAAAAGTTAATAATGATTATCTTTACTATTAGTTAATAACAAAATTATAATACACTTGATCATTTTCAAAGAAAAATAAAACAACATAATTATTTTTAAGGATGTTTCACCATATTAATTAATAAAATAGTTTTCTCTTTTTTTTTATTTATTATATTATTGCAAATAAATAATTAAAAAATATACAATAATTGATAATGATAATTTATATAATATATATGTGTATAATATAACCTTAAGGGTTAGCTCAAGTGGTCTAGAGTTAAAAGTGAAGTTTTTTGATATTCTTGTTAGTTGTTATTGAGACTCCTTAACCATGACCAATTGGTTTACCCAATTTACTATCCACAAGATGTAGAGAAATAACGTAATATTTCAAAAATAAAAAAAAAATAAATTTATAATATCTTATATTTTAAATACACTATTATTGAATAATATAATATTCATTATTATTATATTAATTTAAAAATTTCCATCATAAAAATATAAAATTAATAAATAATAAATTAAAAGTGATATGTGTAATTTAATCCAATTTTTAAATTTAAAATATAATTTAACTATGCATCACACATAATAATCACAATATCATCTATTAATATAAAATACCATCAATTCAACATATTATTTGAATACATATATGAAAATGTAAGTATATCATAGAATATTATATATTTATTTATTTTATTATCAATATAAAATATTATATCTAATATATATTTTTTAATATTTAATATGTATTTATAAATAATATTTTTTAATAAAATTGTTAAATGTGTTTATTAATTTTCTATTAAATGGAATCTTAAATTTATTTACATATATTATCATTATGTTTTATGAAAATATTAAATTACTTTTTAAATAGTTTTTAGGATTAGGATATTTGGTTGAGTTTCCATCAGTAAAGAACTTTAGTTATTTAGAGGTCACTAGTTCAATTCTCTTGCCACTTTTCAGTCAGTCTCCACAAAAGGAAGTGATATTTCTGGGTATTCCATCTCCACGTGGGAAGTTCATTTGGTGATGAGATCTCAAGTGAAATCCCCGCGTCTTGACTCGGTGTAAGGTGAGATGGATAGGTTGTACACCCCAAAGGCATATAAGTAGATGTCTGAATAGACCCCATGTCATGAAAGTATGAGACAAGCCCAGTTTCCCATTCCTCCAAGTTACAAAAAAATGATAAAATAGTTCAACTAAAGAAACAAAATTAATGTATATGAATTCTTACACACATGTTGAGCTCAATTTAACTTGAAGGCTCCATGTGTGTGATTTTCAAGTAATTTCTTTAAACTCAAGTACATACAACTTATTTTTTTCACAAATCTAAAACACTTCGAATTGTACACTAGAATACCCCAAAAGTGGGGGAAAGAAAAATAGGAAGTGAATAGGATATATTATTTGAAGATAAGAAAAGTGTGTGAGATGATTCATGGATATTCGATAGAGGATCTATTTGATAGGGTCAAGAATAATGTATTAAAATGATCTTTCATATGGTTAGGAATTGTCATAGTTGGTTTCTAAATGTATATGGAAGAATATTCTAAGATAAAGGATATTTTCATGTCCAAGTAATATCAATTCAAGGCTACGCACATACAATACTCATGTGTTATTTTTTCCCATGAGAACTGCATATGAGACCATAAAAGAGATAACACATATTAATATTTTTTCAAAAATCAATTTTATAAGAGAATGGTGATGCCTTGATGACCTTTTGATCACTTGAAGTAGATAATGTATGACTAATTTCAAAAAAAAAATTGAGCAACCTTGACCAAGTTTCCATTTAATTTTTCTAGATTCCAATAGTTTGAGAGCTCTGGCAATGGATTGTTAGATTAAGAATAAATATGTAGTAGTGATACTTTGTTAAGAAAATCAATGAATACGTTTGTTTACCAAATATGTGATGTTTATGTTGTTTCCATGTGGATATAGCATTTGATGCCCATGCCATTTCCTAGTCTACATTAAATAAAAGATCAATATATATGAAACATGTTCCAGCTACAAGGAACATTTTCACTTTAAATTTCACCAACTCGGGAAAATTAATTTTTTTGTCTCTATATATAAATGGTATATTCGAAATCTAGAATGGAACCTATAAAAGAAAAATTGGGCAAGGTAAAGTTTAAAATTGTTGTAAGGGGGTAGGAATTCATGCATCAAGAGGTTTTGAACTTTAAAAAAACTTAAATATTCTTAAAAAATGCATGAAATAACCAAAAAAAAGAAGACAAATTGATATGAAATGTCAAACATTGAGGGAGGTACTAATCAAACAAAGAAAGGTTGTATTGTAAAATTCATGGAATTTAGAAATTATAATGGACAACAAAGTAATATTTTGTGTGGAAAACACTAAACAAATGCACCCTCCAAAAACTCTTAAAAGAATGTAAATCTTGAACTATCTATAACGGACACTATGGTGATTTGTTATGCACTCACTCTCCTTCCCCTTGTATAGAATTTTTGTTATTCCACACGAAAGGATGGTTATGGTAGATGTGGGATGTTTATATTTTTTTCCCATTGTAATATTTATAAATATCCATTTATAATTCAAAAAAAAAAAAATAGCAATAATAATTATGGAATTTTGATGGTTTCAAAGAATATATTACTTGTTTTACTTTGGATCTAGTGGTGCCATTTCCTCTATTGAAAACCTACACTATGTGGTCAACTTAATAGAAAATTTGTGGTTGTTTCCTTGCACATATTTTAATAGTGTCATGGGACACAATCCACTCTTATATTATTGTCCATTGTGAAATTATTTAAGGCAACATGTGCTCAAGGACAACGTAGTCCATGCTAATCAAGTGGAAATTATGTTTTCAGAACAAATTCTCTTTGATATGTCTCCTCAAGGACAACGGGTGGTCATCTCACTGGGATGTTATCCACTCCACCAGATTTCAATCCAAATTGGGGGCACCATGGACCATCATAGTAAGTATGGAAGCATAGGCATCTCATTAGGGTATGCTATCCCAACTTCAATTTTAGAGAGTATGTGGATGATTTGATGAATTATGAGTATTTGATATGTGTGGCTTGTTTGGTGTTGCATATATTTAATGAAGTTGCTAGTTCCCCATTAAACTAGATATATGCCTTATTTTTTCTTACCTTCTGATGCAAGGAAATGTTCCCAAGGGATGGATCACCCAGGAAAGGATTTTTCAAGGAATTTCGAAGGTGAGTAACTACATAGAAGGGGGTGACCGGATTTCTTGACAGACTGTGTAGCAGAGAAGGGAAGGAAATGGATTTATTTGTGTTGGTCATTAGTATTTCCAGATGGAATCAAATGAATATTGGGAGTGTGCCCTGGAAAACTAAGCCGATAAATATTCACTTAGAGTGCATGAGTGCAGGATTGTAGCAATGTAACTTGGATGCAACTTTGACTTCGACAATGGATTCTAGACTTCCTTGGAAGGAGGTGAAACCTAGCATTAATTTTTAGGGTGGAGGTGTGAGACTCTAGATTCCCTTGTCGCTGATGTAGGAACCATTTCCTTTAATTTTTTGTTGAGAAAATGTGTATATGTTTATATGTGTATATTATTGTAAATACTATATCGATTTTGATTTATAAATCTCCATAAACAACATGGTTATTTGTTGGTTGAATAAAATGTGCATGTGTATATGTAGTTTTTATTACAAATAGAGTAATGATATGTGTTATAAAGCTCCAATAAACGATATGATTGTCATGTTATCGTAGTGGTCATTGTAAATACTACAATGATCTGTGTTATAAAGATCCATGGGCAGTATGTTTTTTTTTTCAGTGGTCTTGCTCATTATAGGTGTCATTGAACACTGAGGATGTTATTCCCCCAAGGGGGAGGGTTCTGTAACAACCATGGTAAAAAAAACCATATAATAAATTTAATAAAGGAAAAATAATAACCAAGGTCACATACACATATTCCAAGCTTATTGTTGGGAAAAACAACCCAGTGAGTGCTAATTTGGTTTAATATGGATAATGAAATTGGAAAAGGAAATGGTAAAGGATTTGGAAAGGAAATAGGGAAATGAAGGAAAATAATGGAAATTGAAGAAAAATAGAGGTCTCGTTAATAAAAATGCTTTTCAGGACCGGTTTGTAGGTTTTTCTAGTTTAAGCCTTTTTTTGATAGTTTTTGGGTGGAGATTTTTCTCTACTTTCTCTCTCTCACACCCTTGGAAAATTAGAGCATTCTTGGATAACTCTTGCATTGGACCAAGAAAATAAAAGGAAGGAAATCCCAAGGAATCATGGATTGGTTCTGTTGTGAGTACCAGATTCATGCTTGGAATATGGCATGGGGGTGATTGGCTGAAAGAAATATTTGGTTCAACCCAATCTATGGTCAAGTGGTTTTTGGAACTCCCTGACTTGGATTTATTTTTCATTCACTAATAACATATCCTTCTCCATGGTTTTTCATGTGTAAATATATTGGTTCATATGTGATTCTTATGGCTGTTGTATCCTTGTTATTTTTGTTGGTTATGAGTATGTCTTATGACACACTTTATATATGGCTCTCATCATGATTTTATTACAAAATTAATGTGTAATAAATATATGACCTAATAGATGATAATTCATTTAATGTGATAAGGAAAAAAAAATTATTCACGAATCTCAGATAAGTATGACACCCCTATGCTCATATCTGTTGTTATGACCTGTAGATTACATATTTATGACATGTTTGACGAAATTCCTATCATGGTTAGTAGGGGTCAAATAAAGTACATGAACCAATGATTACATTAGTATATTTTCTATTATTTATTTTTTTAAAATTGATAAAGTTATGGGAATTTTCCTAAGACTTGGCCCTAAAAAGGTGGCTCAAAATTTGGGGTTGATAGTTCAAAACTCCCTGTAAAATTCCATAGTCGGTGTAATGCCTTGATATGTGACCGACTAGAAGGCCTCTGTTGTACGCATGTCTTGTCATGGGAGAGGTTGAGAGTCCAGGTCAGTAAAATGTCAATTTTCCTCATGGGTTAAGCACCTATAAGGGTTGGTTGGCTCCCGAAAGTTCTGTAGCATGTGTGAAAAGTCATTTTGGTTTCGTTATGTCGGTTCCACTTCCTTAACTATACATGGGCAATTGAATCACATCATAGTATCCTGTCATCACATGTTTACCCCAGCAGAATGGTTAGCTTGGGTAAATTTGGGAGGATGGTGTTATAATTACCTTAGTCAATATTACACATGTGGCTACTTCTTCTCTGGCACTAAATTCCAGTTTAGTACCTCCTCTATTTGTGGTTTAATTTATTATAGACCTCGCAGAATACTAACAACCACAAGGTAGGGTATCAACCCTCTCTTCTATTTTAAAATTTAATGAAACCTTCACACACAGACACCACTGATATCACATGCCCATATTCTCATGAGCAGTGTCTCTTGAGTTCTATTTGCTATAAGAGAACTAAAAATATGCCATCCTACTTCCTAGTTCAAACACATTAAGGTATGCATAATTCTTGTGAACCTATGCATGATGATCTTGCTCTTGGTGTATGATCATAACCTCCCTTTAGAAGCCCCTACTCGGCCCTCTAACTCGACCTACTTTAGGACTACATCTCTCTTGGCCTCGATCAAATGAGCTCCTTCCCACTTGATGTTGTCTCCTTCATCCTAAGGCCTTCTTAAATAGATTTTCCTTGGCATCTTAGGAACCCTCTAGAACTTACAGGTTTTATCCAATTAGACCTTATGAAATATTGATTTTGATTTTTAAATTTATCTTAGGTTTTAAACCCCATCTTGGGTATAAAAACAATTCACTTTGGTTCTTTTCCCACACAAAAATTTGTGACCAAATAAACACAAACCCCTATCACTAGGCTTGTAGTGTACCTCCCAAGCTATGTGATTCAACAACACAGTCTAGTTGTAGTAGCCATAACCTAGGCAAGGTCTTGTAGTCAAGTGAGGACTTGGTTAGGTTTCCAAGTTGTAATTTAAGGGGAGTTATGAGGGCATGATAGCTAGGGAGGGTATGGGCATTCCATGGAATGAAAAGGCATGCTAACACATGACAGACAATGTAAATGCATGTTGAGTGTTATGGAGTGTTGGGGCATCACAAGGGAGAACTAGGTGAAAATGCATGGAAAGGAGCAGATACGAGTGAGTATGAGGGAGTTTTAGTGAATTCAAGTGTGCCAATGATGAAGTGCATTAGGATAAGTTCATAATATGATTTGCAAGAGGAAAGCCTAAGGTTCTGATAAGGGGCTCAACATAGTAGTTTTAAGCAAAGGGAGAATTTGTGTTGGGAACAACACTGCTTTTCCTTTAGATATTATTTTTATATGATATGTGTCAAACTTTGTCTTCATGTTCATGTTTTAAACTATTATAGACAATTTCATATTGTTCATTGTTGTGTATAAGTTATGGCTCACTCGGCTTGTGTTAGATTATATATTGTGTGTCTTGTACATCTTGTGGTTCTTGCAAACTCTTAGTTAATGTTATATTGTTTATATGAACTCGACATACATGTGAAATATTTCATGTGTAAGATATATTGCTTAGTTTTCTTATGGCCATGGCTATATGTGATGCTTATCTTGATAAACAGTTAAGTGGGACAAGTTGAGCTTGGACATGTGTCACCAAAGATGACTTATAGGCAGTTGTTAGGTGAACAAGGCATAGTCTACTTGTAGTAGGTGAAATTGGTCAAGTTGTTGTGGTTGAAGCAAGCCAATGTCACATGAGCTGTAGTAGCCAAGGACTTGATTAGGTTCCAAATCTGTGAAAAGATGTAAGGCTAGATGTGAGAGCATGAGTGCCAAGGTGTGCTAGGGAATTCCAGGGTATGATAACATGTGCAAGATAGTGTGACGACATGTCAAAAATGATAATATATTCCAAGTGATAACGCATGCCAAGATGTGCAAGGTTGTGATAATGCATCCAAGGTACTATCAAGGCAAAAAAAGGGAGAAAAAGTTAAATTATAAGGAAATTAAGACATAATAGCGTTAATAAGTCATGAATTTTCCTTTTCGAAGAGGGGCATGCAAGGCAAACTAACACTACGTTCCAATAGTTTCCAACTACCAAGTCTTAGTGAATTGTAAGTGCCTAATCTTCCTTCGTTTCTTCTCATCAACTTTCCAATAATCGATCTCAAACAACTTTAATATTAAACCATGCCAAAACATACCAAGGAATCTCAATGCATGTTAGAGATGCTAATGCTAGTGTGAACATGTGTCAAGTGATAATGTGTGTTAGGGAGTGTTATGCATGCTATGAAGTGGCAGGGAATGTTGAAGAGTTCTAACATGTGGTAGAGAGTTCCAATGGATGTTGAGGAGTGTTAGGGAGTACTAGGACAACACAAGGGAGCGCTAGGTCAAAATTAATGGAAGTGAATGAAGATGATGGTGTGCAAGGGTGTAAAAGAGTCCTAGTTGTCATGTTAAGGAGGGAGTCACAAGGTATGTTAAGCACTAGTAAGGCATGCTAGGGAATGTTAGGTCATTTAAAGAAGTTCCAGAGTGTGCTAGGGAGTTTTACTGTGTGCTAAAATGTGTCAAATAGTGCCAATACATGCCAAGACATGCCAGGTGCTAAGGCATGCTAGGATGTTCAGGGTATGTCAATACATGTCAAGGAGTGTCAAGGAAAGAAAAGGAAGGACCAAGGAAAAATGTAAAGAAATGAACATGTATAAGAGGGTGAAAAAGTTGGTACTTTATCTTGTTCAAAAGGATCATGTTATGCACACTAATAATAGTTTCCAATACATGCCAAGTGCCAATGTGTGCCAAGTGTTAATGTATGCCAATGCATCCCAACGTGTTCCAGGGAATTTTAGGGACTATAGAGCATGCGAACACAAGCTAGGAAAGTGCTATGCTATGATAGGGCATGACAACATGTTCTTGGGCATCCTAGCCATAGCAAGATGTTCTAGGTACAAATATGTTCCAAGACATGAGAGGTGCCCAGAAATGTTAGTGTGTGCCAAAGAATGTTAAGGTGTTCCAGGAGTGTTCAGGAGCGCTAGATATCTCTAATTAAAAGAATTGGTAGATTTTGATTATGTATTAAAAATATAGTTCCTACACACACTACACAAAATTTTTCTAAAGGGAATTTTCTATATAATAAACCTAAGATAGATGAATCATGTGCTGAATCATAGGAAAAATATATTCCAATTACTTTAAAAAAATGATACATACTAATTAATTCTTAACAAATTGACTAATTCTAACCACTATGGAATTGGACATATAATTAAAAGTACTCCACAAAAATGGTCTTAAATTATTATATGTTGACAAAAAATATAGTAACAGGTACATAGTTTCATGAAAAACTCATTGGAATGATCAATGATGACAAAAATTTTTTGACCGTCACAAAAAGTAACCAAAAAGAGCATTGGTGATGGTGAATAAAATATCGTCACTAGTAGTGTCACCAAAGAGAGAATTAGTGATGGGCCTTTGGCTGACCCTCTACAACTAATATCGTGAAATTAACTGATGACGCCTTAAAGGCCATGCTTCACCATACTTACAAAACACTTCTTTAAGGACCATCATCATTGACATGTTATGTTGTAGTGATAATACCTCTTTCCCTTCTACAATATCCATTTCAACCTTAAAGAACAAGCAAGAGGGTTGCGTCTAGAAACTCTATTCAAACTACATACATTACATTCTAGGCCTTCTGAGTATATATCTATGTTTTTAACCTCTCTCTCAATATTTCAATCGAATCAAAAATAAAAATAAAAACAATAACATATATGAACGTCTGTAATAATCCTATTGACATCCAACCTTTGTCATAAAAATATATATCAAACATAACAAAAGTAGATTATTCATATAGGAATGTAAATCATTCATCCATTATTCTTTGTTAAATACCCACAACAGTATCTCAAGGATAATATAAAGAATAATTCTTTGTTAATCCAAAAAAATAAATCTATCTCTGCAACAAAGCTAATGACAGTGACACATAATAGGTCTAAGAGTTTGGAGCACATTAACTTCAGCAAGCCAAAATGAACTTCCTTTATACTTCTTGCATAAAAAAACATAATTTTAGAAGATAACTCATTATATATTTTATCCTTTTACACTTAATACCATTACTCCTACAATTGTTAGATAGAGTATTTAAATATTTTAGATCACAAAGTTAATTGATCCATTCACCCTCCATTACACATGCAATAAAAAAATTATAATACTAACAAGATGTTGATGTACGAACATCCTGCTTGATTTTCATTAAAATATTGTGTAATTAGGGGGTGATGTATTTTTAATTATTTTTAAAAATATTATGCTCATTTTTAATAAATTGAGAGAAATATCTGAGTGTGATGTTTATTGTAAATATTCTCTTAATAAATTTAGGATATGAGTGGAATTAGTTTGGGTGGATATTTTAGGGATTAAAAATTACTTAAATGAAACTTAGATGAGTCAAATAAGGGATAAAGATATTTTAGGATATGGTTGAGATTTATGTGGAGGAGATCATGGATTCAAATTAATCCATAATTATGTATAATATGAAGCTTGTGTGAGGATAGAGGACAGAGAGATGCACATAGAGATAGAGAGAAATGGTGTGAGAGTTTATGTAAAGGGTTGAGAGCCGAGAGGCCAGCAATTGTAATATTCGGCCAAGGAAGGGTTTGCATTTATAATTTCTGGTTGTAATTTATGGAATTATTTTGTTTATTGTTTGGCTCTCTCTGCATATGTATTTTAAATTAAGTCTAAGTAGATTTTATTGAACATTGCGAATAAGGATTTCATGTAAGGAGAACACACACTCTATTATTGTGCGCAAGGTTATGTTTTGTGCAGAACCCATGCATCATTTGGTATCAGAGCTGAAGATCCATGCCTGGCGAGGTGCGATCGAAGGTATTGGAGTGTTGGTTTTACTGCTGGGTATGAAAACTATGGATTGAGTAGCTTTGAACATGAAGACCGATTGAGAAGCAGAATTCAATAGTGTTAGTGTTGTAACGAGCTCACTGTATAGACACGATGCACTTATTTGTGGTGAAAGAGGCCTTTATCTATGTTAAACGAAGCATATAATGCGCATCAAATTGGTGCCAATCAAGTGCAGTAATTGTGGGCACAAACCTTATCAAGGGATTGGAGAAGAAAATGTTTGAGATTTGGTGGGTTGGTGAGAACATACTATGCTATTTGGTAGAATGTATGAATTATTTTTATAAATATGGAGAGTTGCGTTGTATGTATTTTTGCACGTTGACTAGAATATTAATTCTTCTCAAGTTGTCCAATGACAATCTAAACCCGGTAAAGAAAAAATCTCTTTATATTTGTCGAGTTCGTGGGTTTCTTCCACTTGGGGATTGGCTAGAATCGAATGCCATAGTGTTGTCATGGGATGATATTTTTGAGTGTCGTCAGCACCACTACTACAATGAAATATGAGAACTATGCTCTGAGTAGAGATTTGGTCTTGCAAAAGGGAGTGTTGTTGGAAGCCTATTGTTAGCTTGTAGGAGCCCATTGTCAACTATTATCGGCATTGTGTGGACCGATATTTTGATTTAGAACTGCACTGTGAAACTACATATGGATTATGATGTTGTAGGTGTGTTAATGCACAACTGGTGTTAATTCCCAATTCGTATGAGGTAAATAATGTAATTGATGTTGCTAAAACACTACACCAGGGTCGTGAACTTGGAAATCGATTTTCCAAATATCAAATCCTTCATGGACACTTGAACATAGACATAGATGAAATGTTCGCTTTGAATGATTTTCTGGCATGATCTCATACCGCCAGTCACAGGTCATCGAGTGATGCTTTATCAATCTCGAACATGGAGTTTCTGTTAGCGGAGATTTGAGAACGGAAGGCAAAAGCTTTTAGTGCCATCAAAGAAATATGATTGTTGTGTGTTATTATCCAAGAAATATTTCATGATTAAAATATTTCATGATGCTATCTGATTTTTGCAACAGCGTTTAAAAATTATGTCTAACAACAGTCCAAACCTAAATTTATTTCCAGGCATAAAATATTTTTCCAAGATGAATTGTTTATAATATTCTTCTGTGTAGCCATGAAGAGATGCTAAAACACTGAAGACCTGCTGCATATGTTGAATACTTTCTGAAAGAAGACCTGTGTGTGGAAACTTGTGTTCCATGGAGCTATCGGTGTTGGTTTATAAGTGCTTGGCACAAACTGACCTATGGAAGGAGTGCTTGTTGCCAGCGTACATTATTAGAAGCTAGATTTTCTAGAATTGAAGCCACACACCCAACATTCAGTGAGATAGAGGTCGGATTGTCATGATACCTACAACAACTTGTTATTAATGAACTTACGCCTATAGCAGCTTCATAATGAAGCCAAATTGGTTGCTAAGTTATGAAAGAATTATTGGAGCACAATCCAGAATTGGACAACATTGTTATCCAGTATGGATTGATTGGAAAAATTGTATCTAGGTCTTGAGAAGAATAGCTTAATTTTAAAAGGTCTGAAGATGGTGGAGATTTGAAGCTAAAGAGAACAGCGGTAAATTTGCTATGGGCGCAAAATGTAAATCAAAATGTTTATTGTTTTCTCATGGGGGATAACACAGTGTTGGTGTTAATGAAATTTCACTAAAGCTTGTGTGAATTTTTATTAATGCGGATATGTCAAATTTTGTTATAAGAGAAAAATACAAAAGGAAAATGCTACCGCATAATGATAGAAGGACGAAATATTTTGATTAAGTAATGTGAATTTTCACCATGCTAAACTGTATTGAAATATTGGGACATACTAATACTAATGTGGGTAGATGTTTCACTAAAATTGTCACCAGAACGATTTACTGTCTGTATGGGTTCATCATTACCCATACAGTACTCCCTTATAAGTCTAAAAACATTAAGTTCCTAAAATCAAGCCTTGAAATTGAGATAAAAGCTTATAAAAGTCATAAAAATACTTGTACCACACTTTCTCTTAGTACTACCTGTAGTGCCACATCTGTTTCTTCTGGGACATGTGGAACCGGCCACAATTTTTCATCATTTAAGGTGTGGTTCCCTGTAAAAGGTAAAGTGAAGGTGGAAGTAAAATTTGGAAGCCCAGCTGGTTGAATCTGGAAGCTTCTGGAAGCAATTATTCAGTGGAAAGTTCCCTCCTTTCATGTACATTCATCCCTCCATTAAAGGAGCCTACCCCTTGGTATGTGGAACTTCATCCCTTTGAAAGAGGATTCTATCCCCTCTTATTTGAAGTTGCAACTTCTTCTCTTTTGCTATAAATGGAGGACATATTTCAGCCTCAAGGGGAGTTATGCTTAGAGATTTCTTGAGGAGAATTACTGGAAAAACTCAGACTCTCTTAACTGATTACCATATGGGAATGATTACACACTCATGTGTACGTTAGTCGAGAGAGTGCAAAGGCTTGTCAAAGTAGAGGAAACTCTTGTTCCGGACACCGGAAGGACCTATACGACATCAAGGAAAATACGGTTATAAGGCTCCTTTTTTCATCAAAGATAATACAAATGGATCTTGTTTTCTCAATGAATTGTTTATTTAAATGGCTTATTTCTTGAATTCCTTGATCATCAAGATAGGTTTACGGTTTATGAATTAGTCAATATTATGTAGGTGCTTTTGATTCTTTCATGTTTTTGATTGCAGATCCCAAAATGAGACGTATTCAAAGAAATAGGAAAGAAGACTACGATCAGAGCCAGACTACAGGTAAGTCCTAAATCCTTCATTATAGATAATTCTAGATCAAATATAATCTAGAGAAAGTAGTTTACATTTTTCTGTTTGTTTCTAGTTATCATAGGATACTAGGGAGATCTATCTTGTTCTCAAGAATGATTTATCCGTCCAAGAAAATGGCGACCCCAGTATGGTCCGATTAATCCTGGTTATCCAGGAGGTTTCACAATCCCATGTTTCTTTCATACTGTTATTGATGAAGGGCCTTCTATGTGTATCATCTCATTAAAATGTTGGAAATCACTTGGTTCTCCTACACTTAACCAATCACTGACTATGCTCAAAGATTTTTATGGAAGAGGATTCCATCCGTATGGTATTTTATAGGATCTACCTATAGAGGTCGAAGGAAAAAATGTTAATCTAGATGTGGAACTGGTTGATGCTCCTCTGGATTAAAACCTTCTCCTTGGTCACAGTTGGTCTTATGCCATGATTGCTATCGTATCATCGGTCTTTCGTCTCATCATGTTTCCTCATAAAGGAAAGATTGTTAAAATAGATCAACTCTCATATTACTCATCCAACTCAGCCACTACGGATAGCATCCAACATGTCGGAAAATCGATTATTCCCTATAAATATGTTGGAGTAGGTTTAATTAAAGATTCTGCTTTACTGGGAACTTTTTCCCTGCCTGATCCCAACGTACTGCCTCCTATTGTTAATATCAATACGATTACATCAAGTATTATTTCCTTTGATGATCCTTGGATAATACCTTAAGACTCAGAACTAGATTATTTCGAAGGCGTGATGCCTTTGATTCCTTTTGAATTAGCATATCAGGCAGTACAGTCATTTTCTAATACTCATTCAACTAAACCTGATCTAGTGAATGTGATCAATGAGGAATCACTTTCCATATCGAGCTCCGCTTCGATGTTAATTCTGGATCCTATTTAAAAAGTATTCAATGCTGATGAGCATATTCATGAATTTTTTTCTATAGATGAATTACCATGGGAAGATCTACATCATCGATCTTCGTTTTTACCTGATATCGATTATCTTGAAACTGATTTTTCCTCCATTTTTATCGTTGATTATGTCAATGAACCTCAGAATCCTCTCACAAATTCCAATTTTGAATTGAACTTAGAAAACATTTCTGTGACAGTTACAATTTAAATCTCAGTGAAACCAGGAATCGTTGAAAACATTCATATAGGTGCTTCTTGTACGCCAGATGAAATCCAAGCATATAAAGCCCTATTTCAAGAATTCTGTGAAATTTTTTCCTGGTCATATGAAGAAATGCCAAGAATCGATCCATGAATTTTTGTTCATGAAATTAAAAAATATCCAAATGGTAAACTTGTACGACAAAGATTATGTCAGATACATCCGCGAAAAGCTACTGCTATTAAAGCAGAAGTTGAGAAATTACTTCGTGGAGGTTTTATTTATCCAATTCCTTTAATGGATTGGGTATATAATATTGTCCTTGTTAATAAAAAACAAGGGACAATACGAGTATGTATCGATTATAGGGATATAAATCGAGCTTGTCCAAAAGACAATTATCCAACCCCTTATATCGATCAAATTATTGACAATTGTGCCGGAAGTGAAATGTTTTCATTTATGGATGGATTTTCGGGCTACAATCAAATCAACATACTCCCTGTTGATCAACCCAAAACAGCTTTCATTTGTCTGTGGGGGACTTTTTCTTACTGCAAATTATCTTTTGGACTTAAGAATGCTGGCCCAACCTTTCATAGGGAAATTTCTTATGCATTTCATGACATTAAACACATTGTGAAACCCTATCTCGATGATTTACCTACTCATTCATCGCATAGAGCATATCATCTTACTCATCTATGAGCTATCTTTATGAGATGTAAGCATTATAGGATTCGTCTGAATCCTCACAAATGTGTCTTTTGTGTTGAATCTGGACGATTGTTGGGATTTTTTGTCTCAAAGGAAGGCATTCGTGTCGATCCATCAAAGGTTGAGGCTATCATCAATTTACCTCCTCCTTCTACTCTTTGCCAACTCCAAAGTTTGCAAGGGAAAGAAAAATTTTTACGTCGATTCATTCTTAACTATGTTGAGTTAACCAAAGGTTTTACCAAGTTGTTAAAAAAGAATATTCCTTTCTTTTGGGATGAGATCGCAAATTTATCTTTTGATGCTCTTAAACACGCGTTGACCCATGCACCGTTATTGCATCCTCCCAATTACAATTAGGATTAATTTTTATACCTAACAGCCTCCAATTCTACGATTGGCATGGTTTTAGTTCAGGAAGAGGAATTCCAAAATGAACATGTGATGTATTATCTCAGTTTAAATCTGCATCCGACCGAAATCAAATACTCACATGTGGAGAAATTTGCCTTAGCGGCAATTCAAGTTGTCCAACGATTTCGTCATTACATAATGTTACGCAAAACAACAATGATTTCTTATTGTAAACCTATGATGTATATTTTGAACAAACAACTGCTAGGGGGAAAATACTCCAAATGGATTGTTATCCTGATGGAGTTTGATTTGGAATTTGAAAAATCCAAATCAAAGAAATCATTAGTATTCACTGAACTTATGTGTGACTTCCCACATATTGATATGGAAACTATGGTAGAACATCCGGTCGTGGATGAATATTTCTTTCTTATCAGTACCATCAATCCTTGGTATGGAGATATCATCATTTATCTCCAAACTCAAACTTTTCGGCTCGAACTCTCATGGTCAAAACAACAAAAAATCCGTTTCCAGTCTCAGAAATATCATATTGTTGGTGACACACTATACCGTCGTGGTGCGGACTCTATTTTTCGATGTTGTCCCACTCTTGACGAAGCTAAAATGGTTTTAAATGAATGTCACTCTGGAGCATGTGGCAGTCATATGTTTGGGTATGCCACAACCCAAAAGATATTGTGCTCTGCCTATTTTTGGCGGTCCTTATTTAAAGATTGTATTTCTATCTGAAAATGACACAACTGTCAAATATTTTATTGAAATATGTGTGCACCACCCACTCCTCTTCACCCTATAATTGCTTTCGGTCCTTTTGAAAAATGGGGAATTGACTTTATTACATGTAACCCTCACACTCCCGGGGGCATGGGTATATTATTTTCGCACTAGATTATTTTACCAAATGGGTCGAGGAGATACCTACATTTACTACAGATGGAAAAACTGAAGCAACTTTTGTGTTCAATCATGTGATTGTTCATTTTGGTGTACCTCGAGCTATAATTATTGACCATGGGAGTCATTTTTGAAACATCATGATGACCGAAATGACTGATCAACTTGGCCTGCACCATGACAGTTCTACACCATATTAACCGCAGGCTAATGGTCTAGTTGAAGCTATTAATAAATTTTTAGTCACCATGATCAAATGGATCATCGGAATTCATAAATTGAACTGGCATACCATGCTTTTTTCAGCACTTTGGGCATATCAAACCTTAGCAAAAACATCGAAAAATTTTACCCCTTTTCAAATGGTTTACATTTTAGAAGTGGTATTACCGATTGAATTTGAGATATCGTCACTCCAAATAGCCATAGAGTTACTACCAGTCACTTCTGAAAAGGAGAAATGCTTTTTTTACTTAGCTCAATTAGATGAGAATTGGCGCACTGATACATTAGCTACCGAGGCTCATGCGAAATGAATGAAAGCTTAGTATGATAGAAGTGTTACACCTCGTATTTTTTTATAAGGAGACCTATTCTTGGTTTATGATCAAGATAACGATAAGCTAGGGGTTGGGAAATTCGAACCCATGTGGCATGGTCCTTATATTGTCAAGCAAAAGCTTGCAAAAGGGGCCTATGAACTGATTGACTTTGACGGGGTCTCTTTAGGCAAACCCAGAAATGGGCTTTATCTGAGGAGATATTATGCCTGATTCTTGTGTGGAGATCTTCCCTGTATATTAGTTATTTTCATAAGCTAGTGCATTTTAGATTAGAAGAGCGTGCCTAGTTTAAGTGTGCTTTTACTACTATCCCTACTTATCTAGATCAATCTTGATTTTGCAGATGTCGATGTCCCTTCAAACATACATTGGTTTTGCTGATGGTGCTTGTCGTAGTACATGGAACATTTCTTCCACAGCTTGGGTTATTTATTCACCCACTGATGAGTTAGTATATATGCATGGGGTAAGCCCCGGTCAAACAACAAACAATATTGCAGAGTATAGCGCAGTTATTGAGTTATTATCTAAATTCATTTCATTTGGAATTCGAAGTTTGATCATTATATTAGATTCTAAACTCGTTGTATTACAATTGAATAGAGTATATGCAATTAAAAACCCAGTGTTGTTAAGATTATTTTTGAAAGTTCGTCTCTTGGAATGAGAATTTGATTGTATTTAGTATCAACACATTCCAAAAATTTGAACACATTAGTTGATGTAGTAGCTTCTAGTGTTATAAACGGACATTTGCAATAATTAAAGCAGTAGATCAAAGTAACATTCGATAACATGTTAAGACAGATAACTAGAAATAGTAAGTAATATCATAGCATAAGAGTAGTGTTTTAAAAAAATATTACATCGTCCTTGATAATAGGTTCAAAATGCCTTATGATCGAAAAAAGGTGATACAAAAAATGATATAAGTCTACATAATCAATCAAACACTATTTGTGGTGATGATCACGATAAAATGCTACAGCCCGTGCCACCTTGCTCAGAAATCTCTTGAATGGTCCTAGAACACCGATAACATATCTCTGTAAGTGGAGCGGAATGTGATCTATGGTAGTCTCTAGAATATCTAAAGTCAATCACTCCAAATGGTTTTCCAATTCAGTAAGGACCTCTGCTATCTGATCCTGTGGTGGTGGTGGTGCTGCAGCTGGCTTCTTGTCAAAAGGATGGAGAGTGGCTATTTGACGTGGACCCACATCTGCATTTGAAATTTTGGTCATCAGTTTTGGACAATTAAAAAAACAAAATTATAATTAAAATTTCGAATATGTCAAAATGATTCTTACCTGAGTCATCCCATTATGTCCCTGGAGGAAGAGACATCTCTCGATCACCGCGGAAATCCATCCCAGCATAAGAGAAATCTTCTATCGTGAATATTTGGTTCTCCAGCCAATGGAAATAAGTTGGGGTAAAACGAACAACCTCGCCACCTTCACTATGATGGGCCATCAATGTAACCCATCGGACCATCCGAGGCTCTTTAACTCTACCATGATCAACTGAAATCAGCTGTGGGGAAAGTGAAGGAATTCTTTCTAGATAAAATTTCACCACAACCGCTCCATACCCAAAGTTTTTTAACTTTGATTTTTTTGCTCTAGTCAGTTAGCCTTTGACATTGGTCAATGCTACCTCGCACCAATTAAAAATGGTGCCTCTAAAGCAGTCAACAACAGTTTTCATTTGAGATCTTGTAGCAACATGTGGAGATGCACTCCCACACAACTGGGTAATGGTAAATGCAACCACTTTGAGCTCATGACGAATAATGGTTTTTATGTTAATACGTTTATCTTTGGGGTCTGCTTCTTCATTGAAAAATTCTTCCTGAAGGCTAGCAACAGACTGGCTACCTGCCCTAGCCCCAAACAAAGAGAGTGGCTCACCCCTCTTTGATAAAAAAGTGAGGAAATATATGTCTTCCAGCTCAATTTTGAGCCGGCGACCTCCAATGATAAAGCATTGTTCCTGGACATCCCATTTGTTTACTAGCCACGTAAGTAAGTCTACTTGAGCCCTCATACTCTGAATGGCCCAAAATTTTTACAAACCGTATTCTCTCAATACACGTAATGTGGGTGGATGTAACATAGCAACATCATAAACTTCTTCATGTTCACGTTCTCTCCACTCAAGCATTGTAGATATCCTGCAATGGACAAATTGAAAGATCAGAAACAACTAGAGTAAGAAAATTTGGTTTAATTTGGGAGTTTTATTCATTTTCTTTTTCTTACAGTGCCTCCAACTTTTCGCATTAAAATAGTGTGTGGATCTGCACGTGTGTTATCCATAAGGTGCAGGACCATGAATATTTTCCCTTTATAAAATTGTCGGGGTCAGCAGGTGTCATGTGTTTTATGTGCGGACCCCCGTGAGAGGATTTTTGAACATATTTTCCTCCTTAAAAATCAATTTAACCCCTAAATTAAGAAAATAAACTGAAAAAAATGAAGGTAAGGGTGATGTGGATAACTTGGAACTCACGGTTTTCGATTCAGATGGGCGAATCTTCCGCAATCTCCTTCGAAACGTTTTTTACCAAAGGCTCTCAATTTTTCACTCTGAAATAAAATGGTAAAAATGATTTAGAAAAACCTAATTTTATAAGATTTTTTGAATAAATAAAATGCAATTTTGTTTATTTTTCACTTTGAAAAGATGTTTTCCAAATTATTTTTATTAATTATAAACATGTATGTCTAATTTTTGAATTTTTGTGCAGAATACAGAATTTTTCGGGTAAAATGGTCCTTTTGAAAAAGGAGTATACTTTTTATCACTTTTTCAAACTCGGTAAAAATTATGAAAAAGTGAATGAGTAAATTTTTATCACTTTTCAAACTCGTTAAAACTTACAGAAAAAGCAAAACTACTCAGTATACTTTTATCACTTTTTCGGGCTCTTGAAAATTATAAAAAAGTGAAACTTTGGAGTTCTCTTTTAAGCCATTTTTAGAGTCTCTAAAGATGAAAATATTGCCGAGTACTTGACTATTCGAACTCGTTAAAGGAAATGAACAATTGTCCCTTTAGTATAAGTTTACCCCTTTTCCGGACTGAAATGGATAATTGACGAAAAAGGTATACGTTGACTAATCATGGTTAATAGAGTTCTCTCATGTATTGTTTTATCCTTTTTCGGGCTTGAGAGACTAAATTTATGAAAAAGTACACCCATAGAGTTTCCTTAAGTTTTTCTTCTGACTCCCTAAAATTGAAAAACACCGAGTTTCTCCTAAACTAGACTCGTTAAAATTTAACAGTAAAGGACCTGTCGGTTACAAACATGAATGAACCACTCCTTCTTAGGGTTCAATTTTTAAACTAAGTTGGACTCATCTGAAGGATGAGCTTATATAGAAAGAAAATGTTATCCTCCTTAAGCTTGCCAAAAATAAACAGGTACTTGCCAGAAATGGTGGGGGTAAAAGAGAGAAAACTAATCCATTTGTCACACTTTTTCTAAAAAGCAGTTTACCACTCTTGAACGTGACACTTTTTGTCACACTTCTACCTGGGTTGGGAAAATCCTTTGCCTATCAGTTAATCAAACCATATTGAAAGTCTTCAGTCGGTTTCTAGGTATTAGCTTAGATCAATTTTCACCAAACCATCTGCAGTGTCGTTATGTGTTCAAGAGGACAGTTCAAATAAAACATTAATTGCAAACATTTGTCTCCATTTGCATTGACCATCCTTGATTCAGTCCTTGCAAAACATTTATACAAAACTTGATCTAATAGTTTTGTGTCGTGGGCTTTCCTACAACGGATCACTTTCTATCGATGATAGCTTATCATCTAGGAATTTGATCTAGAACCCTTTAGTACCTTGGAATCTGCATGCCTTAATGGTAGGTTTCTCGCCTTTGACGACAGGCTACAAGATTGAACTTCGATCGAATGATTCCATGAAATGTTCAACTTCAGATCATTTATTCACATTTCATAGATTGTACTAAATACTTTGAGAGCCATTGTCATTATTGGTGGTTTCTCTCACACTTTTTAATAGTTCACATCATCGACTGGTAATCAAGTGGTTTCTACCATGTTCGATTTCGACACAATAAATCGCATGGATAGAATCGTACTAGTTCAAGTAGCGGAAATCAAGACCCTGGATCTAGTTTCCACCATCCAGGCAACGAGGAGTTTTATTATTCATTATGCAGTAGACTACTTATAATAGATGGTTGCATCCATACTATGTCTAAATTATTGATGTGATAGTAAGATCATTTCTACATCAGAACAAGTTTTAGTTAGTGTTTGATCTGAGTATGGGAATGCCTACCTCAGCAATGATATATATATATATATATATATATATATATATATATATATATATATATATATATATATATATATATATATATATATATGTTTTTCATTGAATCTTTTACAGGATTCTGACTAGGGTGTCCACAAGCTAATCCTCAAAATGATAAAGCACATCACTCTTCAAATGGTCTCAGACTTCGCACTTTAGGGGGAAATATGTTACACTAAATTTTTCACCAGAATGATTTACTATCTGTATGGGTTCATAATTACTCATATAATACTCCCTTAGAAGTCTACAAACATCAAGTTCCTAAATAAAGCCTTGAAATTGAGAGAAAAGCTTATAAAAGTCATAAAAATACTTGTACCGCACTTTCTCTTCATATTACATGTGGTGCCGCATCTATTTCTTCTGGGACATGCGGAACCAGCCGAACTTTTTCTTCATTTAAGGTGTGGTTCCCTGTAAAAGGTAAAGTGAAGGTGGAAGTAAAATTTGGATGCCTAGCTGGTTGAATCTAGAAGCTTTTGGAAGGAATTATTCGGTGGAAAGTTCGCTCCTTTCATGTACATTCATCCCTCCATTAAAGGAGCCTACCCCTTGGTATGTGCAACTTAATACCTTTGAAAGAGCATTCTATCCCCTCTTATTTGAAGCTGCAACCTCTTCTCTTTTGCTATAAATGGAGGCCATATTTCAACCTCAAGGGGAGTTAGGCTTAGAGATTTTTGGAGGAGAATTGCTGGAAAAAATCAGACTCTCTTGACTGATTACCATATGGGAATGTTTACACACTTATGTGTATGTTAGTCGAGAGAGTGCAAATGCTTGTCAAAGTAGAGAAAACGCTTGTTCCAAACCCGATAAGGACCTGTACGACATCAAGGAGAACACAGTTGTAAGGCTCCTTTTTGCATTAAAGATAATAAAAATGGATCCTGTTTTCTCAATGATGTTTATTTAAATGGCTTATTTCTTGAATTCCTTGATCATCAAGATAGGTTTATGGTTTATGAATTAGTCTATATTATGCAGGTGCTTCTAATTCTTTCATGTTTTTTATTGCAAATCCCAAAAGGAGATGTATTCAAAGCAACAGGAAAGAAGACTACGATTAGTGTCGGACTATAGGTAAGTCCTAAATCCTTCATTATAGTTAATTCTATATCAAAAATAATCTAGAGAAAGTAGTTTACATCTGTCTGTTTGTCACTAGTTATAGTAGGATATTAGGGAGATTTGTCTTGTCCGTAAGAATGATTTATGCATCCAAGAGTAGATGCGACTAAGACTGCATCATCTATCAACATATGAGAATACATGATCTGGAGAACATGGAGATCATGATTGATAATTTCTTGTAGCGCATGTGAAAGTGTTCACATTGTTCTGTTCAGAAGGTAGTGCAGTTTGTGTTTGTTGCTACCAGAGAAATATATTAATGCCAACATGATAAGAGAAAGTTTTGGAAAATTCCTATGAAGGAATTGTTTTGTACACTAAAGAGAGACGGTGTTGGATGAGAACCATCACTGCAAAGAAGGAGCTGCATGGAAGTGCAAGAAAATTGTCTGCGCTAAGATGGTGAGCGTGTTGAAAAGGGTAAGGTATGAAAATTCATCTGCAATAGATATTTTAAATGCTGAAAATTAAATGGTTTATTCTATTTCATCATATAATAAATCTTGGGAAAAGTGGATTGCATTTCAATTTAAAGGCTTAAGTATCATGTGAAGTGATAATGGTAGATGATATACTTATGATATTATCATAAGAATGGAGTACGAGAGAGATTGAAGCTTTTACATCATAAGAATGTATTAAGGGTGGATGTTCATTCATATGTTGTATAACTGGAATTAAAGTGAAAATATCCACTACTGTAATTATTAGATCAAGCTTTGAAGTCAAATAAGATGTTAAGTTCAAATGAAAATTTGGATAGCTTGAGTCAAGTTAAACCATTGATTTATTGTACAAGAGGGTGCATTTTTCATCCAAGATGAAGAGTTTATGTCAAGTCTGGAGTCAAAAAGTTGTAAGTCAAGTCAAAGGTTCGAATGTAATTGGGTGCATGATCGACAGAGCTCGACACCCAAAGATCTTGTTATTGTAACACATGAGATACTGCAATTGTTGTTTTGCAGCAAAGAGGAGCAAGAAAGTTGCCAGAAATTATTCCAAGACAGAAAACTGCAAGAGGTCAAGCACATGAAGAGATATTGCATTGTTGGATGGAAAGTATGGAGGCTTTCTGAAAAGGGGATTTGAATGAAATCCATAAGTGAACAGAAGAAGTTCACAAAGGAGGAGAAGATGGCTGGTGATAGTCATTTTAGAGGTTCTGAGAAATACCACAACAAAGGAAAGAAGAAGGAAGATTCCAAGGCAAATGGCATATGTAAGTAGTTAAATGATGAAGAGTATGAGTGGGAGAAGGTCGAGATAGAAGTTCACCTTGAGTTATTGATGGACTTTTACAGAGAAATAAATACTAGAGACATGGTTGAACCATGAGGAAGAAAGTGAAATGGCAGAGACTACACGCAAAGAGGGAACAACAGGTAAACATACAGTTGAAAGAAGAGCTGAGGAAGCTCGAGCAGATGATGAGTGTGTTGAGATTCAACAAGATGATGAGCTTAGTGAAAAGAGTCGCCTTCACTAAGTAGGCCTGCGGGCTATTTTTGGTGCAAGTCTATTTTTAGACTATGTCTATTTTTAGACATGATGATCATATTTCAAAAGTTGCAGGATGCTATTTGTGGATGGTTGATCAAGTTGGAAAAACATATGAAATTCTATTTTTAGAATATTGGGCAAAGTCTATTTATAGATAGTTAATCTAAAAATAGATGCATGTTGATTATTATTAGCTCTTAATAATAATCAGACTCTAAACATCAAATTATTCTCTTGGAGTACTTCAGTTCAGTGCACAGATGTGGCACATCAGCTGACAAAAGGAGTTATGCAATTCCTAAGGGTTTACTGGAGCTAATTCATGGAGGACTCAGTTATAACTCAAGTGGCAGAGTTATGAAATAGTTGGAAGTAGTTATGGAGTTGTATTTAGTTTAACTTAGTTAGACTCAGTTGAGCTAGTTGTATCTAGTCTAACTGATTGATACAGTAGTGAGAGTGGAGTGAATTAATTAGTTAATTAATTCACAAATTATAACTCATTAATCAACTAAACAATACAACAGTTAACTACAGTGCATGGCAGTTTCAGTGGAGACCAGTCGAGAGATAGGTGAAAGGGCAAGATAGACTATCTATTATGACTATAGCGATGCATTGATTGCATCACACACATAGTGGAGGTGCCAATGAGGATTGCATATTCAATCCAAGAGTAATTCAAATTCATTCATAGATATTCTTCAGCAGGGATTGCACAGTGGAGGCAAGCTAGTAGGTGGAAAAGATCGGTTCATGGATTTGCAAGATTGGTCCTGATTAGTGTATGACGATTGTAATCTACTGAGAGCTTCTTATAAGCTTTGTATGTTTGTAGGAGATTGTCATATGATCTCCATTTTACATAATATATAGTTGGGGTTTTCAGCTTTAGGCTTTCTCGGATAAAAACTGTGTTATGTGCGATTGATTATTTTTGTTTATGCTTCACATGTGTGTGCAATTAAATTTTCCGCAAAAGATTAACAAGTGGAATAGATTTAGTGTCTTGCATAAAGTTAAATAGTGTGAGATCATGTGGATATATGACATATGCATGCTTAGTGCATATAATTTCTACAGAGTGTGCAATTGAGATGTGAAGAACTCAGAGAGGCTGAGTTGAAAATGGAAGTTTCCATTTGTGGCCTAGAACAAGGTGACATTCTTGGTGATGAGATCAATGAAAAATATCTCATGGACTATTGGGATAGTTCAAAAGAATTGGAAGATATGCTGACAAGGGAAGCAGGTGAGGCTATGAAGCCTTGTATTTTTAAATCTCATAGTTTGTGTATGTTTGCATGATGTTCAGAAGATGGTAGACAGTCTGGTGAAACTGTCACAGATATGAATGAAGATCTTGAGGTGAAGTATGATGGATAATGCCTTTCAGAGGAGGAAGGTTTTGATTTGTTGTAGCAGAAATAATTCATAGATGAGTTCTTGTTTGGTGTAAGACAACCAATTGAAGCTTTTGTGGAGCAGAAGTATAATGTCGAAGTGATATTCCAAGGAGTTAAATAAATGAATTTGTTTAATGAAATTGATGATAGAATTCTGCAATTTGATGATACAGAAACTAGGATAACTCAGGAAGATCTCCAGAAGAAGAATGAAGCTGGGAATGAAGGTTATGATGAAATGCTAGAAATATTTCACATGGAAAAAGAGTTCTTGGAATGATGGCTTAAGGAACCTGAGGGAGAAGTGAAGCTTGCAGAACCTGATACAGAAGAGACTACAATTGTCATGCATGATAGGGATGAAATGTTTTTAACATTTATAGATTTGAGTGAATGTTATAATTTTTCAAATAATAATGTGGCTGTAGGTACAAAAGGAAACATTAATAAATATGATTTTGAAATCAGAGAAATTGAGCAGAAAGTATTTGAAGATGAGATGAAACATCAGGAACAACAAGAAAGTTATGCCCTTAGAGACATAAAGAAAACATAAGTATTAATCCATCAGGATAAATATGAAAGCATCCAGTAATTCAAAACAGGACCTGCTGAAATCTAGAAATTCTATGATGGGAGATTGGTGCTTGAAGCATCAAAAGACTCTGAAAGTTATTATATTTTTGAAACCTATAGTTTTTCGATGAATGCAAGTACAACACCGGGTGAGAAAATTGTTACTATAAGGGAACTCAATGACTATAATTGTGATCAAGAAGAAGCTCTTGATTATTCTTCATTTCAGAAAGTGGAGCGTTCAGCGCAGTTGGAGACAGAAACATCAAACAAAGAGGAATTACTCTGAGGAATTGATGGCTGGAATCTGATTGACAGAGTGAGTGATGTTGGTGATGAATTACAAAAGAGAGTTGATACTTTAAAATACCATGACAAAATAGAGTTTGCAATCCTTGAGGGAACAAGTGATCGAGACTTGTGGTTGTCACCTTATTACAAAAAAGTGGCAGACCTAATAGAAAGGAGTCTATGGAAACTTCTCTACATGGGGAGTCTGGTGCAGGAGCATCCTGCTTGATTTTCATTAAAATATTATGTAATTAGTGGGTGATGTATTTTTAATTATTTTATAAATTATTATGCTCATTTTTAATAAATTGAGAGAAATATCTGAGTGTGAGGTTTATTGTAAATATTCTATTAATAAATTTAGGATATGAGTGGAATTTGTCTGGGTAGATATTTTAGGGATTAGAAATTCCTTAAATGAAACTTAGTTGAGTCAAATAAGGGATAAAGATATTTTAGGATTTGGTTGAGATTTGTGTGGAGGAAATCATGGATTCAAATTAATCCATAATTATGTATAAATATGAAGCTTTTGTGAGGATGGAGGATAGAGAGAGGCACAGAGAGATAAAGAGAAATGGTGTGAGAGTTTATGTAAAGGGCCGAGAGCCGAGAGGCCAAAAATTGTAATATTCGGCCAAGGAAGGGTTTACATTTTTAATTTCTGGTTGTAATCTAAGAAATTATTTTGTTTATTGTTTGGCTCTCTCTGCATATGTATTTTAAATTAAGTCTAAGTAGATTTTATTGAATATTGCGATCAAGGATTTCATGTAAGGAGAAAACACACTCTATTATTGTGCGCAAGGTTCTATTTTGTGCAAAAACCTTGCATCAGATGTCCATTGTACTGTCAAATCAACATTAGACATTCAATGCATGCTAAAGTAGATCTGACCCTTGAACCCTGGTGCAATCTTCTATTCAAGAGTTGACACATCAAGATGCACACAGTAGTCAATCAAACTCCTTTCCCTTTTATATTTTATTTTCCTTATGGTTACCATGGAAAAACCAAGGGATTTTTTGATGGTAACATGTTATGGGATTAAATAGATGTTATACAACCTTCCACACATGAATACCATGGGAAATTGTATGTTTATTCCCCAAGGTTTATTTTTTTCCTCCTTAATAGCAATGTCACACCATGTCCATTCAGGAAGTGTGTTATAACTTCGGTTTCTACTATGTGAGGAGAATTATAACTGAGGTTGTTTATTAAGAACTTTTTTTACCCTAATTTTTTATCAGATATTCATAGTTAAGCTTCTCTAAACCCTGTCTAGTCTTTTGTAACTTATCTAGACCTTGTGCAACCTCTTGTATCTCCTCTATAGTCATCTCAAAACCTGTTCGCCCTCTTCTGCAAGCATGAAGATGTCATCATATGTTATAACCTTGCTACACATATCCATTTTACGGTCAACCACCAATTCTAGAAACCAACGGTACTTTCTTTTTGTCAAAAATAATGGTGATCTTCTCTTAATGTACTTAAATAATAAATTAAATATCCTATCATATACAAACAATATTTATGACCTATACCATAATTTTATGAAAACACTCTCTACTTCTATTAACAATCTATTTATCAAGGTGTTATGGAATAATAATAATATGATACCCTACCCTTGGTATGAAAATAAATGCAAAATTTCTAGAAACATAGATGCTTATAATGGGTTCTTAAAATATAATAGGATAAAAATATATCAATCCCTATTTAAAATGGGAAAACAAACTGCATTAATATAAATAAGTAGAAGTTTCTCCACTTATCAGAGATCAATGTAGGAGATTTTGGATATAAATTCTGAGTCATAAAATTAATAAATTAATACTATTCCATCAACGGAATGGAATTCCTACACAAGTAATCTTTATAAATCCTCTATAATTGTGGACACCATTCCAAATGTTCAGATGGATGATCTATTTTTCTGTGTAGAAGGCATGAATTTTGGGGTTAAGCAAGTCAAAATAGGTAATTTTAAGGACATCAAGTGTTAACATTCAAATTTAGAGGTTTTATCCTCATCCCTCATACACAATATCTTCAATTTAGCACTTTACCATGAATTCCATAAAAGCTATTGTAGGTTTTACCATGTACATAAATTATTTGGAGACAACTTCTTAAAACAAAAAATAAACAATAGCGAGAGCATAAAACATAAAACAGATATACACAAATGTTTTCACCTAGATACCAAAACCAAGACTACGAGATTGATTTTTGATTATATTCTTTTCAATGTTATAATACATATATATACATGTCAAATCATTCATAAACTCCAATCCATTAACCATGGATTAGAACATAATCGTAGTTCCCTTGACCATATCTACAAAATATCATGGACTGAAAACCATCATGCTCAAAACCATGTGCAAAACCCATGCATAAAACCATCGGTAGGTTCGCCTACTGAATATATAGGCGTGGAAAGAATATAACACACACCCAACACCTAGAACCAAATCCTCATTATCTCTTTTTTTCAAAAGTGTAGATAAAAGTAATCCCTCCAATTATAGGACCATTAAAGAAGCATTAAAAAATTATTTTGTAAAAGAATAGAAGCATATGGCTTGAAATCCATGGAAACAAAGATGTCAAGGACAAGTTATCTTTAGTAGATATTATTCAACTTTGAAACATTTGTTACATTGAGGATAATTATGGAATAGTTCCACAATAATAAAACCAATCTCCTTTATTGTTTCATTGTTTTAGAAAATATTTTAATAGTGTACGGAGGAAAAACCTTTGGAACATGTTAAAAGAGCTAAATTATTGCTATAGGTCGAGAGATACTTATTTATGTATATATATATATATATATATATTCATTGGCAAGTTTAATAACAATAAGGGATGATGAAAAGAAAACAATTATAATATAGGAGTCAAATAATGTTGTCCCCTAGGTGGTACTCTCTTTGGGATTTACATTGAAAAACTAAAACTTTTGTTTGAAAAATATGGTTGTACTAGCCTAAACCTCATTGGTATAGTTATCATCCTTCTCCTTTATTCTTGTGGTATTATTGTTATTGCATCAAATCCCTATGACCTCAATAATAATTTCATAATCCTTAAAGACTTCTACTGTAGTATGGATATGAATATGGACACACACAAAGCAAATTTTACCATAATAAAATCCCATAATATTTCTTATGACACTTTCATATACTATATTTATATTTTTGAGGAAGCTCTTTGATAAAAATAACAAGGAATTGATATCTATCACAAGCCCAATTGGAACTAGGGTGTTGAGAAAAAGGGAAAATGTAGGGTCAAAAGCTTATACAACCTTGAAAGCAACTAAAATTAGAAAACTTTTAGTCATGGGATTGTTGGAAGGCAGAGGATTCAATCACACAAGTAACACAAATATTTCACACATGAACAATGAGCTGCGACTCTTCAATTAATCATAAAACTCTGAATCATAAAATCTCTTCAAACAATGAACCCGTGAAGGGTATTTAATCTAATTGACATGCACACACTCTCACACATAACTGAACTTAATCAACTCGCTTAAATCACTGTCTAACTTGCTTACCAAATCTAACTGTAACTCAACTCAACTAATTCACTTAACTGATTGTATAATTCACTCAACTCTAACTCTTCATGTGAGAAGTAATTATATATTTTAACACTCCCCCTTAATTATGACCGCTAAACTAAAACATAACTCATGACAACTCAAACATGCCTGCTGGTCTATGTCTCAGCTAGGCTGACAACTCCCAAGTTTCTTTTGTGAAACTCACACAAATCTACTGCTAATGGCTTTGTAAAGATATCATCTAATTGATCACTCGTTCTACACGGCTTCAAGTGAATTTCTCCATTTCTCACAAGTTCTCGAATAAAGTGATATCTAGTATCAATATGCTTGCTCTTTTGATGAAACACACTATTCTTAGATAGTGCAATCGCTAATGTGTTGTCACAGTATATCGTTGTTGATCCTTGTTGTTTCTGTTTGAGTCCATCCAATACTCTTCTTAACCATACTGCTTGACATGTTGCTGAAGTTGCTGCTATATATTCTGCTTCTGCTGATGATAGTGTAACAATAGGTTTTTTCTTAGATGCCTATGCTATCACTCCTGAACCGAGATGGAAAACATAACCGGATGTGCTCTTCCGATCATCCAAACTTCCTGCAAAATAACTATCTAGATATACAATGAATTCTTTCTTTTTTGTACTTGCATACATTATGCCATAATCTCTGGTTCCTGCTATGTATCTCAGAATTCTTTTTCCAACACTCCAATGTGTGTCTTTTGGAGTCTCCATGAATCTGGAAATTAGACTCACTCCCTACATAATATCTAGTCTTGTCGTTGTGAGATACATGAGGCTGCCAACCAATCTTTTGAATAGAGTTGGAGTGACATCTGCCCCTTCATCATCCTTAATTAACTTTGTACCCATTGCAACTGGTGTAGGTACAGGTTTGGAATTATCCATTCTGAATCTTTTCAGCAAATCTGTTGCATACTTATTTTGAAAAATAAAAATTCCTTTTTCAGATTGCTCAACTTCAATGCCAAGAAAATATTTCATGAGACCTAGATCTGTAATCTTAAATTCTTTCATCATGGCTTCTTTAAATTCATCTATTTCAAGATCACCTGTAAAAATCATATCATCAACATATAAGCAAACTATCAAAATCTGTCCATGCTCATTTACCTTTGTGTATAAGGTAGGATCAATGCTGTGTCTGCAAAATCCATTCTTGATCATATAACTGTCGATTCTGCTATACCATGATCTAGGTGCTTACTTCAGTCCATAGAGTGCTTTCTTCAATCTGTAAAATTTATCCTCTTATCCTTCAACTTCATAACCTGGAGGCTACTGCACATAGATTTCTTCTTCTAGAATTACATTCAAGAAGGTTGATTTGACATCCATATGATATACTTCCCACTTGTTCTGAGCTTCTGTCGCTAGGACTGCTCTTACAGTATCTAATCTGGCTATCGAAGAAAATGTTTCCCCAAAGTCTATTCCCGGTTGCTGCGAGAATCCTTTAGCTACAAGTCTTGCTTTAAATCTGTCAATCTCACCTTTCTCATTCACTTTAGTCTTGTACACCCACTTCACACCAATGAGATTTTTATCATTTGGTAAATCAACCAAATCCCATGTATCATTCTTTTCAATTGAATTCATCTCTTCATCCATGGCTTGCACCCAATTGTCATCTCTGATTGCTTCTTCAAACGAAGAAGGTTGGAATGCCAACAATGCAAAATTTGAACTAACATCTAAATCATCATAAATATCTTTCAAACTTCTCATATTTTTCTTACCTGATTCGCTGCTTGGAGAATTCTGATCTATGGATCTGCTGGAAGATCCATGCTGGTATGAAAATTTGGGAGTCCTTGTTGGTGTGACTCTATTTGGTGTCTGCTCTTTTGGTTCTTGCTGCTCCTCTTCTTCTACAAGATCATCCTCCATCAATGGTGTTTGAGCATCGGTTAGTGTGTCTACAGTCCCATTCCATGACTCTTGTTCTTTGAACACAACATCTCTGCTAATGATTGTCTTCTTTGTGACAGGGTTATACAATTTGTAAGCTTTTGACTGCTCACTATAACCAGTAAAGATACATTTTTCACTTTGATAATCTAATTTTCCTCTTATTTTCTTAGGCACATGTGCATAGGCCACACATCTAAAAACTCTGAAATGAGATACACTGCAAGACATACCTGACCATGCTGCTTCTGGAACTCTGTTCATCACGCTCTTTGTAGGAGATCTGTTTATCACATAAACAACACATGCAACTGCTTCTGCCCAATACTCGTTAGACATGTGTCTTGCTTTCAACATGCTCCTTGTCATGTTCATGATTGTTCGGTTCTTCCTCTCTGCTACACCATTCTGCTGTGGTGTGTATATGTTTGTAAACTCTCTTCTGATTCCATGTTGTTTGCAGTACTCATGGAATGCCTTCGAATCGTATTCTCCACCATGATCCGATCTCAATACCTTGATTTGTTGATCACTTTGGTTCTCCACCAAAGCTTTTAACTCTTTGAATTTTGCAAAAGTTTCAGACTTCTGCTTCAAAAATTAAACCCAAGTCTTACTTCTATAATCATCAATAAAGGTGAGGAAGTAACAACTTCCACCAATCGACTGTGTCCTCATAGGTCCACACAAGTCGGTATGCACCAATTCAAGTGGTTTCTTTGCTCTGTAAGAAACGCCTTTCAGAAAAATTTCACGGTGTTGCTTTCCCAAGATGCAACACTCACAAGTGCTAGCAGGTTCTTTGATGGGAGGTAAACATATGACCATCTGTTTTTGCTGCAACAATCTTAAACCGGAAAAATGCAAGTGTCCAAACCGAAAGTTCCATAACCAGTATGCATCAGAACATGTAGTTGTAAAAGAACTAGCCTGATCATTGTAGTTCATAATGAGAGGAAAGAGTCTGTTCCTCGTCATCTACACTTTTGCAATCAGTTGCTTGCTTGGGGATCTGTCGTAAATAACACACTGTTGCCCCTAAAAGATAACTTTGTATCCTTTCTGCATCAGTTGATCAATACTAATCAGATTGTGTTTGAGTCCAGGGACATAGTATACCTCTGATATGGTCTTTGGCTCCCCCTGCTTGGTCACAATGTTGACCACTCCTTTGTCACAGTCTTGTCAGTTCCCAACTTTACCTCTATCTACACTGAGACATCCAAATTAGCAACCAAATCCTTGTTGCCTATCATGTGGTTACTGCAACCACTGTCTAATAGCCAGACCTTATCAGACGGTGCATGCATGGTGTTGCATGCTAGAAAATTAGAGTCAGTATTTTCTATACTAACATTAGCTCTCTGATTGCTTTGATCTGCAATCTTCTTCCTACAATCACGAGCATAATGACCAAATCGATTGCAGTAATATCACTTTACCTTAGATTTTTCAGACCTTTGATTGTTATGAAAGCTTTTGTTGCTACTGCTTCCACTTTGATGCTCATGATCATCTCCGCCATCTCTGTGACCGCCATAGTTGCTGCCTCGTCCTCTACCTCGACCTATGGAAATATAGACTTGACTTTGGAAGGCAGTTTCCAATGTGGAATCCTTATTTCTGTCTATCCTTACCTCATGCGATAGAAGAGATCCCATCAACTCATCAATTGTGAGTTTTTCCAAGTCCTTTGCTTCTTCTATGGCTGCTACCACAACATCAAATTTGGTAGACAGGGATCGAAGAACCTTCTCGATCACTATTCGATCTTTAATATCTTTGCCATATATTTTTAACTGATTGACGACAGACATGACCCTATTCATGAAGGAATCAATGTCCTCTATCTCCTTCATCTGCAGAATTTCGAAATCTCTCCTAGTATTCTGCAATTTAACAATATTAACTTTGGCCATAACTTGATAGCTTGTCGCCAAGGTGTCCCATGCCTCCTTTTCTGATGAGGCGATCATGATCTTCTCAAACACGGCTCGATCTACTCCCTATTGGATCAGAAGCAACGCTTGCACATTCTTCTGCTTATCTTTCTTCCATTGTTCCCTCTCTGCATTACTGAGGGCTCGTTCTTCTGCCTCATCTTGAGGTTCTAAAAACCCATACTTGACATGATCCCAGACATCATGCGCTTTTAGCATAGTCTTTATTTTAATGGCCCACACATCACAATCCTTCCCATTGAAAAAAGGAAGTTGTGGTTGGAAGCTGCTTGTAGCCATCTTTCTTCAAACAAAAATTCACTGTTGAAACCCTAAAATTTTTTGATATGCTTTGCAAAGCTTCAAAAAAAAAAATCCTTATAATAAAACCCTAGGTTTTATTATTTTCATTATTTATATAAAAATTTCTTAAAAAAAATCTTTATATAAAAAAATCTCTTTTAATTTTTTTTTTTTTTTATACAAGCTCCACCTTTTAAAACCCTTTTATAATATGCTTATCCCCTTTTAAAAAACTCCTTTTCAAACCAAAAAACCCCTCATGTGCTTTTATGAGAGACTTTTATAAAATTAAAATCTTTAGGAAAAACCCTTTTCATATGCCTTGTAATAATCTTACGTATTCAAAGCACCTCACGTGGTTGAATTTAAAGTCAATAACGCGGCAAAATTTCAATATGTATGCGTGCTAACGCACCTCCCAATATATGGTGTTGTGTTAGTTCCTTAACGCAATGGATCGTCAAGATGCCTGCGTGTTTGGAAATCGTGTTAAGTCTTTCATTTTTAACGTGGTTCTAAACAGTGGGATCCAGCGTTATAATGCTCTGTCTTTAATTAACAACAGCGTTATAGTGTAAAAACGCAGAAAAATAAAATTTCCTTCTCGCACACGGATCACTGCTAATCCGTTTCTCTTTCGTAACCTCTGATACCAATCTATTGGAAGGCAGAGGATTCAATCACACAAGTAACACAAATATTTCACACATGAACAATGAGCTGCAGCTCTTCAATTAATCATAAAACTCTGAATCATAAACTCTCTTCAAAGAATGAACCGGTGAAGGGTATTTAATCTAATTGACATGCACACACTCTCACACATAACTGAACTTGATCAACTCGCTTAACTCACTGTCTAACTTGCTCACCAAATCTAACTATAACTCAACTCAACTAATTCACTTAATTGATTGTATAATTCACTCAACTCTAACTCTGCATGCGGGAAGTAATTATATATTTTAACATGGATCAGAAAAAATCTCTGATTTAATCATCTTATCATTTTTATTATCTTATATAGATTAAATTATGAGAATTTATTGTTTTTATAGAATCATGGAGAAATATTAACTAAATCCAAAACAATTTCATATAACTTCAGGCCTTAATACTAAAAGGAATACACCCTACCCAATCATCCACATGAAAACAAGTCTATCCCCCATTGAGTCCAAGATAGTGGTTAAGTAATTAATCTAGAATAACAAGATAAACAACATGGAGGAGAAGAGGTTCCCCAAAATTGCTTCAAATTCTAACCATAACTAGTAGTAGCTCAATCGAGGATGTCATTAAGATGCCATGTCTTGGATAAATGATTGGGATTACATGAATATGGCATTCTATAAGGGAACAAAAATACTATCACCCCTCTAAATGAAACACACATAAGATCAAATCCTTCATTTATAAATATTATCTCCACCACAGATGATCAAAGCATAAGATTGGCTTCCTCGTGTGTAAACATTCTTTTCTTGGAGGTGGTACAAATTTTACTGCAACTTCTTCAAGGGGTAGCTAAGTCTAATCCAATTAGATTGAAACCTAAGTTTGGATCATCTCCTATTTTCCTAGAGGTAGTATTGAAATCTAATCTCTTTCGAGTTGAAACAAAGTATTATGTCTATCAATAAAAAGATATATTGCAATTTTTAGTACAAAGGAAAATAGTAATTTTCAATTCATTCTAAAAATCATACACCCGAACTTCCATTCTAAATCTTTGAAAACAACAAATATTTACAATATTAAGCTAACTTTAGTGTATATATATTCTGCATACTTATTCACATTTATTTCACTTTACTCCTAACAAAATATTTATTTTCAATTAATTAATATAAAAAATATTAATTATATAATAAAATAAAAAATTTCAATTGTAAACTCAATTATATCTATTTCAATTCGATAATGGAACCAATATTGTGTTATTAAAAGTATTGTATAATTTAATTAAAACTGCTATTTTAACTTCAACCGTACCTTTCAAGATCTTTACAAATTTTAACTACTTCGTAATATTTGGCCACCTTCCGGGGAAACTCACACGACGTCACTCATCTACTCTCATTTGCAAAGGAAAGAGGGCAGAGGTTTGTAAAAGTGGGAGACTTAAAATATGGCGCTAATAGGATACACCTCGATCTCATACAAGGTATAAGTTGTTTGCATATAGTCATTCTTAATGTAGAATAAAGATGATGGCTTGTACATTTTTAGACTTCAATAACAATTCTATGTATAATCAGAACCATATAAAATCAAGATCATCCCACGCATGTTAGCCCAAAAAGCTTGCCATTTATCATTATCTCCTAGAGATAATGGTTTAGAATCACTATGAGAAGGTTTACTTAAATTCTCACCGATAGGAATTGCCCATATAACATCAGATCTGAATTCCAAATTTATCTGTAAATATGAATGATGGTATTATTTTATAACACAGAATAAAAGCATAAATCCAGAAGAATTTATATTGATCATTGATCATTGATATTTCATTAAGAGTCTGCAGATATTATAATGAAAAACATAAATGTAAGAGTTGACAGAAGCGAAGAGTCTACTAGATATCACAAAAATTGCCAAATTTGTCATAGAGTTCCTCTTTTTTCCAAAAATTGCCACATTGCACTTGATACTCGAGGAATATAAACTACAAGCAATGTTATCACCTACAACACCATAATGAACATAACATACATGAGGCTGGATTTCCAATAAGATAGACGGAGAATCTGAAAGTACAAATTGTATGCATAAATATAGGGAGCATGATATTACAAAATCAAAAAAAGAAAACCGCTGTAAGTCCATTAAATTTTGGGCCTTTGCCTTGTAGCACAAACTAAAATATCTGAAATAAGAGATAATATAAAACAACAAACCCATTTATTCGACCTAGTTTACATAAGAGATAATATAAAACAACAAACCCATTTATTCGACCTAGATTACCTACAATTGATAAATGTAGTTATAGAAGCATGTGTGCAACATGGAGACGCTTTATAGTGAAAGGACATGTGAGATAGATGACTTGGTATTATGGCTTGCTATTATAGAGTAATATGGAAAACCCCAATTGGATCCAGAGTGCGTTGGAAAAACCCTGCTCGGGAAGAGAGTCCATAATAATAAGGAAGTGGAGGTTTAGGTGAACACAAACTCCATAATAAATTGAGTTTGAGCTCTCTTAAAGTAACGCCTCGTGCCTCGCAAAGTACAGATTAATTTAATTCTTTTCAATCCTACCCATTCCAATCGATCCAATGGAACACGGCCATATTACCACAATAAATTACAAGCATTTCACATAATCCTCAAACTGGTCACGTTAGTCTTACAATACTAGAAATTCCAAACTAGTTCATTCTTTATATAAATCTCCAAACTCGTTCATGCTTTATATAAATCTGACGATCAGTTGGGTGTAGGGTGGTCATGAGAATGGTGTGGTGAGGCACAACAAACGTGATTTAACTCATGCGTTTGGGATGGAGAACAACCTCTGTGGTGGTCACCGAAATGGTATGTTCAGTCTAACCGTATCTGCAAGTTGCCCAAACATTTTCAGAGGGAAGTGTTTGAATGTGTAAATAACGATATTACGATATAAGATATATTGGTTTACAGATTTTCTAAAGTTTAATGTTGACGAGTCAAATTTCAATAAATCTTAAATTTTAAGATTTTTTTTTTTTTTTTGGGTCTGTCTCAGATAGTTGTTTTTGGGATTAATTATATTATTAAGTTTTAATCTGTTAATTTTAAGAAATAATTAATATAATTCATTTAAAAGTCCATAAATCTTATTGAATAAATAGTGTGGATGCATCATTAACTAAAATTATCAATAAAACAAAAAAATTAAAAATATCTATTTAATTGTATCAAGAATTAGAGATAGTCTTTTGAAAATTTTATCTCAATAGACAAGGTTCACATATAATAGCAGAAAATAAAGCCACTTGATTCTTCAGAAATACATAGCTTGTTTGAGTGTGGCTGATTTTTTACTTAGTTTTGTTTTTTGGTTTCACTTTCTCTAGGGGTGAATAATTACTGAATAATTACTTCCATGTTTATGAGAAAAATTTGGTTCTAGCATTGGATGTTATGATGATAATGGTGGTGGTGGTGGTTAACGTTGAAGGATTTTAACCCTACTATAATAAAGAAAATAGATATATACATTTAGTGAGTTATAACTTGACTTTAATAAAGAATATATATATATATATATATATATATATATATATATATATATATATATATATAATTAAAAATATTATAAAATATAAACATTTTAGTTTTTATTTTAGTTGTATTAGAAAGACTAGTAAAATATTTTAATTTCACTTTTCATAGAACAAATTAATAATTATACATAAAAGAATTTTATATTTGATTTATATTTAATAAATTATATATATGATGATGAAAATGATGATGGTTAACCTCCACTGAGACCAATCTTTCTTCTATTGGACCAAAAGAAAAGAGTTATTTAATTTGATTTAAGATTTTATTCCTATGTTCAAAAAGCTTGGAGAGAAGCTTCTAGAGTTCACTATAATTTTGACATCTTAAAAGGCTAGGAAGGTCACTATTGCAACAAAGATTATGAAATTGATCTCTAATGTGGTTGTATGCGGGGCACTCTAAGAGGAAGTGATTTTCATCCTCGATGTTCATATTCTCACAGAGATGGCAGATCCTTTCCATCCATGGTGTTTTAGGAACTATCCAATGACCTGTTTCACTATGGAGCTCATGAGAGTTCGTTCTAATCTTGGCTATATTAATTTTCTTCTTTTAGCTAGTTAAAACAGAGAGATACTTTTTATCTTCTAAGGTGGGGTTGATGACCTTCTTATAATACCTTAATCAATGGTTTAACGAGGCCCTGATGTCTTTATACCAACCTCGTTTAAGCCTTAGGTGGTTTTGGCTGGAATTTAAAGCTAGCTTATGAAGTCTATAGTCTCCTATGCTATTGAGCTTCTGCTTGTACAACAGAAGCCTAGTCATAACTAGGCTCTCGATAGGGAAAATACCCACTTCTATATGGAGAATAGGATAGGGTGTATTGCTTTTAATTTTAATGTTATACGTTATAAAAAACTTCTGGATTTGCTCAATCTTTCTCTAGGATTCTCTAGAGATGCTGCAACCCCAAACCTCACATCCATATAAGATAACAGGAGTGACTAAAGATTTAAAGAGGAACTTCTTTCTATCCCACATTACGAGGTTTTTCGTTTTACAATTATTTTCAAGACTAAAATAAGCTTTCCACCCCCCATTAATCCTTTTCTGAATGCTATAGTTCCAGTTGAGCTTGTGATGAATATCAATTCCTAGGTACTTGTAAGAAGACACTTCCTCCAAGTTACTATTGTCACACATAAAATTAGCGTAAGTGTCCTTCTTGGATTTGATAATCATAACTTTTTTTTTTGTCAGTGTTAACAAACATACCCATGGTAGAGCAGAAATCTTTAAGAAGTCTAAGTTTCTTATCAAGATCAGATATCTTTAAGAAGTCTAAGTTTCTTATCAAGATCAGATGGGCACCTTGCAAGAAGAATAATATTGTTAGCATAGAGAAGAAGGATGATGACTATCCCAACTAAGATCATGCCAACACATCGTGCTTCCTCTAAACAACCTTCTAGCTTGTCAATGTAAATGCCAAATAGGGTAGGAGAGGGGGGTGCAACCTCGTTTAACTCCGATATTACACTTAATATCTCTCAACCACCCCTCATTGCTCTTTAACTTAGCAATTACATTCTTGTATAACCTTATAGCGGTCGCTCTTAGCTCGAAAGGAACATTTAGCTCTTCTAATATATTCCATAGGTTATTTCTAGGAACCATATCGAAAGCCTTTCTAAAGTCCATAAAGCAACAGAAGAGATTGTATTTATCATTGCGGCATTCCTCCACAATGATCCTAAGTGTAACGAGGTGGTCTGTTATCGAGTGCTACCTTCTAAAATCCGCTTGGCCTTTAGCCCACTTACCTTCACTTTGAAGCCAAATGCTCAACTTCTTTTCCAAAATAATACCATATAACTTGGCTAAGAGAGGGTTGATCATAATTGTTTAATAATTAAAGGGGTTATTTGTATCCCCACTTTTAAAAATAGGGATAATGAAGCTCTGAGTCCAAGGTTTAGGGAACCCTTGCTTGACTGCTTGGTTGAAAAGCTTTTGGATGTGGGGGATGAGGACAGGACCTCCAATTCTTAAGATTTCCACCTCGTAACCTTCAATGTCTTTAGCTTTCCCATTTGCCATGCTTTTAACCCCAAAATCAATGTCTTATAATGAGAAAACTTCTTTCTTTGTGAGGAGAGTCTCAAAATCCCAGGCATTTGGAGATTCATAAAGCTTTTTAAGATAGGAATTCGAGTCGTGTAAAGAAATTTTATTATTATCTTTAGTTTTCCTAGTTAGAATCCGCTTCCAAAATTTCTTAGGAGCCACCTTAGAGAGGTGTAAGAGATTCTCGTCTTTTACGAATATATTGCCTTTTTTCCTTTTAGTTAGGGCTTTGTAGATTTTTGTCTTGTTAATTTTGAGAGATTCATCAACAAATTCCGTAATTTATGAGTATATATGTATATATATGTGTGTATATATGAGTATAATTAAAATTAATTTTGATTCATCAACAGCTTTGTAGATTTTTATATATATGTGTGTGTATATATGAGTATGTTAATTTTACTAAAATATTTCAATAAACAAAAAAAAGAAATAATTAATAGAAAAGTAATTTAGTTGTTTTTAATAATAGAGAAATGTGTAATTTATTCAATTTTATATTATGTTCTATTATAAAAATATTAATAATAATAAAAATATTGATTGTATGTCATAAATAAAAATTTTAATGTCCACTATGTATATATCTATATATTATAGAAATAATTAAAAAATATATATGACTAAAACATTTTAAGTTTTACTATTTTATATTTTAGTGAATTTTATTAGAAATATAGCAATAGTTTGTTGAAAACATTCTATTTGTACGTTCAGAAATGAAATTATATATATATATATATATATATATATATATATATATATATATATATATATATATATATATTTATATTGTTGATATTTTTTGGATGAGGCAACATCAATAATTGCAAACCTATAAATCTATTCATGCAATTCAAACCTGTAGACAAAATCGTTGCATAGCTTTCAATCAAAAGTATTATCAAAAGGAAAGCTTGGCATCTTAAATACTGTAATGATTCATTTTTCATTTTCTTGAAAGTATAATTAAGGAAAACAAAATTAGAGTTTTAGGTGTAGTTATTTAATTTAATAGATAGTAAATGTCACTAAGCATCAATTCTTCATAACAATATCAAAATTTAAGATATATTTCACATTACTAAAATTTAAGAAATTATACCAATTATCTGAATTAAATTTTTATTTTAAATTTTTATTATTAATTGTAAAAAGAAATAGTATATAAAATAAACATATATACATTTAGAAAAAGACATGTATTCCTAAATATCATATTCATCCATTTTTATTTTTTATTTTTTTAAAGGATAATTAAGGAAAGTATAAATAGGTTTTTTACATTAATCAATAAGATTAGTGTAATTATTTAATTTGATGGCTTGTAGATGTCAATAAGCACCAATTCATGGAATGAGACCACTTTTTTTGTGATATAGTGGAAGTTACTCAAATTTAAAAAATGATAACAATTAACTAAATTATAATTTTACTTTAAATTATTATTACTAATTATAAAAATGACTAATATATAAATTAAACATATATAAATTTAAAAAATTCATTGCGTTGAGAGGCGTAATCTACAGTCTAGTCTGACCTCAAAAAAAAAAATCTCGATGTTGGGTATGTCAGGTTCTCAAAAAAAAAATTACTTTTTCTAATGTCGGCCAAAGCATTAATCTAATCTTGAATTTTATATAACTTGAATATTTAGATTATATATAACTTTTTTAACTTATTAATGGGTTGAGATTAAATATTAAAATACAACTATGTATTATTTATATAATTTGAATGGATAGTAAATTATATAAGTGAATTTGAATGGATCATAAATTTACCTTTAATAAAAATATTTACCACATTGAATTTCCAAATTAAGCAAAATTTTATACATCTTTACTTTTTACTAAAGTCAATACAATTTCCTAAATCAAAGGAAAAGATTTAATTCAACACAAACAATCAAAATCCAAAATCTTTTAATTAAATATTTGTAAAATGAATCTATAAAAAGAAAACCCATATTCTATGCATAAATTAAAATATTTAAAGACATAAATATTTCCCCATCAAAGTTGAAATATTTTAAAATTTAAATAAATAAAAATATAAATAAACATGAGGTATGGTAAATAAATAACCTATTTTTATACTTACTCCAGAGCTATGGTAAATAAATAAAAATATATATAAACTAGATGTACGGTAAATAAATAAAAATTATTTTTATATTTAAAAAAACTTAAAAAGGAGGTTTTATTTAGATGAAGCCTATGGGACAAATACCATGGGACAAATTAATATTGATACCATGGGCCAAAGACCATATTTATAAAATAACTATGGTAAATAAATAAATATAAAAGAGGTATAAAGAGGTAAGGTAAATAAATAACAATATATCATATAAATAAAAATTTAATTATATAACAATCCTATGGGCCAAATACCATAATAAATAAAATAGGTATGGTAAATAAATAAAAATATAAATAAATTAGAGGTATGGTAAGTAAATACAACCTATTTTCATATTTACTCCATAATCTGCTTTATATTTAAGGATATTTATGTTCATTAGTTTACATAACTAAGAAGAAATAGAGAGATAGAGAGAAGCGGAGAGAGAGTGATAAGGGAGAGATGGAGAGAGTCTGTGTATGTTTAGGGGTGAGATAAAGAGACAAATTAATATGTATGGAAGAAGGGGGGAGAGAAGAAGAGAGAAGGAGAGAGGAAGGGATATAGTAATGTAGTTGGAGAGAGAGAGAGGGGTGGAAAGAGAGAGAGAAAGAAAGGGAGATGGGAGAAGATAGAGGATTAGAGAGAGAGAGAGAGAGAGAGATGGGGGAAGAGATAGCATTGGAGGGAAAAGAGAGAGGGAGGTAGGAGAGAAAGGGAGAGAGAGGAAGGATGAAAGAGAGGAGGAGAGTGATGGGGGAAGAGAGAGTATTGGAGGTAAGAGAGAGAAATAGAGAGATTAGGGAAGAGAGAGGGAGTTAGGAGAGAGAGAGAGAGAGAGAGAGAGATGGGGGAAGAGATAGCATTGGAGGGAAAAGAGAGAGGGAGGTAGGAGAGAAAGGGAGAGAGAGGAAGGATGAAAGAGAGGAGGAGAGTGATGGGGGAAGAGAGAGTATTGGAGGTAAGAGAGAGAAATAGAGAGATTAGGGAAGAGAGAGGGAGTTAGGAGAGAGAGAGAGAGAGAGAGAGAGAGAGAGAGAGAGAGAGAGAGGAAGGACGAGAGAGAGGAGGAGAGAGGGATCGATAGAGAGATGGAGTTGGAGGGGGAGAGATGTAGGAAATAAGAAATATAGACAGTGAGAAGTGGATAGAGAGAAGGAGTGACAAGGGAGAGACAGAGAGAGAGCGTGTATGTTTGGGGCTGAGATAAAGAGACAAATAAGGAGAGATGGAGATAAGAGGGGGAGAAGTAGATATAAGGAGAGAGGGAGGGATATAGTAACATAGTTGGTGGGTGAAGAGAGAGAGAGAGGGATATACAGATGGGAGAGAAAGGGAAAGAGAGGAAGGAAGAGAGAGGATGTGAGAGAGTAGAGAGAGGGAGGGAAAGAGAGATGAACTTGGAGGGGGAGGGAGAGGGAGGTAAGAAGAAATACATAGAGAGAGAAAGGTGGAGAGAGAGAGAGAGTGAGTGATAAGGAATATGGAGAGAGAGGGAGAGAGGAAAAAAGGAGGAAAGAGAGATATTAGTGGGGAAGAGGGAGAGAATGGGAAGATAAAGATATAGATGTAAGGTGAAGAGAGGGAAGAAGAGAGAGATGGGGAGAGGAGGCGATTGATAAAGAGATTCATATATATGGAGTGCGAGAGTGTGTGTTTTAGGGGGGTGAGATAGAGAGACAAAAAAAAAGAGATGGAGGGGGATATAGATATGGATGGAGGGTGGAGAGAGGGAAGAATATTTCTCACACTAGATGGATTGATATAAGTGGAGATGGTGATTTATAATCCTATTTGATTTTCTTCACTATATGCATCAATTTTATTGTAGATATTTATTTCTAATGATATTTTATTACTTGCACTAGATGCATTGATTTCAATGTAGGTGGTGATTTCTAATACAATTTGATTTCTTGCACCGAATTTGTTGATTTCAATTTAGATGTCAATTTATAATTATATTTGATTACTTGCACTAGTTGAATTTATTTCAATGCAAATTATTTCTAATCCTATTTGATTGTTTGCACTAAATGTATTGATTTCAGTGTAGATGGAGATTTCTAATCCTATTTGATTTCTTTGAGTAATTGCATTGATTTCAGTGTAGATGTTGGTTTCTAGAGAGAGAGAGAGAGTGAATGATAAGGAAGATGGAGAGAGAGGGAGAGAGTACAAAAGAAGGAAAGAGAGATATTAGCAAGGGAAAGGGAGAGAAGGGGAAGATAGAGAGATAGATGGAAGGTGAAGAGAGGGAAGAAGAGAGAGAAAGGGAGAGGGGGTGATTGACAAAGAGATTGATATATATGGAGTTTGAGAGCACGTGCATTTAGGAGGGTGAGATAGAGAGACAAAAAAAAAGAGATGGAAGGGGATATAGATATGGATGGAGGGTGGAGAGAGGGAAGAATATTTCTCACACTAGATGGATTGATATAAGTGGAGATGGTGAATTATAATCCTATTTTATTATTTTCACTATATGCATCAATTTTGTTGTAGATATTTATTTCTAATGATATTTTATTACTTGCACTAGATTCATTGATTTCAGTGTAGCTGGTGATTTCTAATACAATTTGATTGCTTGCACTAAATTTGTTGATTTCAATTTAGATGTCAATTTATAATTATATTTGATTACTTGCACTAAATGAATTGATTTCAAAGTAGATGATTTCTAATCATATTTGATTGTTTGCAATAAACACATTGATTTCAGTGTAGATGGATATTTCTAATCCTCTTTGATTTCTTTGAGTAATTGCATTGATTTCAGTGTAGATGTTGGTTTCTAGAGAGAGAGAGAGTGAGTGATAAGGAAGATGGAGAGAGAGGGAGAGAGTAAAAAAGGAGGAAAGAGAGATATTAGCAGGAGAGAGGGAGAGAAGGGGAAGATAGTGATATAGATGGAAGGTGAAGAGAGGGAAGAAGAGAGAGAAAGGGAGAGGGGGTGATTGACAAAGAGATTGATATATATGGAGTGCGAGAGCACGTGAGTTTAGGTGGGTGAGATAGAGAGACAAAAAAGAATAGATGGAGGGGGATATAGATATGGATGGAGGATGGAGAGAGGGAGGAATATTTATCGCACTATATGGATTGATATAAGTGGAGATGGTGATTTCTAATCTTATTTGATTATTTTCACTAGATGCATCGATTTTAGTGTAGATATTTATTTCTAAATATATTTGATTAGTTGCACTAGATGCATTGATTTTAGTGTAGATAGTGATTTCTAATAAAATTTGATTGCTTTCACTGAATGTGTTGATTTCAATTTAGATGTCGCTTATAATTATATTTGATTACTTGCACTAGATGAACTGATTTCAATGTAGGTGATTTCTAATCCTATTTGATTATTTGAACTAAATTGATTGATTTTAGTGTAGATGGAAATTTCTAATCCTATTTGATTTCTTTGAGTAAATGCATTGATTTCAGTATAGATGTTGGTTTCTAGAGAGAGAGAGTGAGTGATAAGGAAGATGGAGACAGAGAGAGAGAGAGAGGACAAAAGGAGGAAAGAGAGATATTAGTAGGGGAGAGGGAGAGAAGGGAAAGATAGAGATATAGATGGAAGGTGAAGAGAGGGAAGAAGAGAGAGATGGGGAGAGGGGGTGATTGATAGAGAGAATGATATATATGGAGTGCGAGAGTGTTTGTGTCTAGGGGGGTGAGATAGAGAGACAAAAAGCAAGAGATGGAGGGGGATATAGATATGGATGGAGGGTGGAGAGAGGGAAGAATATTTCTTGCACTAGATGGATTGATTTAAGTGGAGATGGTGATTTATAATCCCATTTGATTATTTTCACTAGATGCATCGATCTTAGTGTAGATCTATTTATTTCTAATGATATTTGATTACTTGCACTAGATGCATTGATTTCAGTGTAGGTGGTGATTTCTAATACTGTTTGTTTGCTTGCACTAGATGTGTTGATTTCAATTTAGACGTTGATTTATAATTATATTTGATTGCTTGCACTAGATGCATTGATTTCAATGTAGATTATTTCTAATCCTATTTGATTGTTTGCACTAATTGCATTGATTTCAGTGTAGATGGCGATTTCTAATCCTATTTGATTTTTTTGAGTAAATGCATTGATTTCAGTGTAGATGTTGGTTTCTAATCTTATTTGATTGTTTGCGTTGGGTGCATTGATTTCAATGTAGAAGTTATTTTCTAATCTTATTTGATTGCTTGCATTACATGCATTGATTTCAATGTATATGTTGATTTATGATTTGATGTAATTGGATATATGACGGTACATTAATTTTAAAGTGATTGGATTAACAATATGCATTGATTTTAGTATAAGCACAAAAAGTTATGGACAATGTACATTGATTTTTGTGTTATAGTAATTTAACCTATTAATATTGGAGAGCAAGAGAGACAAGGTATCATGTTTCCTACAACAACTCGATCTAAAGATTTAAATGGTTTACGATTTAAATTTTCTTTTTCATATAATCGATATGAAAAGATAACAAAACTAACAAGGGTTGCAATAAGAATAGTAGAAGAAAATAGTTTGAGATTGATAGCAATGAAGACTATTTGTAACATGAGTACATTCTTATTATTCACATTTTCTATCTTTCAACACTATTATTGCCACTTTGCATCCAAAAAAAATATTTCATCATTTTTATTTTGGACTGAGGTATCTAAGAAAACTTAAAATTAAAATGACCAAGTTAATCTGAGAAATATTTAGCATATTTAAAATAATTATATTAATATTTGATATATTTACATATTATTGATAAAATTAATCATATCTTTGATAGATTTTCCTTGGCAACACACGACTGAAACCAGCCTAGATCCATTTTAACTCCAGATCTATCAAGCGCCGAGAGGGATCAAACCTCTCGAGATGCAAACCTTTCCTCAAGTTTTGCACTCAAAAAAGAGATTTGAAACTTGAGAGATTTGATCCCTCTCGACGCTTGATAAATCCGAAGTTAAGATGGATCTAGGCTGGTGTATCCAAATTATTCATTTATTCCAACTTTACATTGGGGGTTCTTAATTTGTAACTATGTTTTGTTACAAAACCATGGGTCGATGGAATGACTTATCAATACCACAATTAAATAGATTATCAATACCATAAATAAAAATCATCATAACTCATTTCATATGAGGCTTGTTCATAAGAATTGTTTTCTAATTAATCAATTTAATTAAAAAAGAAAATAAAAACCTCAACCACTTCAAAAATAAATCTCAACCTTTAAATGGTAAATACTACTAAAAATATTTTAAAATATTCTAGAAAATTAAATCCCTACCATATAATAATCATATTCACCAAGTATGATCATATAAACTTCAATTTATATTCCTCATTTATCATACTTCAATTTATATTCATCATTTATTATTAAATACCCTATGTCATCTTAATAAAGAAAAATGGCATATTAACCAATTTCTTAATTTTGAATTGTAACGTAAGTCAAACATGGTATTGGAGTTTTTAGATATTTCTACCTTCACGCTTTACGTACTTTTGAATATGAAATATGATGACGTATCTCCAAGGGTTCAAGATCCACAACTAACCAGTCCATTTTACCAATTCAAACCCATCTTGATTTGTTGAGAAATAGGGCCCAAGATTTTTCCTTCGTGGGTTTATTATTTAGCTACGTATCTCCTTATTGAGGTAAATTTGAAGTAAACTTATGATATCATAAGACCAAAATTTTCCCTCGGAGGTAATTTCCCAATTTGATCACAATTCCTGTCAATGTTTGTGCAAATTATTTTCCTACCCCTTGATTAAGTCTGTGAAACTTTTTAATGAATTGTATTTAACTAGCTTTTTGTAGTTTGTCATGACACTTCATATGGACACCCAACAGGTTTTCTCCTCTTAAATTGGTCACACAATTATATTGAATACAGTCACAAGATTTATGGGTCACTATAAGACATGTTAAACTTCCCTTTTCACATGAGTCCACTCCATGCATAGTTGAAGATAGAAAAAACTCCACGGAAATCTAGCATCTGTGTTCTATGAAATCTCATACACTAAAGTGTTCCTCTTAATGCACACAGTGTTCCAATGCTCCAACACTACACGATATTTTCGCATCCATCATTCATGTTAAAAATTAAAGAAGACAAAACTTATAATCTGAAACTAGCAACTCAAAAGTGATCAAGCTACACATGGAGACTACCCAAGCAGAGAACACTCTATTCAATTAATCATCAAATCACAAATATATAAGTTTACATCATTTTAGTGAGATTACAACTCACTCCTAGGAAATAGGAACTAATCTTAATCTAGGGCACTCGCACAGTTGTGAAACAAACTCTCTCCAATAATACATATTCTCCATTATCTTCAATTGTCCCCTTTAATGGAAAAAGGGTTCACTTGCACACCTAACATCTCCCTAAAGAATTAAAATGTAATTATCCCAAGGGGATTGGTAAAACTAGCTATTGCATTATCAAATGTATTACAATATTCAATAAAACAATCTTTAGACTGAACCTTCTCTCTAACAAAATGAAACTGAGTATCAATATGGTTTGTGTTTTTGTGGAACAAGGGATTGTTTACTAGCTTTATTGAGCTTTAGTTGTCACATCTAATTACCGTAGATTTTTTTTTCTTCTCCAACATCATGGAGAAGTCTCCTCAACCAAATTGCCTCACATGTGGCTGCACACACTGTTTGATACTCTGTTTTTGCAAAAGATAAAGATACAATAATTTTCTTTTTGTTTCTCCATACAATTACCCCATACCCAATATTGAAAGCATAACCTATTATGGATATTCTGTCATCCAGGTTTTTTTTCGAGTTTGAATCTGAAAAAAATGTCAAATTAAAATCAGAAGAATCGTTGTACTTAATACCAAAATCAATGGTTGCTTGAAGGCATCTCAAGAACCCTTTTCCTGCCATCTAGTGGTTCTCAAGAGGTTTTACATGAATTGACCTAACAAACTGACTGACAATGCTAAGTTAGGTCTAGTTGTAGTCAAATAAATTAGACTTCTAAGTAGTCTTTTATACAATGTGGCATCCACCTCTTTAGAATCATCATCAATATGAAGTTTAAGGTTCTGCTGTAAAGGCACTGACGCAACTTTTCTCTATTCTATTCTGAATTTTCTTAATAATCCTGTGACATACTTTACTTGAATGAGAAAATTTTGGCCAGGGTCCCTCCAAACTTCCTGAACCAAACAATAATGTAATTCTCCGAGGTCTTTCATTTCAAAAACTTGTGCCATCCACACTTTGATTTCTTTAATCAATTCATCAGCATTTCCAACGATAATTAGATCATATACATATAGAGAAATAAAAAAAAATTCCCCTTTTCATCAAAAATATTATACAAATTTGGGTTCTTTTTTCTCTTGTTATAACCATGGTGCAAGAAAAAGGAGTCAATTTTTTCATACCATGACCTTGGTGCTTGTTTTAATCCATATAATGCTTTCTTTAATTTGCATACCAAATGTTCCTACCCCTATTTTATAAACCCTTCACGTTGTTTTAAATAAACCTCTTCTTTCAATTCTCCATTTAGAAAGGTTGATTTCACATCTAGTTGGTGTAGACTCCAATGATGCTTTGTAGCTAAAGAAATTAAAATTCTAATAGTGTTTAACTTAGCTATTGGAGCAAAGATATTCTCATAAGAAATTCCTTCTTTTTATGGATAGCAACTAGCTACCAACCTAGCTTTATATTTCTCTACACTACCATCTGCTCTGAACTTGAGTTTATATAACTATTTCCAACTGATAGGTTCTTTCCCTTCTAGAAATTCAACTAAATCCCAGGTCTTGTTTTTAATTATTGACTCGTATTCTTCTTTCATAGATTCTCTTCATAAATCATATTGAATTGCTTCATTATAATTTAAGGGCTCAACAACATTTAAAATGTTGTTCATAAGAGAATAGTCTCTATACCTTGTTGGTAAATGTGTCTGCCTACATGTTCTTCTTGGTAGCAAAGTTGCCTCAAATGTATCTTTCTCACTCCTTAGTGGACTTGGATTGTTGATTGTACCTACATCGCTTGCTTCTTATTTTTGCTGCTACTCCTACACATCTTTGTCTTTAGTTTCCTCATTGTTATATTCAATTAGCAAAGGCATGTGCCACTCCTCGTAGATATAATCTCTATTCCATTCATCAAAATTCTCATGGAATATAACATCTCTACTCGCATATAGCTTATGAATAGGTGGATTAAACAGTTTGTATGCTTTAAAATTAGAAGAATACCCTACAAATATGCATTTTATGTCTTTAGCATCCAATTTATTCCTATCCTCCTTAGGAATATGAAGAAAATATTTCGAACCAAATATTCAAAAATATTTAACTGTAGGCTTAAAACCATATAAGGACTCAAATTGAGTCTTGTGATCAAGACATATAATTGGGCTTAGATTCTTTAAATATACTACAATATTAATAACTTCTACCCAAAATCCATTAGATGGGTTCTTACCTATCAAAATGTTGTGTGCACACTCCACGAGAGTTTGGTTCTTCCTCTCTCCAACTCCATTTTGTTCTGGAGTGTGGGGCACTCCAGACTACTGAATTATCCCATGATCCCTACAATATTTGATGAAGTTTCCCAGCTTGTATTCTCCCACTTGATCTGAGTGGAGAATTTGATGACCTTTCTTTTCTAATTTTCAACCATATTTCTGAATTCTTTAAAATATTCAAAGGTATGACTTTTATTTTTCAGAAAGTATACATAAGTATATATTGTGAAATCATCATAAATTAATAAAAACTAATATGCCCCCCTAAGGATCTTGTCTACATTGGTCCACATATGTTAGTTTGAAGTTTGAGGATATCTCTCTCACCTATATTTAAACTCTAGGTAAATCCATCCATGTGCATCTTCCCAAGTGCACATCCTTCACAATCAACATGTGCATTTTTTAAAACAAGAAGACCATTAACTGTACATTGTTTTTGTAGCATCAATAAGTTATGAAGATTGATGTGTCTGAATATTTTATGCCAAATATTCTCTGCTATAATCATTTTTTATGTTAAATATTGATGTGAAACTATTGTAACATTCAACTTATACATGCCTCCAACTCGTGTTCTAGATGCAACCAGTTTTTGTTTATCCACCAAATCCTTTATGACACAATAGGTTTTAAAAAATTCTACCTTCAGGTTCTGGTCTGTAATCATGGAGACAAAAATCAAATTATTTTTAATTCTTGGTACATACATCAAATTCTGGATGCACCTGATATTGCCATCAAGAAATATCACACGAATGTCTCCATGTCCTTTGATTTGGTATGCCTTGTCATCACCAAGGTAGATATTAGCACTATTGAGATTCAACAAGATGATGATCCTTGTGAAAATTAAGTGTCTACACTAGGATGGATCCTTAAGCTATTTTTAGGTGGAACTCTATTTTTAGAATGGATGAGAAAATTATATTTATATATTATTTCTATTTATAGATGGTCAGAAAATTCTATTTATACATGATGTTCTATTTTGAAATGTATGTGCGAGTTCTATTTATAGATGCATGTTGACTATGATTATCCCTTAATAATAGTTGGACAATAAATATTAATCTATTCTCACCGAGCACTTGGAATCAGTTAGCTGAAGTGGCAAACCAGTTAGCTGAAGGAATTTCGAGTTCAAAGGTCAGTTGGTGGGATATGCAAGTGGACTTAGTTGTAAATGAGTGATTTGAAGTTGTAACAGAGTTGGATGTGTAATTATGTCAGTTGCAAACTAATTTAACTCAGTTAAGTGAGTTAAACTCACTTGTGCTAGTTGTAAATGAAGATACACTAGTGAGATATTAGTGAATTAAATATTAAAATAATTCATATGGAGTAATATCACATGCAACTGAAGATTTACTACTCTTAACTAGATGCATGTCAGATCTAGCGGAGACCAGTTGAGAGGTAGGTGAAAGGGACAGTTGACTATCAGTTTTACTATATTGGATTGCACTCATCCAAGCCAAACACACATTGGATATGCTCATGAGGATTGCGCAGTCAAGGAGGGCATCATTGCATTGGATTGGTCTTTGTAATCAACTTGGATTCCGAGGTAGAAATTTGGCTAAAACATTTGCCAATTTCTGCAAGATAGTGTGAGATGATTGTATATTGTACTAAGAGCTCTTGGATTAGGGTTTTGTATGAGATTGTTTCATGGTCCATGATATATACATAATATATGATAATGGTGTTTTTAGCTTTATGATTTCCCGGTAAAAACATCTATGTTATGTGTGGTTGATCTTTCTTTATGTGTTTTCAATTTGCGATGGTGTTTTAAATTTCGACAAGAATTTTTGTAGAATCAATATTGTATTTAGTAGTGGCATATAATTGTTAGATTAAGAGAAGCCAGGCAATACACAATTGTATTAAAATTTCTACAAGCATGACTATTGGCTTCTTTAAAAATTTCAAACCAATGCTTATTACCTATGATGTGAGTGGATGCTCCAAAATCCACAAACCAGGTTTCAGCCTCATCAATATCAGTAGAAAGAGAAGAATTAGACATAAATAATTTGAGTTCATGATTCTGTTCATTGTCAACAAAGTGCCATGAATGTTTCTTTTGTTTATGCCTCGTTTCGTCAACCCTCTTTTTATAACAATGTTTAACAATGTGACCAGATTTACCACAATAAAAACACTTGGTTCCTAAATGATTTCTGGTTGAAGAGATACTTTTGAATGGCCTTTTCTAAGGTGTACCACCACTCTTCTATCTTCCTGTTAGTTTCCCTTTGAAAGGATTTTTCTTCGCCATCAATGCTAGATCTTCATTCTGAGGCTTCAAATTCATCTTCCTCTCTTCCTCCTGCATCGAAATCCTTGTCAACTCTTCAAAGGTGGGAGCTCTTTCCCTAGCTTCCAACCTTGTAATAAAAAATTGATAATCATCAGTCATACTATTCAAGGTGATCATGACAAGATAAGTGTTCGAAAATTTATCCCCTATATCGCCGAACTTCTCTTTCAGGTCTTTGATTCAAGAGGTTTATGCAACAACATATTCATTCTCCTTCATTGTTATGGAGAGAATCTTACTCTTCAGGAAAAATACTTGCTTTTTGTTCTTTGTCTCATACAGATCCTTAAGGGTTACCCAAATATGATTACCAGATTTTAATTCTGTGATGTGAGGAATGATGTTGTATTTCACTGACATCTTCAATAGCACCTTCACTTTGTTCTCCATCTTCCCCCAATTTTGGATTGTTGTAGTTGTTCCACCTCTGTCTATGATTGACTTCGCTTCATCCCCATTTGTGGTTTCCCACCCACTTAAAACCTTGAGTACTGTCTCCAATTTGAACTTTCAATTTTTGTAATTCAAACCATCAAACCATAGAGCTTATTGCTCTCATTCAAGTAAGCTTTTATAATATGAGAATTCATTGTGGCAGGATCGATCTAAGGATCCACCACAAAATTCTCAATCTCCAAAAATTAAAACACCAACATAACGCCAACGATTTCGGCCACCAAGACATGAGCACCGTCTCAAGAGATTTGGAACTTATTAGACAAGCATACTTTTAAATATTTGCATATATATTTCAAACAAATCACAACATATAATGAACACGAGAGGAATTCCACATGCCTTGTATCAAAAGACTAAGTTATTATATCATTGCGAATTTAAAAACAAGTGATGGTAAAAACGTTGGAAACAAAAAATTTCAAACGATGGCTTATACAAATTTCAAATGGGAAACAACGATTCAACAACAATGCAACGCTACGACGATTACGATCTACCAATGATCCAGCAAGACCAACGATCTGCATGCGATCCTGAAATACGGTATCAACACAGCGTGGAGGCACCGACGTGATGCCAAGATCACGGCCACTGAAAAATTCGATCTCGACTGCACAACAATCCACCAGGATTTCGCCCACAGATCTCAATTCCAATTCCGACCAAAAAAATATGACAGGAGCAACACCACTGTTGCGATCACGGGTCCATGCTCACTGCACCCTTGCTGTAACTGCAACACGGACATGTCTCAGCCTCTACAGCGAATTCGGCTCAATGTTGGAATTAATTGCCAACTGCATGGATATGGCAGCAAATGAACGGGCGGCAGTTCATTTTCGTGGGTGTCCAACAGGCCGGGCAAGCAAAGGACTAAACCCCATCGGAATACTTGTTTATGTCATCAACGAGGAGGCCCAACAAAACATGCGGCAAGGTAAGTCCGCGGGGGTCTATCAAGCAAGGCAGGGGGAGGAGCTTACCCCCTCGGAATGCTTACGTCAACAGCAAGGGGGCCCACATGTTATGCGCCCGCTATACTTTGGGTTTAAACTTTATTTGCCCAGCGTATATATTTTTGAAACAATTTTTTATATAAATGTTTTAAATGTTGTTTGTTTTAAATATGGGTTATATATATTATATATATATATATATATATATATAAACTCAGCACATTGACAAAGCCGTGAAGTATAACTTTTATTACACAACAGTGTACATAAAAAAGGGAATACACAGCAAATGTTATTACACAGGAATTTTAATGCACAGCAGTGCGGGAAGATAAGAAGAACAACTGTGCCAGAAAGTCAAGTTGCTATCAATGCTTATTAGAGCGGTGCTGACAGGAGTAATGAACCATTAAAGATTATCAAGCGGTGATATTTTTAGTGGTTGAGTAAATTTATGGCTGAAGATATTTCTGTTTTGTTATATGCAGAAACAGAGTCATTTGTATAGTAATGTGAGATATATATGCACAGCAGCGTATTGTTAAAAAAATATATAGAGAGACAAAGAATGTGATTTATGCACAGCAGAGTGCATTTTGTAAAAGACAGAGTTGTAATTTTTAATTACAAAGAACAGCAGAAACAGAGTATTTCTCTGTGTGAGACAGAGAAGAGTATTTTGGTCACTGTGTGTGAAGCAGTACCATAGTTTGTAATCTCCCAGCAGTGGAAAGCTAGAAGTATTGTAACAGCAGTTTTTTTTTATATGAAATAGAAATTTTTCTGAGTTGAAAACTCTGTCTGTGAGTGAATTTTTTTTTAGAATTATTCTCTGTGTTAAGGAAGGCAGTCTTCTTGTTTTGGAATTCTGAAAATTCCAACATGGTATCGGAGCCAATCCAGGCTATTTGAAGGTCAAATAAGCTGAAGGAAAGGGGTTCTTAGTTGCAGCAGCTTCTCCAGCAGTGTGAAGACTCAGCCAAAGGAATCCAAAGGTATTTCTCTATAAAATTTGTTGTGTTACTGTTGCAGAACAGTGAGCTATTTTAATACACAGTCAAGTGTTTTTAAATCATAGTTAGAAGTGCAGAATGGCTGGTTCTAGCACAGGTATGGGTATGGGAAATATCCATCTCCCAATGTTTAATGGGAAAAATTATGACTACTGGTCAATAACTATGAGGGCTTTATTTACCTCACAAGAATTATGGGAATTAGTTGAGGATGGCTTTGAAGAGCCAGCAAATGAAGCAGAGTTTTTTCTTTTAACTCAGGCAGGAAGAGAACAGTTGAAGAACAATAGGAAGAAAGATGCCAAGGCTCTTTTCTTCTTGTATCAAGCAGTGCATGAGAGTGTGTTTCCAAGGATAGCAGCAGCCAAGAAATCTAGTGAAGCATGGGAAACTCTCAAGACAGCTTATCAAGGCATGGAAAGAGTGAAGACAACAAAACTTCAATTGTTGAGGAGACACTTTGAGACTCTCTGTATGAAAGAGTCAGATAACATTGACTCATTCTTCACTCATGTGATTGGAATGGTCACTCAAATCAGATCTCATGGAGAGACTCTTGAGGACAAGAGGATTGTGGAAAAACTCTTGAGAAGCTTACCCTCAAGATTCGATGTGATTGTCACCACCATAGAAGAGACAAGAGATCTCACAAAGTTTTCAGTGGATGAACTACATGCATCACTGATTACGCATGAACAGAGATTGGGTAGGAGTGAGAACTCATCTCTTGAACATGCTTTTAAGTCCCAGATGTCTTTCGGAAGAGGAAGAGGGCAAGGCAAAGGAAGAGGAAGAGGCAGAAGCCAAAACAGAGGTGGAAGTAACAGTCCAGCAAATGCTCAAGGAAGGGGCAGCAATCCAAATCAGCATCAAGGCCAAGGCAGCAGCCAACAGAATGGTCAGCAGAATGCACAAGGACAAAGGTATGACAAATCCAATGTCCAATGTTACAATTGTAAAAAATATGGTCATTATGCTAATGAATGTAGAAAAAAGAAGCAGAATGATATGAGAAGTGAAACTAGTGCAAATTTCACAAAAGAAAATATCAGTCAAAGTAATTTGTTTTTAGCTTGTAATATGGCTGAAGAAAAGAGTGAAGACTTATGGTTTCTAGACTCTGGTTGTAGTAACCATATGACAGGAAACTTAGCAATGTTTTCTATGTTAGATGAAAGTGTGCAGTCACAAGTCACACTAGGAACTGATAGCAAAGTTTCTGTTTTGGGAAAAGGAGATGTAAATGTTTTAACAAGATTAGGTGCAAGGAAAACCATAGCAGATGTTTATTATGTTCCAGGAATGAAGTGTAACCTCTTAAGTGTTGGACAGCTTGTCCATAAGGGGTATAATGTTTTCTTTGATAATGAAGTTTGTACCATCATGGATAAACCACCCAGCAATCAGTGTATTGCTGAAGTAAAGATGACAAGGAACAGGATGTTCCCTCTCAGAATGAGAGCAGACTTGAAAAATGGTGAAGAGAAAGCAGCAGTTGCACAGGAGACTTACCAAAGCGAACCAAAGGATGATAATTGGTTATAGCACTTGAGATTTGGACATCTCAACTTTGGAGGTCTTAATTTGTTGAACAGAAAAGGAATGGTAAGTGGTTTACCATTGATAGAGAAACCGGACAGCCTTTGTGAAGGTTGTATTCTTGGGAAACAACAAAGAGAAAGTTTTCCTTCCGGGAAAAGCATAAGGGCAAAAGCACCCTTAGAAATTGTCCACTCGGATGTATGTGGACCGATGCAAACTCCATCACTTGCTAGCAGCCACTATGTCTTAACATTCATAGATGATTTTACAAGAAAAACTTGGGTTTACTTTTTGAAAAAGAAAAGTGAAGTGTTTGAAAAATTCCGCAATTTCAAAGCACTTGTTGAGAACCAGAGTGGGCTGCATATCAAGGTCTTAAGGACTGACAGAGGAGGTGAGTATATATCTAAAGATTTTCTACGTTTTTGTAGAGAAAATGGTATTCATAAACAGTTTACAACTAGATATACTCCGCAGCAAAATGGAGTGGCCAAAAGGAAGAACCGAACCATAATGGACATGGCGAGGAGTATGTTAAAGGCAAATCACTTGCCTAATGATTATTGGACTGAAGTTGTACATTGTGCAGCGTATATCTTGAACAGGTGTCCTACAAAAGCAGTTATGAACAAAGTGCCGGAAGAGGCATGGAGTGGCGCAAAGCAAGGTGTCACACATATGAAGGTTTTCGGATGTGTGGCTTATGCACACATTCCGGATTAGCTAAGAAAGAAGTTGGACAGTAAGGGGGAGAAGTGTATTTTCATTGGATACAGTGAGGAATCCAAGGCATACAGGTTATATAACCCATCCAGCAAGAAGTTTCTTGTGAGCAGGGATGTTCAGTTCATTGAAGAGGAAGCTTGGGATGGAAGCATAGAGAAAACAGTGAATGTAAAACACTGTTTATCTCATGATGAGAATGATGATGAGGTGGCTGAAATACATCCCCAAACAGCAACACCAACACCGCAAAGTACACCCTTGAGGAGAAATGAAAGTGCTTCTCCAAGCACACCACAAGGAGGAAATTCAAGTGCTTCTTCAAGCACTTGTACACCTACTGAAAGAGGTAAGAAATTCAGAAGTCTGAAATATATTTATGAACAAGATATAGCTAATGAAGGTATAAATTCTTTGTTTGCTTTATATTGTCATGTTGATGATCCTGTTCATTTCGAAGAAGCTATCAAGGATAGAAAATGGATAGAAGCTATGGATGATGAAATAAATGCCATAGAGAGGAACAAAACTTGGGATTTGGTTGAACTCCCAAAAGGTAAAGATGTCATTGGTGTTAAATGGGTCTACAAGACCAAGAGTAATGCTGAAGGCAAGATAGAGAGACACAAGGCAAGGCCTGTTGTCAAAGGCTATAAGCAGAAGCATGGCATAGATTATGAGGAAACTTTCGCACCGGTTGCAAGAATGGAAACCGTGAGAGCAGTGTTGTCTATTGCAACACAAAACAAATGGAAAGTTTACCAAATGGACGTGAAGTCAGCATTCCTGAATGGAGTGTTAATGGAAGAGGTTTACATAGATCAACCTCTCGGCTATGAAAAGAAAGGCCAAGAGCACAAAGTGTGCAAGTTGAAGAAAGCTCTTTATGGGCTGAAGCAAGCGCCAAGAGCATGGTACAGTAGGATAGATTCCTATCTACTAGAAAATGGTTTTGAGAAGTGTGAGGCAAAACCCACCCTCTACATCAAAGAACAAGATGGTAAAATTTTGATTGTAGTCTTATATGTTGATGATGTTATTTTTACAGGTAATGATGATTGCCTTATTGAACATTTTAAAACAGTCATGAAGGAAGAATTTGAAATGAATGACATGGGTTTGTTGAGATACTTCTTGGGAATAGAAGTAGAACAAGATGAAAATGGGATTTTCATCTCACAGGCAAAGTATGTTAATGAAGTTCTTGAAAGATTTAACATGCAGGAAAGCAAAGCAGCAATCACTCCCACAGTAATGGGATTAAAACTCAGCAGAGAGGACAACAGCAAGGATTTTGATCCTAGTTTGTACAAGAGCATAGTTGGCAGCCTTATGTACTTGACTGCAACTAGGCCGGACATAATGCATGCTGTTAGTTTGATTTCCAGGTTCATGGAAAAGCCAAAGGATACACATTGGCAAGCAGAAAAAAGAATTTTGAGGTATGTTAAAGGTACAAAGAAATTTGGTATTTTTTATACTACTTCAGAAAATTCAGATTTAGTTGGATACACGGATAGTGATTAGGCTGGAAGTGTAGATGATCGGAAGAGCACTTCCGGTTATGTTTTTCATATGGGTTCAGGAGCCATTTCATGGGCTTCTAAGAAACAGGCCGTTGTAGCATTATCTACAGCAGAAGCAGAATATGTGGCAGCTACAACAGCAGCGTGTCAAGCAGTTTGGATGAGAAAAATGTTGAGAAGCTTATGTCAAGAACAGGCAAAAGGGACAGTGGTTTATTGTGACAATAGCTCAGCTATTGCATTGTCTAAAAATTCTGTTTTTCATAAAAGGACAAAGCACATTGACACCAAGTTTCATTTCATACGGGAATTGGTTATCAATGGCGAGATTGTTTTGCAGCATTGCAGAACGGAGGATCAATTTGCAGATATTCTCACAAAGCCACTACAGCAGAAAAGCTTTGAACATTTCAGAAAATGCTTGGATATGCAGAAAAACCCAGCAGTTGAAATTAAGGGGGAGTGTTGGAATTAATTGCCAACTGCACGGATATGGCAGCAAATGAACGGGCGGCAGTTCATTTCCGTGGGGGTCCAACAGGCCGGGCAGGCAAAGGACTAAACCCCATCGGAATACTTGTTTATGTCATCAACGAGGAGGCCCAACAAAACATGCGGCAAGGTAAGTCTGCGGGGGTCTATCAAGCAAGGCAGGGGGAGGAGCTTACCCCCTCGGAATGCTTACGTCAACAGCAAGGGGGCCCACATGTTATGCGCCCGCTATACTTTGGGTTTAAAATTTATTTGCCCAGCGTATATATTTTTGAAACAGTTTTTTATATAAATGTTTTAAATGTTGTTTGTTTTAAATATGGGTTATATATATATATATATATATATAAACTCAGCACATTGACAAAGCCGTGAAGTATAACTTTTATTACACAGCAGTGTACATAAAAAAGGGAATACACAGCAAATGTTATTACACAGGATTTTTAATGCACAGCAGTGCGGGAAGATAAGAAGAAAAACTGTGCCAGAAAGTCAAGTTGCTATCAATTCTTATTAGAGCGGTGCTGACAGGAGTAATGAACCATTAAAGATTATCAAGCGGTGATATTTTTAGTGGTTGAGTAAATTTATGGCTGAAGATATTTCTGTTTTGTTATATGCAGAAACAGAGTCATTTGTATAGTAATGTGAGATATATATGCACAACAGCGTATTGTTAAAAAAATATATAGAGAGACAGAGAATGTGATTTATGCACAGCAGAGTGCATTTTGTAAAAGACAGAGTTGTAATTTTTAATTACAAAGAACAGCAGAAACAGAGTATTTCTCTGTGTGAGACAGAGAAGAGTATTTTGGTCACTGTGTGTGAAGAAGTACCATAGTTTGTAATCTCCCAGCAGTGGAAAGCTAGAAGTATTGTAACAACAGTTTTTTTTTATATGAAATAGAAATTTTTCTGAGTTGAGAAACTCTGTCTGTGAGTGATTTTTTTTTGTATTATTCTCTGTGTTAAAGAGGGACTGTTTATTGTTTTGGAATTCTGAAAATTCCAACAATACACACACCGACAATCTACTTCTAGCGTGGAGGTCTTCTGGTTGATCACATTCCCAAGGTTCCACTACGGTACGCTGCCACGCTTACTCACATAATCCACATCACAGTTCACCGCACCATCACACCACTAATCGATCCACTTGATCTTGATTTTAAGCCATGTCACAACGATTTCAAGGAAACAATGACTTCATCGATTTTCACAACACCGACACATGATTCAGATGTTGGGTCCACGCTTCCTAGGTATGCTCATTCATGGTCGATTAGCACGCGAAAGAGCCTCAAACCCACGAGAACCTCTCACTAATTCTCCTTTTAACAACGCGTAAATTATATCAAAATTCTGCGCTCCTCCAATGTGCATTAGAGAAAAAAATGTTGTGTCCCTCGAGCCACTCAGGCTACATTGATGCCACTAAGGCACGTGATTCTTCTACTTAGTAACTCCAGCCATTAAGAAACACTCCAGCCACTAAGGCACTCATTTTAGCCAAAAAGACACTCACGAGCCATTTAGGCTTACTAGATTTGGTACCATGTTAAAAAATTAAGGAAGACAAATCTCATAATCTAAAACTAGCAAGTCAGATTTGTGGAAGTAGAGAATGCTCTATTCAATATATATAAGTTTACATCATTTTATGTAGATTAGAACTCACTCCTAGGAAATAGGAACTAATCCTAATCTAGGACACTTGCACAAATGTGAAACAAAATATCTCCAATAATACATATTCTACATTATATTCAACTATTTGAACATACAAGTCACGAAACATTAAATATCTCCCCCTTTTTTGAGATATCTAATGCAAGGTTCGGCATGGGTTTTAATGCAAGCCTTTAATGAAAATTTCAATGCAATTCTGCAACCCCACTCACACAGGATCTATGAATGTGTTTCCCTTGTGGCTATTCCATGAATAGGGGTCCATAACTTTATGGTGATTTATTTCTATTGAATTCTCTATACCTTAGCAAAATAATGTTGATTAGAAATTGACCAATGATTCTAGTCTCCATAATTCAACACATACAATGAATTCAATTTCACATAGACTTCAACAAGATTTCTCTTCCCAATTCATGTCCATAGGCACCTATTTCTACCAACAAAAATTCCTCTCTTTTACATAGATTAATTTCTCTTAAGAAGTGTGATTCATGTCTAATCAATAGTTATATGAATTGTCACTTTAATTCCCTGGAGATACACACTATAAATATATGAATACATACAATATTCTTCCACCTCTGTCAAACCATAATTCTCTCTATTCCTCAACATGAGATGGTTTCCATTCATTCATGATAGAGTGTAACTAGATCTATATCATTTTCAGTATGCACATAGAAGTAAAATCCAACTTAATTCCAGATTACATGTAGGTATCATAATTCTTCATTCACACGTACATAAAGACTATCATCAACATAAGGATGATTTCAATCACTTTCAAAAAAATTGTACATACAAAAAACTTATCCTTTCTCTTTATGGTATGATTCTATATTCATTTGACCATTAGATTTTCCCTCAGGCTTAGGATGATACAATTTTTCGAAAAAAAATATACTTTCCTAGATCCATCAATTACTCCAAGATTTATTCCCTAAATCTCTCATGACCCAAAAGAAATATTCACTAGATAAAAATCTTATCTATTCAATCTTATCTCTATCTATAGTTCTAAAATAATTTTTATATGCACATGGAATGTGCAGAGATACTAATGATAAAACAATTCATTGCATTTATTATTAACATAGATGTACATCTATAATACAGTCTTGGGACCTTTGGACTCACCTTTCAAGGTCTCTTGGACTTCCTTTGACTATCCAACTCCCACACCAACCCTTAGAGCATTAGGTGTCTAACATTACGTGCCTTAATCCGAAGGGATATGCATGAGTCCAAGAGGAGAGATGTAATAAAAAATGTGACAAAATGCATGGCAACACTAGGCTGATTTTGCTCTCTGAAACGTTTGCGTAAGGAGATGGTTTAATGATGAACACCAACAGTGGAATTCTTAGTGCAGTTCCCGGAACACTTCCAAATCTGATAAGAAGTTGAAGTCCTTTGTTAGAGGAAGTGATCCTAATGCTTTTAATAGGGAGACTTTCAACTTGGAAAAGGGATGTTTGTAACCTGCAGAAAAATGGAGAACCTAAACTGAAAAAGGGAGGTATCAACCTGTGGTGGTTGAAGGATGACCACCAACTCTAGAATCCTTAATGCAATTCATGGAACTCTTCCAAAATTGGAAAGAAGTTGAAGTATTCTGCTAGAGGAAGTGTCCTAAATTCTTTGAAGAGGGATAATCTTAACCTAAAAAGGGAGGTCTGAACCTTGCATAGATGGTTTAACGTTGACCAACAACCCAAGACATGCTTAGGGGGATCTTTGTCTCTGGAAACAACCTTGAATCTGGTATGGTAGGTTGTGGCTCAGGCTCACTTGATGTCATTAGGGGAATTTTTAGGTCTAAAATAGGCCTCCTAAGGAAATAATAAAATAATAACTAAACCAATAAAATAATATTTATAAATTTGCAATTCACTTTTTGCATCGAAATCCATGTAACCATGGTTAAATTCAATTCAAAAGTTGTACCAAAATAAAATTAATAAAAAAATGTATTGAGGTGACTATAAATAAAAATGAGTTTTTTAAGAAAGAGTCATTATCATTGTACAATTAATGCATTTGTCTTTTGTACTTAAATAACTTAAAATAAAATATAAATATAAATTCTTAAATTGTTAATTATAGAATATACTATTAATTAAAATTTATATTTTTTAAATTATATAATAAAATGTAATTAATATACTATATAAAAATAATATAATATAATCTAATATTTATTGTAAAGTGTGTAAAATAATATTTTTTGAAAAAGTGTGTAAATACATGAAGATTGTATAGGTATATCATTGTTTCTTTCAAAAAATATGAATTGACAATAATAAAATTTTATTCAAAAAATGTGAAATAACATTTATTATGAGTACTTTACTTTATGACTTTAAAATTGGTTAGAGCACTACCATAGTTAACCATGAGTTTTTATCAACCATTGAGAATGTGACAAGTAAGTACCTTTAACTCAAACAATGCCACCTCAACCATGATGTCATCCCCTAAAATGTGATTGGCTCTCATAAAGTGAATTTTGATAGTAAATTTTCCTTAGGAGGCCCATTTTAGACCTCAAAATTCCCCTAATGGGCTTTGAAACTTGTAGAGGACCAACACTTCCCCCCTGTTAGATACAAGGTGAGATAATGGTGAAAACTAAACTTCAAGAATTTTTAATACTCTAGAAGAAATTATGACATATGTCTAAAATACCTCCTTGGTTGTTGAATCCCATTGCCAAGAAGTGATCCATCCAAGATGAATCTTTGTTCTTGAAGGAGGCTTGTTTCTTAATCACATGAGTGAATAATGAGTGGTTTTATGACAATGCTCACATGGATGAATATCAAAACATTTATCATTCATATGGCCAGCTAGGTCACAATGTTGGCATATAACATTATGTTGTTATTGATGTGGAAGAGGCACAGAATCTGGAACAACTGAAGGTGAATTTTCATGAAGAAATTTGTTATCACACTCAAAATTTTGCAAAGGTTTCTTTGATAGGCTCTTCCTAGTTTTTGTGTTATGTCCATTTAGATCATGAAATTGATAAAGGAAGGGTGGAAACAATTTCTATCATAAGGCTAAAAATCATCATAAACCATGTCTTGTCAATCATTTGTCATTGCATATCATCTCAAGGTTCTTTTTTAAACTTCACTATCAACTTGTCTATTTTTACCGGATTTCGTAGTGCACATAACTATGATATGACAGTTTGCACTACGGAAACACCTAAAATTTCCATAGTGAATCAATCAGATTTTAAACTGCTTGTGCTACAGAATCATGATTTTCTGCAGGAGACAAAGGTCTGAATGACATGCCTTTTTTTCATTGGTTTAGGTAAAAGTGGGGTTTTTCCAGTTATTTATGGTAGTCATCATCATTTTATATCATGATTGTTGCACTTTCATTCCCACTTTCACCTTTATTCTTCATCTTTTCCACTATTAGGTCTTAACTTTGTTTTAATATATTTCCACTCAATCCTTCCCTATAATTAGTTGATTCAGTTCCTACCCGTCATAGTCAGTTTTGATATTTTTCATGCATTATTCTACTGTCGCCAAAGGAGGTTCATCTTTATCCCAAATCAGCTCTCTGTCCATCCTTCTATTTGCAGGTGTCACAACAGTGAAGTAGGTGAGCAGTATAAAGAGGATGGCAACCAAGAAGAAGGTACATAAGGGAGGTTCTTGTATGAGGTTCGAACCAATGGACCTGAAGTTGTTGAACAAGGAACCCAATTTCACTGAAGCCTTCCGAAATGCAGGATGTATGAGATTATACCAGAAGTTGCAAGGCTTTCCTGTTCAAATATCAAAGGATTTTGCAATAAGCTTCACTGGCACAACATCTAAAGTAGGAATGCTTAACTTTGTCATCTCCCCTGAGACAATAGCCCAAGCTACAAAGATCCCAAGACAAGGTGAAGAGTGGTTTAAGTCCACTAAATTCAAGCTACAAAATTGTGATGAATTCATTAAGGTTGAATATGTTGGAACTAACATAGTTGCTGGGATTCCAAGAACATATTTGAAAGAAGACTACTATAAACTGCTAATGATCATTCAGAAGTATTTCACTTGTGAAGGGAGTTTCCACATGGTGTACCAATATCACTTCAAGCTTCTGCTTCATTTCACTAGTAAGAAAGCCATTGATCTTCCTTTTTACCTGTTTAGAAGCTTGAATAACATGGAAAATAAGGTGCAGGCTAGGCCAAAAAATAATGATACATTTGTGTTTCATCATGGTCTTATTAAGCTATTAGTGTTGGAGGAATTAGGAAAAATAAATAGAGATTGGTCTTATTTTCTCTTTCTTAATGGATATGAAGTTGATGCAGTGACTCCTAAGAAGACTCCTAAAACTAAGTACACTCACTCAATTCAGAATGAGTAGCGTGTTAATGAGACAGAGGTAGAAAATCAATAAAAAAAGCATATAGTACATCCCATGAATATTGAAGAAGAGCCAATGGAGATTGATATAGGACATGCACAAGAGACACCGGTCCCACTATAAGCACCTGCAAGAAAAAAACCAAAACGCAGTAGCAAGAATAAAAAAGAAGGGATGACAAGGAGTAAAACAAAATATCAATCAATTGAGAAAGGTAATTTGGAAGCAATCCTTCAAGCTATAGATGTAGAAGAATCCCCAGTATTCGAGGTTGTTGATGTAGGAGGGAGCAGAAAGCAAAAGAAGGTTATCACTACCAAAAAGTTTGACTTCACTGGAGAAGAGGCCGAGTTTGTCTTCCAACCAAGAAAACCATTGACTAGATCACATCTGCCCAAAGATGTTATGTCTCAAGCTAATGATAATGGAAAGCAACCTTTGGTACAAGAAATTATTGATCTCTCTCTAGTAAAGGAATTTATCATTGTGCAAATAAAAGGAAAGGAGAAGGTGGTTGAAAAATCAGAAATGGAGCTCCTCACAGAACAACTAAGAGAATCAAGAGAAGAAATAGTTGAGTTAAAATTGGATATAGAGAAACACAAGACTAAAAATATTGAGTTTTATCAGATGATGGAGAAATGGAACAATGAATTTTCAAATTTTGAAGGATCCATAAGTGATGGTAAAATAATTTTGAAAATAACCCAACCCCTAAGGCTTTTGGCCAAACATGCCAGAAAGGGGAATATGCACTTGCAAGCTGAAAGAAGATCATTGCAGAATCAAGTAAAGGAACTTCGAGAATTAATGGAAATGAAATAGGCTGAATTAAAAAGGAGAGGCATGAAAATTACAATCATTAATGAGCCTAATGACATTCAAGCTTTAGAGAAGGATAAAACTACCATGGTTTGAGGAGGGTAAATTCTTGTCAGTTTTGAAGATGTCATCTAGCTATTTCTACTCATAAAAAGGTGAAATTTTTGAAAAAGGAGCTATTTCCTACGTTTCTGATAGATTAGGCATTTTCGTAGCACCTACCAGGCTTGAAGCCCAAAACTCACTATGAGATTTCTTGTTAGCTCCCTATATTACTAGTATAGTCCCTTATTGTTGCTAGTGTAACCCCCTTACTGTTATTGTTGTTGTGCCCTTAAATTATTATTTTTAGGTCGGCTAGGATTACATTGTGGCCCCATGGACTCCTATATATAGAAAAGAGGTTTTTTCATTTGTATCATCCAAGAATTGTTCATTTATGTAATTTATTGGAGGTTTCCCCCTCGAAATGGCTTATTTAGAAGGCGTTGATCTTTCTTTTCTTCTATTTTTGGAGTTGGTTTCCCAAAATTTTGTATCAGAGCTTTGCATTCTAGTGGCTTGCTGCTCTAAACATGTCATCATGGAATTTTCTCTATAAATTGTTTTCTATGAAGGTTCAGAAGCTAAAAATTTTAGTGTATGAAGTTGAAATACTGAGGAACATCTTCACAAAATTTCATAGCTTGGTGCACAATATTTTCGGAGATATGGTCTGTGGAAGTTAGGGATTTTTGAGGCTTCCAAATTTCATCTCAAAGAGGTGATCGTGGGAAGATATTCGTAAGTCTCTCTTCGAGCATCGGATTGGAGTGCTTTAAAAAGTGGCCACAATTACACAGAGTGTAGTTTCGTTTCTATCAATTTCAGAGCCGAAGGAGGAAACAGTGACACATGGAAAGTCATACAAGTTTGCGCTACTGAACTAGTCCATAATTAGGTCATTGTGGGAGATTGGAAATAACATTGTCTTGAGGAATTCAAATCAGGTCAGACATGTGGCATTCGAAAGAGGATTCAGAGGGCTACTGTAGGGCCAAATTTCAGATATTAAAGTTTTGAAATAATAGAGATAATTCAGTTTCAATACCGAGCTCCTCAAAATCAAGAAAAAGGTGTGTATTGTTTTCCGAATTGCAAAATTCTTATGTAAAAAATTAGTTTGAAGTGATTCCAAGGGCCTATTGAGCATATATTTCAGTATTGGGTTCTGAAATGCCTCCTAAAAAGAATTCAACACCCATTAAGCCCTAAGAATAGTTTACCATGACTCATGAAGATGAATAATTACAACATTATCTATCAAAATTACAAGAGCAAGTGCACCAAATTTCGCTCTCGCAAAGAGAAACAAAAAATGAAATGGAAGTTTTGAAGAAAGGCGTGGAAGCGAATATGGATGCTTTGAAGAAATTTTTTGAAGCTAAGATGGAAGGCGTGGAAGCTAAGATGGAGGACATGGAAGAAAAAATGAAAGACAACATGGAAAACATGAAGAATGATCTAAAAGCGGACATGGAAGGTTTGACAAAGTTGATACAAGAAATGGTTCCTAATGGCGAAAATATAGCAGAGGAAACTCATGATGAGAACAAAATAAATGTTAATCATGATTTCATAAAATCTAATGTTGGATTGAAGAACCACATTATTCCAAAGATGGATATGAGGAAGTTTGATGGAAAGGATCCCGTAACATGGATACTACATATGGAGCAATATTTTGATATCAATAATGTGCAAAACACACAAAAGGTATGCATTGCAACTTTATATTTAGAGAAAAATACATTTGTATGGTATCGATGGTTTTTCTCCCGTAAAAAAATGTCCCTTGGTTAGTTTTTACGGAGGAAATGATATCACATTATGGGGATACAAAGAGAAACACCTTCTTTAGCCAATTGATAAATCTCAAACTAAAGGGTTCAGTGGCGGAGCACATTGAGGACTTCCAAAAATTGAATATAAGGGTAACTGATATTCCAGAGGAACACATGATTGATGTCTTCATAGGGACTTGTTGTATGGTACAACAACCCTCCCCATTTCAAAATTTTAGAATAAATTTTGTTTAGAAATAGGTCCCCTTTCTTTTGAGATAAAATAAAAGACTTTGAGGAAATCCGATTATTTTATATAAAACAATAAAAATATTCATTGTTTAAAAGTCATATATTGCATATCGCATATATCAAATACAAGTGAACAAATGTGACATTAAAACTTTTCCGATCAGATGAACTATCAAGTCTTATATCGCATCGGCACAAATCATAGAAGTATTCATGTTAAAAAGTCCAATGTGATAAATTAAATCGCAATTGCAAAACGGTAGGGTCTTAAAGGTTTCACTTTTGTTTTTCAAAACCCCAATGCGATGTAACCTATTGCAATCACATTCGGAAGAGGATAACCTTCATTTGGTCTATTGTAAAACTCCGATGTGATGCAATTCATCGCAATCGCACTTCAAATAAGAAACATCATATTTATTTGATTTATAAAATCCTGATGCGATACTACTTATCGCAAATCACATTTCTAAGAGGATACCCTTCATTCAGTCTATTTCATAAGCACCAATGCGATGCGATTCATCGTAATCACATTTCGTAGGAACAACATCACGTCTACTTATTCTGCAAAACTCTGATGCGATGGACCCCACCATCATCGGCATCGCAAATCAGCAGAAATCGTATACAACTTAATTCCTTTTGGAATGTCCGATGCAATATACTATCATCGCAATCGCAAATCGGCGGAACATATGAGATGATATTTGATTCCCTTTTGAAACCCCCGATGCGATGGATAGATAGTCTTTTCTTATCGCTGTTTGCACCGCGCATATATTATTTATTAATTGCAATCGGAAAATCCAAAAGGAAAAGTTTCACGTTAGCATTTCAATATCGCTGATCTCCAATTTGTACGATAATCATTAATTATAAAATCAAATGAATTATGGTGATCGATTCTAATGTGAATGCGTGGATGTGACTCTTATGGAGGGAATTTAAGTTTAATACGAGTTAATCAATTAGGATCATTAATAAAAATCCTTTCACATAGTTGTTCTTCTAACTTCATTCCTTCCCGTTCTGAAAGGTTTTTTTTTCATTTGTAGAGCCATAGACCATCCAACCCTCTCATTCGCCTAGCCAGTGAAATGATACCATACAGGAAAATGTCTAAGAAATTTAAGAAAGAAAGAACTGCTACTGCCGCAAAGAATGTTGTCACTCCCACAGTACCAAAAGAAAAACCAGCTAAAATCAAGTTGGTTACAGATACGGCATGCCAAGGTCTCGGGAAGCTTTCGTGGGAAGAAGTGTATAATTTGACTGAAGTAGAAAGACCCACTATAACAGAGGTAAAAGCAATAGTACTAGATGAAGAAGACTCAGATTCTGATTCTGAGACTCCTCTCAAAGAACTTGCAAATTCTTTCCTTCACAGAATTGCGGCTTGGGCGAATATGTTCCCCTATTATTATGTAGTGCAATGGATGATAGAAAATACCACAATTACAAATAGAACCTTTTTCTCAGCCGCGGGAGCAAGTTTTGGGTCTTTTAGAGTGGAAGATATTAAAGCGATGTATCATCTCCCAAATCCATAAAAGGTCTACAACAAAGCTTTCATAGCAAATTTCTCCATAAGAAATGAAGTTCAATCAGACCCTATTAAGGATTGGAGATGAGCTCTAGAGAAACATAAAAATGAAGCATCAGGTATGTACTCCGTGGAGTCTCTTGCACCACCATATTGTTATGCTGCTGTAATTATGTGTAGACTCTTTGGGAATGACAATTCTGCGAGGTTTTCAAATCATATGGTACCCCTTATTCATGCTACTATAAATTCTGAAATTATGGATTGGTCAGTTATCCTTTTTGACATGATAGCTAATAGAATTCTAGAATATAGAAAGGATAAAGACACTGGAAATACAACTCCTTTTCATTTATGTGTCTATATCTTAGATTCCCTATGTTTCAATTCATAATTTCTTATTCTAGGTTGGAGATGGACTCCATAGGAACCTATTCCGATCCACGTTTATCATAAACTCTTGTGGAAGGTCCATTTTAAAATTCATGTATATAGGATTTGTCACAGTTTTTTATTGCCTATCTATCACGCCATTTTTAACCTGTTTCCTCCCCGGCTCTCTAAAAAAGAAAATAATGATATATCCCTTATTGGAAATTGGTTTGGAGAAGAAATATTTATCTATATCAAATTTTTTGCAAGAATTGTAGAACCCCATATCTTACCTCTATATGTCCTTGACAAATTGTTAGCCCAAGAAATTTCTTACCAGTTGACAGAAAGAGGGATGTCAAGATGTTTAAAGAATGCCAAAAAATTAATGTGGCCTACCTTCCCCTTTCATTGTGGAAATTGTACTTTGAATGATTTCAAACATGCTGAGAAGGAAGTCATTAAAATAAGAGATCTTAAGCTTTCAGCTGTCCCAGGGAGACAATATGATCCAAATAAAGTAGCTTTCGATTTTACAAATTTGGTTCAAATTGCTAGGTTTGAGCATGAATCTAATGAATTTGATGATTTGTTTGTCTCTATTGTGAAATTTTCCCAAGTTTATGACTTGGCCAAATCCAAGTTTCAAGTAGAAGATATGAAGAAATTTTTGCAGTTCAAAAGTCAAAGATCGCTGAAAGCTCCCCTTGACCAGCTAAGGATTCCTTTACAAGAAGCTAAAAATATAGAAACTGAACAAAAGAAAAGGAAGAAATAGCTAGCAAGACAGATAAAGAAGTGTCTACCAGTAAATTTGATATGCATACTGAGAAGGAAAATATGGCCGGCAAACTTGATGTTCAGGCAAAAAAGGAGAATACAGTTAACAAAAATGATATGCAGTCTGAAGAAATAAATACAAATGATAAACCCAATGATCAACTTGAAAAAGAAACAACCACATAAAGAGTGGTAAATTCTGCTGAAATTATTGTTAGTCCCCAATTTCTAAGACAATATGAGAAATTTGAACAACAAGTTGGAGGACAAAATAATCCTCAAGTTGATAGTTTGAATAACCAACATATGGAGATTATCCCTGAACATCCATTAGAAGAAATTGTGTTGAAAATTGAAGAAATCCCTCCTCTGTATATATTTTATAGTCCTAAGCATAGGGCTTTTGTCAAGAAACAAAGGAGAAGAAGGAGGATGGATCAAGAATCACTTTCATCCCCGCAGGTTGAATTCATGAATATTGTATGGAAGAATAATGAGGTAGATCCTTCAGAGGATCTTACCAAATTATCACAATATGCAAGTGCCTACAGTGCAGCCACTATAGATAAACATGCTGAATTCAATCAAATGATCAAGCAAAAAGACTCACAAATAGCAATGCTAGAAGAAAAGACAACAAATGATCAGCAAAAGATAATGTAGTTGGAGCAGTAGTTAGCAGAATAAAAACTCAGATTCAAATAGCTGGAAGAATAGCTGAGTGTGGAAAAGAAAAATCTTGATTAATAAGCTTTGAATAAGCAACAACATTTGTCCCAAGAGGTGTCCAAGTTACAAACCTTGCTGCAAAATGAGAAAACTGCAAAAGAAGAGCAAGAAAAAATATTTCAAGAAAGATTGGATAAATTTAAGGATTATCCTAAAATTGACCAATTTAAAACTGAAGCTCTGGAAACAAACAAGTTATTGTCTGAGTAGTTAGATGATCTCTGTCAAAGGATTGCACAAGCAGAGCCTTTATGTGAAATAAAATCTTCCCTTATTGATCAATCAGTCAGCCTCAGACTTGAATTTGAGAATGCAGATGACAAGATATCAGAGTTTCTTTCATGGAAAAAATAAGAAGAAGGAAAGAACGCAAATCTTCCCGGGATCGAAGAAAGACATAAAGAAATTTTATTTTCTGAATGGGAAAAATAGTTGATTAAAGAAGAACAAGCTACATCGAGGGCGAGAGCTATGATGAACAATCTAACACAATTAGTTAATGATAGCTTATATGCTATTAATTTAATTTCAGATTGTATTCCAGGTAAATTACCAAAGGTGAAAGAAACTGATACCAGGTGGAAGTAGGAATTAATCAACAAGAATCAGAAAATAAACAAAATTCAGGAAATTTCATGCGATGTCATGTGGACATATTTAATTAAACCACACAGTCAACAGACAAAAATCAAATTCCATTCAAATGCCATCAATTGCATCATTCCAAAGTTATCCGATGCCACGTACACTGGTCAGTTGCATTCAAGGCTGAGTAATCAAACCAAAGTCAAGGATATGCTCAAAATCTACGATCTCAACACATTGAATACATGAGAAAATCAATGAATCTATTTTATTTGGATATCGCAAGTCTTTTTCAGGATCTCCGATGATAGTTTCTAGCATAGATTATAGATAATCTATTTTTTTAATTGCTTATTTCATCCCCTTTCATGCATTTAGAGAGGGGTCCTGAATTTGTAATAATTTTGGCCTGGATGATACATTTATGTACTCCATTGACTACTTTATTTTCATAAAGGATCACATCCTGTGATTTATGGCGAATTATCTTTAAGAATTTCATTTCTGTATCTTGGAGGTTGTTTTAAGTTAAAGCACAGGATCCGGATATTGAATTGCATCAAGAAAATATCTCAATGAATCTAGTATTTCTATCGATTTACTATTATTTTCTTTATGTTATGAAGTATTCCCTTTCAAATTTTCTATCATTTATATATCCTTGTTTTCACAAATATTTCTTTATCATATCATTTTTGAAGATATAGAAATATTCCTCTATCATAGTATATGCAAATGATATATAGAATTATGATGCGATGTGTTATTATAACTCTGTTTAATTTATTAAACAGAGTTATCATTATATGATATTGCATCTTTCTGTTGAATAATAATACATTTTCATGGTTATTTGTTTAACTGAAACCATCTTTAAGTCATATTCATACTTAATGCCCGGGTTACTTTTAGAATTATTTGCATGTTATAATTTATGTTAGATAGATTATTTTAATCAGTTAGTTTGGTTATTCACTTATACAAACACTCCATTACCAATCTATTCACTATTAGGAAACTGGTCCTATAAATGCAGTCAGAGCCACCACACCAAACGGAAAAGAGCTGTCCTAAGGTCCCGACCGGGTGATTTTCCCCCAATGTTTGAAGCAGTGATTTTCGAGGCTTCAAAATTTTTGGCACTAGAAGGAGGGCCTAAGCTATGAATGGCAAGTAAATCCAAATCTACAGGCCTTTCTAAGAGCAATTCACCCTCATCACCTTCTTCAATTTCTTCTACATCTCAAATCTCTAGGGAAGAAATTGACAGAAATGTTCAAAGACCCACTACCAAATTCTCAAATCAATCAGACAATCAACCTCCCGAGTCCCCTAAAATAAAAGCTTTAGTTCATAAACTCCAAGGGTTCTCATTATCATTAGAAGAGTCTAAAATATCCAAAGGTAGTGTTACTTCACAATTTGTCTCTTCGAGACCTCTCACTAGGTCTCAAAGTGAAAAACTTGGTATTCCTCCAAGGGAATTTCATTTACCAAGTCGAGTTAAGACCAGAAAAACATACTTGGAATCAGGTGGTGATATCATTTCTTCATCGCAAACCCACTCATCTACTTCCCAGATTCAAACCCAGAAGAGTATAGTTATTCCAACAACATCTACTCAAATACCAGTTGTCTCTTCTAGTCGTTCAACTGTTACTACTTAAACACCAGTTGTCTCTTATAGTCCTTTAATCGTTATCACAACAATGGCACAAATACCATGGACTAATCCAGGGGTTTTTGAAATGCCTGCACCTTTGCATGATTTTCCAAATCATCCTAAAAAATGGCTACCAAAATTTAGTCCTGACCTTGGTATACAAGCAGAAGAACAAATTAATAACTTTAGGTTATCTATAAATTTAAATGCAGTAGAACATGAATATGTTGTGGGTAGGTTATCCCCTTATACTTTGCAAGGGGCAACAGGATCCTAGTATTTTTCATTATCTTCAGGTTCTATTATAAGTTGGGATATTTTCCAAGAACATTTTTTAACCAAATTTGGAGATGATAGATCAATAGAAACCATAATCAATGATCTCTCCAATTTGAGGGCATAACCTAAAGAACCCATCAAAGATTTTAATTCCCGATTCAATAAACTCTTGAATAAAATCCCTGCAACATCGAAGCCCAGTGAAAAAGTCATAAGTGAATGGTATATAACATCTTTGCCCTCGAATATAGAAATTTTTGTTGATAGAGCTGCTAAACCTACTCTGGCTGAAAACATGAAAGAAGCAATTGCAGTTGAAAGACAGATTATTGCTTTGGATAAGAAGAATACTATTGAAGATAGGAAATCCAAAAAAGTCAGCTTTAAGGATGATTCTAAGAAGAAAACACCAAGAGATCCATATGATATGGAAAGCTTAGAGAAAGTTCTAAAGACTTTGTCTAATGAGATGGTTGACATTAAAAAGCAAGTGGCAGAGACTTCTACTAAAAGGCCATTCAGAAATTTCAAAACAAATCAAACTAATGAATCAAAACCACCCAATTCAATCTCTAACACAGAGTTAGATCTATAAGAAGAAGAGGAAGATGATACACCTCCATTATCAGAAGAATATAAAGAAGAAATAGCTGAATTACATGGGATGTGGGATTTCATTCTTCCTAATTTAGACAATGAAAAGGAACAATAAGCCATGCCAGTAAGTACAAGAAGTAAATCTAAAGCAGAACATGTCCAAACAGTTCCCAAAAAGAAAATTTCAACTCTGAATACTAAAGCCAAATCCCCTATAAAGAAAACTACTTCTTTACCGACTCAAAATCAACCATCATCTTCTAATCCTCCTACAACAACATCCAAAACTATGGTGGTATCAGATCCTATGGATTATAACATTTTTGAAGACATGAAGAAAGCCAGAGTGAATATCTCTCTACATGAACTCAAAAAACTTAAATATCAACAGAAACTGTTATTGAAAGAATTAAATGCAACACCTATTTCTCCTCTACCAAGTGGTGTAGTTTCCAAAGTAGCCAAAGGATCAGGTAAACCACCAGATAAAGTAGATGCTACTTATACTGTTATTCTTGGAGAAAGATCAAATTCTCAGACACCTCCTTTTCTTTTGACTTATGAAATCTATAACAATAATTTTCATAACTGTTTGATAGATTCAGGAGCATCATCTAATATAATGCCTACTTCAGTCTGTGTAAAATTGAATATTGAACCACAAAAGTCTGCAGTTCATATTGTCCAATTAGATCTGACTAAAGTGCAAGTTGTGGGAGAAATTAATTCAGTCACGATTAGGTTAACCTATGATCCCAGGATAGTCCAGAGAATTGATATACTGATTACAGATATTCCTGAGTTTTATGGATTAATATTGAGTAGAGACTGGTTTGCAAAACTTAATGGTTACATTGCCACTGATTATTCTCACATGTGGCTTCCTTACAAAGGAAAACCAAATCAAATAAAGGTTGAGAGAGAAAAACACATGATGCATATTGTAACTTAATTTTAATAACCAAATGAACCTGTAGCTTTTCATAACAACATTATTGGAGGTTATTTTGTTGAATCATTCCTTGGGAATTTCACAGCACCACAATCACCTTTTTCTGTAAATACTTTTATTTTGAAACTTGAAAATTTTTCACAAACTCATTCTGTCAGAGTTCCAGTGTTTTGGCCAGATTGGCAAGACCAAAAGACCAAAAAACATCAAAACAACTTTGTATCCCTAGGATCTAGCCCTCCTCGACATGGAGAGGCATCTCTCTAATAAAGCAAATAATGATGTATCTTTGAAAGCTCAAAATGAGGTATTAGGCTAGGTATGAAGCACAAGGGGGTTTAAAATGTTTTGGTTGGTTGTTGGGTTCGTCTGAGATCATTAACTGTGAAGGTTATGGAATGAAAGGAGCAAAGCAGTAGGATGTTTTGGTAAAAGAGGATAGGTTAAGAGTGTGCCATCCATTGGGCTATGGAGTCATGAAAGGGGATTACTTGCAACACAACTAGCCAAGGTTTTCAGAGGGCAATTCATCTATGCTAAAGGATCTTCTAGATAGATGGTGGAATGGAACAATAAGGAGTGAAAGGAGAGACACAAAGGGTAGCTTTAAGATCAGACCAAAGGTCATCTAACTCCATATCTGCTTCAACATACTCTTAAAGAGAAAACACTAAAGATTTAAACACAGAACTAGGCCCAAGGTCAGAGAAGGACTTTTAACCTTCAATGCTTTGACACTAGTTCAAGATATCTTTGAAAGGCCAATCTGTTTGAAAAGGACCCCAGTGGAAAGGGCTCACACTAAATCCTCGGTATCCCAATTCATCCAGCTCAAACACAATAAGAGCATCCAAGCAGAAAACCCCGAATTCACACATCAATAAGCATGGGCCAGACCAACATCTTTAACTGGTTAAATTACATGGATTTGCTCTTAGATTCACTATCAGTAGAAAAAAATCAACGATAAGAAGAGCAGTGGGCATTAGGGTACCAAACAGGGGTATATCCTAAGCCTGATTTACTGATCCTTATCGGAGAATAAATGGACAAAATGAATAATGTAAATAGACAATGCAATAAGAGAAACATCACCCGTAATATAGACCAGGATCCTGTGAAATTTTCTTGATTAATTGATATACAAAGCCAGTCACATAAACTGAGCTCGAAGGCTGATTACAGTCCAAACTTCTCCTCCCAGCCTACTACATTACAAAATACTCAACTACTCTCCCCAAAACTATTCTAACAGTCCAACGAATCCCTACTACTGTAACTACAACAACAACAACCTTTACAATATGTTCTTCAGGGGTTTTTATAGGAGAATGAGCATCTGTGGAAGTAGATATAAATTAAATGGATCCATTAAGACAGAGTGGAGGAAGTATCCATGCCCACTCTACTTAATAGCTCTGCATTGTACTCTGTAGTCTGGTTTGGAGTCTCTGTCAGGTCGATATTTGACCATCGAATGTGTTCGTTAAAGTCCTTTCTAGCTGTAAGGTACTCTGTTCTGTCTTCTGAAGCAAGTAAGGTGAATGAAGGTCTTTTGGGTTTCCATGCTTCCATTATTTCTGTCCTGACAGTCTTTGGAAGTTTTCTGTCAATGAAATGGCATTTCGGAGCTCGAGGATGCATGGATACTTTTGTGGGAAGGTGTACTCTCTGAGAAAATACGTTCTACTGACATAAACACCGATATGGCTTGTTTCACATGAATTTGTCTTCAAACTGTGTCTTCTTCCTTTGATCACGGGATTAGGTACTAAATATTCAATTAACAGGCCTGAATCCCTCTAATCCATCTCTGCTATTACGCTCTGCTGCTGCTACAATGGTTTATCTGCACCCTGAGTTACAGTGACTGTTGATTGTAGAGATAGAGTGAATTTCTTCACTCTGTGATCCCTGCACAATAAAATAAACTTATCATAAAATTCTGGGAAGGTGGCGGAAAATTGTTGTGGAGGCCTAGAGGAATGGTGGCGCAGTTGGTGGATGCAGTGAAAACAGGTAGAAATCACTGCAAATGGCGAAAGAATGAGCTGACAAAAGTCTGGTGTGATAAGGGTCGCAGACCATCCCATCATATGATGAAATAGTGATCGAAGGCTAGGGTCAATGAACGGAGGGGTTAGGATTAAAACAGGCGGAAGAAAGAATATTTCGTGTAAACCCAAAGTCTTAAGGTTCGGGCGATTTACAAAGAAATTTATGAAAATGTAATGAAATGACGCTTGATGTGGGACTCGGTCATGGGCGGAGGGTGATTTACTATGAGCCATCAAATCTCAGGAGAAGATTGATAGTTGGGATCATTCGATGGGGTTAATAGGGAAATCCGATGAAGAAATATGATGGAAATGCGAGATGCGATATGGACTGTTGATCAGGCTCAACGAACGGTTGTGATTGAATATGGAGGTTTCGGGGGCGAGGAGAGGAAGGTGATTTTAATATGGAAAATGGTTGGTATCACGCTGCGGAAAAATGGTTTTGAAATCCGCCAGAAAAAATGCAATATACGTCACTGCACGACACGTGGCCCTTTAAAACTTCTTATATCACGTAAATATTAGGTGTTAAAGCTCGGACGTTAAAATCACGTGATATGAATCTCATCCATTGCATTTGGAGCGATAAGATTAGATGATGTAAGGTTAAGCACAAAATGGGAATATGCGCAGGTGAAGTGGGCCATTGGGTTCACTATGGACCATCGGATTACGTGGATGGACAGTCCAGATTTAAAGAGGAGAGGGGAGGTAAAAGGGTCAGTGAAATGGGTGGGATGAATAAGGACTATTGGATCCAAAGGGATCAATGGTGGAGATCCTATCGGAAGGGAAGACAGGTAGGGCACCGAGCGGGGAGTGATGAGATCTGGACCATTGGATCACACGGGACAGACGACTCAAATTCAATCGGAGCTCGCCAATCGGGAGGTCAAATGCGATGTGATTGGTGCGATCGGCGGCGAGCGATTATGAGATAGCTATCCGATCTAGAAACAAATCGACGATCTAAATACAATCAGAGGGGTGAATGAAGAAGTGGTGGGTGCACTATGGATTAAGTTCTAACCATCAGATATTTGAAATATCAACGGTCGAGAATGCGCCCGCGGTCTAAAGAGTAAAAGGCCTTGCATCGGGGAAAATCAAGTTTACAAAGGAAAGTGCCCACATTGAATGCTCTGATTGTGATTAGCGCCCAGGTCTTAGCGCTTGGTTCTGGGCGTGGGTCATGTGGGGAAGTGGTTAAGGGGGTTGGCCGAAAGGGGCTTAGGCCTCATACGTAAAATGAGAGTTTTTAAGCCAAAAAAGAGGATTTTAAAGGCTAAAAGAGGGATTCGGTAGAGAGAATAGGGGGCTATTTAAACCAAAAAAATGGTGTGTGTAAGGTTTAAAGGGGAATTATGATAATTTAGAATGTTAAAGAGAGATTTTGGAGGAATTTGCAAAGGGATAAAAGGTGATGAAAACAGAGGTTTATTGGGAATGAAATAAAAGAAATGGAGGCCTTTTGGGTAAAATTCCTTCACGGAAAGAGAGGCTTTTTGATTGGAAACAACAATGTGGATTTATCAAAGGACAAAAGGCACAAGGAGGCTTCAAGGATGATGTGTTTTCAGAGGGAATGCATTCCTTGAAGGCTCAAAAAACATTTTAGCCCCCTATTTTCTTGTCAAAAAATTAATAGGGGGCTAACAGTGGCTCCACATGGGGATAGCATCTTCTTGAAGGTGTCAAGAATTTAGAGGACGATCTTTGGAGTAGGCCAGATGTCTGGTAATTGACAAATCCATTTTCTTTCTTGGATCAGTTGCCACAAATCTTGAAGACATTATATCAGTAGAAATGCTCTCCCAAACAACTACCTACCCATACTATAGTCCTAACATTTTTTCTTCTGGGTGAATTTGGACTAGTAGACCCTTTACATCATCAATTTTTACAATAAGGAAAATAAACCTATTCTATTTCTACCCTTATCATGAGACCAGATTAAACTGTTGGCCTCATATTTTCTCTACCTAAACTAATGTCTGCTAGGATTAAACTGTCTAGCAGACTTTTTCTCTACATTCTAAGATAGAAATTCAAAAACAATCAAGCCAGGATTAGACTGTCTAGCTTGTTGTGAACCATGGAATAAGACAAAACTGTTCATGGATTGACACTTTGCAGAAATTTAAAACAAGTAACTAAATTCTCACAGGCTAAGCTTTATTGAGCTTTTCCTACCTACCTTGCTCTAACTGGACGTACTTACAAGTATCGCTTATAAAACTTTTTTTCCAATACAACCAGTCCATCAAGTGATCCCATGACTGTTCTTTCTTGCTCATCTCCTTGAGCATGTTGAATAGGTCGAGCCACTCCCATTCTCTTTGTTCCTGAACAACACCTTTAAAAAATTTTCTTGTTGTCTGCAACATGCTGCCCAAAAATACCTTTGATCCTTCTTCAAATGTTTGCAGGAAATAAACATAAGGATCATGAAATGATACATGGTTGTGAATATTTGGTATGCAGGCTTCAACCAGGATTTCTCCCTCTTCCACTGGATCAAGAACAAGACTCTCTTGAGAAAGAGAATCTCCTTCATCTTCTTCATTTTCTGAATTGGAGGACTCATCATATATTGCAGCTGTGTCCTCTTGGAGCTCGGATATATTCTGCTCTGCTGGGCTGAGCTCTGTGAAAAGATCCGTGTATTCTTGAGCAGTGGTATGTTCCATTGCTTCCTCTTTTTCAAGAGAAGGCTCCTTAATTTCGGTTTGCTCAAAAATCTCTTATTTTCTTTCTTCCTCATCCTCTAAAAAAGGTGGACTGCTGGTCTCCAATTACTTGAAAATCGTCACTGATGATTTGAGGTGTAACAGAGTGAAAATTCCATGAATCTTCATCTATTGCTAGGCTTTCATAACTTTCTTCATCAGTGTCATAGATAGGCTGACTTGGTTCATTACTTCTCTGAAGATGTTGGCCCTAATTTTCCTCCCATGAATCTACTAATGATGGTCTTGCAAGCTCAACTTCCCTTTGGAAACACTCATCATCAAAAAGATCATAACTAAAAAAATCATAATCATAAGCAATGTCACCAATCAAACATGTCGTATTCTCAGCAGGTCTTTTTTCATTTTGATTCGCAGAGGAGTTTTCTGGATCTGCATAATCAAACTCACTAGATGAATGAGAAAGAGTGTTTGTTCTATAAAAGAGTTTAGAGGTGGACTGCATGTTTAATATTTGATCCATCTCTTCTTCTGTCAATGGAGGAATTTATTTTTTAACATAGATAGAAGAACATCAGTCCTCTATTTCTTGTACTAAATGACCTGGAGGCTGGATATCTTTTGGAACCTCTTCTATGGAATCTTCATTTGTGCTAGCAGGGAAACCTTGAGGGATTTTTGATGTTTCCTGATATCTTTCTGATTCTGGAAATTCCTCATGATCAGGGTGCCACTCTTCTAGTGGAAACTGAGATGAATTATCAGCTAGATGAGGGGCCTCTACGTGTGATGGTTCTTCTCCTACCTCAAATTTTGCATCTTCCATGTGGTCACTTGTTGCCTCAATGCAACACTCCCTATTAGCTTTTGTCATTAAGCCCTGATTTTTTCTAATCAGCATAGTACAAGACATGGGTAAGTAATCAGGCAGTTCCTGATCGATTTCCTCTTCATCTTCTATAAACTCTAGATCATCATACATGTCTCACTCATTGTCTAGGTTTGGAGTTTTCTCTTATTTTGAACAATGCATGGGCTGCTCTAGATAATCAATATTTGCATTTAAATTAGCCACATACATCTTCACTACTTCACCAAATATGTTCACCAGTTTTATCAATTTATCCTCTAAAGCATCTAGCTTTGCTTCTTGGTCTATATTTGGATCCATGTTTCTACAAAGAAGGTCACTGCATCTTCTCAACCAGTTTAGAGTCTTCTGCCAGTGGAGTCATTTGGTCTTTTTGGGAATTATAGGGTGTGGAGTCGCCAGGTGGATGAATTGACTATTTGAAGCAGGCTGTTGTCCACCATCAGCAACGAGATACCAATCTAAAGGAATTGGTTTGAGTTTTCCCCAATGGAGTCGCCATTATGTTGGAGACTACAATGGGACAACCAGACCAGATATTAGCAATTAAGGACTCTCAAATTTTTTTCCCCAGTAGAGTCACCATTATGTTGGAGTTCTAGTCTTTTGGCCAAATTGGCAAGACCAAAAGACCGGACAACATCAAAACCACTTTGGATCCCTGGGATCTAGCCCTCCTGGACCCGGAGAGGGATCACTCAAATAAAGCAAAGAATGATGTATCTTCGAAAGCTCAAAATGAGGTATTAGGCTAGGTATGAAGCACAAGGGGGGATTAAAATGATTTGGTTGGTTGTTGGGTTGGTCTGAGATCATTAACTAAGACGGTTATGGAATGAAAGGAGAAAAGTAGGAGGATGTTTCAGTAAAAGAGGATAGGTTAAGAATGTTCCATCCATTGGGCTATGGAGTCATGAAAGGGGATTACTTGCAACACAACTAGCCAAGGTTTTCAGAGGGAAAGTCATCTATGCTAAAGGATCTTCTAGATAGATGGTGGAATGGAAAAATAAGGAGTGAAAGGAGAGACACAGAGGGCAGCTTTAAGATCAGACCAGAGGTCATCTAACTCCAGATCTGCTTCAGCATACTCTTAAAGATAAAACACTAAAGATGTAAATACAGAACTAGGCCTAAGGTCAGAGAAGGACTTTTAACCTTCAATGATTTGACACTAGTTCAAGAGATCTTTGAAAGGCCAATTTGTTTGAAAAGGACCCCAGTGGACAGGGCTCACACTAAATCCCTGGTATCCCAATTCTTCCAACTCAAACCCAACAAGAACATCCAAGCAGCAAACCCCGAATTCACACATCAGTAAGCATGGGCCAGACCAACATCTTTAACTGGTTAAATTACATGAATTTTCTCTTAGATTCACTATCAGCAGAAAAACATCAAGAATAAGAAGAGCAGTGGGCATTGGGTACCAAACAGGGGTATATCCTAAGCATGATTTACTGATCCTTATCGGAGAATAAATGGATAGCATGAATAATTTAAATAGACAATGCAATAAGAGAAACATCACCCGTAATATAGACCAGGATCTTGTGAAATTTTCTTGATTAATTGATATGCAAAACCAGTCACATACACTGAGCTCGATGGCTGATTACAGTCCAAAATTCTCCTCCCAACCTACTACATTACAAACTACTCATCTACTCTCCCCAAAACTATTCTAACAGTCCAACAAATCCCTACAACTGCAGCTACAACAACAACAACCTTTACAATATGTTCTTCAGGGGTTTTTATAGGAGAATGAGCAATTGTGGAAGTAGATATAAATTAAATGGATCCTTTAAGATAGAGTGGAGGAAGTATCCACGCCAACTCTGCTTAATAGCTCTGGACTGTACTCTGTAGTCTGGTTCAGAGTCTCTGTCAGGTCAATATTTGACCATCGGATGTGTTCTTTAAAGTCCTCTCTAGCTGTAAGGCACTCTGTTCTGTCTTCTGAAGCAAGTAAGGTGACTGAAGGTATTTTGGGTTTCCATGCTTCCATTATTGTTGTCCTTACAGTATTTGGAATTTTTCTGTCAGTGAAATAGATTTTTGGAGCTCGAGGAGGCATGGAGACTTCTGTGGGAAGGTGTACTCTCTGAGAAAATATGTTTTGCTGAAATAAACCTAGATATGGCTTGTTTCATGTGCATTGGTCTTCAAACTCTGTCTTCTTCCTTTGATCACAGGATTAGGTGCTAAATATTCAATTAATAGGTGTGAATCCCTCTAATCCGTCTCTGCTATTACGCTCTGCCACTGCTACAATGGTTTCTCTGCACCCTGAGTCACAGTGACTGTTGACTATAGAGACAGACTGAATTTATTCACTCCGTGATCCCTACACAATAAAATAAACTTGTCATAAAATCCAAGGAAGGTGGCGGAAAATTTCTGTGGAGGCCTGAAGGAATGGTGGCGCAACTGGTGGATGCGGTGAAAACAGGTAAAAAACACTACAGATGGTGAAAGAATGAGCTAATGAAAGTCTGGTGTGATAAGGGTCGCAGATCGTCCAATCATATGCTGAAACGGTGATCGATGGCCAGGATCAATGAATGGAGGGGTTAGGATTAAAACGGGTGGAAGAAATAATATTTCATGTAAACCCAAAGTCTTAAGGTTCGGGTGATTTACAAAGAAGTTTATGAAAATTCCATGAAATGAGGCTTGATGTGGGACCCAGTCATGGGCGGAGGGAAATTTACTGTGAGCCATCAAATCTCAGGAGGAGATCGATGGTCGGGATCATCCGATGGGGTTAATAGGGCAATCCGATGAAGAAATATGATGGAAATGCGAGATGAGATATGGACCGTTGATCTGGCTCAACGGACGGTTGTGATTGAATATGGAAATTTCCAGGGTGAGGAGAGGAAGGTGGTTTTAATATGGAAAAAAACGGGTATAGCGTTGCGGAAAAACAATTTTTAAATCCACCCGAAAAAACACAATATACGTCGTTGCGCGACACGTAGCCCTTTAAAACCGCTTATATCACGTAAATCTCAGGCGTTAAAGCTCGGACGTTAAAATCACGCGATATGGATCTCAATCGTTGGATATAGAGCATGAAGATCAGACAGTGTAAGGTTAAGCGTGAAACAGGAAGATGCGTGGGTGAAGTGGGTCATTGGGTTCACTACGGACCGTTGGATTATGTGGATGGATGGTCCAGATTTAAAGAGGAGAAGGGAGGTAAAAGGGTTAGTGAAATGGGCAGGATGAATAAGGACCTTTGGATCCAAAGGGATCAACGGTAGAGATCCAATCGGAAGGGAAGACAGGCGGGGTAGCAAGTGGGGAGCGATGAGATCTAGACCGTTGGATCACACAGGACAGACGACTCAGATTCAATCAGGGCTTGCCAATTGGGAGGTCAAATGCGATGCGATTGGCACGATCGGCGGCAAGTGATTACGTGATAGCTATCCAATCTAGAAACAGATCGACGGTCTAAATACAATCGAAGGGGTGAATGCAGAAGTGGTGGGCGCACTGTGGAGTAAGCGTTGATCGTTAGATCTTTGAAATATCAACGGTCGAGAATGCGCTCGCGGTCTAAAGAGTAAAAGGCCTTGCATCGGGGAAAATCAAGTTTACAAAGGAAAGTGCCCACATTGAAATCTCTGATTTTGATTAGTGCCCAGGCCTTAGCGCTTGGTTCTAGGTGTGGGTCATGTGGGGAAGTGGTTAAGGGGGCTGGTCGAAAGGGGCTGGTCGAAAGGGGCTTAGGCCTGATATGTAAAATAAGAGTTTTTAAGCCAAAAAAGAGGATTTTTAAGGCTAAAAGAGGGATTTGGTAGAGAGAATAAGGGGCTATTTAAACCAAACAAAGGGTGTGTGTCAGGTTTAAAGGGGAGTTAGGATAATTTAGAAGGTTAAAGAGGGATTTTGAATGAATTTACAAAGGGATAAAAGGTGATGAAAACAGAGGTTTAGTGGGAATGAAATAACGGAAATGGAGGCCTTTTGGGCAAAATTCCTTCACGGACAGAGAGGATTTTTAACTGGAAACAAAAGTGTGTATTTATCAAAGGACAAAAGGCACAAGGAGGCTTCAAGGATGATGTGTTTTCAGAGGGAATGCATTCCTTGAAGGCTCAAAAAAAAATTTGTCCCCTGTTTGGTTGTCAAAAAATTCATAGGGGGCTAATAAATTCTTCAAGAATTGTTAATGTTTATGATACATCTGTAGATAAAACTATAAATAAGTCTTTATTTTGGTCTTTGTATTTCGATGGATCAAAATCTAATGATGGTGCAGGAGCAGGATGCATTTTAATTGATCTAGATTGGGAGAAAACTATGCTTTTATGTAGGTTAGAATTTGAGTGTACAAATAACACTCCAGAATATGAAGCCTTGATTCAAGGGCTTTATAAAGCAATAGGGTTGAATGTTAAGTACTTGAAAGTGTATGTTGATTCCAAAATTGTTATCATACAATTAAGTAACACTATCCATTGTCTTTCAGATCATCTTAAACATTATAAAACCCTTGTGCAAGATCTTACCACTCAATTCTTACCATTCAACATCTTTTCTATCCCTAGAACTCAAAATACATCAGTTGATTCATTAGCTAATGTTGCCTCCAAGCTCCTCTCGGCTCAAGATTACAGTCCAGATAAGTTTTCAGTCGAACTAATATTTCAACCATATGTTCCCGATAATATCACAAACTGGAGAGTATTTTATCATGATGAAGATATCTTAAATTTCTTGACTTTAGAAATATCTTATGATGACCAAATAATTGATGAAAGTGATCATGATCTTCAAAACACATCAAAAGACAATGAAAATCATATTTCCAAATCTGTAGTTAAACTTGAGGATCTATATGATATAAAAGACAGATTCAAGAAAGTTACTAATGCTAAACTTTGAAATTTGAATTAGTAAATATTGGTACTGAGTCTAAACCACAGATTCTTAATTTAGGTCTTGAGTTAACATCAGAGGAAAGGTTAGCTTTCATCAGACTTTTGAATAAGTGCAAAAATTTCTTTTCTTGGAATTATGAGGATTTGAAAACTTATGATACTTCTGTTATCCAACATACTATTCCAATGCTTTCCAATGTAATGCCAGTACAATAGAAGTTAAGAAAAATTCATCTCAATTTGGAAGGACAAATCAAGTTAGAATTGAACAAAATTTTGAAGTCGAAAATCATTTTTCCTATAAGAGATTCTAATTCGGTTTCCAACATGATACCTGTCAGAAAGAAGAATGGAGATATTAGAATCTGCATTGATTTTATAAATTTAAACAAGGCATGTCAAAAGGACAACTTCCCATTGCCAACGATGGAAGAAATACTTCAAAAGGTAGTTGGTTCTGAACTCATTTCTTTTCTTGATGGTTTTCCAGGCTATAACCAAATATTGGTACATCCAGATGATAGGCTGAAAAATACTTTCAAAACCAAATGTGGAACTTATGCTTACCAAAATATTCCTTTTGGTTTAATAAATGCAGGAGCTACTTTCCCGAGAGCCATGGATATAGCATTTAAGAGTCTTATTAATAGATAAGTTGTTATCTATCTTGATGACATAACAATATTTTCAAAGAAAAGAACCAATCATCTGCATGATTTGAAACAGATATTTGAAAGATGCAGAAGATTTCATATTTCCTTAATTCCAAAGAAATCCTTCTTTGCTCTCAATGAAGGAAAACTCTTAGGATTTGTTGTATCAAAGGATGGCATATATATCGACCCTGACAGAGTAAAAGAAATTTTTTATATTTCTCTACCACATAACAAGAAATCCATGCAATCATTTATAGGGAAAATCAATTTTGTAAAAAGATTCATTCCTGATTTTTCTCAAATAGTTTTACCTTTGCAAAATATGATTAAGAAAAATTCAGTTTTCAAATTGTTACATAAAGAAAAATAAGCCTTTGATGCAATCAAAAAGGCAATCATTAAGCACCTACATTGAATACTCCTGATTTTTCTAAAAATTTTATTCTGTATACCTTGGCTACTGAAACATCCTATGTTGTTGTTTTAACGCAGCTCAATGATCAATAAATAAAAGCACCAATTTCTTTCTTTAGCTCAAATTTGCAAGGACCCGACCTTAATTATTCTGAAGTAGAAAAACAAGCCTTCATTGTGTTTAAATCAATCAAACATTTTATACCTTTTCTCCTAAAGACACATACAAAAATTATTGTCCCATTCTCTACAGTGAGACAATTGTTAATTCAAAAAGAAGTAGGAGAAAAGAGAGATAATTGGGGAACAACTTTACAATAGTATGATATTGATATTAAGCCAACCAAAATTGTTAAAGGACAAGGTTTTTGCAGATTGTTAGCAGGAGCTTCCAACATACCAGAAAATCAAGATCAAGATAATGTTGTTCAAGTAAATCAGATAAGTATTATAGATTTTGAATCTCAATATGCTGATATGATATTTTACTTGAAAAATAGGTATGCTCCTTCTAATATTAGCTATAAGAATGAGCATGCTTTAAGATTAAAGGATAAACATTACGAAATCATTGATGATGTGTTATTCAGAAGAAATTATGATTCAATTCTATTAAGATGCCTTGAAAAGATTGAAGCAAAAAAGGTATTGCAGGAATTACATGATGGACCAACTGGAGGAAATTTTGGAGGTGATACCACAGCTCACAAAATCATCCATGCTGGTTATTATTGACCTACCCTTTTCAAAGATACACATGACTATGTAAGGAAGTGCGAGATTTGTCAGACTGCTAGTGGAAGACAAAGGAAGCCAACTTTATCTTTACAACTAGTAAATATTGAGTAACCATTTGAGCAATGGGGGCTTGATATTATTGGAGAAATAGTACCACACTCTTCCAAACAACACAGATACATCCTTACAGCAACGGATTATTTCACAAAGTGGGTTGAAGCAATTCCTTTAAAGGTAGCCAATTCTGATGCAATCATTGATTTCATTGATCAATTCATCATTACCAGGTTTGGTGTACCTAACTCTCTTGTTTTTGACAATGCATCTTATTTTTCTGGAAATAGTATAATGCAATTTACAATCAAAAGAGGTTTCAAATTGAAATATTCAGCAAATTATTATCCACAAGGTAATGGTTTAGCTGAATCTACTAATAAAAATCTCATCAAAATCATAAACAAGACCATTGATTAGAATCAAAAGAATTGGCATAAGTCTTTAATTTTTGCACTATGGGCTAATCGTATTACTCGAAAAGCTTCAATAGGTACTTCAGCTTTTAATCTATTTTATGGAAAATAAGCTGTGATACCATCAAATCTAGTTCTTCCATCATTAGCCCTTGTTCAATTTATTGAATAAAATCCTTCATCATATATTCAATTGAGATTTGATCAAATTCTTAAGTTAGAAGAAGATAGAGAGAAAGAAAAAAGTATTGATGCTAAACATCAACAGCTGGTAAAATCTTCTTTTGATTCAAGTTCCACTAGATCCAAAACTTTGCAAATTTGTGATCTTGTTATGAAATGGGACAAAGCACAAGAAGATAAGGGTAAGCATACCAAATTTCAAAAAATGTGGCTTGGACCATTTCAGATTGCTGAAAAGATAGGCTCATATACATTCATACTGCAAGATTTAACAAGAAAGAGAGAATCTCTTCTTGTAAATGGGCTTATTTTAAAGAAATTATTTTCTTAAGGAGGTAACCCCTTCTTACCTGTACATATTCCTTTCTGCAATTTTGTTTATTTTGTAAATAAGGTTGTGAATAGTCTTTAATTGGCTTTTTACTATTTCAAAATATTTTCAAGAAAATATTATAAATACTTATTTTATGTAAATAAGAATTTTTATAGAAATGATTACAATTTTGGATAGTTAAAATAAAATATTAAACTTCGGAAATTTGTAAAAACATTTGCAAAATCTTTTGAAACCTTGAGGAAATTGTAAATAATTATAAGTTTATTGAGAAGAGAAAGGTTATCCATAAAAGGTAAAGACTTTTTCAAGTTTTGGCATTCAAAACTCATAAAATTATCATCCATTGATTCCTAAGGAGAAAAAATCATTTCACCCCATCCATTAAGGTTGTGATTTTTTCTAATGTAATTCTAAGAAATTATATGTAAAATTAAAATATAAGAGGTCTCATCACGAGCCTACTTACCACTATCATAATAAGTAATAAAATTGATATTACCAACACTGCATACCAAAATAGGGTAATGAATTATAATTATAAGGCAAGGGGTTTCATCACGGGCCAACTTGTTCAGTTTAATTACAACTAGTGAGTGGCATTGTTATCAACTGGCTACCAAGACAGAACAATGGCTTTTAAATTAAAAAATTAAAAGACGAAAAACATGAGATAATATGTCTTATGAATTTATCTTTTAAAGAGTCATAATCTTAGTTGGATGGGACAATGAATGATTGATGGTTAAAAGGTAACCCTGTCGAGACTATAAACATTTGTAGGTAGTAGAGGAAATACCTATGACAATAGAGTATACTACAAAAGCTAAAATTGGAAAGGCCCCTTACTTTATTATTATCAACCAATCCAGGCTAAAGAAAACCAAAAAATGTTTTTATTCTTGAGAAATTAGAAATAAATTGTAAGTGATTTTTATTCTTTTTTCAGAGTTAGATTTTATTTAAATTTCTCTAAGATAGTTTTCACTATCTTTAAAATTTTTTACTTTCTAAAAGTATAGTGTTCATTTTATTTTTTCAGAGATAACTGTTTCTTCCAGTGAATCGCCAATTGTTGTATGGTACAACAACCCTCCCCGTTTCAATATTTTAGAATAATGTTTGTTTAGAAATAGGTCCCCTTTCTTTTGAGATAAAATAAAGGACTTTGAGGAAATCCGATTATTTTATATAAAACAATAAAAATATTCATTGTTTAAAACTCATATATCGCATATTGCATATATCAAATACAAGTGAACAAATGTGACATTAAAACTTTTCTGATCCGATGAACTATCAAGTCTTATATCGCATCGGCACAAATCATAGAAGTATTCATGTTAAAAAGTCCGATGCGATAAAGTAAATCACAATTGCAAATCGGTAGGGTCTTAAAGGTTTCACTTTTGTTTTTCAAAACCCCGATGCGATGTAACCTATCGCAATTGCATTCCGAAGAGGATATCCTTCATTCGGTCTATTGTAAAACTCCGATGTGATGCGATTCATCGCAATCGCACTTCAAAGAAGCAACATCACATTTATTTGATTTATAAAATCCCGATACGATACGACTTATCGCAAATCACATTTCTAAGAGGATACCCTTCATTCAGTCTATTTGATAAACACCAATGCAATGAAGTTCATTGCAATCACATTTCAGAGGAACAACATCATGTCTACTTATTCTGAAAAACTCCGATGCGATGGACCCCACCATCATCGTAACCGTAAATCGGCAGAAATCATATACAACTTAATTCCTTTGGGAATGACTGATGCGATATACTATCATCGCAATAGCAAATCGGCGGAACATATGAGATGATATTTGATTCCCATTCAAAACCCCCAATGTGATGGATAGATAGTCTTTGTTTATCACTGTTTGCGCCACACATATATTATTTGTTAATTGCAATCGGAAAATTCAAAAGGAAAAGTTTCACGTTAACATTTCAATATCGTCGATCTCCGATTTTTATGATATTCATTAATTATAAAATCAAATGAATTATGGTGATCGATTCTAATATGAATGCGTGAATGTGACTCTTATGGAGGGAATTTAAGTTTAAAATGAGTTAATAAATTGGGATCATTAATAAAAATATTTTCACACAGTTTTTCTTCTAACTTCATTCCTTCTCGTTCTGAAAGTTTTTTTTTCATTTGCAAAGCCATAAACCATCCAACCCTCTCATTTGCCTAGCCAGTGAAACGATGCCAGATAGGAAAATGTCTAAGAAATTTAAGAAATAAAGAACCGCTACCACCGTAAAGAATGTTGTCACTCCCACAGTACCAAAAGAAAAACGAGCTCAAATCAAGCTGGTTACAGATACGACATGCCAAGGTCTCGGGAAGCTTTCCTGGGAAGAAGTGTATAATTTGATTGAAGAAGAAAAACCCACAGTAACAGAGGTAAAAGAAATAGTACCAGATGAAGAAGACTCAGATTTTGATTCTGAGACTCCTCTCAAAGCACTTGCAAATTCTTTCCTTCATAGAATTGCGGCTCGGGCAAATATGTTCCCCTATTATGATGTAGTCCGATGGGTGATAGACAATATCACCATTACAAATAGAACCTTTGTCTCAGCTGCGGGAACAAGTTTTGGGTCTTTTAGAGAAGAAGATATTAAAGCGATGTATCATCTCCCAAATCCGCAAAAGGTCTACAACAAAGCGTTCATAGCAGATTTTGCTGCAAGCAATGAAGTTCAATCATACCCTATTAACGATTAGAGATGAGGTCCATAGAAAAATAGAAATGAAGCATCAAGTATGTACTTCGTGGAGTCTCTTGCACCCCCATATTGTTATGCTGCTGCAATGATGTGTAGACTCTTTGGGAATGATGATTCTGTGAGGTTTTCAATTCAGATGGTACCCCTTATTCATGCTGCTATAAATTCTGAAATTATGGATCGATCACTTATCCTTTCTGACATGATAGCTAATAGAATTCTGGAATATAGAAATGATAAAGACACTAGAAATAAAACTCCTTTTCATTTCTATGCCTATATCTTAGATTCCCTGTTTTTCAATTCAGAATTTCCTATTCTAGGTTGGGGATGGACTCCACAGGAACCTGTTCTGATCCACATTTATCATAAACTCTTGTGGAAGGTCCATTTTAAAAATCATGTATCTAGGATTTGTCACGGTTTTTTATTGCCTGTATATCAGGCCATTTTTAACCAGTTTCCTCCCCGGCTCTCTAAAAAAGAAAAGAATGATATATCCATTATTGGAAATTGGTTTGGAGAAGAAATATTTACCTATATCATAGTTTTTGGAAGCATTGTGGAACCCCATATCTTACCTCTATATGTCGCTGACAAATTGTTAGCCCAAGAAATTTCTTACCAGTTGATAGAAAGAGGGATGTCAAGATGTTTAGATAAGGCCAAGAAATTAATGTGGCCTACCTTCCCCTTTCATTATGGAAATTATAATTTGAATGATTTCAAACATGCTGAGAAGGAAGTCATTAAAATAAGAGATCTTAAGCTTGCAACTATCCTAGGGAGACAGTATGATCCAAATAAAGTAGCTTTCGATTTCACAACTTTGGTTCAAATTTCTAGGTTTGAGCATGAACCCGATGAATTTGATGATTTATTTGTCTCTATTGAGAAATCTTCCCAAGTTTATGACTTGGCAAAATCCAGGTTTCAAGTAGAAGATATGAACAAATTTTTTCAGTTCAGAAGTCAGAGATTGCTGAAAGCTCCTGTTGACCAGCTAAGGATTCCTTTACAAGAAGCTGAAAATATAGAAACAGAACAAAAGAAAAAGGAAGACACAGCTAGCAAGACAGATAAAGAAGTGTCTACTAGTAAAGCTGATATGCATACTGAGAAGGGAAATACAGTTGGAAAACTTGATGTTCAAATAGAAAAGGAGAATACAGTTAACAAAAATGATATGCAGTCTGAAGAAAGAAATACAGATAATAAACCCAATGATCAACTTGAAAGAGAAAAAACCACGAAAATAGTGGTAAATTCTGCTGAAATTATTGTTACTCCCCAATTGCTAAGACAATATGAGCAATTTGAACAGCAAATTGGAGGACAAAATAATCCTCAAGTTGATAGTTTGAATAATCAAGATATGGAGATTATCCCTGAACATCCATCAAAAGAAATTGTGTTGAAAATTGAAGAAATCCCTCCTTTGGATATCTTTTATATTCCTAAGCATAGAGCTGTTGTCAGGAAAAAAAGGAAAAGGAGGACAGATCAAGAATCACTTTCATCCATGTAGGTTGAATTCATGAATATTTTCTGGAAGAATACTGAGGTAGATCATTCAAAGGATCTTAACAAATTATCACATTATGCAGGTGCCTACAGTGCAGCCATTATAGATAAATCTGCTAAAGTCAATCAAATGATCAAACAAAAAGACTCACAAATAGCAATGCTAGAAGAAAAGACAACAAATGATCAACAAAAGATAATGTAGTTGGAGCAGCAGTTAGTAGAAGAAAAATTCAGTGCTAAACAGCTGGAAGAACAAATGAGTGTGGAAAATAAAAACCTTGATCAAGAAGCTTTGAATAAGCAACAAAAGTTGTCCCAAGAGGTGTCCAAGTTACAAACCCTACTGCAAAATGAGAAAACTGCCAAAGTAGAGCAAGAAAAAATATTTCAAGGAAGATTGGATAAATTTAAGGATTATCCTAAAATTGACAAATTTAAAACTGAAGCTCTAGAAACAAACAAGCTATTGTCTCAGCAGTTAGATGATCTCTGTCAAAAGATTGCACAAACAGAGCCTTTATGTGAAATAACATCTTCCCTTATTGATGCATCAGTCAACCTCAGACTTGAATTTGAGAATGCAGATGACAAGATATCAGAGTTTCTTTCATGGAAAAACTCAGAAGAAGGAAAGAATGAAAATATTTCCAGGATCGAAGAAAGACATAAATAAATTTTATTTGCTTAATGGGAAAAACAATTGATTAAAGAATAACAAGCTACATCAAGGGCCAGAGCTATGATGGACAATCTGACACAATTATTTAATGATAGCTTATATGCTATTAATTTAATTTCAGATTGTATTCCAAGTAAATTACCAGAGGTGAAAGAAACTGATACTAGGTGGAAGCAAGAATTAATCAACAAGAATCAGAAAATTAGCAAAATTCAAGAAATTTCATGGTATGTCATGTGGACATATTTAATTAAACCACATAGTCAACAGATGACAATAAAATTCCTTTCAAATGCCATCAATTGCATCATTCCGGAGTTATTCGATGCCACATACACTGATCAGTTGCATTCGAGGCTGAGTCATCCAACCGAAATCAAGGATATGCTCAAAATTTGCCATCTCAACACATTGAATACAGAAGAAAATCAATGAATCTGTTTTATTTGGATATCGCAAGTCTTTTTCAAGATCTCTGATGATAGTTTCTAGCATAGATTATAGATAATCCTTTTTTGTTAATTTCTTATTTAAACCCCTTTCATGCATTTAGAAAGGGGTCTTGAATATGTAATAATTTTGGCTTGGATGATACATTTCTGTACTCCATTGACTACTTTATTTTTATAAAGGATCACATCCTGTAATTTATGGCAAATTTCTTTAAGAATTGCAATTCTGTATCTTGGAGGTTGTTTTAAGTTAAAGCACAAGATCTAGATATTGAATTGCATCAAGAAAATATCTCAGTGAATCTGGTTTTTCTATCGATTTACTGTTATTTTCTTTATGTTCTGAAGTATTCCCTTTGAGATTTTCTATCATTTATATATGCTTGTTTTCACAAATATTTCTTTATCATATCATTTCTGAAGATATAGAAATATTCATTTATTATGGTATATGAAAATGATATATAGAATTATGAATGCGATGTGTTATTCTAACTCTGTTTAATTTCTTAAACATAGTTATCATTATATGATATTGCATATTTCTGTTGAATAATAATATATTTTCATGGTTATTTGTTTAACTGAAGCCATCTTTAAGTCGTATTCATACTTAATGCCCGGGTTAGTTTTAGAATTATTTGCAAGTTATAATTTATGTTAGATAGATTATTTCAGTCAGTTAGTTCCGTTATTCACCTATATAAACACTCCATTACCAATCTATTCACTATTAGGAAACTTTTCCTATAAATCCAGTTGGAGCCACCACACAAAATGGAAAATGAGTTTTCCTAAGGTCCCGACTGGGTGGCTTTCCCCCGATGTTTGAAACAGCAATTTTCGAGGCTTCAACAGGAATTTAAAGGATAACATCGAACATGAAGTTCACGTTTTGGAACCTGATTCATTGGAGAAGGCATTCAGGTTGGCAAGAAAAATTGAATGTAAAATTATGACAACAAGGAAGCCTACCAGTCACATCTATAAAGATGGAAGTGTTGCTACTCCTAGACTTCCGCAACCTACAAGGTTGACATCACAACAATTGGAAGAAAAAGGATCAAAATGGATTTGCTACAGTTGTGATAGAAAATACACTAAAGGTCATAAGTGTGCTGACAAGAAATTATTTTACATAGATTTTGAAGAGAAGGAAGAAAATGAAGAAGAAACTTCAAAAGTAGAGGATATACACCAGGAAGAAACCCTAGAAGAAGAATATGAGCCCGAACATATCACGTAATGCATTGGCAAGAATTACCACTCAAAATTTCAAGATAGAAGGACATATCAAGAAGAAAAAGGTAATAGAGTTGATTGATTCGAGTAGTACCCATAATTTTATTCATTGTAAGGTAGCCAAGGAATTGAAATGTTTCCTATACCCAGCACCAGAATGTCAAGTGATGGTTGCAAATGGAGGAACTATAAATTTATCTGGAAGATTCCATAATATCAAGTTAGACATGGGGGAATATGTATTGAATAGTCCAATTCTTACCATCCCAATGGGAGGTGTTGATGTTGTACTAGGAGTACAATGGTTACAATCTTTGGGGATGGTAGCTTTTAATTTTTAAGAAATTTTCTTGAAATTTCTTTCGAAAGGAAAGGAAATTGAATTACAGGGTATCGCAGGGAAGCCAGGAAAGATAATAAGCTCTAACGTCATGAAAAATATTTTGAAGAAAGAAAAGCGAGGCATAATTGCACAATTATGCTCGCTAGAAGTTCCAACATCAAAATCATCTATTTCTCCAGATCTCCAAAAAGTCTTGGATAATCATTCCAAGGTGTTTGATACTCCCAAAGGATGCCGACCTATTTATGATCATGATCATGCTACTCATTTTATTCCAGGAAGTGTTCCTCCAAACATTAGGCCTTACAGATATCCTTATGTCCAAAAGAGCGAAATTGAACGTATGATTGCATAAATGTTAGAGGCTGGTATAATTCAACCTAGTTGAAGTTCTTTCTCCACTCCAGTAGTATTGGTGCAGAAAAAATATGGATCATAGCGCATGTGTCCAGATTATAGGGAGCTCAATAAGCTCACTATTAAAGATAAATTTTTCATTCCTGTGATTGATGAATTATTGGATGAATTACATGGAGCAATTTGTTTTACCAAGTTGGATCTTCATTCAGGATATCATCAAATTAGAATGAATACTGAAGATATTCAGAAAACAACATTTTGAACTCATGAGGGTCATTATGAATTTTTGGTCATGCATTTTTTCCTTACCAATGCATCTTCTACATTTCAAGGGTTGATGAATTCCATTTTCAAACCCTTACATAGAAAATTTGTGCTAGTATTTTTTGATGATATACTAATCTACAGCAGGTCTTGGAAGGATCATGTTCAACATGTTGACAGGGTGCTCAAACTATTGGAGGTGAAACAATTATATTCAAAAACATCCAAATGTTTCTTTGGAGTACAAGAGGTGGAATATCTGGGTCATATTGTATCTCACGAGGGTGTTAAGGTAGACCCTAACAAAATTAAAACCATTAAGGAATGGAAAGTCCCCACAACCATAAAGCAGTTGCGCAGATTTCTCGGGTTAACAGGGTATTATCACAAGTTTTTTAATAATTATGGGAAAATAGCAACACCTCTAACAAATCATTGAATAAATATGCATTTTCATGGACTCCTGAAGCAACTAAGGCCTTTGAATATCTTAAAGAGGCAATGTGCCTAGCACCAGTCTTAGCTATGACAGACTTCACAAAAACCTTTATTGTGGAATGTGATGCCTCAGGAAATGGAACTGGTGTTATTTTAATGCAAGATGGAAGACCCATTGCTTTTGAAAGTCGTTCAATCAAAGGAAAGTAATTAGAAAAGGATATTTATGAGAAGGAAATGTTGGAAATACTACATGCACTAAAGAAATGGAGACCATACCTAATGGGAAGACACTTCAAGGTAAAAAATGATCATGATAGTCTTAAACACTATTTGGAACAAAGACTATCTTCAGGAGAGCAGCAAAAATGGGTCACAAAGATGTTAGGTTATCACTTTGAAATCGTCTACAAAAAAGGGAAGCTAAATGTTGTTGCAGATGCACTCTCAAGAAAGTATGAAGAGGTGGAAGAATTGCTTTGTGCCATTTCAATTATCCAACCGGATTGGGTAACCGAAGCAAGGGATGAATGGAAGAAGGATGAAGAAGTGAGGACTATCATTCAAAAGTTGCAGCAAGATCCTAGTAAATCTGATACATTTAGTGGGTAAAGTGGTTCCTTATGGTACAAATATCTCTTATATATTTGCAATAATTCCTAAATAAAACAAAATATTCTTTGGAATTGCACACTTCTCCTTTAGGAGGACACTCAGGATTTTTAAGAACTTACCATGGGGTGAAGAAAGATTTTTTTTGGGATGGCCTTAAATATGATATTCAAAAGTTGGTGGTGGAATGTTTGGTTTGACAACAAAATAAAGTTGAGACAGTTAAGACCTTGGGTCTTCTACAACCTTTATCCATTCCAAGTCAACATTGGGAGGAGATTTCAATGGATTTTATCACAGGTTTACCTAAGTCCGAAGGAAAGAGTGTCATCACGGTGGTAGTTCATAGACTTACCAATTATGCACACTTTTGTGCATTATCTCATCCATTTAAAGTGAGTACAGTTGCTACTGAATTTATGGAAACAATTCAAAAGCTACATTGAAACCCAAAGATTATTGTAAGTGACAAAGATCCCATTTTTACAGGAAATTTTTGGACGGAATTATTTTCTTGTTTGGGTACTCAACTAGCTCATAGCTCAGCTTATTTTCCTCAATCTGATGGTCAAACAGAGATAGTGAATAAATTTTTGGAATGATATCTTCGTTTTTTTTAGTTTAATAAGAAACAACAATGGGTCAAGTGGTTACCTCTCGCTGAATGGTGGTATAACACTTCCTTCCATACTGCAGCATAAGTGACCCCATTTATGACACTTTATGGATATCATCCACCATCCATCACATCTTCTTTAAGGGAAAATTATAGGGTTCAAGCAGTGGAGGATCACATCGAGCATCAAAAAGAAGCTCTCCAACTCTTAAAGGATAAATTAAATTTGGCACAAAATTTAATGAAACAATAGGCATATCAACATCGTAGTGAGAGAAGTTTTAATGTGGGAGACTCGGTATTTTTGTGGCTACAACCATACAAACAAATGTACCTCAAGAAAGCTAAGAAGGATAATAAATTATCGCCAAAATACTATGGTCCTTACGAGGTTTTGCGAAATATTGGTACTATGGCATACAAATTGGAGCTTCCTGCTTCTTCGTGAGTACATCCAGTTTTCCATGTTTCATGCTTAAAAAAGGTTATAGGGGACAAAATTCAAGTTCAAACAATATTTCCAGTTTGGAACCTGAAGTAGTCACGGAAACAAGAAATCAACAACTACGAAATCGATCTATTTCAAAGTATCTCATCAAATGGAAGAACTTACCCACTGAAGATTCTACATGGGAGGATTTGAATTTCATACAAAAGCACCTGGAGCTACTCAAGCGTTGAGGACAACACTTTTTTGAAGGACAGGAGCAGGTTAGGTCCCTATATTACTAGTATATTCCCTTATTTTTGTTAGTGTAACCCCCTTATTGTTATTGTTGTACCCCTGTAACCCCCATATTGTTATTATTGTGCCCTTAAATTATTATTGTTAGGTTGGCTAGGATTACATTGTGGCCCCATGGACTCCTATATATAGAAAGGAGGTTTTTTTATTTTTATCATCCAAGAATTTTTCATGTATGTAATGTATTGGAGGTTTCCCCCTCAAAGTGGGTTATTTCTAAGGAGTTGATCTCTCTTTTCTTCTATTTTTGGAGTTGGTTTCCCAACATTTCTATAGATGTATTTTTTATTAAAAGGGTGGTTAAACTTGAAATTAAGTTTTGGGAAAATGTTGTATTATCCCTCCTAACCTATTTTAAAGACTCGTGGCATCAAAAAGTCAAAATTCTTTTCAAAAGTGTTTAAAACAGAGGCGCTACAAAAAGTTGCTACGAAATTGCCTTGTTTTCCCTTGTTTCGATAGCAAGTTAAATTTTGAAGGAATTTTCGTTTGAGATGATGCATTAAAGGTTAGCTGGTCATATGTAGAGGTCAAAGATGGCCAGTAGGATATTTTCATATAGGTTTGGTCTACGAAGCTATCCATCTCATCTTCAGCTTATGAGTTCATCATGGAGATATCTTATCATGTGTGATGGAAACAACTCCTAAAAAGTAGGAAGATCTGTTTCATGAAGACACTCGGGACATTTATGTCTTGGTTATGGTGAGTGATACTAAAGCACATGAACCCTTTCAATGTAATTAGGTTTTATTTTAGTTAAAAAGGTAATAAATAGGTAGTTGAGTTCTGTTAGGACTCTAACTCCTAAAATTAACAAATGTCATTTCATTTCCAGATATCTAGCTTATGGTTAAATTAGGTGGTAGGAAAAGGACTTAGTGATCTAGCCTTGTTGGAAGATTCAATGTAAAGGTCTAATGCCTATTAATAGTCAGTGTTTCTATGAATGAAGGCTATAGAGCCTTCATGGCTATGGTGCACATAGGAGCCTTAATGCTCACAAAGGAGTAGGTGGTTTACAGAAACACCTCACTCACACGACGTACATAGTTCCTAAGAGGTCTCAAGATTTTTTTTCTAATCACAAAGTAGATCGGTGCAGGTTTTTGAGTGATATTCATGTTGATCAGTGCAAGCCTTTGGGAAATTAATGCATTTTTGGGGGTCATACCAGCGCCGATTTGGGGTGCCTTAGCAAAATAATTCTTGGCCCAGAATTTTTTCTCATAAGGGCGCTGACCTCTTTTTCTTGGTTATACACATGGGATTTTCCCATTTGTGGTGGATCTGAGTAGCAGACACAACAATTCTTTAGATTGATGGTGGATCTAAGTATCAGTCATAGAGGATGTGCTGGATCGATGGAAGATCTGTGATTAGGATCTGATATGTATTGAGTTTTTTATTAGTGTAGCTTGTAATTATGAAATTAGCTAGAATCATCAGAGGATGTGAAATCCAGTCAATCCAGTATGAATAAATTTACAGAAATATATCTCAACAATTCTAGAAAACGTGATGGGATCAATTATTCCAATTGGACATTCAAGATACAAACACTGCTTGAGGGAGCGAATGCACGGTCGATTGTCAGCGATGATTAGCAGAAACCAAACATTGTAATAGGTGTAGCTGCACTCATAAAAGACTAGGATAAGAGGGAGAACATGGAAAAAGTCTTACTAAAGATGTCTGTTAAAGAAAATATTATCCCACACATGAGAGATGGAAAATCGTCCACTGAGATTTGGATGACGCTCAAGAACTTATACGAGAGACAAAACACAAATCGCATCTTGTCACTCAAAGGAAAGTTGTTTTCAATGAGGAAGGAGGAGAATGATCATGTTGATGGATTCATTGCAAGGGTTAAAGACCTAAAGGATAGTTTGGCTGAAATTGGGGAGAAGGTGTTTGATTATGATCTAGTCATAATTACGTTAAACAAAATGATGAATGAATACGAGATGTTCATCATAGGCTTGGCCACATAGGATAAATCCCCTACATTAGAATAAATGAGAGGAATTTTTCTACAAGAAGAAGAGTGGCGGAAAAAATTGAGACCTCAAAGTGTCGATCTTGCTCTGATAGCAAAGAAGAATCCGTACAAAGGGAAATGGCCATAGTAGCAATAGAAAGGCATTAGAAATTTTCAAAAGAGACGATTAAGAGGTGTGTCTGCAAATAAATATTCTGGCATTAAATGCTTTTTCTGTTGGAAAAATGGCCATCAAGATAAGTTCTATTTTAAGAGGAGGGCATATGAGGCTAGGTATAATAAAAGAAAGCACATGGTACAATTCGCTGATGAAGTTCATAGTCATGATCTTCAACTATTTGTATCTGATTGTGCTCTTTCAGCTTCTAAGAAGGATGAGGAAGACATATAGTATGTTGATTATGGATAATCCTCACATATGACAGTTGTTAGTGGTGGAATTAGCACTTCAATTGTGTGCAAGAACCTCACTAGACATGTCCTAAGCTCAAGGGAAATTTAATGATTTTAATTATATAATTGGTAGGTGGTTTAATATCTCAATCACTGACAAAGAATTTCAATCAAATTCACTATCACACTAATGAGGGTAGTGAGTCTTGATATGGTAGAAAAAAGGTAAGTTTATAGTCTATGAGAAGAAGAAAAAGGAAATAGTGGAAGAGACAGTGGGTGTGCAAGGCAGAAATCCTCTGCTTTGATGGAAAAAAACACAAGAGACAGTTTGATAATATGTCAACAAGAGAAAGCTATAGCAAGACTTATAGTAATCTCATTCAATATCATGAAAGGTCACTATTATAAGGAATTCTATTTAAATATTCATCATATATATCTCATCAAGAAATCTCACTGCGTGAGACTAATAAAAGTTGACAAAATACATAAACATATCAAGAGACTAATAAAAACATACAACAACATCTGAATTTACAAATTGCAACTGAAGCAAATGAGGTGTGGAAACATATGGAAAGGTTAAAAAGACACATATCAAGTAGGTAATAAGTCCTCAAAAGTCTTTTCTAATATCATTCACTGAAAAATAAATTAATCATATGAGCAAAATATTCACAAGCCATGAACCTTTTCTTCATCGAGCTTTATCATATATATATATAATACATTATATTGACATCTCCACAAAACGTGTGAATCTATTCTGAAAAGTTATTACAATCTCATTGTAAAGATGATGCTTAACTTAAACTTTAATACAAAGTGATACAACAGAAATAAAGGAAACAACATGATGGCTTGCAATTCGAAGTGGGTGAATGATGTGGAAATTTTTTGGAAGACTACTCCAATGTTCTCGCACAACCACTTCCACAAAAGTGAAAACAACATTTGAAGATGACATGTGGCTGTTTCCCTCAAAAAGTGTAAAAAATGAATTCTGAAATTTAGAAGGAAGCTTGATCAATGACACCTAGCAGCAGCTAATTCTGTGGATAATGCATGCATGTAACTACTCCTTAGTAGTACCCCTCGATACTTGAAGAAAAACTTCCGCCACTTCCTTTATACAAAAAATTAGGAAAAAATAGCTGCCTTCTGGGTTTGCTGATAAAACCAGATTTTTTGCAAAAGGAAGTTATTATGAGAAACCATGTAGATAACATTGTTTGTTGATTAAACCAAAAAATGTGTGAGCCTCTCCTGAAACGTATAGATAAGATCCAGTATTGAAGCAAATATTTTGAGAGACTTTCCCTTAGTGAGCCTTCAAGTAATTTTTCTTATATGCTTTTGTTTCTGAGCTCTCGCTCTCTTGGTTTCCTTATCTAGGCTTTCATCAATATTGATGATTTCATCTCTTAGTCTAGGATTAGAAATAATTTTGATATTTCAGTGAACAATTATTTTTCAATCAGTATTAGCAAATTCACAACAATTAAAGTTGTTGGTAAAACCCTACACACAACTGTGATTTCTTGCCTTGGAATGATAAACTAGTTGCTGGAGGATATGACTTGGTTAGTTGTAGCTTCCATAGAGAACCTCATACATGAAATTGTTGAAATTAACCCTCTAAAACAATTCCTTTAGCTACAGTATGGATTAATGGAATGGTTTGAAATCATTCAAATACGAGTGCCAAGTCATCCCATAACTCATAACACTCCCCTGTATCACTTAAACATTGATACCTTGTACCTTATTTTCCACTTCAACCATAATGAATAGTTATAGCTTAGCTCCATCAACAATATAATCATTCCTTTATAATATTTCTTCTAATTTAGAAATAATCACCCTTTTAAAAATAATATATCATAACATAGAAGATATTTAATTAATTTCAAAGGAGAATGATATTTTCTCTGAAAAAATCTCGCCCGAATTTTCGAGGTAATAACTACTTAATGGGTTTTCCTGTAAAACCAGATTTTCTGTAAAAAAATATTTTCCTTACTTGGGTTGCTAAGTCATTTTCATAAATTCTCCAATAGACACCTTTCATCAAGGTAATACCTCTTATTTTAACAGACCTTGAACATTCAAATAGCAGTATATTTTCACCCGATAAAGGAGAATGATGTTTTCTCTAAAAAATACTTCTTGCAGCTCCTTATGTAGTTTCAGAGATATAACTGCCTTTATCTTTGTGTTTTAATGTAACAAAATTTCAGAGAAATATCTGCCCTTTTTTTTATGTCACCAATGAAAACATGCTCCTGAAGAAATAGTTGTCATTTTCTCTGTGTAACCAATGAAAACATGCTCCTAAAGAAATAGCTATTAACCTGGAAAGAGAAGCTATTATTTTATTACTAAAATGACCAATAAATTTTGACACTAACCTAAGTTAAAATAGTAGTTTTAAATTCTTTTATCAACCTAAGACACAACACCGCCTAAAATCTTAAAAAATATTTTCGGTTTTGAGACTCTTTTTGGATTTTATTGAAGATGACTAGAACTTTGACATAGGCTAGGGAACAATAAAAATTCAAAAACAGTGATACAATGGTGGTTAGAGTATTAACATTTATAGTGCTGACAATGGCTCTTATTGGGGATGAAGTCCTCCGTGTGAGGCTTCAAGGGTCGTAGTTCCAGTGCCTTGTCCAACCCTTACATTAAGGGAATTTTGAGGTCTAAAATGGGTCTCCTAAGGAAATTGTACAATCAAAATTCACTTTATGAGAACCAATCACATTTTAGTGGATGACATCATCCCTAATGGTTGAGGTGACATTGCTTGAGTTAAATGTATTTACTTGTCACATTCTCAATGGTGGATAAAAACTCATGGTTAACCATGGTAATGCTTTAAGTACTTTTAAAGTCAAAGTACTCATAATAAATGTCATTTCACACTTTTTGAATAAAAATATATTATTGTCATTTCATATTTCTTGAAAGAAACAATGTGTATCCCTATACATTTATTATATTATATTATATTATATTACATTGTATTATTTTTATATAATATATTAAATACATGTTATTATACAATTTAAATAATATTAATTTAATTAATAGCATATAATATAATTAAGAATTTGTAAATTTATATTTATATTTTATTTTAAGATATTTAAGTACAAAGGACAAATGAATTAGTTGTTCAATGATAATGACTTTTTCTTGAAAAGCTCATTCTTATTTGTAGTCACATCAATACAATTTTTTATTAATTTTATTTGAGTACAACTTTTGAATTGAATTTAACTATGGTTACATGGATTATGGTGCAAAAAGTGAACTGAAAATTCATAAATATTATTTTATTGGTTTATCTATTATTTTATTATTTCCTTAGAGGGCCCATTTCAGACCTCAAAATTCCCCTAATGTTTCTCCAACCAACAGTTTTTCTCATTAAATAAAAAATACTAGCATGCCTAGCCATTGGGTGATGGAGTCATAAGCTAGATTTCAATCTTCTACAAAAATTTTCAACATAACTGAAAGCTAAATCAAGTTGTGATCTAAAATTGAAACAAATTCTCGAGTGGCGAGCTTATTTATGTACATCCCTACATCTAATTAGTTGAAATTCACTTGATCAAGTGCATACAAACTTCAAAAAGAATTTTTTCGACAACTGATTTCCTGACATGTATTCACATCCACTGTTGAAAGGATGAAAAGTATGTAGCATAATCTCTAAATGGGACTTATACTTGATGTAATGGATGAGAAGTACTCCAAGAATAATAACAAGAGATACTTTTACAAAACTAAACTCCATATAATCAGAAATATTATTAACAAATCGACAAGGAGACCTACTCAAAATAGTTTTGAGTTCAACGATAGGGTGACCCATATTTTCCTCTGATAGAAAAAGTCTTTGATGAAGAGCTTGTTCTTCATTTTTTTTCACAAATTTCTTCTTCGACACTGTATCCCTACAACTCAAATTTATGCATTTCAAACAGAGGCTCATAACTGTTTTTCTTATCATCAATTCTCAGCAAAGGTGATAATTCCTGAGCAATTTGTATGATCTAAGCATCATCTTCTTCCCTCGATTCAGATTCATGATTTTCATAGATTGGATCATCGCTGTGAACTTTAAAATAAGGTGACACAAAAAATTGCTCTTCATCATTAGGATATTTATCAAACAAAGGCTAATTTATGAAGTTTTGACTATGTTGACCTAATATCTCATCATGCTGCTCAATAATCTATTATTTACCCTCTTCTTGAATGATAAGAGTTTGAAGAAAATATTGAGAACAAGAATATTGTTGAATACCTTCTGGTATAACCATGTTTTCTTTACATTTATGTTGTTCTTCATCACTTTCAACTTGCTTATCAAACTGATGGCAACATTTCAGAGTGAAACGTTCGACCAGATGTCTATCTTTATAAAAGGAATTAAAAGCATCATGAAATCTTTCAAACAAGTGATGTTATTTTTAGGAAGATCTGTTAAGTCCCTATATTAATAGTGTAGTCCCTTATTATGTTAGTGTAGCCCCCCTTATTGTTATTTTTGTACCCATGTAACTCGTATATTGTTATTATTGTGACCTTACATTATTATTGTTAGGCCGACTAGGATTACATTGTGGCCCGACTAGGATTACATTGTGGCCCCATGGACTCCTATATATAGAAAGGAGGTTTTATCATTTGTATCATCCAATAATTGTTCATTTATGTAATGTATTAGAGGTTTCCCCCTCAAAGTGGCTGATTTATAAGGCGTTGATCTCTCTTTTCTTCTATTTTTGGAGCTGGTTTCACAACATTTGGTATCAAAGGTTTGGATTCTAGGGTCTCGCTGCTCCAAACAAGTCATCGTGGCATTTTTGCTATGATGATTTTTGTACGAAGGTTTAGAAGTGAAACGCTTTAGAGTGTGAAGCCAAAATCCTAAGGAACATCGTCACAAAATTTCAGATATTGGTTCACAATATTTGCAGAGCTATGATCTGTCGAAGTTAGGTTGTTTTGGAGGCTCCTGAACTTAACCTAAAGAGTTCATCGCAAAATTTTTGCTATAAATTTGTTTCTACGAGGTTTCAAAAGCTGAAATTTGTGGAGGGCGAAGCCAAAATCCTGAGGAACAGCTTCAAAAAATTTCAGAGCTTGGTTTACAATATTTTAGGAGATATTATCTGTGGAGTTAGGTATTTTTTAGGAGCCTGAATTTCATCTCAAATAGGTGATCATGGGAAAATATTCATAACTCTCTCTCTCAGAATCCGATTGGAATTCTGTAAAAAGTGGCTAGAATTACATGGACCGTCTATTAATTTTAGAGCCAAATGGGCGAACCGTGACACGTGGCAAGTCATAAAATTTTTCTCTACTGAATCAATCCATAATTAGGTCATTGTGGGAGAGTGGACATAACTTAGCCTTGAAGAATCCAAATCGGGTCAGAAATATGGAATTCAAAATAAGATTCAGAGGGCTAATTTAGGGCCAAATTTTAGTTATTAAGGATCTGAAATCACATAGATAATTTAGTTTCAATATCGAGCTTCTCAAAAGCAACAAAAAAGTGTGTATTTGGTTTTTAAAATTTCATAACGTTTATTTGAAAAATAAGTTTGAAGTGATTCCAAGGGAATATTTTAGAATTTTTATCAGTATTGGGTTCTATAAGGCCTCCAAAAAATAATTCCATGCCCATTAAGCCCTCAAAAACATATACTATGACACATGAAGAGGAATAATTGTAGTATGAGATATCAAAATTACGGTACGAAGTGCAACAAATTTCGATCTTGCTAAGAGCAACTGAAGACGACATAGATGGTTTAAAAGCATAAATGGAGGCTAAGTTGGATGGTCTTAAGGATCAAATAATAGCTAATATGGATGATAAATTAGTGGAATATCACATCGAGCAGCAAAAACAAGTTCTCCAACTCTCAAAGGATAACCTAACTTTGGTGTAGAATCTAATGAAACAACAGGAAGATCAACGTCACATCGAAAGAAATTCTGAAGCATTCACAGAAACAAGATCTCAACAAGTACGATTAATTTCAGAGTATCTCAACAACTGGAAGAACTTTCCTATAGAATATTCCACATGGGAGGATGATAATTTTATACAAAAACATCAAGAAATAATAAAGGGTTGAGGACAACACTTGTTTGAAGGAGAGGGGCATGTTAAGTCCCTATATTAATAGTGTAGTCCCTTATTATGTTAGTGTAGACCCCCTTATTGTTATTATTGTACCCATGTTGTAGGTTTTAACCCTGTACAAAAATTATCTATGAATGAATATTCAAAACAAAAAATAAACAATAATGAGAGCATAAAACATAAAATAGATAAACACAGAGATTTTCCCCTGGATCCCAAATCAGGACGACCAGCTTGATTTTTAATTATATTCATTTTAGTGTTAAAAAAAATATATATACATGCCGAAGCATACATAAACCCCAATCCATTAACCCTGGATTATAACATATCCATAGTTCCCTTGACTAGATCTACAGAATACTAGGGGCCGAAAACCATCATGCCTCGAAACCATGGGTGGGTCTGCCCACCAGAAAATAAGGACCAAAAAAACTTTCCAGGGCGCTGCCCTAGACCCTAATAGGGGGGTTAATGTCACCCCTATGACCCCCTCGTACATTTTACCCAGTGAAACATACAGGGGGGTCTATTGCCCCCCCTGCTACCCCCTCGCACTTGACTAGTCATGGAAAGAATATAACACAAACCCAACATTCTCTCACTTGTTGTTTTCTTTCCACAGGGGGCCATAGGAGTGATAAGTCATTAGCCTAGATTTGCAACACCTATTTTTTCTATACACCAAGAGAACTTCTTATTGCTCATATACCTTTTCAATGCATCTGCAACATTCTTCAAAGTGTCCACCTTTACTAGCAACACCCTTTTCGCTTCAACCATATATCTCACAAAGTGATATTGAACATCAATGTGCTTTGTATTTGAATGATAAGTAGGGTTATTAGCCAATAAAATTTCACTTTTGCTATCACAGTCTATCCTTATAGCTTGCTGCACCAAACCCATACTTGAACACAATCTCTGCAACCAAACTGCTTCCTTGCTTGCATGAGTGGCTGCCATGTATTCTTCCTCTGTAGTTGAAAGAGCCACTAGAGACTATCTTTTACTCATCCAACTGACTGCACCTCCAAATAGGCTAAACACATACCCACTTCTAGATATTCTTTGGTCCATATCTCCAGCCCAGCCTGCATCAAAAAAACCACAAATTTCCAACACTCTTTCCAATCCTGGTCTTCCCCCGTAGCACAAGCCAAAATCACTAGTGCCACGCAAATATCTAAAGACCCGCTTCACTGGTGTCCATTACTCCTTCCCTGGGTTTGACATAAACCTGCTCAATACTCCCACTGCATGTGCAATGTCTGGTCTAGTATAGACCGTTGCATACATCGGGATACCTAATGCACTTGCATATGGAACACGGGACATATCCTCCTCTTCTTCTTGTGTCTTGGGATGATTTTCAACTGACGGATTTGTATCTACAGGAATCTGAACATTCACTGGTTTACTATCCTACATATTGAACCTATATAACATAGTCTCGAAATACTTCCTCTAGTTTAACCAAAGCTTCCTCTTTGCCTGATCTCTCTTAATTTCCATGCCCAAAATATAGTTTGCAGCACCAAAATCCTTCATCTTGAATTTGGAGAAAAGCTCGGTCTTCAAATCTTGGATAATTTCTTTTTCATTTCCAATCAAAAACATATCATCCACATACAATACAAAATAAATAACACAGTCACCAATTAACTTAAAATAAACACAACGATCCTCCTTGCTTCTGGTGAAGCCAAGTCCCCGTATATAGGTATCAAATATCCGATACCACATCCTTGGTGATTGTTTTAACCTATAAAGAGACTTCTTTAACCTGAATACTAGCTCTTTCTTCCTATCTCTATAAAGCCTTTAGGTTTTTTCATATAGATCTCCTCTTCCAGTTCCCCGTGAAGAAGTGTTGTCTCCACATCCATTTGTTCTACCTCAAAATCAAATGCAGTAGCAACAGATAAAAGTAATATAATAGAAGTAACTTTGGCAAGAGGAGAAAAAATATGACCAAAATCAGTTTCCGGCACCTCGGAATAACCTTTTGCTACCAACCAAGATTTGTATTTCTCCACCTTTCCTTCTACATTCATCTTCTTCTTAAACACCCATTTTCTCTCGATCGGGTTCCTTGCAGCCAGAAACTCCACCAGATCCCATGCCTCATTTTTATGCAAGGATGCCATTTCATCAACCATGGCCTCCTTCCATAGTTTTCCATCCTCTTAATCTACTGCCTCTCTGATGGTTCTGGGATCATCATCAGTTATATTTGAAGAAAAATTTGAACAGAAAGCAGATGGAATATCCTTTCTGGTTGTCTTCTTTTCCGAAATGACCTTCTAACAGTTGGAGTTTGTGGCTCTTCCTCTTCTGAGTCTTCTTCTGTTGTAGAGTCTGATTCATCCTCGTTTAGCTCAAAATATATCTTCTCAGGTTCCTTTGGTAGGACTTCATGTTTAACAATATATTTCACCTCTCTAAACACCACATATCGATTGTATACAACCTTCCTTGTTTCCGGGTTCCAAAGCTTGTAACCCTTTAAACCATCGTTATACCAAATAAAGATGCACCTTTCAGATTTATTATCCAACTTGATCCTTTTATCCTTTGGAACATGTACATGTGCATCACATCCAAATACCCTCAGATGTGAAAGAGAGGGTTTCTTACCACTCCATACCTCATGTGGAGTCTTATCCTCCAACACTGATGAAGGTGATCTGTTAACCAAGTAACATGCAGTCTCCACTTCCTTTGCCTAGAATTCTTGTCCTAACCTGGTACCATTGAGCATGATTCTTGCCTTTTCCATCATCATTCTATTCATTCTTTCTGCAACTCCATTTTGCTGAGGTATGTATGGAGTAGTCTTCTGCTGTGATATACCACACTTCTTACAGAACTCTTCAAATTACTTCTTGTAGAACTCCCCACCATTATTTGTCCTCAACACCTTTATATTCTTCTCTGTCTGGTTTCCACCAGAGCCTTAAATTATTTAAATCTGTCAAAGACTTCGAATTTCTTCCTCAAGAAATATATCCATGTATTCCTTGAGAAGTCATCTGTGAATGAAGCATAGTACATAGACTTACCTAGCGATGGAACCGACACAGGTCCAAACACATCACTATGAAAAAACTCTAATATCTTGTTCGCCCTATTAGCACTAGAAGGAAAAATCATGCGATTCTGCTTCTCATATACACAATGTTCACATAAATAGAAATTCAGAGAACAATTAGACATACTTTCTGCCATACCATTTCCATGTGGTATCCGAAGGCCCTTCTCTAAAATATGTCCAAGCCATTGATGCCATAGCATGGTCTTTTATCTAGAGTCCACTAGGCTTTCTGGTCCATCTTTAGGAACCACAGAACTGTTGCACCCATCAATAACAGTGATTCCATAAAGCTTGTACAAAGTTCCAATCCAAACTCCCCACATTAATACCAATGCTCCCTGAACCATCTTACAGGTATCTTTCTCGAACACTATTTTTACACCTGCATCATCCATCTTGCTTATAGAAATCAGATTTCTTGCCAATGCAGGAATTTGCAGAACACCAGAAAGTGTTCTAATCCTTCCACCTTGCATCTTTAGCTTGAACTTTTCACGTCCGATGATTCTGGCCTTCCTATCATCACCTAAGAAGACATCACTTCCATCATATTTCTCATACTTAGAGAACCACTCCCTATTGGGAGTGAAGTGAAAGGATGCACCCGATTCAATCAACCATGACTCATGATCTACATGTGTATTTGAAGAAGAAGCCAAATACACATCCCCACCTTCATCCGAGGTGGGTTTTGCCTCTGTGGAAGGAGCATCATCAGATCCCTTTCCTTTCTCAAGAGCTTTAGATCTGCAGTCCTTTTTGTAGTGCCCTTCCTTTCCGCATTTCCGACACACCTTTACAAAATTTCCAGGAGATTTAGATCTCCCTCTAGATTTAGATCTCCCACTCGAAACCTTATTTTTTTTTCTGTTTTGGGACCTTCCTCGTATAGATAAGGCATCTCCATTCTGACCCTCCATATTTCTGCGTCTCATTTCCTCCGACAACAAGGATGAGACAATGTCATAAAAATTCAAGGTAGTTGTATTGCTACCTATTGCAATAACCAAACTGTCGCACGAGTGTAGTAGAGAACACAACAAACTGATGAACTCATCTTCATCTGATATTTTAATATCAACATATGACAACTGACTTACCACATTATTGAAGGCATTCAAATGCTCTGTCACCGAGTCTCCATCCTTCATCCTCAAGTTATACATATTTTTCCGTAGGAACAATTTATTCACCAGAGACATAGATTGGTAAAAATTCCCTAGCTTGTGCCACAAGGTCTTCAATGTAGCTTCCCGAGATACATTCAACAATATTGAATCTGAGACACACAACCGTGTTGTGCTCTTTGCCTTTCGATCCAGCTTCTTCCAGTATTCATCTGACTTTGCCGTTGGTTTAGTACCCTGATCTACCATGATCCACTGATCTTTATCGACCAGCAGATCCTCCATATTGAGCTTCCATAACTCAAAACTCTGACCATTAAATTTCTAGATCTCTATCTTCCCGCTGCTCGACATCTTCTTTCACTGCAAGAATCGATCCTGCAGATCTCCCACTGAGCAAGGTCTACCTCAGGCCCAAGAAAAAAACCCCTCAACATCAAAGGCATTCCCTTGAAGCCAAAACCTAGCTCTAATATGAAATATAGGTTTTAACCCTTTACAAAAATTAGGTATGAAAAAATCTTTAAAACATGAAATAAACAATAGCGAGAGCATAAAACATAAAACAGATAAACACAGATATTTTCCCCTTGATCCCAAATTAGGACGACCAGCTTGATTTTTCATTATATTCCTTTTAGTGTTACAACACATATATATACATGCCGAAGCATACATAATCCCTAATCCATTAACCATGAATTAGAACATAACTGTAGTTCCTTTGAACAGATCTACAAAATACCAGGGGCCAAAAACCATCATGCCTCAAAACCATGTGCAAACCCATGCACAGAACCATGGGAGGGTCTGCCCACTGGAAAATAAGGATCGAAAAATTGGTCTTGCTCGCTGCCTCGAACCCCAAAAACGGGGGCTATCACGCCCCCTATTACCCCCCCACACGTGACTAGTCATGGAAAGAATATAACACAAACCCAACACATGTAACCCCCATATTTTTACTATTGTGCACTTACATTATTATTGTTAGGTTGGATACGATTACATTGTGGCCCCTTGGACTCTTATATGTAGAAAGGAGGTTTTGTCATTTGTATCATGCAAGAATTGTTCATTTATGTAATGTATTGGAGGTTTTCCCCTCGAAGTGGCTAATTTCTAAGGTGTTGATCTATCTTTTCTTCTATTTTTGGAGTTGGTTTCACAACAAGATCTCTACACCAATCAAGGGTTTCACCCTCCAAATAATATCTAAACAACTTAATATTTATGTGTTCATGAAGAAAATGCATCTTATGAATCCAGTCATGAAAATCCCATAACAAAATAGCTGGTACCTCCCAATCATGTCCAGTAAACCTTGGAAGAGAAAATTCCCATTCACTTCTATCTGGTAGAGGATTATCAAAACCATCTATCTTTTAAAAATTGTAGAAAGCATATATTTTCTCAAGGATCACTTCCATCCAGAGTGTTTTATCTGAAAACAGTGGAGTTGCCTCTAGATTCTTCGTCATGGAGTCGCCAAGTGAAATATCACAATCTTCTTTAAGTCTCCAATTCTAATTCACCAGCAAGAATTGATCATCAAAAATTTGAAACAAGAGACTCAGGAGAATACTTCATTTCAAGGCCTTCTTCTCCTAGCAGATGGACCAAAATATTTTAGCACTCGAATCAACACTTGGATAGTGAAAAGTTCCTAAGCCGACACATCCTAAGCTCTAGGGAAATTTAATGATTTTAATTATATAATTGGTAGGCGGTTTAATCTCTCAATCACTGACAAGGGATTTTAGTCAAATTAATTGTCACACTAATGAGGGTATTGAGTCCTGATTTGGTAGAAAAAAGGTAATTTTGTAGTCTATGAGAAGAAGAAAAGTGAAATAGTGGAAGATATAGTGATTCTTCAAGGTAGAAATCCTCTGCTTTAATGAAAAACAACACAAGAGACAATTTGATAATATTTCAACAAGAGAAAGATATAGGAATACTTACAATAATCTCATTGAATACCATCAAACGTCATTGTTAGAGGGAATTCTCTTTAAACTATCATCATATATATCTCATGAAGAAATCTCAATGCATGACACTAATAAAAGTTGACAAAATACATTAAAAAATCATGAGAATGATAAAAGCATACAATAGTAGCTGAATTTACAAACTGCAGTTGAAGAAAATGAGGTGTGGAAACACATGGAAATATTGAAAATACACATATCAAGTAGATAATAAGTACTCAAAAGTATTTTCCAATATCATTCACTGAAAAATACACTGATCATATGAGCAAAATATTCACAAACCATGAACCTTTTCTTCATGGAGCTTTATCATATATATACAAAAGACATTATACTGACATCTCCAGAAAAGGTGTGAATCTGTTCTAAAAAGTTATTAAAATCTGATACGAAAGATGAGGCTAATGTTAAACTTTAATACATAGTGATACAATATAAATAAAGTAAACAACACGATGGCTTCCAATTCGAAGTGGCTAAATGATGTGGAAATATTTTGGAAGACTGCTCCTCTATTATGGTGCAACCACTTCCACAAAAATTTCAAACAACAGTTGAAGATGAAATGTGGTTGTTTCCCTCAAAAAGTGCAAAAACATAATTCTAAAATTTGGAAAGAAGCTTGATCAATGACACCTCGCAACAACTAATTCTATGGATAATGCATGCATGTAACTACTCCTTAGTAGTACCCCTCTAGACTTGAGGAAAAACTTTCTCCACTTCCTTTATACAAAAAATTAGGAAAAATTAGTTTCCTTATGGGTTTGTTGATAGAACCAGATTTTCTACAAAAGGTAGCTATTATCAAAAATCTTGTAGATAGCTGCGTTTGTTGATTAAAAAAAAAAAATGTGTGAGCCTCTCCTAAAAGGTTTATATAAAATCTAGTATTGAACCAAATATTTTGAGAGGCTTTTCCTTAGTGAGCCTTCTAGTCCTTTTTCATGTATGCTTTTGTTTCTGAGCTTTGGATCTCTTGGTTTCCTTATCTTGGCTTTTATAGATATTGATGATTTCATCTCTCAGTCTAGGATTAGCAATCAAATTTTCTATTTTATCCAACAATTATTTTTCAATCAGTCTTAGCTAATGCAAAACTATTCAAACTGGATGTAAAACCCTACACGCAACCCTCATTTCCTGCTTTGGAATGATAAACTAGTTGTTGGAGGATGTGAATATGTTAGCCGTACCTTCCACAGAGAACCTCAGACTCGAGGATGTTGAACTTAACCCTCTGAAACTATGCCTTTAGCTATGGTATGGTTTAATGCCACGATTTGAAATCATTCAAATATTAGCACCAAGCCATCCCATAATGCATAACATTCCCCTGCATCATTTAAAGATTGATACATTGTACCTTATTTTCTGCTTCAACCATAATGAATAGCTATAGGTTAGCTCCACCAACAATATAATCAATCCTTTATACTATTTCTTCTAATTTAGAAATAATTACCCTTTTAAAAAGAACAATATATCACAACATATAAGATATTTAATTAATTTCAAAGGATAATGATCCTTCCTCTGAAAAATGCTCCTTGCATGAATTTTATAGGTAATAGCTACTTAGTTTGCCTGTAAAAACATAATTTTTGTAAAAAATATCTGCCTTACATGGGTTGCTAACTCCTTTTAAAAATCCTCCAATAGACACCTTTCATCAAGGTAATACCTCTTGTTTCAGCAGACCTTCAACATTCAAAGAGTAGTATATTTTCACCTGATAAAGCAGAATAATGTTTTATTTGAAAAATACTCCTTGGATCTCCTTATGTAGTTTCAGAGAAATAATTGCCTTTATCTCTGTGTTACAATGTAACCAAATTTTAGAGAAATAGCTGCCCTTTTTTCTGTGTCACCAATGTAAGCATGCTCCTGAAGAAATACTTGCCCTTTTCTTTGTGTGACCAATTAAAACATGCTCTTAAAGAAATAGCTATTAACGTGAAAAGTGAAGCTATTGTTTTATTACTAAAATGACCAATAAATTTTGACACTAACCTAAATTAAAACAATAGTTTTAAATTCTTTTATGAACCTAAGACACAACACCACCTAATTTTTTATTTTTTTTTGGTTTTGAGACTCCTTTTTGCTTTTATTGAAGATGACTAGAACTTTGAACTAGGCCAGGGAACAAGAAAAATTCAAAAACACTGATTCAATGGTGGTGAGACTATTAACATTTATAGTGCTAACAACAAGAGAAATTGTTTTGATTATTTTGAAGAAACTTCTTGCGGATCTAAAATCTATCTAGGAGATGACAAAGGTTATGAGATCAAAGGGTACGATGATATTTCAGAAATTTTGCCTAGCGATGACATCAGACATATTAACAATGTGATGTATTTTCCCAGGATTAAGAAGAACTTAATCGCTTTATCAATGATAACAGATCAGGACCTGCAAGTTGAATTCTGCAAGAGATACTATCATAAATGACAACAATATGGAACTAGTTGCATCAGGAGTGCGTGTGGGGAGCATGTACAAATTGAATATCAATATCATGCCACACCAAGCTATGGTTTCAACAGGATTGACAACCGAGAGTCTCTGGCACCAGAGATTCAGTCATCTTAACTTACAAGACCTCACGCTACTTTAAAGAAAAGGTACGGTTGATGAAATCCCTGCTTTTCATAGTGTTCAGTTAGATTGTGATGGATGTGGATTATGGAAAATGCATACATAATAATTTCCTTTGCATGCTCATAGGAAGGAAAGAGATATCCTAGAGCTAGTGCATACAAACATATGTAGACCTATGCAGACTAGGTCACTAGGTGCTGCATATTATTTTCTATTGTTTACTAATGATTGAACTAGATTCTCTTGGGTATATTTTTTAAGAAAAAAGAGTCAAACTTTTCAATTCTTTCAAGAATTTAAGACTAGGTTGGAGAAGCCGATAGAGAAATTCATAAAAATTCTCTGCTTCGATCAAGGGGGAGAATACAAGTTGGTTGAGTTCATGAAATTTTTCAAATATCATGATATTGTTCAAAATTTCATAGTGCCTCATACTACACAGAAAAATGGAGTTGCAGAACAAAAGAATAGAACCCAAGTGGAGTTTGCATGAAGTATGCTTCAAGGTAAGGGTCTATCAAATGATTTTTAGGCCGAAGTTATCAACACTTTAGGTTATTTAAAGAATATGTGTCCTAGTAAATGTATTAACTTTAAAACTCCTTTTGAAGAACTTTATGGATATAAACCAACAGTGAGTCATTTAAGAGCTTTTAGGACAAAATAATTTTCTCATGTACCGAAGGAGGATAGAAAGAAGTTAGATCCTAAGGCCATGAAATGCAACTTTGTAGGATATTGTGCTGAGTTTAAAGATTACAAGTTGTTTAATCATGTGAATCATAAATGTTTTGCATGTCGAGATGTCATATTTCATGAGCAAGTTGAGGAAGGAAAGGAAGACAATCATGGAGAATGGCACATTCAATTATTGATAGAAGAAAGGGGTGAGGATGATCAATAGAAAGAAGAATAAACATGTGATAATTAGGGGAATTTTGATGTCTAAAATGGGCCTCCCAAGGAAAATATAAAATAATAGTGGAAATAATAAAATAAGATTTGATTACATCATCAAATTTTAGAGGGACAAAAGAAAAAACTACTTTTTTAGCTCCTATTTTCAACTTATCTCCCAAATTGTTTACTCAAATTTTGAGTGGAAGTGCTCATTAGATGAAAATTTTAATTCCCCATCCAAGGAGTACCCATGTTGCATACTTTTTATAGATACTTCTACATGAATAATGAGAAATACATTAAAAAGGTGATTGCAATCACCTTTTTTCATGTATTTCTCATTTTTCATGTAGCAAGGTCCATCAAAAGTATGCAACATGGGTACTTCTTGGATGAGAAATTAAATTTTTCATCCAAAGAGTATTCTCACTCAAAATTTGAGTAAAAAATTTAGGAGATAAACTAAAAATACGAGTTGAAAAAATAGTTTTATTATTATTATTTTTTAATCTTTTTACCATTTTACTTAAAAAATGGTGAATCATCCCCCATGGTTTACATCATCATCTTTAATCCTATTGGTTCTTATAAATTTTATTTTGGTTGTAGATTTTTCTTAGGAGGCCCATTTTAGACCTCGAAATTCCCCTAATGGTAGTCAACAAGGCAAGCCCACACAGGTCTGAAGCAGACAGATTTGAGGTGAGTCCTCTACCAAGAAGATCAAGTAGGCAGACTCAATTACGAGCTAGATTAAAAGAATATATTCTTTAATGTGAAAAATTTTAAATTTTATAGAGACCATAAACTATAAATAATCAAGTCAATCTCGTGAATGGAGGGTTGTAATGAATGAAGAATTTGAATCAATTATTACAAACCATCTTTGAGAACTAGTTGAACTGCCTGAAGGAAAAACACCCATAGGTTATAATTTGATTTACAAACCTAAAGTTAATGCAAATGGGAGTATAGATAAGTTTAAATCTAGACTGGTAGCAAAGGTTTATTCACAACGAGAGGGAAGAGACTTTGAAGAAACCTTTGCTCATTTAACCAAACTGAATGACATTAGAATGCTAATTTCTTTAGCTAGAAAATATGAGTGGAAGCTACACAAGTTAGATGTTAAGTTTTCATTTCTGAATGGAGATTTAAAGGAAGAGATTTATTTATTCCATCGTGAAGGGTTTTTTAAAGAAGGGAAGGAACATTTAGTGTGTAGGTTGAAAAAGGAACTATATGGTTTAAAACAAGCATCCAGGTTTTGGTACAAGAAGATTTATTTGTTATTCTTACAACATGGTTTTCATAGGAGCATGAATGATCCAAATCTATATAACATGTATAGGCTGACTATTTTGATTTCTTTGTGCAGATTCTTTGATCAAAGAAATCAAAGTGCAAATGTCACAAGTTTTTGAAATGAAAGATCATAGAAGTATACATTGCTTGGGTATGGAAGTATGGAGGGACTCTGGACAAAATTTTCTTTCTCAAGGGAAGTATGTCAGAGGTTTACTCAAAACTTTTAGGATGGAGCAGTGTAAGACAACATCAACACCTTTGTAGTAGAATATGGAGTTGTGTAGTGACAGCGGCTCTAAGGAGGTGGATTCCACTTTGTATAGACAACTAGTTGGTAGCCTGATATATCTAACTACAACTAGACTGGACTTAGCATACTCGATTAGTGTGTTGAGCCACTTTATGTCTAAACCTCTTCAAATTCATTTTGTGGCAGCAAAAAGTGTGTTTAGGTATCTTCACGGTACTAATTTTTATGGTATTTTATACACTGATACATCTGATGTTATTTTAGCATGTTTTTCAGACTCAGATTGGGAACGTAACCTCAATTACTGAAGGTCCATCAAAGGTTATGCATTTAGTGTTGGATCTAGGGCCATAGCACAAATCAGAAAAAAAAAAAAAAATATTGTGGCTTTATCTTCAGCTGAAGCCGAGTACCAGAATTGTGTGCATCTACATGTGAAGCTATGGTTGAGAAGGCTTCTCCATGATGTAGGAGAAGAGCAGAAAAAATTAACTATCATCAAATGTGAAAACCAGAGTTCCATTAAGCTAGCAAACAATCAAGTGTTTCCTAAAATCATGAAACACATCGATACTTGGTTTCACTTTATTCGAGAAAAATTCGAGTCAAAAGAAATATTTGTTGAATATTGTAAGACTTGTGACAATATGGCAGAAATTTTTACTAAGCCTCTTAGGAAAGTAAAGTTTGATTTTTTTAGAGGGATGTTAGGAATTCGGGACAATCCTTTCTCAATTAAGGGGAAGAGTGAAAATAATTAATATTAATTTTTATTAATAAAGAAATGGTTACATTTTTCTAACGTAGCTCCTTAAGTTAGGATTAGTTCCGAGGTTATATGAGTTTGTTTACAACTTCCTATTCCTTTGTATGTATTTATTGTTGTATCATTTTCTTAGGAATGTAGAGTGTACTCTCCATTTGTGTGTAGTCTCCAGGTGCAGTACTCACATGTAGGTTGCCTTTCTGTTCAATTCAGTTATTTAACACTAATTTATGAAGACATTATCTTCTTTATATTTAGGAAAACATGTTAATGACCAAAGATTGAGAGGAATCTAGTAGGAATGAATTTATACCCCCTTATGGTGCCATCTTTTTCCTTGAATAATGGTGATGAGTCATGAATCTCTATTTTCTGATGGACTAAGGTGGTTTCCCTTGAATAATAGTGACAATTTATTAGCCCAAATTTGCAAGGTATATTTAGTAATGTGATTCTCACTACTCTTTGAGTGTTATGTTATGATATATTTTGTCACATTGGAAGAAAAAATGAAGAAAAAACTTTGTAATAAAAGTTAAATTAGCCCAAAGGTGCAAAGTATATTAGTAATGTGATTCTCACTACCCCTTGAGCATTATGTTATGATAGATTTTGTAATAAGACCTAAAATTACCTATGATTAGCTAAAACCTCATCTTGCTTAGACGTAGACCTATGGACAAAGTGAACAACCCAAGATCCTAAGGCATTTAGAGAGTGTGAAAATTTACTCCTTTATACATAAACAATAGATTATTATGGATAGCATTACCTTTTCTAAAGTACCTTGATGAATCAATTTGTACTAGTAAATAAAAGTTAATAACAATTTTCATTACTATTAGTTAATAACCAAATTATAATACATTTGATCATTGTCAAAGAAAAATAAAACAAAAAATATATTTTTAAGGATGTTTCTCCATATTAATTAATAAAATGGATTTCTCTTTTTTTTCTTTATTATATTATTGTAAATAAATAATTAAAAAATATACAATAATTGATAATGATAATTTATATAATATATATGTGTATAATTTAGTCTTAAGGGTTAGCTCAAGTGGTATAGAGTTAAAAGTGAAGTTTTTTGATATTCTTGTTAGTTGTTGTTGAGATTCCTTAACCATGACCAATTGGTTTACCCAATTTACTATCCACAAGATGTAGAGAAATAATGTAAGATTTCAAAAATGAAAAAAAAAAAAAATATAATATCTTATATTTTAAATACACTATTATTAAATAATATAATTTTATTTTTTTTTCTAAGTTTGACTACTTCTATTATATCATATAAAATAGTATGTTACAGGTCTCTTCCTCTGGACTTGGCAAGCCAAATCCAGAGGTAAGTCTCATCAGTTTACATACATAAATTGCACTTCCCCGTCTTGGGAAACTAGTCCTAAAAAACCATGTAGAGCATGTTGCACATAGAAGAAAACCAGCAGACATAGTAGCCAAAACTAAACTAGGGTCATATAGCCAAGACTTCCAAAACATAAGCAGACTAAAGAGCGTTAAAAAACTTAAATGACAGGAGGACATCTTATAACTAAAACTAGGGAGGACCTACATTCTTTTTGATGGAGGTGGGGTCTTCATCTTCAATCATGCATGCACAGAACACATCATCGTTCTCCTTCCTTAGCGCTTGGCTTGAACTCTGAGGCTGTGGCAATGCGAGAGAGTCGAGCTTCTCAGAGGAGGCTACTTGCAGACCAGAGTGGTCCTTCTTGTTTTCAGCCTCGGAATCCAAGCTACTACCACCACTGTTGCGTGTATTTACGCTGGTCTCCTGGCTGCCGCTTGAGGCACTATGCACTGATAGAGCCTTCATATTATGGGGGATGAAGGAAAGCTCGAGAGGAATGGTATATTTACGTGGCCTTTTCTTGATGGGGGAGCTGGAAGGCACCAGAGAGGGAGCGTGAAGCTGCAGGGATAGCTGAGTAGACAGATTGATAGGGGTGCTCCTGTTCTTCTCATCCCTGCTCACCGACAGATTCAATTCAGGAAGGGAGTGCGACAATGGAGGTCTGGATGAGATTCCATGCCCTCCTTCCCTTATGCATCTCAAATGATGACGCTGAGGCATAATTTTCGGGGGAGCCAGAGTGCAGGACCAGGAAGGAGATGTGGACAATGTAGAGGAGGAATTTCCACTAGAAGGAAGACAAAGGCTGGTCGAGCTAGGAACATGCACCCGAGACAGAGGGAATGAAGCAGAGAAGCACACAGAAAACTAGAGAACAGGTCGAATGGAGGGAAACTAAGCAGGGGTGGCTTGATTAATAGCCATGGCATGTGACCTTAATGCTTTGTGAACAGTGTACGTTCCATGTGTGTGATTGTCAAGTAATTTCTTTAAACGCAAGTAAATACAACTTATTTTTTTAACAAATCTAAAATACTTCAAATTGTACACTAGAATACCCCAAAAGTGGGGGAAAGAAAAATAGGAAGTGAATCAACATATATTATTTGAAGGTAAGAAAACTGTGTGAGATGATTCATGAATAGTTGATAGAGGATATATTTGATAGGGTCAATAATAATGTATTAAAATTATCTTTCATATGGTTAGGAATTGTCATATTTTGTTTCTAAATGTATATATAAGAATATTCCAAGAGAAAGGATATTTTCATTTCCAAGTAATATCAATTCAAGGCTACACACATACAATAGTCGTGTTAGTTGTTCCCATGAGGACTGCATATCATACCATAAAAGAGATAACATATACTAATAATTTTTCAAAAATCAATTTTATAAGAGAACAATGATGCCTTGATGACCTTTTGATCACTTCAAGTAGATAATGTATGACTAATTTCAAAAAAATATTGAGCAAACTTGACCAAGTTTCCATTTAATTGTTCTAGATTCCAATAGTTTGAGAATTCTAGCTATGGATTGTTAGATTAAGAATAAATATGTAGTAGTGATAATTTGTTAAGAAAATCAATGAATACGTGTGTTTACCAAATATGTCATGTTTATGTTGTTTCCATGTGGATCTAGCATGTGATGCCCATGCCATTTCCTAGTCTACATTAAATAGAAGATCAATATATATGAAACATGTGCCAGCTATAAGGAGCTCTTCTACTTTAAATTTCACCAACTCAGGATTTTTTTTTTTTTTTGTCTCTATATATAAATGGTAAATCTGAAATCCTATAAAAGAAAATTTGGGCAAGGTAAAGTTTAAAATTGTTGTAAGAGGGTAGGAATTCATGCATCAAGAGGGGTTGAAGCTTATCACAACTTGAAATATTCTTTAAAAATGCATTAAATAACTAGAAAAAGAAAAAGAAAAATTGATACGAAATGTCGAACATTGAGGGAGGTACTAATCAAACAAAGAAAGGTTGTATTGAAAAATGCATGGAATTTAGAAATTATAATGGAAAACAAAGTATTGTTTTGTGTGGATAACACTGAACAAAGGCACCCTCCCAAAACTCTTAAAAGAATATAAATCTTAAACTATTTATAATGGAAACTATGGTGATTTGTTAAAGACTCACTCTCCTTCCCTTTCTATAGAATTTTTGTTATTCTACATGAAAGGATGGTTACGGTAGATGTGGGATGTTTATATTGGATTCCCACTACAATATTTATAAATATCCATTTATAATTCAAGAAAGAAAAGTAACAATAAGAATTATGGAATATTGATGCTTTCAAAAAATATATTACTTGTTTTACTTTGCATCTAGTGGTGCCAATTTCTCTTTTGAAAACTTACACTATGTGGTCAACTGAATAGAAAATTTGTGGTTGTTTTTTTGCACATATTTTAATAGTGTCATGGGACACAATGCACTCTTATATTATTGTCCATTGTGAGATTTATTTAAGGAAAAACGTTCTCAAGGACAACGTAGTCCCTCCTAATCAAGTGGAAATTATGTTTTCAGAAAAAATTCTCTTTCATATGTCTCCTCAAGGACGACGGGTGGTTATCTCACTCGGATGTTATCCCCTCCACCTGATATCAATCCAAATGGGGGAAAACATGGAAAATCATAGTAAGGATGGAAGCATAGGTGTCTCATTAGGGTATGCCATCCCAACTTCAATTTTAGAGAGTATGTGGATGATTTTATGAATTATGAGTTTTTGATATGTGTGGCTTGTGTGGTGTTTCATATATATAATGAAGTTGCTAATTCCCCATTGACAACAAAATTTTGAATCCGGGCACTAAGGAGAACTGGTCTCTCTCTCTCTGTCAAAAATTTCACTTAATATATGCTTCTATTCAACTAGGAAGTATCCTTTGTTTCTTGGTCAAATTTATTTATCAATTTCGTAGAAATTGGTAAATGAATACTTTAATCAAGTCTTAAATTGACCCCCCGAATATATATATATATATATATATATATATATATGCCCTTTATATCCTTGTTCCAGCATGCATTAACCATATGTATATATATACCTTATATTATAACCTCGACACTTTTTAATACAATGCTCATATCATATCGAACCCCTTTCCTTTATTTATCATATCCATTTTATCAACCCGATACGCCACACTTATAACATTTCGACTATGGTTTTATAATATTAACACGGAAATTCATAACGTAATGTATTCATGGGCTCCACACATCAAAAATCATAAACGAGCAGCTTTCAACTTAAGTCAACGGTTCATACCTTAGGTTAACCTCTGTGCAATTGAATGTGCGATATTCTTCATATCTCTTGGCGTCTAGATTGGATGATGGGCATCAATATTGCGTTATTTCCATAGTCGAGAGTTAACACATAAAATTCACGCGATGAGGGCGGTATTACCCCATCATTGTGGCAACATATAATAGGATCACGTTGTTTTTGAATGGTTTTGCCTCCGGCCAAAAGTGGCGCGACGTGAGTGGTATCGGTTTCACGAACCCACTCGCGGTAATTTCACAGTAATTAACTCGATTTCCCACTATGGTTAACACATTTCTTTGTGTAAGCTCAGTCTCATTAACTCTGGGTCTAGCCTCCACAACATCGCTCGACTCAAAATAAAACACATTAATTTCTTTAAATGGCAGGGTTTTCTGCCTTCGATAGGGTTTCAAGGCTCTTTGGGAAACAGAGGCACGACAGGGTTTTAGTGCTATGAAGCTTTGTTTTAACACACAGAACTCAACACCTTGTACAAAGGCTTAATATCCTCACTTGGACTGAGAATCGCTACAACTCACTCTCGGCCTCTTACAGGGGTTATATACCAATTTTACATATTGACATTAATCACAGAGACTTGCGTTCAACCACAGACAGAGAGGGCTACAGGAGATTTAACACAACATTTTTATTCTTCAAGTTATACACAGAGTTCATAATTCAAAAGAGTAATTCTTTAGAGAATGCCCAGAACACACACACAGATAGGAAATAAGGCTTAAGTCTTTTTCAACAGAAAATACAGTTTCTTAATTCAACCTTTCACTACCAAAATCCCCCGTTTTCACAGTGGTAGGGGTTACAATATATAATTCACTATATGACTCTTCAGTTCCTCTCTGAGGACTGTTTTTTTTCTCAACAAAAAACAACTTAATTACATAAAAAAAACTGAATAGATGGACACAAACCAAAACCATTCGACTTCTACAGTTACTGACTGACCCTAACTGTTCTAAATGCAATAGACAGCTAAGGTATTGACACCTTGTTGTTACAATTTTGAATAATTTTGAGCCCTCCTAGCCACAACATGTGAACAATCCTCCTACATTACTGGCTAGTGTCTAATGCCCCTACATCAGACTCCTAAGGGAAATTTTCCTCACGAACTCCTATCCATGAGTTCTTTCACCGAACTGCCTATCTTCTGCAACATCACTTCAGTCATCCAAGTGGCATCTTCATCTGACTGGTCCTTCCACTTGATCAAGTATTGGAAGTACTCTTGTCCTCTAGTCTTCTTGAACACTCTCTTGTCCAATATCTTCTCTGGCTGTAATGGATGTGCTGGAGGTAATTGCTTTTCCCATTCAATATACTCTTTGTCTGCTGGTCCTTCATCTGTACCATCACTCTCATACCTATACAAATATGCAACATTAAAAATGGGATATATTCCAACATCAGGAGGCAATTCAATCTCATAAGCATTAGCAGAAGACTTTCTCAATATCTTGAATGGGCCAATATTTTTAAACTTCAGTTTGTTATACTGCTTCTTTGGGAATCTTTCCTTTCTCAAGTGTGCCAAAACCACATCTCCATCTTCAAAATTAACTTCTCTTCTACTCAAATCTGCTCTACCCTTAGATTTGATGCTGCTACCTTGTAGCTGTTGTTTCACCTGCTCATGTATAGCTTGGATTTCTGAACCAAATTCTTCACCATCTTCACTCCTCAACTCTGCCTTTCCCATGTTTCTTAGCTCAGATATTCCTCTCGGATGCATTCCATAAAAAATATAGAATGGGCTCTATCCTGTGCTTCTGTTTGGTGAATAATTGTATGCATATTCTGCCTTTGGAAAAATATGATCCAACTGCTTGGGATGCTCTCCTGTAAGACTTCTCAATAGATTTCCTAGACTTCTATTTACTACCTTAGTTTTCCCATCAGTCTAAGGATGATAAGCTAAGCTGAAACTCAGTTTAGTACCAAGTTTCTTCCACAGTGTCCTCCAAAAATGACCCACAAATCTAGTATATCTATCTGAAACAATACTCTTAGGCAACCCATGCAATCTAACAACTTCTTTGAAAAACAAATTAGCAACATGGGTGGCATCACTATTTTTATAACATGGAATAAAATTTGCCATCTTGGAAAATCTATCAACTACAACAAAGATTGCATCATTCCCTCTCTGTGTCTTGGGCAATCCTAGAACAAAATCCATACTCACCATGTCCCAAGGCCTATCTGGAATAGGCAATGGAGTGTGTAATCCTGCATTCTAGCTTCTTCCTTTTGCATATTGATAGATTTTGCAATTCTTCACAAACCTTTCCACTTCTATCCTCATCTTGGACCAATAATAAAAATGACTCAGCTACTCATATGTTTTATCAATACCAAAGTGTCCAGCAAGTCCACCATTATGCTTCTCCTTGATCAAATTCTCCCTCATGGAACATTTTCGTACACACAATTGGTTTCTTTTGAACAATAAGTCCTCTTGCAAGAAATAATCTAGCCACTAGCTTCTATCTGTTAGAACAGCGTTACAGCATGCTTCAAATGCTTCCTTAAAATCTGAGTCTATTTTATACGGTTGTTTGAGAAAATCAAATCCTACAACTTCAAATTTGTTTTCTTGAACAAGCATGTTTATCCTACTCAAAGCATCAGCTACTTTATTTGCTTGGCCACTTATATGCTTCAAAACAAAATTAAAACTCTGGAGATATTTAACCCACTTGGCATGCCTATGATTTAATTTAGGCTGATGTACAATGTACTGCAAAGCATGATTATCATATTATAATACAAATTCTTTAGACATTAGATAATGCCTCCACTTCTTCAATGCGTGCAAAATTGCATAAAATTATTTTTCATAAGAGGAATACTTTCTTCTGGTATCATTCAGTTTCTCACTGAAGTATGCAATAGGCCTATCATCTTGACTCAACACAGCTCTAATGGCTTCTCCACTACCATCACACTTCACTTGAAATGGTTTTTTAAAATCAGGCAGAACTAAAACAAGCTTTTTAGTTATCTTCTTCTTTAAAAGCTTAAAATTCCTTTCTGCTTCAGCAGTACATTTAAATGGTTGTTTGTTCTTCTTTATTTCTTCAATGATGGGTGCATTAATATTGCTGAAATTATTTATGATTTTTTTGTAAAAACTAGCAAGTCCATGGAAAATTCTTCCCTCAAAAACACTTCTAGGTGAAGGCCACTCCCCAATTGCCTTGACCTTTTCTAGATCCATCTTCAGTCCTTCAGCAGAAACAACAAAACCCAAGTACACCAACTCTTCCTTCATGGATGAAAAATTCTTTAAATTTATCAACAACTACTCTTGATGTAATTTCTTCAAGACATAATTTAGATGACTTAAGTGTTCTTCCTTTGTTTTGCTGAAAACTAATATGTCATCCAAATACACTATCACAAATTTACCAATAAATTATTTTAATACTTCATTCATCAGCCTCATAAAAGTACTAGGTGCATTGGATAACCCAGAAGGCATTACCAACCACTCATACAATCCCTCATTGGTTTTAAAGGCATTTTTCCATTCATCACCCTCTTTTATTCTAATCTGATGATATCCACTTTTCAAATCCAATTTTGAAAAATACTTTGCACCACTCAAACAGTCCATTAAATCTTCAACTCTAGGCAAAGGGAATATATACCTGATTTTTATATTAATGATTGCTCTGGAATCAGTATGCATTATCCAGCCTCCATCCTTTTTTGGGCTCAGCACTGCTGGTACTACATATGGACTCAAACACTCTCTGATTAGACCTTTGTCAATCAGATCCTACATTTGCTTCCTAATTTCTTCATTCTGTGTGGGAGTCATTCTGTAGGCTGCTTTATTTGGAAGATTTGATCCTGGAATAAAATCCATCTGATGGCTGATTTTTCTCACAGGTGGAAATTCATCAGGAAAATCATCCACAACAATATCACAATAATTGTCTAGCATCTCTTGGATTTCAATTGGAAAATAAGAAATATTTGTAGAAGAAAGCACTACTTTAGGTTTGCAGACTAAATCAAAACTTACCTCTTCTTCTTCAATCTGTTGTAGATACTCCTTCCCACTTAGTAACAAAGTCTTTGGATCAGCCTTTCTGCTTGATGGTTCTCCTTCCTCCATAGGTATCAATGTGTGATAAACTCCATCCTTGAAGAACCTGTAAATGTTCTTCTTACCATCATGTACCGCTGCTCTGTCATACTGCCAAGGCCTGCCCAATAGTATGTGACACACATCCATAGGCATCACATCACACATAACTTTGTCTTTGTAGCTTCCCATCTGCAACTCTATCTCACACTGCTCCTTCACAATCAGTTGGTGTCCTTTATGTAGCCATGACACCTTGTAGGGTGTAGGATGTTCCCTTGTCTTCAACTTTAATTTCTCTATCACCTCTGTAGAGACTAAATTGTCTATGATGCCACTATCAATGACCAACTGACAGCACTTCCCTTGGACTTTGCAGAAACTCCTAAACAAAGTCTTCCTCTGAGCTAGTTCAACAACTTCTTTTGCTTGTTTCAACAGGACCTTATTGACCACCAAGGATTCTCCCTTCTCTGGCAGAATTGCCTCTTCAATTTCAGATAGCCTTGCTGCCTCTTCTCCAGCCTGAGAAAAAATTTCATTTCTCTGGCATGTTCCCACATTCTCTGGGCATTCATAGTGTTTATGTCCCACCACGTGACATCTGTAACACCTCACTTCACTTCCTCTGTAGGAACCCCTTCTATCCCTTGCATCACCCTCTGTGGATGCATTATGAGGTGAGCTTCTGCTAGCTCCATCCTTGGGTGCTGTAGACAATCCTCTACCACCCTGACTTGCCTTTCCTTGAAAAGTACCTCTTCCTTTGGTAGACTGCTTTCTGAGGAGTTTCTCTTCAACTTTCAAGGCCATTTGATAAGCCTCTTCAACTGTCTTAGGAGACAAAATACCAATCTCATCTTGGATCTCCAACTTGAGACCATTCACATACCTGGAATCCTTCTCTACTGTGTCTTGGAATCTTCCAGCTCTTATGCTTACTCTATAAAACTCTTTTGTGTATTCTTTCACTATCAGCATTCTCTGTCTCAGGTTCTGCATTTTTCTAAAGAATGTTAGATGGTGATCACTGGGCAAAAACTTACCTCTTAGTTTTTCCACCATTCTGGTCGATCATTTAATTGGCTGTTTACCAACTCTCCTTCTCTCTGCTTGCACTCCATCCCACCAAAGTGCAGCATGTCCATTCAGCTTTGTTACTGCAAACTTGAATTTTTTGTCTTCACCCATTTCTTCATAATCAAAAACACTTGTTCATTTCATTAATCCAGTCTATCAGCTTCTCTGGATTCAATCCTCTTGCAAAGCTTGACACTTCAAGTCTGGGCTTGACTGCAGACCCTAGAACAGTTCTGAGGAGTCTCATATCAGGAGGAATCTCTGCATTTTCTCCTGCTTCTTCTTCAGTTTTTGGTTCACTGACATCCTCAGGATCTCTTGGGTGTTCCAATTCCATTGCATCCAATCTAGCTTGGACTCTCTACAAGGTCTCCAACACTTCTGCATTGGCAACAGGCCTGCCTCTTCTTCTACCAGCACCTCTGGCAACTCTGACAACCATCTTAAAATTCTCTGCAAAAAAAATCTCCAAAATCATCTCTGATACCACAATTGAAAACAAAATTTTGAATCTGGGCACTAAGGAGAGCTGGTCTCTCTCTGTCAAAAATTTCACTTAATATATCCTTCTATTCAACTAGGAATTCTCCTTTGTTTCTTAGTCAAATTTATTTATCAATTTCGTAGAAACTGGTAAATGAATACTTTAATGAAGTCTTAAATTGATCCCTCGAATATATATATGCCCTTTATATCCTTGTTCCAGCATGCATTAACCATATGTATATATATACCTTATATTATAATCTCGGCACTTTTTAATACAACACTCATATCATATCGAACCCATTTCCTTTTTTTATCATATCCATTTTATTAACTTGATACACCACACCTATAACATTCTGACTATGGTTTTATAATATTAACACGGCAATTCATAACATAATGTATTCACGGGCCCCACACATCAAAACTCGTAAATGAGTAACTTTCAACAGAAGTCAATGGTTCATACCTTAGGTTAACCTCCGTGCAATTGAACGTGCGATATTCGTCAGATCTCTTGGCCTCCAGATCGGACGATGGACATCAATATCGCGTTATTTCCACAGTGGAGAGTTAACACATAAAATTCACGTGATGAGGGTGATATTTTCCCAGCGATGTGGCGACATATAATAAGTTTGCGTTGATTTTGAATGGTTTCGCCTCCAGCCAAAAGCGGTGCGACATGAGTGGTATTGGTTTCACGAACCCACTCGCGGTAATTGCACAGTAATTAACTCGATTTCCCACTATGGTTAACGCATTTCTTTGTGTAATCTCTGTCTCATTAACTTTGGGTCTAGCCTCCACAATATCGCTCAAGTCACAATAAAACATGTTAATTTATTCAATGGCAGGGTTTTTCGCCTTTGACAAGGTTTCATGGCTCTTTGGGAAAACAAGGCACGATAGGGTTTCACTCCTGTGAAGCTTTGTTCGAACACACAGAACTCAACGCCTTGTACAAAGGCTTAATATCCTCACTTGGACTGAGAATCACTACAACTCACTTTCGGCCTCTTACTGGGGTTATATACCATGTTTACACATTCACATTAATCACAGAGACTTGCGTTCAACCATAGATAGAGAGGGCTACAGGACTTTTAACACAACATTTTTCTTCCTCAAGTTATACACAAAGTTCATAATTCAAAAGAGTAATTCTTTAGAGGATGCCCAAAACTCACACACAGATAGGCAATAAGGCTTAAGTCTTATTCAACAGAAAATACAGTTTCTTAATTCAACCTTTCGCTGCAAAAATCCCCCCTTTTCACAGTGCTAGGGGTTACAATATATAATTCACTATATGACTCTTCGGTTCCTCTTTGAGAACCATTTTTTTTCTCAACAAAAAAAAAACTTAATTACATAACAGAAACTGAACAGATGGACACAAACCAAAACTATTCGACTTCTACAGTTACTGACTGACCCTAACTATTCTAAATGTAACAGACAGCTAAGGTATTGACACCTTGCTGTTACAATTTTGAATAATTTCGAACCCTCCTAGCCACAACATGTGGACAATCCTCCTACATTACTGGCTAGTGTCTAATGCCCCTGCATCACCGATCAACCATTTTTTGATGAAAATTTCACTTTAATATATGTAGTGGAAAATCTATTTTTTCTACTAAGGGACAATAACTTTAATAAATTTTGGTGGGTAGAAACCACTAATAATTATACATGTTTACATTTTTACTCTTAATTGTTAAAGTGTTGAAGAAAACACAAATGATGGTGAGCAATAATTTATGTTGGAATAACTATTTCCATTACACCAAAACTCGAATGTGTTAGTAAATAGACACATCACCATAATTAATGGATCCATAAGAGGTGTTTAATCGCATGTCATGAAACACACATAGAATGTTGTTTTATCTAATTCCAAACAATGAATCATGATTTCCATTACATCAAAACTCATAGGTGTTAGTAAACAGATGCATTACCTTAGTTAATGGATCCAGGAAAGGAAATTAAGCACATGTCACTAAACAAACATGGAGTGTCGCTGGTTTATCAAGTGTCCAAAATTTTTCAAGGATTTTAATATTTTGGTGGTCTAATAATGAAAAATCATTGCATAACTATCTAAAATCATGAAATAATTATTGCAACTGCATCTAGAAATTATGGAAGGGAACATTGAAGTAGTTATCCACATGCCATTGTATTGTGCAAAGAACTTTCAAGTTATGATCCAACGTAATATTTGAAAAATAATTTTTTGAATGATATTGAAAAATAAATATTTTTTTTTCAAAGTTGGACTAGTATTTATTATTATTATATAGTGCAGTTTCTTTGATCAGTCGTGTTATTTGTGATTGCAGATTCTTCTCAACGTTGAAGAATTTATTTTAAGTGAAATAAAAGAGATTATATCGAACATCATAGTTGAAAGGTAGGAATGTAACCTCCTTATTTCAAAGTTGTAATATTATAAAATACAAATAGTTTAGATAAAGAGGCATTCAATGGTTCTTTGTTTCTAACCTGTTGGGGTAATAGGGAGATCACTCTTGTCCTCAAGAGGGATTAATCCACAAAACAAAGCATGCTATGAATCGTTTAATGGTTTTAAGGTAGATATATGCCTTGGTATTTTTACCTTCTAATGCAAGGAAACCTTGCCAAGGGATGAATCTCCTAGGAAAAGAGTTTTCAGGGAAGTTCGAAGGTGAGTAACTGCATAGAAGGGGTGACTAGATTTCCTCACGGATTGTGTAGTAGAGAAAGGAAGGAAATGGATTTATTTGTGTTGGTAAATAGTATTTCCAGATGGAATCAAATGCACATTGGGAGTGTGCATTGGAAAATTAAGCCGATAAATATTCACTTAGAGTACATGGGTGTAGGATTGTAGCACTTGACCTTGGATGCAACTTTGACTTCGGCAATGGATTCTAGACTTCCTTGGAAGGAGGTGAAACCTAGCATTAATTTTGAGGGTGTAGGTGTGACCCACTGGATTCCCTTGTTGCTAATGTAGAAATCATATCCTTTTATTTGTTGTTGAGAAAATGTGTATATGTTTATATGTGTATATTATTGTAAATACTATATCGGTTTTTATTTATAAAGCTCCATAAACTTGTTGGGCAATTTATTTGAATAAATTGCTGCATTAAATTATCGACCAGGGAAACTCGTGAGCTTGTGATGGTGCCAGCAATATATATGCAGGAGTAGGCAACTAACTCTATGTCTAACTAAATTGTTTATGATTCAATATAATATGCAAGGGAAGTTCTCAGATAAGAAGGCTCCTAACTTAGGAGGTCCTGGTTGTCCTTCCCTACAGTATCATAGAGAAATCATTCATAAAACCAGAAACTTGAAATAAAGACAAGGCTATTCAAAAGCTGAAAGTAATATATTCTATAACTCTATCTCAATTAGTTTAAAAAGAGGAATAATATTGAAATGGTTCTTGACTCAAGAAATCCACTTTCACCTCAATTACCACTTAATGAATCAGAGATTAAAACCAAGAACTTAAGATGGATAAATTATTAATGAAAGAAGCTCTTAACTTAAGAGACATGTAAAGTATTCCATTATAATTCATTCATCAATCACACACAAATCCTTAAACATCTAAGCAATGAAATGAAACAAAATCTAATATGAAATAAAATGTTTCTCTCATCCTTTTAGAGTGAGCTCAATTCTCTTAAGAACAAGACAATTTATTCCATATACTACATTAAGGAAACTTATATCTAAAACTACAGAAATTCCATAAACACAATTTACATCTAAAACTACATAATGGAAATATATGAAAAATGAAGCTTTATTCTATTCCATTATCAATTGGATACAATGCTCTAAGAGTCCTCCCTTGGAATGGAGGAGGTACTCCTATTTATACAATGAGAGGAGTAACAAACTCATAATGATCATCCACTAATATCTCTAACCATCTAGACACATAACCCTATCCTCCATGATCTCCTCCATAATCTTTTCCATGAGGTTTATCTTCTTAAATTCGAATTTGATCATCCAAGGCCACATAAAGGTGTCTTGGAAGCTTCCTTTGTGCCTACACATGTAAACAAACTCATGCTAATTGTTAGGTATAAGTATAAGCATATTATTTTCTAAGTTTTAGCCATAAATTCACTTTAAAATATTAAGAATTAATAAACTTTGGAAAAACATAGTTATGACCCAATAATGAGGTGAATGTAATGATATGGAAGTGGAATGGAGGTGACATGAAGGTAAAATGTGAAGATATTGATGAATAATGGGGTGAAAATAGAGACTATTTTGAGGCCCAACATACCCCCAAACTGAAGGTATTGCATGTCCTCATGCAATCTATTACATTACTTTTTGGTACTTGAGCTTTGGCTTAAACTCTGCATGAGATCATTTACTTAACTTTTGCAAAGCGTTATTTTGATGAACTACAACTTGGTTGGTTCTTGTGTTTCAACCATATTTTGTTTGTTGCGTTCATTGTATGATCTTTGCATAATGATAATGTGCTTTTTATCGCAGAGTATTTTGTTGGAATGCATCATGGTTGGTTCTTGTGTAACAACCATGATTCTATTGGCATCCAATTAACTTTTAAATACTTTAGACAAAGCCATTTGTATGCTCATGTAATAGTAAATATATTTTGAAGGTAAGTGGGTTTAGAATGTGATATGTAACTGTGGATATGAATGTGACAAAGCATGTATGTAAATGTATCCTTCCCATTAAACGGATGGCTTTGGCAATGAAAGGAAAGGAAGTGAAGTTTTTTTTCCAAAAATTATTATTCTAACATTTCAAGGAATTTAATGGTTAAAAGTTAGAAATAGCATACCTTAACTTACCCTTCCAAAAATAGGTGAGAGTCGTGCATGTGTGACTGCAAACTGTTGTGAAAATGGTGGATGAAAGATGGATCTGTATTGTCGTATCAGTTGCTGGATCCGCTGCTACTAGATGAAAAATCTGAGGAGTCTGCTGAACATGGCTGAAAGTTGTATCTGCTGTTGGATGATGAATCCGATGAGTTTGCTGAATATGGCTGAAAATCTATAAGGCTTGGAAGGTATACAAAATATAGAAGTTACATTTTCCTCCCAGCCTTATTTATTGACTTGTCCTCAAGTGAAATACAATGAATACCATGAATGGAAATACAATGAATGGAAATTGGCTTCATCTGCTGCAAAATATGGGTCTTCAAGTCTTCAACGTTTGATGGCACAAATCTTGCTATGTGATTAAATGTGTCGATGTCGAACATAGCAAGAAGTTGTTGACTTAGTGGCCGTTAATGAATGCCCCTAGCCAACACAAGAGCTCCCATCATTGATTCCAATGGGAGTCAGGATGCCTAACACATCTTTGTAGGTACGAATAAATTTTTCGTGGTCGAGTCACCTACAAGATCCAACGAACAAGGGATATTAATGTACTCCCATTGTTCATTGGCAAGAGTACTTGCCATTAAGGCATGCAAGCCTCTAGGTGTTTTTCAATGATACTTAGACTCTAGGACTTTGACTCAAGCAGGGTTTTATTGGCGGAAATGAAAAAAAAAAAATGGTATGAAAATGGAAATGGAAATGGAAAATGGCTTTTATTGATGAGTTAGGAATAGATGAGTTAGGAAATGCATGGTGAATGAAGAAGAACTCTTGCTATGAAAAATGGACATGGAAATGATATGCTTTATGGATTTACAATTGGTGGAATTCAAAATCTTTTCAGAAAGGGAGGTGGAAGGTAATGGTTGTGGAGATGGATTTGTCTTGAGAATTTTTCATGAATTTAGTCTTTGGAAGACTAATTGTCGTCACAATGTAGTCTCCGTAATGATCGCTTTGTCGTCATGTAACCTGTAAAAAAACTTGGCAGAAAGAAAACATAAGTTTGTTCAAGAAGGAATGCGCATTTCCTACATGATTCTTACGCAAAAATTTTATACCAAATAAAACAAATTAAGGACAATCAAAGTGTTGAAATTAACTTAATCATGATATTAAAATCAATCCATTCGTAACTATGAAAAATAATACTCCCTGTTTGTGTCAGATAACTCATGAAATGTGCTTGGCAATTCTGTTCTGTAAAGCATACAAGAACCATGTGATGAGTTTATACCATCTTGATGCTATCGAAATAGAATTGAATCCTCCAATTGATTTTTAAAATTTGTTTCCAAGTGTTCCATTATTTATTTTCAAATCTGCGTGAATTTTGTGAAAAGTGTGTTTATTTTTTTTTATTTTTTTATTTTTCCCTTGTACCAACTGTTGCGGTTTCATCCAATTCCATTATTCTCTCAATATGCATTTCACCAAAGTTTTTTTTATGCCAATGTTCTTTACTTTATAAAATGCCAATATTTGCCCCTCAAATCCTTCAAAACAACTACTGTCACAAAACACAATTTTTTTTTTTTTTTTTTTTTTTTTAATAAAAATCATAACCTAACAATATATTAATTCAATCATATAACAACAAACATAACAACAATTATATACAACAAATTAAAAAAAAATAATAACAAACTACAACTATAACAATTAATACAATTATATCAATATATAATATATTAATATAATTAATATATTAATACATTAATATATTAATACAAATATAACAAACCTTAAATAACAAACATAGACATCAACTTATAACAAATTACAATTAACAAAAGAAAAATAAAAAAAAATAAAAAATTACAACTATATTAATATAATTATAACAATATATTAATATATTAATATAATTAATATATTAATATATTAATACAATCATAGCAAATCAAATATTAACTATAAAAAGAAATTATAACAAATACAAATCAAAACAAATCAACATTAACTAAAAATATATAAATATGAATCAAAACAAATAAAAAACATAACATATAACATTAAATACAAAACAAATTAAAACTAAAAATTCAAACAAACCAAAAGAAATGGAAAAAAAACGGATCTGGGCGCAATATGTTAAATTGTGATTGAAAGAACCTCAATTTTCTCCTAAACCGCTGCAAATTTCAGGAAATTTCACACGAGTCACCTAATTACCCCCGTTCTGGAAAAAACCCATGTCTCAGTTTTTTTTTAATTTATCTTAGTTTGCTCAGAAAATCCATTTTAAAATCGCGTGTTGAAACTGATGCGATTTCGTGAAGCTTTTGGCAATAGAAATCAATTGCTGTGCATGGTAATGGAGTCCAGCATACGAAGGTAAAGAATTTAAGGAATGAAATAAAGCTTTTGATCTATATTTGATTGTCATTCACGCCAACAACTTGACAATGTGTTTACAATGAAAGAGCAAATTCAGAGTTGTGATTTTTTTCTGTGAGAACTAATCAACTCTTAAGGCAATTACCCACTATTTACTGCATCCATTCTACTCCACCCAGCTTTTCTTATTGGAGGATTTCAGTCTCCAGTTAAGGTCGGTACGCAGATCAATTTTTCAGCAAGAGTTTTTTATTTGAATAAATCAATTGATTTTCTGATCTTCCTGATCGCACGAAGCGCAGGAAGAGAGCATACTCATCGCTTGATTTGTTTTTATTTATGCAGGGGGGTATTTTTGAAATGACGAAATTTAAAACTAGCTAAACATTAAAACATCAGAAAATTCAAACTTAAACTCCTTTGCGAAGATCCTGCTGTCACCAGGGTTCACAAATTATTTTGTCTAAAGAAAAAATGCTAGTACTAAATTAAATTTCTAATGCCTAATCCCTTAGCACCATCCCCGGCAACGGCGCCAAAATGTTGGGCAATTTATTTGAACAAATTGCTGCATTAAATTATCGACCAAGGAAACTCGTGAGCTTGTGATGGTGCCAGCAATATATATGCAGGAGTAGGCAACTAACTCTATGTCTAACTAAATTGTTTATGATTCAATATAATATGCAAGGGAAGTTCTCAGATAAGCAGGCTCCTAACTTAGGAGGTCCTGGTTGTCCTTCCCTTCAGTATCATAGAGAAATCATTCATAAAACCAGAAACTTGAAATAAAGACAAGGCTATTCAAAAGCTGAAAGTAATATATTCTATAACTCTAACTCAATTAGTTTAAAAAGAGGAATAATATTGAAATGGTTCTTGACTCAAGAAATCCACTTTCAGCTCAATTACCACTTAATGAATCAGAGATTAAAACCAAGAACTTAAGATGGATAAATTATTAATGAAAGAAGCTCTTAACTTAAGAGACATGTAAAGTATTCCATTATAATTCATTCATCTTAATATCAAACAAATCCTTAAACATCTAAGCAATGAAATGAAACAAAATCTAATATGAAATAAAATGTTTCTCTCATCCTTTTAGAGTGAGCTCAATTCTCTTAAGAACAAGACAAATTATTCCATATACTACATTAAGGAAACTTATATCTAAAACTACATAAATTCCATAAATTTATATTCTACATTAACACAATTTACATCTAAAACTACATAATGGAAATATATGAAAAATGAAGCTTTATTCTATTACATCATCAATTGGATACAATGCTCTAAGAGTCCTCTCCTTGGAATGGAGGAGGTACTCCTATTTATACAATGAGAGGAGTAACAAACTCATAATGATCATCCACTAATATCTCTAACCATCTAGACACATAACCCTATCCTCCATGATCTCCTCCATAATCTTTTCCATGAGGTTTATCTTCTTAAATTCGAATTTGATCATCCAAGGCCACATAAAGGTGTCTTGGAAGCTTCTTTTGTGCCTACACATGTCAACAAACTCATGCTAATTGTTAGGTATAAGTATAAGCATATTATTTTCTAAGTTTTAGCCATAAATTCACTTTAAAATATTAAGAATTAATAAACTTTGGAAAAACATAGTTATGACCCAATAATGAGGTGAATGTAATGATATGGAGGTGGAATGGAGGTGACATGAAGGTAAAATGTGAAGATATTGATGAATAATGGAGTGAAAATAGAGACTATTTTTGAGGCCCAACAAACGGTATGGTTATTTGTTGGTTGAATAAAATGTGCATGTGTTTATGTAGTTGTTATTGTAAATAGAGTAATGAGATGTGTTATAAATCTCCAATAAGCAGTATGATTGTCATGTTTTAGCAGTGGTCATTGTAAATACTACAATAATTTGTGTTATAAATATCCATGGGCAATATGTTTTTCTTTTCAGCAATCTTGCTTGTTATAGGTGTCATTGAACACCGAGGATGGTATTCCCCCAAGGGGAGGGTTCTCTAACAACCATGGTAAAAAAGCCATGTAATAAAGTTAATAAAGGAAAAATAATAACCAAGATCACATACACGTATTCCAAGTTCAATGTTGGGAAAAACATCCTAGTGAGTGTTAATTTGGTTTAATATGGCTAATGAAATTGGCGAAGGAAATGGTAAATGATTTGGAAAGGAAATAGGGAAAATGAAGGAAAATAATGGAAATTAAAGAAAAATAGAGGTCTCATTAATAAAAAAGGCTTTTCAGGACCTGTTTGTAGGTTTTTCTAGTTTAAGCATTTTTTTTATATTTTTTGGGTGGAGATCTTTCTCTACTCTCTCTCTCTCTCTCTCACCCTTGGAAAATTAGAGCATTCTTGAAGAAGTCTTGTATTGAACCAAGAAAATAAAAGGAAGGAAATCCTAAGGAATCATGGATTGGTTTTGTTGTGAGTGCCAGATTCATGCTTGGAATATGGCATGGGGGTGATTGGCTAAAGGAAATATTTGGCTCAGCCTAATCTATCGTCAAGTGGTTTGTGGAACTCCCTGACTTGGCTAGCTTTTTCATCCACTAATAACATATCCTTCTCCTTGGTTTTTCATGTGTAAATATATTGGTTCATGTGTGATTCTTATGGCTATTATATCCTTGTTATTTTTGTTGGTTATGAGTATGTCTTATGACACACTTTATGTATGGCTCTCATCATGATTTTATTAGAAAATTAATGTGAAACGAATATATCACCTAAAAATTGATAATTTTCCTAATGTGGTAAGGAAACATTGCTTCTTCATGAGTCTCAGATAAGTATGAGACCCTTATGCTCATACTTGTTATTATGACCTGTAGATTACATATTTATGACATGTTTTACGAAATTCCTATCATGGTTAGTAAGGGTCAAATAAAGTACATGAACCAGTGACTGCATTAGTAGCTTTTATATTGTTTATTTTTGAAAATTTTATAAAGTTATGGGAATTGGCCTGAGACCTGGCCCTAATAAGGTGGCTCAAAATTTGGGGTTTGTGGTTCAAAACTCCGTGGATAGTTCCACAGTCTGTGTAATTCCTTGATATGTGACTGACTGGAAGGCCTTTGTTGTACGCATGTCTTGTCATGAGAGAGTTTGAGGATCCAGATGAGTAAAATGTCAATTTGCCTCAGGGGTTAAGCACCTAGAAGGGTTGGTTGGCTCCCGAATGTTCTGTAGCATGTGTCAAAAGTCATTTTAGTTTTTATATGTCAGTTCCAATTCCTTAACTGTACATGGGCAGTTTAATCACATCATATTAGCCTCTCATCACATGTTTACCCCAATGGAATGGTTAGCTTCGGTAAATGTGGGAGGAGGGTGTTATAATTACCTTAGTAAATATTACTCATGTGGCTACTTCTATTCTAGCACTAAATTCTACTTTAGTACCTCCTCCATTTGGTTTAGTTTATCATAGACCTTGCGACCTACTAACCACCACAAGGTAGGCTATCGACCCTCTCCTCTATTTCAAAATTTAATGCAACCTTCACACACAGACACCACTAAATCCACATGCCGAGACTCTCATAAGCAACATCTCCTAAGGTTGATTTGCTAGAAGAGAACTAAAAATATGCCATCCTACTTCCTAGCTCAAACACATTAAGGTATGCATAATTCTTGTGAACTTATGCATGATGATCTTTCTCTTGGTGGATGATCATAACCTCCCTTTATAAGCCCCTAATCTTCCCTCTAACACGACCTACTTTAGGACTACATCTCTCTTGGCCTCGATCAAATGAGCTCTGTCCCACTTGATGTTGTTGCTTTCATCCTAAGGCCTCCTTAATAGCTTTTCCTTGGAATCTTATGAACCCTCTAGAACTTACAGGTTTTTCCAATTACACCTTACGAAATATTGGCTTACCTTTTTAATTTTCTTTTAGGTTTTAAACCCCACTTTGGGTACAAAACCCCTTTTCTTGGGTTCTTTTCCCACACAAATATTTGCGACCAAACAAACACAAAACCTCTCACTAGGCTTGTGGATTACCTCTCAAGCTATGTGATTCAAAAACATAGTCTAGTTCTAGTAACCATAACTTGGGAAAGGTCTTGTAGTCAAGTGAGGACTTGGTTTGGTTTCCAAGTTGTAAATTTCGTAAGGGTTGTTGTGAGGGCATGATAGCTAGGGAGGTTCTGGGTGTTCCATGGAATGAAAAGGAATTCTAACACATGATAGACAATGTACATGCATGTTGAGGGTTAGGGAGTGTTGGGGCATCACAAGGGAGATCTAGGTGAAAATGCATCGAAAGGAGTAGATATGAGTGCATATGAGGGAGTGTGAGTGAATTCAAGTGTGCCAATGATGAAGTGCATTAGGAGAAGTTCATAATAGGATTTGCAGGATGAAATCCCACGGTTGCAATAAGGGGCTCAACATAGTAGTTTTAAACAAAGGGAGAATTTGTGTTGAATACAACACTGTTTTTCCTTTAGATATTATTTTTATATGAGACGTGTCACACTTTGTTTGCATGCTCATGTTTTAAACTATTATAGACAATTTCATATTGTTCATTGTTGTGTATAATTTTTGGGTCACTCAGCTTGTGTTAGATTATATGTTGTGTGTCTTTTACATCTTGTGGTTCTTGCAAACTCTCAGTTAATGCTATATTTTTTATATGAACTCGATATACATTTGAAATATTTCATGTGTAAGATATATTGCTTATTTTTTTTTATGGCCATGGCTAGATATGATCCTTATCTTGATAAATAGTTAAGCGGGACAAGTTGAGCTTGGACATGTGTCACCTAAGTTGACTAGCCCCTATATTAATAGTGTAGCCCCTTATTGTGTTAGTGTAGCCCCCCTTATTGTTATTATTGTACCCCTGTAACCCCCATATTGTTATTATTGTGCCCTTACATTATTATTGTTAGGTCGGCTAGGATTACATTGTGGCCCCACTAGGATTATATCATGGCCCCATGGACTCCTATATATAGAAGGAGGTTTTGTTCATTTGTATCATCCAAGAATTGTTCATTCATGTAATGTATTGGAGGTTGCCCCCTCGAAGTGGCTCATTTCTAAGGCGTGAATATCTCTTTTCTTCTCTCTTTAGAGCTGGTTACACAACATTTGGTATCGGAGCTTTGGGATTCTAGGGTTTCGCTGCTCCAAACAGGTCATCGTGGAATTTTCGCTATAAATTTTTTTCTACGAAGCTTCAGAAGCTGAAATTTTTAGGGTGCGAAGCTGAAATCTTGAGGAAGATTGTCTAAAAATTTCAGATCTCGGTTCGCAATATTTGAGGAGATATCATCTGTGGAAGTTAGGTATTTTTTCAGGCTCATAAACAGGTCATCGTGGAATTTGCGCTATAAATTTTTTTGTACGAAGGGTCAGAGTCTGAAATTCATATGGTGTGAAGCTGAAATCCTGAGGAAATTCTTCAAAAAATTTCAGAACTTGGTTCGCAATATTTTTGGAGATATGATCTGTGGAAGGTAGTGCTTTTTCAGGCTCCTGAATTTCATCTCAAAGAGGTGATCGTGGGAAAACTTCAATAACTCTCTCTCTGGGCATTGGATTGAAGTGCCATAAAAAGTGGTCGCAAGTACACAGACTGAAGTTTTTTGGCTATCAATTTCAGAGACAAAGGACAAAACAGTGACACGTGGCAAGTCGTACAAGTTCGCTCTACTAAACCAGTCCAGAATTAGGTCATTGTGGGAGATTGGACACAATTTGTCTTGGAGAATCCAAATCAGGTCATACCTGTGGCATTCAAAATAGAATTCAGAGGGCTACTTCAGTGTTGAATTTCAGGTATTGAAGATCTGCAATCACAGATATAATACAATTTTAATATCGAGCTCCTCAAAGCAAGTAAAAGGTGTTTATTTGTTTTTTCGAATTGCATAAATCTTGTTTGAAAAATTAGTTTGAAGTGATTCCAAGGGCCTATTGAGCATATATTTTAGTATTGGGTTTTGAGATGCCTCCTAAAAATAATTCAACACCCATTATGCCCTCAGAAATCTATACTATGACACATGAAGAGGAAGAATTGCAGTATGAGATATCAAAATTACGGTACCAAGTGCAACAAATTTCGATCTTACGAAGAGCAACCGAAGATGAAATAGATGGTTTAAAAGCAGAAATGGAGGCTAAGTTGGATGGTTTGAAGGATAAAATAATAGCTAATATGGATGATAAATTAGTGGAAGATGACAGCGAGCATCAACAACTAGTTCTCCAACTCTCAAAGGATAACCCAACTTTGGTGCAGAATCTAATGAAACAACAGGAAGATCAACATCACATCGAAATAAGTTATGAAGCAGTCATAGAAACAATAGATCGACAAGTACGATCAATTTCAGAGTATCTCAGCAAGTGGAAGAACCTTCCTATAGAAGATTCCACATGGGAGGATGAGAATTTTATACAGAAGCATCAAGAAATAATCAAGCGTTGAGGACAACACTTGTTTGAAGGAGAGGGGCATGTTAAGTCCCTATATTAATAGTGTAGTCCTTTATTATGTTAGTGTAGCCCCCCTTATTATTATTGTTGTACCCCTGTAACCCCCATATTGTTATTATTGTGCCCTTACATTATTATTGTTAGGTCGGCTAGGATTACATTGTGGCCCCACTAGGATTATATTGTGGCTCCATGGACTCCTATATATAGAAGGAGGTTTTGTTCATTTGTATCATCCAAGAATTGTTCATTCATGTAATGTATTGGAGGTTGCCCCCTCGAAGTGGCTTATTTCTAAGGCGTTGATATCTCTTTTCTTCTCTTTTTTGGAGTCAAGTCATACAACATAAGTTGACTTATAGGCAGTTGTTATGTGAACAATGCATAGTATACTTGTAGTAGGTGAAATTGGTCAAGTTTTTGGGGTTGAAGCAAGCCAATGTCACATGAGCTGCAGTACCCAAGGACTTGTAGGTTCCCAATTTGTGAAAAAATCTAAGGCTAGTTGTGAGAGCATGAGTGCCAAGGTGTCCTAGGTAATTCTAGGGTATGCTAACATGTGCAAGATAGTGCGAAGGCATGTCAAACATGCTAAAATATTCCAAGTGCTAACACATGCCAAGATGTGCAAGGGTGTGATAATGCATCTGAGGGACTGTCAAGGAAAGAAAAGGGAGAAAAAGGTTAAATTATAAGGAAATTAAGACATAATAGCATTAATAAGTCATGAATTTTCCTTTTCCAAGGGGGGCATGCAAGGAAAACTAACACTAGGTTCCAATAGCTTCCAACTACCAAGTATTAGTGAATTCTAAGTGCCAAATATTCCTTTGTTTCTTCTCATCAACTTTTCAATAATCGATCTAAAACAACTTTAATATTAAAACATGGCAAAACATACCAAGGAATCTCAATGCATGCTAGAGATGCTAATACTTTCCAAGTGTGAACAATTGGCAAGTACTAATGTGTGTCAGGGAGTGTTATGCATGCTATGAAGTGGCAGAGAATGTTGAAGAGTTCTAACATGTGCTAGAGAGTTCCAATGCCTGTTGAGGAGTGTTAGGGAGTATTAGGACAACACAAGGGAGCACTAGGTCAAAATTAATGGAAGTGAATGAAGATGATGGTGTGCAAGGGTGTAAAATATTCCTAACTGTCGTGTCAAGGAGGGACTCAGAAGGGATGCTAAGCACTATTAAGGCATGCTATGGAATGTTAGGTCATTTAAAGAAGTTTCAGAGTGTGCTAGGGAGTTCCACTATGTGCTAAAATGTGTCAAATAGTGCCGATACATGCCAAGACATGCCAGGTGCTAAGGCATTCTAGGATGTGCAGGGTATGTCAGTGTGTGTCAAGGAGTGTTAAGGAAAGAAAAGGAAGAACCAAGGTAAAATGTAAGGAAATGAACATGTATAGGAGGGTGAATAAGTTGGTACTTTATCTTTTTCAAAAGGAGCATGCTATGCACACTAATAATAGGTTCCAATACATGCCAAGTGCCATTGTGTGCAAACTGTTAATGTATGTCAATGCATCCCAAGGTGTTACAGGGAATGTTAGGGACTACAGAGCATGCCAACACAAGCTAGGAAAGTGCTATGCTATGCTAGGGTATGCCAACATGTTCTTGGGCGTCCTAGCCATAACAAGATGTTCTAGGTACAAAGAAATGTTAGTGTGTGCCAAACAATGTTAAGGTGTTCCAGAAGTGTTTAAGAGCGCTAGGTATCTCTAATTAAAACAATTGGTAGAGTTTGATTATGTATTAAAAATATAGTTCCTACACACACTAATCAAAATTTTTGTAAAGCAAATTTTCTATATAATAAACCTAACATAGATGAATCATGTGTTCAATCATATGAAAACTATAAAACAATTACTTGGAAAAAATGATATGCACTAATTACTTCTTAAAAAATTGACTAACTCTAACCACTATGGAATTGGACACATAATTAAAAATACTCCACAACAATGGTCTTAAATCATTATATGTTGACAAAAATATAGTAACAACAACATATTTTCATCAAAAACTCATTGGAATGATCAATGATGACAAACATTTTTTGACTGTCACAAGAAGTAACCAAAAATAGCATTAGTGACAGTGAATAAAATATTGTCACTAGAAGTGTCACCAAAGAGAGAATTAGTGATGGGCGTTTAGCGACCCTCACTATACATGTCATTGAAAGTGGCTTTGGTAACATACCTTAAAGGACCATCACTATATACACTTACAAAAACACTTTTTTAAGGACCCTCATCATTGACATGTTCTGTTTTAGTGATAATACCCCTTTCCCTTCTACACTATCCATTTCAACCTTAAAGAACAATCAAGAGGGTTGAGTCTAGAAACTCAATTCAAACTACATACATTACATTTTAGGCCTTCTTGGTATATATCTATGTTTTTAACCTCTCTCTCAATATTTCAATCGAATAAAAAAAACAACAACATACATGAATGCCTATAATAATCCTATTGACATCCAACCTATGTCATAAAAATACATATCAAATATAACAAAAGTAGATGATTCATATAGGAATGTAGATCATTCATCCATTATTACTTGTTAAATACTCACATCAGTATCTCAAGGATAATATAAAGCATAATTATTTGTCAATCTGAAAAAATCAATCTATCTCTGCAACAAAGCTAATGACAATGACACATAATAGGTCTAATAATTTGGATCATATTAACTTCAGCAAGCCAAAATGAACTCCCTCTATACTTCTTTCGTAAAAAAACATACCTTTAGAAGATAACTCATTATATATTTTCTCCTTTGACACTTAATACCCTTACTCTTGCAATTTTTAGATAGAGTATTGAAATATTTTAGATCAAAAAGCTAATTGATACATTCACCCTCCATTAAAAATTCAATAAACAAATTATATTACTGACAAGATTTTCGTTGTACTGTCAAATCAACCTTAGACATTGGATGCATGCTAAACTAGATCTGACCCTTGAACCCCAGTGCAATCATTTGTTCAAGAGATGACACATGAAGAATGCACATAGTAGTCAATCAAACTCGTTTCCCTTTTATATTTTATTTTCCTTATGGTTACATGGGAAAACCCAGGGATTTGTTGATGGTAACATGTTATGGGATTAAACAGATGTAATACAACCTTCCACACATGAATACCATGGGAAATTGTATGGTTATTTCACAAGGTTTTTGTTTTTCCTCCTTACTAGCAATGTCACACCACGTCCATTCATGAAGTGTGTTATAACTTTGGTTTCTACTATGTGAGGGGAATTATAACTCAGGTTGTTTATTAAGAACTTTTTTTACCTTAAATTTTTAATTAGATATTCATAGTTAAGCTTCTCTAAACCCTGTCTGGTCTTCTCTAACTTATCTAGACCCTGTCCAACCTCTTGTATCTCCTATGTAGTCATCCCAAAACCTGTTTGCCCTCTTCTGTAACCATAAAGATGTCATCTTATGTTATAACCTTGCTACGCACATCCATTTTACTATCAACCAACAATAGTGTCATTGCAATATCTCGGTTGACATATGATCACAATCCAAATGGACATAATGAGACAGGATCATGATTTAGGTTGACATCAAAGGCAAGACATTGGCCATAATGACAACACAAGGCCAACGCATTGGCCATAATGACAACACAATTCTAGCAACCAAGGGCACTTTCTTTTTGACAAAAATAATGGTGATCTTCTCTTAATGTACTTAAATAATAAATTAAATCTCCTATCATATGCAAACAATATTAATGACCTATACCATAATTTTATGAAAACTTTCTCTACTTCTATTAACAATCTATTTATCAAGTTGTTATGGAATAATAATAATATGATACCCTACCCTTGATATGAAAATAAATGCAAATTTTCTAGAAACATAGATTCTTATAATGGGTTCTTAAAATATAATAGGATAAAAATATATCTATCCCTATTTAAAATGGGAAAACAAACTTCAATAATATAAAGAAAGAGAAGTTTCTCCACTTATCAAATATTAATGTAGGAGATTTTGGAGACAAAATTTGACTCATAAAATTAATAAATTTATACTATTCCCTATGAATGGAATTCCTACATAAATAATCTTTATAAATCCTCTATTATTATGGACACCATTCCAAATGTTCCGATGGATGATCTAGTTTTCTTTGTAGTAGACATAAATTTTGGGGTTAAGCAAGTCAAAATAGGTAATTTTAAGGACATCAAATGTTAACATTCAAATTTAGAGGTTTATCCTCATCCCTCATACACAATCTCTTCAATTATGTACTTAACCATGAATTCCATAAAATTTGATGTAGGTTTTAATCATGTACATAAATTATTTGGAGAAAACTTCTTAAAACGAAAAATAAACAATAGCATGAGCATAAAAGGTAAAATAGATATACACAAATATTTTCACGTGGATACCAAAAAAGACACTATGATATTGATTTTTGATTATATTCCTTTCAATGTTACAATACTATATATACATGTTGAAGCATTCATAAACCCCAATCCATTAACCGTGGATTAGAACATAATAGTAGTTCCCTTGACTGTCTCTACAAAATACCATACACAGAAAACCATCATACCATCATGCTCAAAACCATGTACAAAACCCATGCACAAAACCATAGGTAGGTTCGCCCACCTAATATATAGTCATGGAAATAGTATAACACACACCCAACAGCTAGAACCAAAGCTCATTATTTTTATTTTTTTAAGTGTAGATAAAAGTAATCCCTCCAATTATAGGATAATTATGATTTCCCAATTTTAGACGCATTACAAAATTATTTTTTAAAAGAATAGAAGCATATGGCTTGAAATCCATGGAAACAAAGATGTCAAGGACAAGTTATCTTTAGGAGATATTATTCAACTTTGGAGCATTTGTTACATTGAGGATAATTATGGAATAGTTCCACAATAATAAAACCAATCTCCTTTATTGTTTCATTGTTTTAGAAAATATTTTAACATTGTACCCAAGACAAACCTTTGGAACATGTTAAACGAGCTAAAATATTGCTATGAGTAGAGAGATGTTTCTTTATATATATATTCATTGGTGAGTTTAATAACAATAAGGGATGATGAAAAGAAAACAATTATAATATAGGAGTCCAATAATGTTGTCCCCTATGTGGTACTCTCTTTGGGATTTACATTGAAAACCTAGAAGTTTTGTTTGAAAAAGATGGTTGTACTAGCCAAAACCTCATTGGTGTAGTCATCATCCTTCTTCTTTGTGCTTGTGGTATTATTCTTATTGTATCAAATCCCTATGGCCTCAATAATAATTTCAGAATCCTTAAAGACTTCTTTTATAGTATGGACATGAATATGGACACACACAAAGCAAATGTTACCATAATCAAATCCCATAATATTTCTTATGACACTTTCATATACTATATTTATAGTTTTGACGAAGTTCTTTGATACAAATAACAAGGAATTGATATGCATCACAAGCCCAATTGGAACTAGAGTGTTGAGAAAAATGGAAAATGTAGGGTGAAAAGCTTATACAACCTTGAAAGCAAGTAAAATTAGAAAAAAATTAGTCATGGGATAAGAAAAATCTGTGATTTAATCATCTTCTCATTTTTATTATCTTATATAGATTAAATTATGGGAATTTATTATTTTTATAGAATCATGGAGAAATATTAAATAAATCCAAAATAATTTCATATAACTGCAGGCCTTAATATTAAAAGGAATACACCTTACCCAATCATCGACATGAAAACAAGTCTAACCCCATTGATTCCAAGATAGTGGCTAAGTAATTAATCTAGAATAACAAGATAAACAACATGGAGGACAAGAAGTTCCCCAAAATTGCTTCAAATTCTAACTTTAACTAGTAATAGCTCAATTGAGGATGTCATTAAGATGCCATGTCCTCGCTAAATGATTAGGCATTACATAAAGATGACATTCTATAGGGGAACAAAAATACTATCACCCCTCTAAATGAAACACACATAAGATCAATTCCTTCATTTATAAAGATTATCTCCACCACAAATGATCCAAGCATAAGATTGGCTTCCTTGTATGTAAATATTCTTTTCTTGGAGGTGGTAGAAATTTTATAGCAACTTCTTCAAGGGGTAGATAGGTCTAATCCAATTAGATTGAAACCTAAGTTTGGATCAGTCTCTTATTTTCCTAGAGGTAGTATTGAAATCTAATCTAGTCTCTTAAAAAATATATTGCAAATTTTACTACAAAAGAAAATAGTAGTTTTCAATTCATTCTAAAAATCATAGACGCAATATATATATGAACCTCCATTCTAAATCTTTGAAAACAACAAATATTTACAATGTTAGGCTAACTTTAGTGTATATATATATTCTGCATACTTATTCACATTTATTTCACTTTACTCATAACAAAATATTTATTTTCAATTAATTAATATAAAAATTATTAATTATATAATAAAATAAGATTTTGAAATGTAAACTCAATTATATTTATTTCAATGGAACTAATATTGTGTTATTACAAGTATTGTATAATTTAATAAAAACTGTTATTTTAACTTCATATACTAAATTCCAACGGCACCTTTCAAGATCTTTACAAATTTTAACTACTTCGTAATATTTAGCCACCTTCTGGGGAAACTCACATGACTTCACTCATCTACTTTCATTTGCAAAGGAAAGAGGGCAGAGGTTTGTAAAAGTGGGAGACTTAAAATACGGTGCTAATAGGATACACCTCTATCTCATACAAGGTATAAGTTGTTTGCATAGAGAATAATCATTCTACACTATATAAGTTGTTTGCATATAGTCATTCTTAATGTAGAATAAAGATGATAGCTTGTACATTTTTAGACTTCAATAACAATTCTATGTATAATCCCAACCATATAACATCATGATCATCCCACGCATCTTAGCCCAAAAAGCCTGCCCTTTACCATTATATCTGAGAGATAATGGATTAGAATCACTATGAGAAGGTCAACTTAAATTCTCACCTATAGGAATTGTCCATGTAGAAGATCAGATCTTAATTCCAAATTTATCTGTAAATATGAATGGTCGTATTATTTTATAACACAGAACAAAAGCATAAATCCAGTAGAATTTACATTGATCATTGGCATAACACTGTGTAACCTACACAGTGATATTTCATTAAGAGTCTGCAGAAATTATAAGGAAAAACATAAATGTAAGAGTGGACAAAAGCAAAGAGTCTACTAGATATCACAAAAATTGCCAAATTTGTAATAGAGTTCCACTTTTTTCCAAAAATTGCCAAATTGCACTTGCTACTCGAGGAATATAAACTACCAGCAATGGTATTACTTACAACACCATAATGAGCCAACTAGTCAAGACATCACATAGCCGAGGCTGGATTTCCAATAAGATTGACGGAAACCGCTCGAAGTCCATTAATTTTTGGGCCTTTGCCTTGTAGCACAAACTAAAATATCTGAAATAAGAGATAATATAAAACAACAAACCCATTTATTCGACCTAGATTACCTACAATTGTTAAATGTATTTGTTATTGGAGACGCTTTATGGTGAAAGGACATGTGAGATAGATGGCTTGGTATTATAGAGAAATATGGAAAACCGCAATTGGATCCAGAGTGAGCTGGAAAAACTCTGGTCGCGAAGGGGGTCCATAATGATAAGGAAGTGCAGGTGAAGCTCAACCCAAACTCCATAATAAATTGAGTTTGAGCTCTCTTAAAGTAACGCCTCGTGCCTCGCAAAGTACAGATTAATTCAATTCTTTTCAATCCTACCCATTCCAATCGATCCAATGGAACACGGCCATATTACCACAATAAATTACACGCATTTCACATAATCCTCAAACTGGTCACGGTAGTCTTACACTACTAGAAACTCCAAACTTTGTATAAATCTCCAAACTCGTTCATGCTTTATATAAATCTGGCGATCAGTTGGCTCTAGGGTGGTCATGAGAATGGTGTGTTGAGCCACAACAAACGTGATTTAACTCATGCGTTTGGGATGGACAACAACCTCTGTGTGTGTGAATAACGATATTACGATATAAGATATATTGGTTTACAGGTTTTCCAAAGTTTAATGCTGACCAGTCAAATTTCATTAAATCTTAAGATATCTTGTGTTATATATAAATGTTTTTTTGATTAATTATATCATTAAAATTTGGTCGAGTGATTTTTTCTAACTAATTAATGTGATTCATTTAAAGTTCATAAGTTTTATTGAATAAATAGTGTAAATATATCATTACTTAAAATTATCAATAAATCAAAAAAATTAAAAAATAAGAATAACATAAAAATTATAATTTCATTCGTATTCACACCTATTACATATGTGCATATAAATAAAAGCTAATTCTAATCTTAGAGAAGGAAGTTGAGAGAATCTCTCAACTTCCTCAACAACCCAATCCAAACTAAGTAAGCATTATCCTAATACCCTTCCTTAATGCCTACTTTACAAAACATATAATACTTAATCACAATTACAATACTTTGAACTTTCGTTTCTTTGTCTCATCTGGTCTTCATGCAAATATACCTACTCTGCAGTTGTCTGGACTTCGCTCTTTCTTTCTCCGCATCTTCTAGCTTGCCTTTCAACCCATTTAAAATACATTTGTTTCTGACCAGCAATACTGAATTTGTAAGATCAAAGATTCTTGACACCCCCGAAGAAGAGTCTTCACACTGAACTACCCTATGGAAATATTTCCATCTGTGAAATAACCCCGAAGAATAAATTTCAACAGTTTATAGGAAAATATTCTAGGTACAGAATATGATCAGCGATTAATCTTACAAAGTGACCTTTACACAAATGAATCTCACAACAACAAATATAAGCTTAAACCCCATACACTTGCAAATCACATTACAAAACATGCTTTAAAAAAGTTTAAGAGATGGATCAAGAGGTTCATCCTCACTTGAAGAATCTTCATAAATTGCATCAGGTGAATCTTCCGAAAATGTTGCATAGGCTGATTTTTTCAATTTTCCATTTAAAAGATCTCGAGCCCGAATTTTGCAGTTGAATGCTGTATGTCCATATTTATGACAATAGAAACATTCTGTCTTATTTTTATTCACCCTTCCCTTGGAGAATAGTGCAAGTTCATTATGTGAACTAGCCTTTGTGCCACCTATCCTCTTTTCTTCTGCCATAAGAGCTGCTATCATTTCATCAAGTGATTGATGTGGCATTTGACTTAGAGTAAATATGCCATTATCATATTTTGAAGATAAGCTATTTAATAAAATTGTCTTTGCATCATCATCTACTTTAGAATTAACTTCTGACAATTGTCTCATCAAAGCTCTTAACTCATTTATGTGTGTTGACAATGATGTCTCACTATCCATTTGGAGTTTAAACAATTGTAACTTTAAGAAAAATTTTGCATTAACAACTTTTGCCCCAAATACCTTATTCATTTCTTCCCATATTACTGCAGAAGATTTCTTTAAGTCAATAAATGTAGCTGGGAATCTGCAAGTGATAGTCCAAGGATAGACTTGGCTCTTTCCTCTCTTTTTTCCCATTCAATTAACTGTTTAGCATCTGTAGGTGCTTTTTCTGAGCCTTCTACAATATTCCATAAATTTTTACTCATCATTTGCAATTGAATTTTTACCTTCCAAGTGTAGAAATTAAAGCCATTAAACTTTTCCAATACAATATGCTCCATGCTAAATCTAAAACTCTACAGATCTAAAACAAATTGCAACTTAAACTTAACAAAAAAAATGAACTCACGTTGCTTCACGCCGGTAGAGAAAAGTGGCAGATTGTCTTCACGCTGGCGGATTGTCTTCGAGAATCTTTAACCAATTTAAAATGCATCTGGCTTAAAGAACAGTCATTCAGATTCTCCAGAAACCAAGAAAATTGAAATAGAGAACCATTCAATCAATTCTATAGCAGAATTAGTACTATTAAGACCACGACACGAACGTTTTATCAAAAAAAACAACTCGATCTACTGGGAGATGGAATTACGATCTGTTGAATTGAGCTGAGAGACGGACGGAATTACGATCTGTTGAATTGAGATCTGCGGAATTGAGTTGGTTCAACGAACCATCCCACGCAAAGATATGCGAACTTGAATGTTCGAATGCTCTTCTAAATACTAGATCACCATCAATATCGTAAGAGCTTACTGTGTATGGTTCAGGTGATAACAGAGCGCAAAGTTCCCACTATTGAGAAGCCGCATTAGATATTCAACGAAGTGGACATTACAGGTGCTCTGATACCAAAATAAGAATAACATAAAAATTATAATTTCATTCGTATCCACACCTGATTACATACGTGCTATAAATAAAAGCTAATTCTAATCTTAGAGAGGGAAGTTGAGAGAATCTCTCAACTTCCTCAACAACCCAATCCAAACTAAGTAAGCATTATCCTAATATTAAAAATATCTTTTTAAATTGTATCAAGAATTAAATCAACCTTTTGAAAATTTTATCTTACAAGACAAAGTTCATATAGAATAAGAGAAAATAAACCCACTTGATTTTTTAGAAACAATGGCTTGTTTGAGTGTGGCTGATTTTTTACCTTAGTTTTGTGTTTTGGTATAGGTTTCTCCAGTGGTGAATAATTACTTCCATGTTTATGAGAAAAATTTGGTTCAAGCATTGCATGTTATAAAAGCTTATGGCAAGGGTTTTAACTGGGTTATATATATATATATATATATTTAAATCGAATATATTACACACAATAAATATATATATATATATATATATATATATATAACTTGAATATATATATATATATATATATATATATATATATATTGATTTTTAATTAAAAATATTATAAAATATAAATAATTTAGTTTTTATTTTCTTAGTTAATTGTTAGGTTACTATTACATTCCAATTAGAAAGACTAGGAAAAATATTTTAATTTCACTTTGAGTAGAATTAACACACATATAATATATTGAATATAAATTATATATTCAATAGACAAAAGAAAGAAATAATTAACGGAAAAGTAATATAGTAGTTTTTAATAATAGGAAAATGTCTAATTTATTCAATTTTATATTATATTGTATTATTAACATATTAATAATAATACAAATATTTATTGTGTTCAATAAATAAAATATTTAAATGTCAACTATGTATATATTAGAGAAAGAATTAAAAAATATATATGATTAAAACATTTTAAGCTTCAATATTTTATATTTTAGTGGATTTTATTAAAAATATAGCGAAATTTTGTTGAAAACATGCCATTTATACATTTAAAAATGCAATATTATATATATATATATATATATATATATATATATATATATATATATATATATAGAATGAGCTTCTTGACATTATTGGAATGAAACAACATCTATAATTGCAAAAAAAAATCTTAGCATCTTAAATACTATAATGATTCATTTTTATTTTCATTTTATTGAAAGTATAATTAAGGAAAACAAAATTAGAATTTTAAGTGTAGCTAGTTAATTTAATGGATAGTATATGTGAGTAAGCATAATTTCTCTATAACAATCACAACATTTACTTTATGATATTTCTCACATCACTAAAATTTAAGAAATCATAACAATTAACTAAGTTAAAATTTTATTTCAAGTTATTACTATTAATTTTAAAAAGTACTAATATTTAAATTAAACATATAAATATCTTCCTAAATATCATATTCATCCATTTTTATTTTTTATTTTTTAAAAAGACAATTAAAGAAAACATAAATAGTGTAGTTATTTAATTTGATGGCTTGTAGATGTAACACTAATTCATAGAATAAAAACACTTATTTTATGATATATAAGCTTGTAAAATTTAAAAAAATGATAGCAATTAACTAAATTATAATTTTACTTTAAATTATTATTATTAATTATAAAAATGACTAATATGTAAATTAAACATATATACATTTAAAAAAAAAACTTTATTTAGTCTAGTTTTACATTTAGGGATTCTTAATTTGTAAATATGTTTTCTTACAATACCATGGGTCAATGGAATGGCTTATCAATACCACAATTAAATGGATTATAAATACCACAATTAAAAATCATCATAACTCATTTCTTATAAAGCTTGTTCATAAAGATTTTGTCTAAATAATCAATTTAATTAAAAAATAAAATAAAAACCTTAACTACTTCAAAGATAAATCTCAACCTTTGAGTTATAAATACAACTAAAAATATTCTAAAATATTTTATAAAAATTAAATCTCTATAATACAATAATCATATTCACCAAATTGTAATCCTATAAACTTTAATTTATATTCCTCATTTATCATTGAATACCTTATGTAATATTTATAAATATTTTTAATAAATAAAAAGGGCATATTAACCGATTTCTTAATTTTGAAATGTAACGTAAGTTAAACATGGTATTAGAATACGAAGCTATTGATACCTTCATCTTCATGTACTTTTGAATTTGAAATATGTTGACGTATCTCCAAGGGTTCAATAGCCACAACTAAGGAGTCCCTTTTTACCAATTCAAACCCATCTTGATTTGTTGAGAAATAGGGCCCAAGCCTTTTCCTCAGTTGGTTTATTATTTAGCTACTTATATTTTTATTGAAGTAAACTTATGAAAACTAAGACCAAAATTTTTCCATCGAGGTGATTTCCCAATTTGATCATAATTCGCATCAATGTTTGTGCAAATTCTTTTGCTACTTTTTGATTAAGTTTGTGAAACTTTTCAATGAATTGTATTTAACTAGCTTTCTGTAGTTTGTAGGACACTTGGGATGAACACACAACAACTTTTCTCCTCTCAAATTGGGCACACAATTAGACTATACTCGCAAGCTTTATGAGTCACTACCAGCCTAGATCCATCTTAACTCCGGATCTATCAAGTGCTGAGAGGGATCAAATCTCTCGAGGTGAAAACCTCTTTTTAGAGTGCAAAACGTGAGGAAATGTTTTCACCTCGAGAGATTTGATCCCTCTCGGTGCTTGATAGATCCAGAGTTAAGATGGATCTAGGGTGGTTTCAGTCGTGTGCGACCAAGGAAAATCTATCGATAATATGAGGAACATATGCTTAATTTTATCAATAATATGTAAATACATCTAATATTAACATAACCATTTTAAATATGTTAAATATGTCTCAGATTTATTGAGTCATTTTAATTTTAAATTTGATTAGTTACCTCAGTTTGTTGAGATGATAAATATTGTAAAATAACTTTAATGATGAAATAAAATTTTGAACACAAAGTGACAATGTAATAATATTGAATGATAGAAACTGTGAATAATAAGAATGTAGTCAATTACGAAGTCTTCATTGTGATCTATTTCAAACTATTTTCTTCTACTATTCTTATTTTCACCCATGTTAGTTTTGTCATATTTTCACATTGATTATTTGAAAAGGACAGTTGGAATCATAAACCATTTAAATATTTATCTCAAGCTATTGTAGTAAACATCATACCTTGTCTCTCTTGCTCTCCAATATTAATAGGTTGAATTACTATAACACAAAAATCAATGTACATTGTCAATAATTTTTTGTGCTTACACTGAAATCATTGCACACACACTATTAATCCAATGAATTTAAAATTAATGTACCATCATACATCAAATTAGAAATGAACATATACACTGAAATCAATGCAACTAATGCAAGAAATGAAATAATAATAGAAAACAACATCTACACTAAAATCAATGCATATAATGCAAGTAATGAAATATGATTAGAAATCAACATCTACACTCAAATAAATGAGTCTAGTGCAAGTAGGAAAATAGGATTTAAAGCCAACATCTACATTGAAATCAATGCATCTAGTGCATGCAATCAAATAGGATTAGAAATCACCATCTACACTGAAATAAATGCATTTAGTGCAAGGAATCAAATAGGATTATAAATCATCTACATTTAAATCAATGCATTTAGTGCAAGCAATAAAATATAATTATAAATCGACATCTACATTGAAATTAATGCATCTAGTGCAAGCACTCAAATAAGATTAGAAATCACCATCTACACTGAAATCAAGGCATTTAGTAAAAGCAATCAAATAGGATTAGAAATCACCATCTACATTGAAATCAATCCATTTAGTGCAAGCAATCAAATAGGATTAAAAATAATCTACATTGAAATCAATTCATCTAGTTAAAGAAATAAAATAGAACCAAAAATCAAAATCTACATTAAAATTAATGCATCTAGTGAAATCAATCAAATAGGATTAGAAATCATCATCTACACTGAAATTAATGCATTTAGTGCAAGCAATCAAATAGGATTAGAAATCATATACATTAAAATCAATCCATCTAGTGTAAGTAATCAAATATCATTAGAAATCAACATCTACACCAAAATCAATTCATCTAGTGTAAGAAAAAAAATAGGATTAGAAGTCACCATCTACACTAAAATCAATGCATCTACTACAAAAAACCTTCTTCCTTATCTCCCCCATATATATATATATATCCATCCATATCTCCTTATTTTTCTCTTTATCTCACCCCACCATACACACTCTCTCTCTCACTCCATATCTATCAATTTCCTTGTCCCCCCCTCGTTCCCTCCATCTATCTTTTTTTCTCTTCACCTTACATCTATATCTATATCTCACTCTATCTCTCTATATCAAATCCAAAACATAAAATCTCTTTCTCCAATCTATCTATCTATCTATCACTCCCTCCTCCTCCTCCTCCTCCTCCTCCTCCTCCTCTCTCTCTCTCTCTCTCTCTCTCTCTCTCTCTCTCGCTTCTATCTCTCTTCCTTCCTGCTACCCTTTTTCCCTCTCTCTCCATCTTCTTTATCACTCCCTCTCTCTCTCTCTCTCCACCTTTCACCCTCTATGTCTTTATTCCTACCTCCCCCTCTCTCCCTCTCCACCTTCATATCTCTTTCCCTACCTTTCTTCACTCTCTCTCTTCCTTTCTCTCTCCCTCCCTCTCTCTCTCTATCTTCACCTTCCAACTTTGCTACCATATTCCTCTCTCTCTCTTTCTCTCCCCCCTTCTCTCCATATCTCCTTATTTGTCTCTTTATCTCACCCCAAAACATACACACTCCCTCTTCATCTCTCCCTTGTCACTCCCTCTCTCTCTCCACTATTCACTCTCTATGTATTTATTCTTCCCTCCCTCTCTCCTCATCCAGCTCCATCTCTCAATCCATCCCTCTCTCCCCCTCCAAATCCATATTTCTATCCCTCCCTCTCTCCTCCCCTCTCTCCTCCTCTCTTTCAAGTCCCCTCTCCTTTCCTTCCTCTCTCTCCCTTTCTCTCCTACCTCCCTTTCTCTTCCCCCATCTCTCTCTCTCTCCATCTTTCAATCCCTCCCTCTCTCCCCCTCCAAATCCATATTTCTATCCCTCCCTCTCTCTCTTCCTCTCTTTAAAGTCCCCTCTCTTTTCCTTCCTCTCTCTCCCTTTATCTCCTACCTCCCTTTATCTTCCCCCATCTCTCTCTCTCTCTCTCTCTCTCTCTCTCTCTCTCTCTCCTACAATCCTCTCTTCCCCATCACTCTCTTCCTCTTTCTCATCATTCCTCTCTCACCTCCTTCTATTTGACCCCGCAGCTCTCTTTCTTTTTCTCTCTCTCTGTCCTCCAATCCTCTCTCTTCCCCTATCACTCTATCTCACTCTCCAACTATCTTACTATTTCTATCCCTTTATCCTTCTCTCCCCCCTTGTCTCCATCACTCCTATGTATCTTTATCCCACCCATAAGCATACACACTCTCTCTCCATCTCTCCCTTATCACTCCCTCTCTATGTATTTCTTCTTCCTTTCCTCGCTACGCCTCCAGCTCCATCTCTCTATCCCTCCTTCTCTCCTCCTCCTCCTCCTCTCATCCTTTCTCTCTCTTCCTTTCTCTCCTACCTCCCTCTCCCTTCCCCCTTATTTCTCTCTCTCTGACTCTTTACCCTCTAATCCTCTCTCCTTATCCCTCCCTCTCTCCTTATCTCTCTCCCACCTCCATCTTTATGTCTCCCTCTCCCTCTCTTACCCTTCTCTAACTCTCTTAATCTTCTCACTCTCTCTCTCTTCATTCCTCTTCTCCCTTCTCCTTCAATTTATCTCCATATCTCCCTTCTCACTCCCCCTATTTCTCCACCTCTATCATATGTCATGATATATTAATATATATTACAATATAATAAATTTAATATTGTATTAATATAAACATATTAAATTTAATAATATTAATATTTTAATATTAATGTTAGGGTTAATAATGTTTTTTTTGGCATGGTATTAATAATAATTTGGTCCATGGTATTTGACCCTTATACTTAATATATAATTAGATCTATTTCTAATCGTATTTGATATATTTTTATTTATTTACCTTACCTCTTTATACCTCTTTTATATTTACTTATTTACCATACCTATTTTATAAATATATTATTTGGCCCATGGTATTTGCCCATGGTATTATTAATAATTTTTCCCATGGTATTTGGCCCATGGTATTAATAATAATTTGTCCCATAGGCTTCACCTAAATAAAACCTATTTTTGAGTTTTTGTAAATATAAAGTGGTTTATTGAGTAAATATAAAAATCAATTTTATTTATTTACCATACCTCTAGTTTATTTATATTTTTATTTATTTACCATACCTCCTAAGTAATATAAAAAGAGGTTTTATTTATTTACCATACCTATGGTTTATTTATATTTTTAAGTATTTACCATATATTATTTATTTACCATATCTCTTTTTTGAGTGTTAGTAAACTCTTCATATTTTAAGTTTATATCGTTTAAATTTATTTTTAATAAATTTTTAATTGTTCATTTATATGTTTATGTAAGTTATTGTTCAAGGCGACAATTTTTTTTGGCTTCCGACATACTTACACATCGGGGTCATACTGGGCTGTAGAGTGCGCCTCTCGATGCAACAAGACATGTTAAACTTCCCTTTTCACATGAGTCCACTCCATGCATAGGTGAAGATAGAAAGAACTCCACAGAAATATAGCATCCAAGTTTTATGAAATATCATACACTAAAGTGTTTATCATAATCCATGCAGTGTTCTAATGCTCCAACACTAAATGATATTTCAATGTTTTTAAAAATTAAGGAAGAAAAACCTATAATGTGAAATTAGAAACTTACAAGTGAGCAAGTTACATCTCGAGACTACCGAAGAAGAGAATGCTCTATTCAATTAATCATCAAGTCACAAATATATAAGTTTACATCATTTTAGGAAGATTGGAACTAATCTTAATATAAGACACCCGCACAATTGTGAAACAAACTCTCTCCAATAATACATATTCTCCATTATCTTCAACTCTCCCCCTTAATGGAGAAAGGGTTCACTTGCACACCTAACATATTCCTACACAATTCAAATTAATCCTCCCAAGGGGATTGGTAAAAATATCTGTTGCATTATCACAAGTATTACAATATTCAATAAAAAAAAATTACACTGAACCTTCTCTCTAACGAAATGAAACAGACTATCAATATGTTTTGTTTTTTTTTGAAACAAGAGATGGTTTGCCAGCTTTATTAAGATTTGGTTTTCACATCTCATTACTGTAGCATCTTTTTTTCTTCTCCAACATCATGGAGAATTCTCCTCAACCAAGCTTTGGTTGTCACATCTGATTATAGCATATTTTTTTTTCTTCTCCAAAATCATGGAGAAGTATCCTCAACCAAATTGCCTCACATATGGCTCCAAGCATTGCTTTATACTCTGCTTTTGTAGAAGACAAGGATACATTACTTTTCTTCTCGTTTCTCCATCAAATTACCCCTAACTCAATATTGAAAGCATAACATGTTATGGATCTTTTATCATCTAGGTTTCCTGCTAAGCTTTGGATTGAGGGGTCCTCACCGAGGTTCAGAGTTTATGGATAAACCAAAAAACCCTCCAACTACTAGCCCTTTTGGCAATAACCTCCTTGGGCGGATCAAAATCTCACCAGACCAGGTTTCTGCACCATGAGGGAGAAAATAATCAAGTGGTACTGATCAAAATGAATACAAGCTTATATGAATTGGAAACTGATCATGCGCACAACAATATACAATAGAATCACAAAGATTGCGCAATCCTTAACAGAATAAAGTAGAGTTCACAAATCCTTTAGTGCAGATAAAGTATAACATAACCAAATCTAGATCTAAACAATGTTCAATTACTTAACTAGATTTATCAACCATTAATAGGCATGAATAACTATAAAAAATATCTTTTGCGTGACAATCAACAGAAACAGTGTGATCTCAACATAACATAAACATCAAATAACTAAGATCAATAACATAAGAAGCTCACCAAAATATGTCCTTTCTATTAATCTTCAGAGCCTTTCAATACATCATACTTTCCCTTACAAAACCCTTCCATGCACACAACCAACGGAGTCTGCACACAACCGAGACTAGGTCTCTGCGCAGCCAACAATAGCCTTTCAACCCAACTCCAACAAAACCCTTCACAACATATTACGGATGCATAGACTTATCAAACATTAGATTAAATTAACATATCTTCCTTACATTTGATTTATCTATTTATATTCGCTTAACACGTATATACTATGGTCTCAAACCATGGTTTAACACCCACGGTTTACCCTTAAACCCATTCAAATAAAAATTATGGATTTTGACCCACCCCAAAACCCCTTGACTCAATTGTGTAGTAAGCTTATACAAAATTACATCAAAAATTGCGCCTTAGGGGACCCTGCTCCATCACTGAGTATGAATCTGAAAAAAAATGTCAAATTAAAATGAGAAGAGTCATTGTACTTAATACCAAAATTAATGGTTCCTTGAAGGTATCTAAAGACAACTTTTTCTTACATGAATTGACTTAACACACTGAATGAGAATGCTAAGTTATGTCTAGTTGTAGTTGAATAAATCATACTTCCAACTAGCTTTCTATACAATATGGCATCCACCTCTTTATAATCATCATCAATCTGAATTTTAAGGTTCTACTGTAAAGGCAATGAGGCAGCCTTACACTATTCCATTCTGAATTTTTTCAATAATCCTCTGACATACTTTCCTTGAGTGAGACAATTCTAGCTAGACTCCCTCGAAACTTACACACCCAAACAATAATGTAACTCCCTGAGGTATTTAATTTCAAAAACTTGTGACATATGCACTTTGATTTATTTAATCAATTCATTAGCATTTCCAGTGATAATTAGATAATATACATATAGAGAAAGAAAAAAAAATCCCCTTTTCATCAAACAAAGTGTACACATTTGGGTTATTTTTTCTCCTCTTATAACCATGCTGCAAGAAAAAGGAGACAATTTTTCATACCATGACTTGTGTGCATGTTTTAATTCATATAATGTCTTCTTTAATTTTCATATTCTTTCAATTCTCCATTTAGAAAAGATGATTTAACATATAGTTGGTGTAGACTCCACTGATGCTTTGTAGCTAAAGAAATTAAAACTCTAATAGCGTTTAACTTAGATACTAGAGCAAACATACGCTCATAATCAATTCCTTCTTTTTGTGAGTAACCTTTATCTACCAACCTAGCTTTATATTTGTCTACAATACCATCTGCCCTGAAATTTGATTTATATAACCATTTCCAACCTATAGGTTCTTTCCCTTCTAGAAGTTCAACCAAATCCCACGTTTTGTTTTAATTATTGACTCATATTTTTCTTTCATAGCTTCCCTCCATACATCATATTGAATTTCTTCATTATAATTTAAGGGCACAACAACATTTAAAATGTTGGTCATAAGGGCATAGTCTTTATACCTTGCTGGTAAATGTGTTTGCCTACCTCATCTGTGTTTGCCTACCTCATCTCTTTGGTAGCAAAGTTGCCTCAAATCCGTCTTTCTCACTCCTTAGTGGACATGGATTGTTGATTGTACCTACATCACCTGCTTTTTATTTTTGTTGATACTCCTGCAAATCTTTGTCTTTAATTTCCTCATTGTTATCTTCAATTAGCAAAGGCATGTGCCACTTCTGATAGATTTTGTCTCCGTTCCATTCATCAACCCACTCATGGAAGATAACATCTCTACTTGCAAATACCTTCTCAGTAAGTGGATTAAATAGTTCTTATGCTTTAAAATTAGAACAATACCCTACAAATATGCATTTATGTCTTTAACATCCAATTTCTTCCTACCCTACTTAGGAATATGAGAAAAATCTTTGGAACCAAATATTCAAAAAAAATTAATTGTAGGCTTAAAACCATCTAAGGCCTCAAATGGAGTCTTGTTATCAAGACACAGAGTTGGGCTTCAATTCTTTAAATATACTACAATATTAATAAATTCTACCCAAAGGCCATTATATAGGTTCTTACCTTTCAACATGTTATGTGCACACTCCAGGAGAGTTAGGTTCTTCTTGTCCACAACTCCATTTTGTTGTGGAGTGTGGGGTACTGTAAATTGCTGAATTATCCCATGATCCCTGCAATAGTTGTTCAAGTTTCCAAGCTTCTATTCTCCCCCTTGATTTGAGCGGAGAATTTTTATGGCCTTCCTATCTACTTTTCAACCATATTTCTCAATTCTTTAAAATATTCAAAGGCACGAATTTTATTTTTAAGAAAGTATACACAATTATATATTGTGAAATCATCAGAAAATAATAAAAAATAATATGCTCCCCCTAATGATCTTATCTTAATTGGTCCACATACATTAGTTTGCACAAGTTCAAGGATATCTCTCTTTCTTCTATTTAAAATCTAGGTAAATCCATCCCTGTGCATCTTTACAGGTGTACATCCTTCACAATCAACATGGAAATTTTTTAAAATAAGAAGATCATTAACCATACATTGTTTTTGTAGCATCAATAAGTTTTTAAGATTGATGTGCCTGAATGTTTTATGCCAAATATTCTTTGTCATCATCGTCCTTGAAATTAAATCTTGATGTGGCACACTTGTAACATTCAACTTATATAAGCCTCCAACTCATATTCCAGATGCAACCAGTTTGTGTTTATCTAGCAAATCCTTTATGACACAATAGGTTTTAAAAGAATCTACCTTCAGGTTCTGGTCTGTAATCATGGAGACATAAATGAGATTCTTTTTAATGCTTGGTACATACATCACATTTTGGATGCGCCTAATATTTCCATCAAGAAGTATCACATGAATGTCGCTATATCCTTTGATTTTGTAGGCTTTGTCTGCACCAAGGTAGATATTAGCATGACTCATGGTTTCCTTAAAAATTTTACGTGTGATGTGAGTGGATGCTCCAAAATTCACAAATCAGGTTTCAGCCTTATCAATCTTTGTAGAAAGTGCAAAATCAGATACAAATAATTTGAGTTCATGATTCTGGTCATTGTCAGAAAATTTCCTTGTATGTTTCTTCTTTCTATGTCTTCCTTTGTCAACCTTCATTTTATAAAAATGTTCAACAATGTGACCAGATTTGCCACAATAAAAACACTTTGTTCCTAAATAATTTCTGGTTGAGGAGATACCTTGAAATGGCATTTTCTGAGGTGTACCACCACTCTTATGTCCTCCATCTGGTTTCCCTTTGAAAGGAATTTTATTCGCCATCAATGCTATATCTCCATTCTGAGGCTTCAAATTCATGAGTCTTTCTTTTTCCTGCATCGAAATTCCTTTCAGCTCTTCAAAGGTGGGAGCTCTTTCTGTCAGTTATAGTCTTGTAACAAAAATTTGATAATCTTCAGTCATACCATTCAAGGTAATCACGACAATATCAGTTTTCAAAACTTTATCCCCTATATCACCCAACTTGTGTTTCAAGTCTTTGATTCGAGATATGTATGAAATATGAAACAACAGATTCATTCTCCCCACTTGATCTTGATTTTAAACAATGTGACAATGATTTCAAGGCAACAACGACTTCAACGATCTTCACATCACCAACACATGATTCATATGTCGGTTCCATGCTTCCTAGGTGTGCTAATCGAAATAGGTGTAAGTAATGGTCGATTATCACGCGAATGAGCCTCAAACCTACGATAACCCCCAAACAATTCTCCTTTTAACGACGTGTAAATTAAATCAGAATTTTTCACAAGAGAAAAAAAAATTGTGTCTCTCCAGTCACTAAGGCTCTCAATTCTGGCACTAAGGCATTTGATTCTTCCACTAAGGCACTCCAGTCACTAGGGAACTCGATTCTGCCACTAAGGAATTCTAGCCACTAAGACACTCAATTTATCCAAAAATTCACTTACCAACCACTTAGGTTCACTAGCTCAATTAAGAAAGACAAAACTTATAATATGAAACTAGAAATTCACATGTGAGAAAGCTACACTTAGAGACTCTTGAAGTACAAAATTCTCTATTGAATTAATCATCAAATCACAAATATATAAGTTTACATAGTTTTATGTAGATTAGAACTAACTCCTAGGAAAAAGAAATTAATCCTAATTTAAGACACTCACACAGTGAAATAAAATATCTCCAATAATACATATTCTCCATTATATTCAACTATTCAAACATATAAGTCGGGGAACATTGAAGATCTCCCACTTTTTTGAGATCAACAATGCAAGGTTCGGCGTGGGTTTTAATGCAAGCCTTTCATTAAATTTCAATGCAATTTTGCACGTCCACTCACACAGGTTCTTTGAATGTGTTTCCCTTCTGGCTATTCCATGAATAGGGGTCCATAAATTTATGGTGATTTATTTCCGATGAATTCTGTGTACCTCATCTCGACAATGTTGATTAGAAATTGACCAACGATTCTAGTCTCCACAATTCAGCATATACAATGAATTCAATTTCATATAGTCTTCAACAATATTTCTCTTCCCAATTCACATCCATAGGCACCTATTTCTACCAGCAAAACTTCCTCTCTTTTACACAGATTTAGTTTCTCTTAAGAACTCTAATTCATGTCTAATCAATAGTTATATGAATTTTCCCTTTAATTCCCCGGAAATACACACTAGAAATATATGAATACATACAAAATACAAAATTCTTCCACCTCTGTCAAACTAGAATTCTCTCTATTCCTCAACACGAGACCGTTTCCATTCATTCATGACAGAGTCTCACTAAATCTATATCATTTTCAGTATGCACATAGAAGTAAAAGCCAACTTAATTCCAGTTTATACGTAGATATCAAAATTCTTCATTCACACGTACATAGAGACTATCATGAGCATAAGGATGATTTTAATCACTTTCAAAAAACTACAAAGAAATTTATCCTTTCTCTTTATGATATGATTCTACATTCATTTGGCCATTAGCTTTTCCCTAACCCTTAGGCTTAGGATGATACAATTTTAGAAACAAAGTAAATTTTCCTATTTTCATCAATTACTCCATGATTTATTCCTAATTCTGTGAGGACCCAAAAGAAAGATTCACTAGATAAAATACTTATCTATTCAATATTATCTTTATCTATAGTTCAAAAATAATTGTTACATGCACATGGAATGTGGAGAGATACTAATGATAAAACAATTCATTGCATTTATTATTAACATAGATGTACATTTATAATACATTTTTCTGACCCTTGGATTCACCTTCCAAGATCTATTGGACATCCTTTAACTATCCAACTTCCGCGCCAACCCTTAGAGGATTAGGTGTCCAACATTACGCCCCTTAATCCGAAGGCATATATATGATTCCAAGAGGAGAGATGTAATACAAAATGTGTAAAAATGTATGGCAACACTAGGGTGAATGTTGTCTTTGAAATGTTTGCATAAGGAGATGGTTTAATGATGACCACCAACACTAGAATGCCTAGCGTAGTTCCCAGAACACTTTCAAATATGGTAAGAAGTTGAAGTCCTTTGCTAGAGGAAGTGCTCCTAATGCTTTGAAGAAGGATACCTTCAACCTGGAAAAGGGAAGTTTTCAACGAGCCTAAAAAGGGAGAACATCAACCGAAAGAGCGAGGTCTAAACCTGTGGTGGTTGAAGGATGACCACCAACTCTAGAATGCTTAATGAAATTCATGGAACTCTTTCAAAACTGGAAAGATGTTGAAGTCTTCTACTAGAGGAAATTCATAAATTCTTTGAAGAGGGTGAATCTTAGCCTAAAAATGGAGGTCTCAACCCCACATAAATGGTTTAATGCTGACCAACAACCCAAGACATGCTTAGGGGATCTTTCTCTCTAGCTACAACTCTGAATCTGGTATGGTAGGTTGTGGCTCAAGCTCGCTTGATGTGGATTTGAAACTTCTAGATGACCAACACTTCCCCCCTATCAGATACAAGGTGAGATGATGGTGAAAACTAAACTCCAAGACTTTATAATACTCTAGAAGAAATTATGACATATGACTGAAATAACTTCTTGGTTTTTCAAGTCCATTTCCAAGAAGTGATCCATCCAAGATGAATCTTTGTTCTTGGAGGAGGCCTACTTTTAAAGAATCTCTATGAATAATGAGTGGTTTTATGACAATTATTACATGGATGAAGATCAAAACATTTATCATTCATATGGACAATGCGATCACAATGTTGGCATATAACATTTAGTTGTGGTTGTTGTGGAAGAGGAGCATAATCTGGAACAACTAAAGGTGAACTGTCATGAAGGAATCCAAAACTCCGAAATTTGATGAGATTTGAGTAATATGAAATATTAAAGGACACATCCTTATCATATTGAGGACCTGTTTTGTGCTTGTTGCTGACAAGCTCTTCCCAATGTTTGATGATGGTCTTGGGAAGTGCAGGCTGAATTTCTGCATCTACATGCAATTTTTCTCCTCTAGTAGGCACTGGATCTGAATTAACCTGTACTTTAATGACCTGATTACAAGGTGGTTGATGATGGGATTTAGTTTCAAACGCAAATAGAGGATTTTTCTGAACAAAAGCAAGTTCACATTGTTGTAGCTCTTATTTTTGTAGCCGTGTGTCAAGCTACAAAACCTTAATTTTATCTTGCGCATTTTGCAGACAAGTCAGAATTTATGACTCATACAAGCTATAATAAATAAAATAAAATAAATTATTTACAATAATGAATTATAATTCATTCTCAAATGTCAAAACCCCTTATTTGGAGCTTTTCCTTATAAAAAGTCGATTTTTAAAAAATGACTTGGATGTTGGGATGATCTTGCATCACTATTTGGTAGTTGTTGAAGATTAATGATATCTTTGAGTTATTTTTTAATCCATTCTTTAATATAATCATTCCTTGAAGGAGTTGTTAATTCCTATTTGACACATATTTCAAAGAATTTATTATCAAGATTTTAGGTATCATATTGCAACTATGCTCTTGTAACTAATAGGTCTTAATTATAATTTACAAATGTAACTAACTAATTTTTAGTCTCATATTTTGGGAAATTGATAAATTTTTTGAATCCATAATCCATTGAAATATCAATAACCTCTAGCTCTTCTTGTAATATATATTTAGTAATGAGCATATATTCTTTGATCATGAGGGGGACCTTGATCTCATCAAAAACTTGAATAGTCTTAAGAAATATATTTCTCCTTTTTTATCAATGTTTTAGAAATCAATAGTAGCCTCCACTAGCATTTTAATTCTAGTAGACCAATTATATTTGATCTTATTTAGTCTTTGAGGCCCTAGAGATATTTTTGTGTCCTTTGGAATTTTCCAAGTAATTTGATCTTGTTCACAAAGGTTGAAAATTAATTATCAATAAATCATTGCTAATTTTCAAGATCCTTCTTAACATAATCAATAAATCAACAAATTCTCAATGCAAAATTTCTCAAGTGTAGAGTGATTTCCCATAGTTATTAAACAATCTCCATTCTCTTATTAATGTTAGTAACAATGTATGATTCCTATCATTAGGTGTGCTACTTTTATTACTCAATGGTGTGTGATAAATGTATTCTGCGTAGACTCTTGTGCTTTGATAGCTAAGGGGGTCATGAACAGAGATGTTGGATTAAGAAATTATTCAAGATAATGTGATGAAATGTACTCTTTAAATTTTAGTTGATAGGGTCCCAGGTCAAATTTTATGGTTTTAAATAAGTTTTCAAATAAAATCTGATCATTGGTTTGTGTGTCTAAGTATATTATTGCTCCCACCACATTCATAGTCAATAAAATTCCATCCTGGTCTTGGTCATCAATAAAGTGTCTTTGTCACCATTTTGGTTATCACATCATGATTATGCATAGTGTAAGGTTCAAGGTCCAAACCATAGGTTTTATCAATGCATTTCATGTCATCATTAGGTCAGGTCATTAAAATTTCATCAAAAAAAGTCATAAAGAGTCATGTATTCACCTAGGTCATCATCATTGGAGTTAGTAATTAGGGGAAAAGTTCTCTAAAGTTCTCTAATCTGCACCCATTTTTTCTAAGATCATCGCTCTGGGGTTTCAAATTCTTTCACCGCTCTTCCTCTTGCAGCAAGATCCCTGTCATATCTTCAAATGTAGGTGCTTTCTCCCTTGCTGCCAATCCAGTGATGAAAATTTTATATTCATCTCTCATCCCATTCAGCGTGATTGTGACGAGATCAAATTCAGACACCTTCTCTCCGATGTCTCCCAATCCGTCTTTCACATCTTTGACTCGTGTAATGAATGCAGCAGCAGTCTCGCTTTTGTCCATCTTCATTGAAAACAACTTGCTTTTGAGTGCCATAATTCGACTCGTATTCTGAGTCTGATATAAAATTTTGATGGTCGTCCAGATCTCTACGGACGTTTTACACTCTCTGATATGTGGGATAATGTTGTCCTTGACAGACATCTTCAGCAAAACCGTTACCCTTGTTTTCTCGCTTATCCTATTCTTGCTCTTGTGTATTCTCCCTTGTGTTTGAATTCGGCCTTTGCTCATCTCCTGTAACTATCAACCATGCATTCGCACCCTCAAGCAAGGTCTGAATCTTAAACTTCCAATTTGTGAATTTAGTTCCATCGAGTTTGCGAGACTCGTGGAAATAAGATTCCATAGTATTACTCATTCTGAACTGATCTACAAGTAAATGAATCTATCCACCTGATTCAAAAAAAAAAAAAAAAAAAAAACAATACCTTTCAGATCTTGACAACAGATCTGCCACTGCTCTGCTGGTTCTCCTGATCCACCCATTGTATCCTCGATTTAGATCTAGCAATATCTGACAAATATAAAGAAAAAAAATCTCGCTCCAATGAGAAAATACGTTGTTTTCCAATACATCGAAAAATCTGATCCGATCAAAACTGATCCGATCTGCCTCTCCCAGACAGATCCGCAACTTCTCCGATTTGCAACTCTTGAAAATCGTCCAGTGAAGGTGAGGCTTCCCGCGGATCTTCCCCTGAAGGTGAGGTGGCACCTTCCCAAGTGAAAAATCCGCACCCAGATGAAATCGATGTGAGGAAAAATTCTTGGCGTGAGTTTTCCGTGCGCTTTTGTGCCAATTTCACTTCTTGGTGTGACTGTCAACGCAGAAAGCACGCCAACCCCCTTCTGCTCAGAGATTAAAAAATCATTTGAGTCTGTGAGCCAGGTGTTACTGCAGTCCACCTGCTCGGTCGATCACAAGGCTCTGTGAGCACACAGCTCTCGTGTACACGCGGCCAAAAACGCACTTTTAGCCACGAAGGCAATTCTGCCACAAAGGAAAACTGGCCACAAAGGCGATTCAACCACAAAGGTGATAAAAAATCAGGCTCACCCAATCTGAGCTCTGATACCAAGATAAAATATGCACAGAATTGAAAAGAAGGAGTTGTAGCTCACAGGTGAGTACTGCACCTGGAGACTACACTCAAACTGAGAGATCACTCTACGTACACTCTACATTCATGAATGAGAAATTACATCATTAAGTACATCACCAGAAATCAGTAAGTTGCAAAAAAACTCCTAAACTCTAGGAACAAATCCTAAACTGAGGAGATACATTACAACTTGTGTAACCTTTTCTCCATTAATACAAAATAATATAGTTATTTTCAACTGGTAAAACAAAAATCAAAGGGATTTATTTCATAATTTCAGAGGTTTACAACATCTATTGGGAAAGTAAGTATATTTTTACACTTCTCTTATGCAATTACCTTCTCAAAACATTGAGTTAAATTCCTCTGCTAGGGTTTCACTATGATTTTCATTTCCATGAGAATTTTTTCATTTCAATGGTAAACCCCTAAGTTTCCTACTCTCCTACACTCACCTATACCTAACATACTCCCCCAAAATATTCCCCTCACCTATTTCCTTCATTTCTTCCATTTCTCCTACAAAACCTAGCCTATGATGCCTCATCGACAATTTCCTAGGTCAGGACTGTCTTCTGAGCATTTTCTCACCTTTCCTTCACTCGTTTCATAAAATTTCACCTCCCCACACTCCCTAACACTTATCCTCATCTCCAAAAATTTCCCCAAGAATTATCTCAACCATTAACCCCTCCATTTCCTTCCATCAAACAACAATCCCTTTTTCCCCTATTTTTTCACCCTACCCTTCCTCCCTACCGACCTAGGGTTTTATCATTCAGACATAAACCATGGAAAATGAGAAGAAAAAGTTTAAAAATGGAGGGCAAGTTTCCAGATTTGTGACAACCCAGATCCAAAAAATCATGGCCTCATCTTAAATCAACAAATCCTTTGAAAGTGTGTGTTGCATAAGTTTTTGTGAAAGAATTCAAGAGGTAGGCTGCGATGCCAATTTGATGAGTATTTTTGTCACAAATTGCAGGAGGGACAAGACCACCATAGTAGGGATGTACTTCATGGTATCAAAAGAGGTGAGTGGCATCATTTTTAGAGTTTTGTGATAATTTTCAAGGGTTTACGTTGCACAGAGGGACACTCCTACTTCAAATTTACGCTCTGAAGTAATGAAGATGAATTTAAAAAAAGTGAAAGAGGTTTTTGTCAATCATAGACCAAATAAAGAAAAATCCTTCAGTTTATGCACAGGTGTTATGATTTCACATAAATTCCCAAAATACAGTTACTATAGGTCATTTGTTACCCTTATGGAAAGGTTGTATTCAAGTCAATATTTCAAGGGTTTGGAGCAGGGGTTTGCAATGATTGATGACTCAATTGTGTAGCAGACATCCTAATATTTCCTAACATACAACTTGCAGCCCAAAACACCTCTGGAAATGCCTCCAAATGCCCTCTCAAATACCATGCTACTCTTATGTTGAGAGCACGTTGTGCTTTTGAATTTTTTTAGTGACCAACTTAAAACTTGGATTTTGAATAAATTTCAAAGTATTTGGGAAAACAGGAGGAGGGTTTTATTCATAACATTATATATATATATATATATATATATATATGTCCCTCAGTTTTGCAAAAAGGCTTATCGTTAGAGAGATATTGCTCTACCTTGGAGCCCTATGTTTGTAGAAAATTTTGGGAATTTTTTATAAATTTTGGGTAATTTAGCAATTTTATGATCCACATAAGCGCAACGAGCTCTTATTGTGCTTCTTCCCAGGACCTCCAAATGAGGAATTTCTTACATGGTTTGATATATGTTGATCACTAAATTCTAGATATGTAACTATGTTTCCATGTCACTACCAAGGTTGGAAGGAAAAGTAAAAAGCACCTCAAAAACATGTTTTTGCCACTGTTTCAGACCCCTCGCTACACTTCTGTGAGTTTTTGTGGGGAAATTGATTTTTGGGTGCCATGGAGTATGATTTTTGCAAGCTTGAAGGTTCAGGGGGCTATTAGACACATTAGGCTATCCTAAAAAAAAAATAGTTCAACAAATGGATTAAGGAAATCCCCTCAAAATTGCTTTCCAAGGAGCTCCTTATACTTCCACCAGACATGTTGCACTTCTGATAAATTTTGTTGTGCTTCTAACAACAATGTAGTTTTTTTTATTTTAATGAGTCAAAGTTTACTTTCCAATATGTAATTAGTCATTTTGGGTTTTCACATGATGTAACTAAGTGCAATAGAGCTGGTAAATGTCAAGTTGATGTGACTATGATTGTCATTAATGTTATTGATCTAAAATGGGTGGATAACTTGTTATGCTTTTCAAGCACCTTCCACTCAGTTAAAAAAAATTAAGATCTAGCTTATTCTTGACTGTGCGGAATTGAATTCTTGATTTAGGTGTATGTGTTTTTTTAAAGTTGTTTTAAGACTTTATGTGTGAGGAGTTAAAACTTTGTTTTTTCTGATAAAACACATCTACAACAACCATAAAGTGAAAAAAATAAGCATCAACACATAACATCAAATTTACTAAAGGAGTTCACCTGAATATCGTAGGCTACATCTCCTTGAGCCCTTGCCAAATTGACTTGGCTATTTGGGATTAGGATGGAAAATTTATTTTATAAGTAACTACTCAACTCGAATGGTTATTTGGACTATACCATTGGGTTTATAATACCATCATACCCCTACAATGGTTGTTATCTCTTGCCTAGGATTCCTTTGACTTGACCTCATCTATCGGTGCCCTTAAGCTTCCCTAAGATTCTCTTTAGCTCAAAATCCCTAGAAGTATTTTTCTATCCTTGAAACGTCACATAGTGTCTCCAACATATATCATACCTCCAAAATATACTGATCATTTTCTCAAAATGAGCTCTGGCTCCCCAATCTAAGCCTCCATCGACTGTTGGACCTAGGTTTCTCGAAACTTTCCTATGGCTTCTAGACCTTCAAAATTATCCAAAAGACTCTGAAAGTCCCGTCAATGGATTCATAATGTCAAAAATAGTCATAATATACTATTCACTTACTGAAATTGGCCTCTGGCTACTCCAATTACGCCTCCAACACCTGTTGGCACCCTTTGGCTCTAGGTTCACTAAAAACTTCCCTGAAGCATATCATCCTTTAGAAGTCCTCAAAAGCTTATGAAAATCCTTCAAATTTATTCAAAAGGCTAAAAATATTCAGACTAGACAATTGGTTTGCTGAGAATGGATATTTGCTGCTCTCGATAGGCCTCATTCTCCTTCTGGCACCTGGTGGCCCTTGGAACTTCTTTGAAGCATATCATCCTTTAGAAGTCCTCCACTGTCTATCCAAACCTCACCATTAGATCCATAATGTCTGAAACATCAAAAATTGACTATTGGCTTCCTGAGTAAGACCTCTAGCTGCCCTGGCTAGGCCTCATTTTGTTGCTGGATCCTAGTGGCCCTAGTGGCCCCTAGAACTTCTCTGAAGCTAAATCACACTCAAAAGTCCTTTGTTGGCTCTAAAACTCTCACCAATGAGTCTTGAATGTCCAAGAAATTCTAAATTTACTATTCACACTACAAGAATGGTCGAATAATGCTCAAGGTTGAGCCTAAACAATTTTTGTCTAGTTTCACCTAAAACAGCTCCAATAAAAATGGACCAACTCCAGTTAACTAGAGTTATTTTGGAAAAACCCACCATACCTAACGTGCTACCATAGTTACCTCCAGGACAAACTATGACATTAAATTTTTTGACTAGGCGGTTGGACACATGTCCTTCCCTTCCGCGGTTATGGTGACTATTGGCAGAACTATGGACTTGAACCACGGTGGAGTTTAATTGAGTTGAAGTTTAAAAACCACATTTAATGAAACCGTCCCATAAAATTTGAATTGTGGCCATAAAAGATCTAACGGTTGCGGTTGGTTTACGTCGGTGGTTATCCCTTGATTCATGGGCGTGGTCCTATGGGGGAGGGGCTGGCCCCTCTGCTCCCTCATATGTAAATTCAACAAACCATATAATAAACCCACACACCAATGTTGTTAAGAAACATGGTAGAGTGAGCGGTTAAGTCATTGGCATGCTACGCAGGAGGTTGCAGGGTCGACTTTGGTGTCCATAAAACATTTTTACCACACCCTTCTTGGGCCACGTGGTGGCCTCTGATTGACCGAAAACCACAACGTTCAATCATTGACTAGTAATACATTGACACTTTTCAGCCTGCAATTCCCCCGAAAGGAATATTTTGGGGGATATTTTGAGGAATATTCCAATAATATTCCCTGGAATATTCCTTTTTTTTTTTACTTTTCAAAAACCCAGACAACCCTCGTAAAATGTCAAAAATTGCAGTTTGCTAGACTTTTCAAATCGCGATAACTTCTTCATACGGTGTTGGTTTTTCGAACCGTTCATGGCACTGGACTCAGGAAGACGAGATCTATCAGGTCACTCAAGTTCAACACTCTTTCAAACACTTTTAAATTTTATCTATCACTTAGGTCCTTGATCTAAATATGACCAATTATTAAATCTAGTCAAAGCTAAATAGGGAGTTTGTTCTTAAACTCCCAAGTTTTAGTTTTGGTTAGAGAAAATGATGTAAATTGTTCTTATATTGATGGATTCAACCCCTGAGAGAGGAAAATGTGGTTTTTGGTCTATATGTAGCCCTAATTGAGTCAAAATCATGGTTAACATAAGTTAATCAAAGGCTTGGAGCTTGTGTACAGTATATTTTTGTAGAAATACAAGACAACTAGAGCTATTATTCTGGGATTCATGTGGTATACCCTCAGTAGTAGTGTTTTTATTTTGTTTCATAATTATATTACATGTTTAGTTTTCTTTAAATCCATTAGAATTCTTTCAGTGATTGTATCATGAGGTGTTAAACATAATTCATAAATTTCTATGCTCTGTTTTTATGAGGCTTTCATTTTTATGTCTCCTTTCTTTTGATAAATGAACTCATAACCCTATTCTTATTTTGGTTTCTCTCTATTTCTACCCTATACCACAATGAAAAATTAGAAGTGTTACTCAACATGCCTACCTTTCCCCATTGTATCACTACAACCGAATCATTAGAAACCATAACCTAGTTCCCTAGACCTTTGAGTCTCATCCAAAAAACCCTGAAAACAAACCCTCACTGAGCTTCATAACTAGCCTAGGATCAATTTTTTCCTCAAGTCACTTTTTTTATTGTGAGATTGCAGAGAGAGCCCTCTCTGTTTTGGTAGGGATAGCTATGAAGTTGAAAGTGGTCTGAGGTTACCTCCTTTGGTCTCCTTTCTCAGCCTTGGGAAACTGTGGAGGATAATATTTTTGGTGTCATTGCTGGGGAACGAAAGATCACATTTTCCTTGGGTGTGAACGATAAGGAGAAAATATGCTTACTGATGGTGGAAAGTGATTAGACACAGGAAGGATGAAATCATTCATTTGGTGACTCCAAATCAATTCGAAATCAAATTCAAAGACTCCACTAGACGATGAACCTTACCAATAGAAACATGAAAGGACAACATGGGAAGATCGGGTATTCAACTTGGACTTTCATCCAAGACATGATGTTATTTGTCATGAATTATTTCTTATCTTTTCCTAAGAATATCAAGAAGGTTTTCATTGTATACTATATTCGAGAAAAGATCACAAACCTACAATTGATTCCTTTTTTTTGAATATTGTGAATAAAAATTCTCCTTACGCTTTTGATCTTCATCAAGACCCTTCTTTTGAAACACCTGTTGATCATTTTCAACTTAATGAGCCTCAAGAGATCAAGACTAATATTACATATTCTATAGATACTCCTATAGCTTATAAAATTCCAGATAGATACAAGCCACTCATATTAGCTCCTATACTCCATGATTTCCATGAGAAATATTACAAATATCTTCCTAGGTTTGATGAACAATATGGTAACATCACTGCTGAAAAACAAATTCAGAGTTTTGAAAGTTTTCCTGACCTTCTTGAGGTTGAAGAAGATGATGTCAATATCACGATTTTTGCTCTATATTTGCAAGGTGAAGCTAAGAAATGGTTCAACAAATTTTCAGCTATAAGAATTTTCGATTTCCATCAGTTTGTGAAAGTCTTCCTTGATAAATGGGTGATCAATAGGAATGTTTTTTTTTTTAGAATAATATAACTGTTGAGCATTGGAAAAGGTATGAATTTGCCATGTATTTCTGTATCTTTTTCCTTTAATCATAACTCCTTTATATTCTAGAATGGTAATATATTGAATAATTATAATAGAATTAAGGAGATTAGTGATTGTTGCAAATTGATTAAAGATTGTCTTTTCTTATATGCAGGAAATTGATGAAGTGGGAAGCCACCATTCGGGAGAAAAAGATAAAGCAGAAATCACTGTTGTCCCTTCAACAAAGGGCCATATCCAGACAATAAGGTCGAGATCAGAGCGCACAGTCAAAGAAAAGAAAGGAACAACACGGCATCAGTGCAAGAAGACAAAACGATAACTGAAGATAGAAGATAGAGTGAATCCCTCAGGATCTCTCGATCCTGAGGGATCACTGCTCAAAGCTTATCTATATTTCTCGTTTCATCCACTGGCTGTTATCAAAGGACAGCGCTTGTAGAAAATCAGGGATGTATTATGATTATTCAGATTTCTTGTTGTATCTTCATGATTTCTCATCGACTCTCATTGGTTAAAACAGAGTGTGATTGCTTGTAAACTCTGTTACATATGATTAATATATAATCCAGTTTCCGTTCCATTATTTGATACTGGAGTAGTTCGGTGGTGCTTCACTAGCGGCTAAGGGCCTAGCCTTGGTGGATCCACTTGCTATCTGTACCATTACTTTCCAATTCCAGTCATGTGATGGTTTGCTTTAATTATCATTTCCTTTAGTCGCATTGCTTCATAATTTCCATGTTTTATAGCTTATTGTTTCAATGTTTTACGAAATCATTTTGTTGCATCAGTTGTGAGTGAATTGTGTTGCTATTCCTTTCCAACATAACAAGATTATTTATTCCCCTATAACTTGTATTGTTATGCTTCATAGATATAAAGCTTCTCTGTTCAGAATTTGTTGTTCATTTCCATTAAATAGCTTTGTTGTTCATTTCTGATAACTAGCTTTATTGTTTATTCCTTTCCTATAAGTATTTGGTTTTCTTTAGAATGTTATTGCAGAGAGCATGTTTATTCTATTTCCATTAGCAACATTATTTATTTAACTCAGTTACCATTTCCAATTAGTTTCTTTATTGTGGAGTGTAAGATCATCAACTGACATTGGCTATTACTGTCTAAGTTCTGAGATTGGGGATCTTGTTTACGCTTGATTTCATTTACATCAGTTGACAGAAGAAAGAGTTATTACTACTGGATCCTTGACTGATGATTGCCGAGTGAGTGATTGGATTTTACAGCATTAAGTTTCAAGTCATTGCAATTATATTTCATTTTCAAGCATCCGTTTACTCTTGTATTTGAAACACTGTACTGCAAATTGGAGAGCATTACTCTTAGACTAAATTTCCACCTCAGACTGAGTACACTCTTGAGATAAAAAGTTGTACCTAGATTGATAATTAATATAGGATAAATAGCAGTTAAAAAGACACCTTTTATACCTCAACATTTTGGCGCTATTGCCGGGGAGAGTGTAGCTATTCAGAAAGAGTGATGTATATTTGATTTTCTCTGCTAAGGAAGAACTGGGTATTAAAAACAGAAGGTAAGAACCTGTGTAACAAACGAGGAACATGCTCGTTCACTTGCCCGCTTTATAGCAGAACTATTTAGAAGTTTAAGGTAGGAATGAATGTTTGCGGTTTTTGAATGACTAGAAAATCTAAACAAAACAAAATTCCTCCCTGACCTGAAAAACCTAAGGGACCGGTGACCCTTGGGCGAACAACCTTTATCGACAATATCATTAAGAAATTTGAATCTTAGCCATCAGTAGGCCCTAGAAAAATTTCTTCTAGACAATCTACTAGCTCCCTTTGGGCCACAGAATCACCATCTATAGCTTTTGCTGAGGTGCATAGCCAAACAGAAGAGACTGAGCAAGATTCTCAAGAAATTGAGAATTCTCGCCCAATTTCTTTACAAGAAGGGAACTCTAGTAATCTCTGCAAAGGAGGAGGAGAAATAGAGGAAATAGAAGAACCAAGATCCCCTCTTGAAGTAATCCAAACACTAAGTTGCCCAGATAAGGGAAGTGCTGTCAAAATCATCCAAAACAAAGTTGAAGAACCTGAAGAACCAAAATCCCCTCAGATAATAGTTCAGCAAAGGACATTCATTATCCCAGACCAAGGAAGTGTTGTTAAGGTCATCCCTACTCCTTATAGTCAGCCTAGGAATAATTCCCTAGAAATCCCAAAAGGATATTGGCACATATTTGATCAAATGGTCCAGAACCAGCAACCACCCCAAAATTCCACACTACAATATCCCATTGTGGACACTGTAGTTAATGCACTTATGAAGGCCATTCCTCTCCAACATATTCCTACATTCCATGGCTTAACATCGGAAGATCCAGATGCATTTATGTTTGAATTAGATGTATTATGCAGGGGGTATGACTATACCACCGATCCCCAAAAGCTAAAATTATTCCCCTCCACATTAAAAGGAGAAGCTCTACGATGGTTTATGGGGTTAGGTGGAGGTGTTACAAATGACTGGGATCAAATGAAAGTTGATTTTCTAAAGAAATATCGGGATTATTGTAGGTCCAGGGAATTAAAGGATGAAATATTTCAGATGACAGCAAAACCTAATGAAACATTGGAGGAATATGTAGAACGCTTTCAATACAACCTCTAGAGATCACCTTATGCATCGTTACCCTTACTTGATAATGTGTTAAAAACTACATTAATTTAAGGGATGAAGGAACAATGGGTTGAAACATTAAACATCATGGGAAAAGGTGACATATATCAGGAAAATTTTGCGGACATTATTAATTTATGTATCAAGAGTTCGAGAGGCAGCACAAGACTAGAACTAGTACAACGTGATGTGATCAGAAGGGATAGCAAGACCTCTGGTGGAGGTATAACCCACACAGAAATTGGAAATATACTAGAAGATGTCAAAACTGATATTCTACGGACTCTGACAACGCAGCTCGATATCATGCAAGCTAAACAAAAGGAAGCAGAAGTAGAAAAAAATTTGGCAATATTCTTCCCTAGATGCAGAAAGAAACATAGCCATAAAGAGTGCCCGCTAGATACAGTGCAAGTCTGTGCCATCTGCATGAAATATGACTCCACAAAAATTCACCCCTCACTCCCGAGATTGAAAGCAGTCTACAAAGAAGCAAAAGAAGAAACATAAATGGTATACCTACTCAATCAGTGCCGTCAATGGCAGCCACGACAAACAGGTATGCCCATTGATCCATCCTCTTCTTTTCAGTCTCCTCAGTATAATTCTCAGCAATATAATGGAATGTGGCAAAATCAGCCACCCTTCCCCAGTTGGTCACAACAGCTATTTCCTACACTACCATGGCCAAATCAAACAAATCAAACCAATTGGTTGAACTTTCCTTACTGTCCACCATTTTGGCAAAATAATACATATCCAACACAATGGTCCCCCTCCACCTTGTAGAGTCAGACCTGGCTGTCGAACTGGCAAATATCTATGAATCAATCGGCTGGAACGATTCCTCTCCCGCCACCTACATTGCCAGCACCATATACATTGCAACAAAATCCCCAGACCAAGTTAAGACCGCAACTCCTAGCCCAAACCAACCCGAACCCTAGTAATAGGTTGGTTCAATCTGTTCAAATAATCGAATCACCAGAACTAGAAACCGAGTTAAGGGAGTGCAATGACCTTCAACTAAGGTCCGGGCACATAATAGAATCAAAGGGAGACAAAAATGTTCAAGTTGAAAATCTGTTACCTTCAGAACAAACATTGCAATAGGAGAATGTAGTTAGACCAAAAACTCATGAGCAAGCAACCACCTCTTCTCCACCATCCCCAGAATGACTAATCATACCTCGTCCAATTGAACATCCTGATTTTGATCTTCTGGGAGAACTGAAAAATTTGTGTATAAAAATCCGACTCCTCCAAGCTATCTAAGATATTCCCATTTATGCAAAGACCATCAAAGAACTATGTATAAGAAAGCCAAAGAGGAGAACAACAACTAACCCAACCGTCCAAGTAGTTGGCACTCTATTTGACTTACTATCAGGAAGAGAAGCACCTGTAAAGTATGAGGACCCAAGAAATCCTATAGTTACGGTGAAAATAAATGGACAATCATTTCCAAATGCCTTAGTTGATTTGGGAGCTACAACCAATATCCTAACAACCACCACTTATCAAAAACTTGGCATTACATCATTAGATCCAACAAAAACCTTATTGGAATTGGCTGACCGATCGGTAGTCAAGCCAGAAGGCACACTACATGACGTAATGGTATCCATAGACTCTTGGGAATACCCTACCATCTTCCTGATTATTAATCACAAAAACTGGCTAGATGGACACCCTTTAATCTTAGGTAGACCTTGGCTAGCAACTGCTGATGCTTACATTGGTTGCCGACAAGGCAGCATGACTATAACTAGAGGGAGTTATGTCAAGAATTTAGCCTTATACCCTCTAGCCCAGCCAAGCCTAACGATAATAAAAACAAAGAAACAACATGTATCATACCTTATAGAAAACATTAGATCACCATTAACCATAGAATATGCCCTCGACTTTAAAGACCAAACAGAGGATGACATCATTAACAGTTTGATTAACCAACCAAAAACCAGATCCCATTTGAAATGTCACATGATCAAGGCAACATTTGATAATTAAGAAGAAGAAGATCCCCTTAAAGACATTCAAGATCAATCAATACCTACCACTTTTGTTTACAATAGGAAAACTATAGAAATTGAGCCAGGAAAAGCTCTGAACATTAACAAAAATCTGACTGTTGAACAAGAAGAGAAGATGGTCCAACTACTGAAAAAATATAAAGGAGCTTTTGCATGGGATTACCCAGACATGAAAGGAATTGATCCCCAGTTATGTACACACCACATTTAGATAGAAAAATATGCTAGACCCATTCGCCAACCCCAACGAAGATTAAACCCTCATCTTAAGGATATTGTGAAAGTTGAATTACAAAAAATTTTGGATGTAAACTTTATTTATCCAATATCTGATAGCGAGTGGGTCTCTCCACTAGTAGTGGTCCCAAAGAAGAATGGAAAGTGGAGGATATGTGTAGACTATAGAGAACTAAACAAAGTAACCGGGAAATACCACTTTCCCCTTCCTTTCATTCATCAGGTATTAGATACATTAGCAGGATTGAAATTCTTTTCTTTCTTAGATGGCTTCAGTGGATACAATCAGATTCAGATTACCCCTGAAGACCAAGACAAGGCTACTTTTACCTATCCTTGGGGAACATTTTCTTACAGATTTTTACCCTTTGGTCTATGCAATGCCCCTGCCACATCTTAGAGGGCGATTCTCAACATCTTTTCAGATTTAATAAATGAAGGGCTCGAAGTATATATGGATTTTTTCACACCTTATGGAGATGATTTTAAGCCAGCATTAGAAATATTGGAAAAGGTGCTGCAAAGGTGTATTGCCACCAGGCTCTGCTTAAGCCATGAGAAGTGTCACATGATGATGACCGAGGGACTCATCTTAGGTCATTATATCTCAGCAGTTGGAATACAGGTAGATCCAGCTAAAATTCAGATAATTTTGTTAATACCTACTCCTACCACACAAACAGAGGTACGTAGCTTTCTACGATTTTCTGGTTATTATAGACTATTCATAGAGCATTATTCTAAAATAGCTACACCTCTATATGCACTAACGAGGAATGTTGATTTTATTTGGACAGATAAATGTGACCATGCTTTTGAGGATCTGAAAAGGCTTGTATCAACAACCCTAGTGCTAAGGGGACTAAATTGGGATTTTTCATTCCAAATTTCATCTGATGCCTCAGACACATCTATTGTAGAAATCCTTGGGTAGGAAGAAGATAAAAAACCATATGAAATTTATTATATTAGCAAGAATCTATCTCCTACTGAATTAAACTATACTGTGATTGAGAAATAATTTTTAGCTGTAAGACATGTTGTAAATAAATTTTGACATTATATAACTGGGTATCCTGTAGTTTTATATACAGATCACTATGCTATAAAATTTTTAGCAAATAAACCAGTCAAATAGTAGAGTAACAAGATGGTTGATTCTACTGCTGGAATTTGACATCACAATAAAGGACCGACCTAGAAAAGAAAACCCTGTAGCTGATTTCTCTCACGAATGCCAAAACCAACGGATGCAGTAGCAGATGAAGATCAGTTTCCAGATGAACATTTGTTTGTTGTTACTACTAGAACCCCATGGTATGCCGATGTTGCAAATTATTTAGCAGTAGGTAAATTACCTAAGCATCTAACACCCAATGAATGAAAACAGATAGTACAGCGCAGTACCCAATTCTCTTGGATTTGGGGCTACCTATTTCATACAAGAGTAGATATGCACATCAGATGATGCGTCTAAGAAGATGAAATATTTGACATCCTGAAATCATGCCACGACACGCCATGTGGTGGACATTTCGCAGATCGTAGGACTGGTCACAAGGTTTTACAAACAGGCTATTATTGGCCTACAATTTTTAAAGATGCTAAAAAGTTTGTACAAGCCTGTGATAGTTGCCAAAGGCCGGGACGCCCTGGATAGTCCAATGAAATGCCTTTGAATCCACAGTTAGTAATCGAGCCATTTGAGCACTGGGTGCTCGATTTTGTTGGCCCTATTAACCCACCATCAAATCAGAAAACATACATACTAGTTGCAACAGAGTGTTACTAAATGGGTTGAAGCAATGGCACTTCCAAGACCTATAGAGGACTCTGTAATACAGTTCCTTTTCCAAATATTTGTGTGATATGGCCTCCCAAGGGACATAATTACAGATGGAGGACCAAAATTTTTAGGTAATAAAATAGTTGCAACATTAAAAAATTACCACATTCAGCACAAAATTACAACCCCATACCACCCACCCATACCACTTACAAAAACAATTGCATCACATAGATGTGACTGGGCTTCAAGATTGCCGGAAGCCTTGTGGGAATACCAAACAACATGGAGAAATACCACTGGGTATTGACCATATCAATTAGTATTTGGAAAATAACCCATCTTTCCAATAGAATTTGAAATTCAAACATTAAGAACATCCCAGGAGGTGGGTTTGAATTTAAATGAGGCCTAGGTTAGCAGGTTACAACAAATCAACAAGTTAGATTAAATTAGGCTCTCCGCCCTCTAGCACACTGCATTAATTCAACAACAGAGTGAAAAATGGCACGATGCCCTCATTAAAAAGAAAATCTTCCATGAAGAAGATTGGGCACTCCTATATGACTCCAAGTTTCAGGATTTCCCCAGAAAACTCCAGACACGATGGCTTGGACCTTATGAGATACAGAAAGTGCATGACAATGGCACCATTATGTTAACTACCATTGATGGATTCAGACATTCTTTCAAAGAAAACGGTCATCGAGTATGACTTTACCACAAACCGCTTAATTGGGAATAGTTTTACCAGCAATTATGGGGAGATTCTACTATGCAGATTCTTGCTGAGGAAGATAACCCATCCTCAGCATTCATTCACTGAACAATTCCTTTATTTCTAAAATTTTTACATAAACTTTTCTTTTAATTTTTCTTGTATGAACTTTTTTTTGTACATATTTTATTTTTCGTGTTGTTCTTCTTAAGGAACAACTGTTGTTCCTCTTAAGGAATAGCAGCCGTTCCTCTTAACAAGGAACAACAATCTTGTGTGACTTTATTTTTTGTGTTGTTCCTCTTAAGGAACAACAGTTGTTCCTCTTAAGGAACAACATGTCTGCGTGTTCATCTTTTTGCTGTTCCTTTTTTAAAAGGAACAACATTTCCGCCGATTGTTTTTGTTGATCCTTTTTAAAAGGAACAACATTTCCACCCATTGTTTTTGCTGTTACTTTTAAAAGGAATAGAATTTCCGCCGATTGTCTTTGTTGTTCCCTTTAAAAGGAACAACCCCTTCGCCATTATTTTTCACTTTCTGCTATTCCTTCTAAGGAAAAGTAGTTACGATTTGGAGTGTTTTTTTAAGTTGTTCCACCAAAGGATCAACATTTCTTGTTTGTTTTATCTGCTGTTCCGCTTAAGGAACAACTGCTGTTCCACTTAAAGGAACATCATCTTGTGTGTTTTTATCTTTTTGTTGTTCCTATTAAAGGAACCACAATTTTGCGTGTAGATGTTCTTTTTGTTGTTCCTCTTAAGGAACAATAGCTGTTCCATCTAAGGAACATCACTTTTTGAGTGCATTTTTCTTTTTTTAGAACAACATTTTGAGAATTTTTTTGAATTATTCATGATCCTTTTATGGAAAATATAAAAAATTATGCAAGGACACAAAAATTAGAGGTTACTGGAATCGGCATATTAAGGAGAAATTGTAATCTTTAAAGAAATTGCTGTGTATTGATAAGAAAAAAAAGGAAAGGACACAACTATCTATATCACTTTGTTGTCTTTATTTTCAATAAAACTAATTTTATTGATTATTTTATCATGTTGGTTCTTCCCTAATCCTCATAATTCTCTTTGACTTTTATTATTGAATAAGAATAAGGGCATATTTTCCTCTATTGAGATGTTCAGACTTCTTCCACCATCCCTACTCTTAAGGAGTGTTAAGCCATCCTTTATCATAAATAGGCAAGTGCTATATAAAAGAAAAAGAAAAGAAAATATATACATATATATATGATTACTAACAATTATATGATATGTCAGATGGAGGATAGGGGGTCTCATCAAGAGCCGGCCTACCATGATCATAAGGAAGCAGTGAAGTGGCATTCCCATTATGGCCACCACACCAGGGATATGATCCAATGGGCAACTCAGAAAAATAAAAAGTCCCTAGAACAGGAGGTCTCATCATGAGCCAGCCTGCCCACCTTTCACTCCTTCCTGGTGAATGGCATTGTGATTCATCTGGTTCCCAAGCCAGCACAATGGCCTCCATCATGACATCACAAAGCACTTTCCTAGGCATATATAAAGGATTATGGTTCCAAGGGTGAAAAAGCAACTTTGTCAAGGTTATAGACACCTGTGGGCAACGGAGCTCTGCTCATGGTATTGGAGTCATATTTTTCACAAATCGATAACAATTATAAACCCTTTTCTTATATCTGTATCTTAATTTCAAATGAGATTATGCTCCTAAACCCCTTTGTTGAACCTCTTATATATGAAATATTGTTTATAAGTCAATCATAATGGTTTAAGTGGATAATGACCGCATAAGCACTTTTATTTATGTCAGTTGTCCTTTTACCTATTTCCAAATCATTACATAGCATTTCCATATCTATTCACGATTTCATAATATGCCTCTATTTCAGTAATTCGGTAATTTTTTGATCATGTCATGAATATGTACGACTGTTGTCCAGTACGTTGCTCCTCCATTTGTAGGTCGAGGGCGACCTATCATATTTTGGGGGGTGCAGGTGACTTCCAAAATAATCCTGCATACGGGTCAATTCCCTATTTTCATCAGATCCTAGAAATAGAAAGTTTAACAATATTTTCCGATATGCATGGGGTGTTGTTCCATTTCCATTTCTATGTATTATTGTGAAACATTAACAGTGTGCAGGGCTTAGATGAAATGGGAGGGTGAGCAGTACATAGTGAACCTCAAATACTAACAGTTTCCAACACTGCACGAGAAATTTTGGAGAGAGCAGGGTGGATTACCTACCTTACACGACTGCAGTAGCCCCATGAAACTATGTCCATCGAATTTTTGCAAAAATTTTAGGAGGACCATTCCATAGTAAGAGGAGGGAAAATAACAGTGGTAGATGCAGTAATTGCTAAGGTGTCCAGTCTACCAGCAGTTGGACCCGTATGGACCCATAAAAAATTGAGACTTCAAGAGGCCATGAACATCTTTCGGGATGAAGGACAAACCCTGACCGTCAAAGGAAAAGGGGTCCATCCGGAAAATCTGGGAAAACCATGGTCAGAATTGGCTAGAGTAGTGCAAAGCTAAATTACAGGCGATAGAAGAAAGTATGTGGTAAGACCATGCCACCTAAAATTATTAGCAGTACTAAAACAGAAATGTGTTGTGAATTTTCCTACATATTTAAATTTTTTACTGCATGACACTGCTTGGAGCATAAGGAAATCCCTTCATACAAGGATGGTAGTAAGACACCATTGTTTAATTCGATTAATAGTTAGTTACAGTCTTGCTCAGTAGCATAATAGTTGGGAAGAATTGTTATTTTTGATAGACGGGGGAACAACCTTACCTGCCCCGAAACGAAAAAGAATCACCAGCACAGCAAATAGACCTCTAAAACGTAGACATTCCTCTAGATTCAGAAGAAGCAGGGGAATGTTGGGAAACCTCCAGAGTAGCAGCAACCAACCCTTATAATTACCTAGTTCTGGAGATGACCAACCCCTACAACTAGAAGGAAGAGAAAATCAGGAAGAGGAAGAAACTAACCGAACCAGTGAAGAAGAAAGAGAGGAAGCGGAACCTCCCGTAACCTCCAACACAAGTCCACCACAGATTCCATTGCAGGAGGACGAATTGGCCAAAATTTTGGCCAATATGTATGATTATATGCAACCCCAAAGTCCACTCAACCTCAATATTGAGGCAGAGCAATCACAGGAACACTCTGTCCATAGCAATGATACATCCCAGGAAATGCATGATGAGGAGGAGGCAGAAGTAGAAGCCCCTCAGGAAATAGCAGATCAAACTAGAGTTTCCTCCCTTGAGGAGCCTACTCAGGATAACGTGAACACTAAAGAAGTGTTCCAAATAGAGAATGTGGAAACAGGCTAGGACAAGGGCACAGTCCCTGAAGAACAAAACCCAACTAAGTAGCAAAGTCCAGAAAAGGAAACAGTTTTTCCTCTGAAGAAAAAGAAGAAGAAGACAAATGAAATCAAGCGATTGTGGAAGGAACAGAAAAAGCTGCTAAAATTAGTAAAACAACTCAACAGAAGATAAGGGTTCTGAAAAGGGGGGAAATCTCTAAAAGAACCCCGAAAATGGGGGATGCAGCCATCGAAATGGAACCCCATAATACAAGGGCCATGGAGACTCAAACCGAGCCCATATTCATTCAGGATAGCAAGGAACAACGGGCAGTTGTTACATACGTAGTTGCCCAAACCGAAAATTTACAAGTCTATAATAAAGATGTTCAGACCGAGGCATTGTCCTCTAGCAGTATGGCCAACCAGACATTTTGCAATAAAGAGACATAGAGTGTAGGAGCTTGATATTTGAATAAGAAAACCCAGGTAGATCTTCAACCCAAAATGTTTTGATAAACAACGACCCTGGTATAGCAAAACTACGAGAGGATCTGGCACAGGCTCAACAGGCTAGAGAAAAGCTCGAAGAAAAGATTGTTCCTAAGAAGAAATACCAAGAGTTACAACATCAATTAAGGGACATCAATGCATCAGAGGCATAAGCCTTCCATAAATGTCGGAAGGCAAAAGAAAAATTAGAAGACGTAAGGAATAGACTACAAACAGTCAGGAATCAAATGGATACTCTTTGTTCTCTATATACAGATGTTCTAGCATGCAAGTCCCCTACCAAAAATTATGCTTTGTTTTTGTTAGAAAGATATTTGTAGTTAAAAATTAAAGTTGTTAAGGCAGGAAAACCTATAGAATTAAAAATTGTATATGATTTTATAAACCGCTGCAAACTCTATGGAGTAAAAGTTCAGCGCCTACTCTGTGAATTTTATTTGTGCAATTTTATATTGGAAGAGGAAACGAAGATAAATCCTAGTCCTTTTGTGGGTTATGTCCAATATCAAGCATTCATTTCATTTGTTGCCAACCAGTTAAAATGGCTCAAGGCCTATAACACTTTTCAGAGACAAGAAAATGGGTTAGACTTTTGGGTTAGGGGTGAAACGAGACACCCATTACAATTATGGGCTAGGAAAAAAGCTTAATGACAAAGGAGGGTGTGATCTAGACATTGGTACCCATCCACAAAGAAATCGTCCTCGATGGGGTAGAATATTTTCTGTCCATCAAAGACCAGGCTGTAGTAGCAGCTAGACTCTAATGGAAGATTTCCAATCGGAATATTCAAGACAGAGAGCCATTCAATTATAAAAAATTTGAGTTAGCTGTCGACCACCTGGTTATCTATAGTAACCTCATCTTGAGGGAATGCCCGTATTGGTTAGGTTGTAGATTTTGAAGCCCTATTATCTGGTATCCTGCAACAGACTATAAGGCCAAATATGAATTACCTGAAGGGCATACAAGGCATATTTTTGAAGTTTTAGCTACAAATCATGGTTTTAGACCACCTAATGAAAAACCCTCTCTAGCCTATTCTCTAACTGCTTTACATGTAAACTATGGTTTTCATGAGGACATGAAAAAGGGTAAGTAGGGGGGTTTGTTGAGCATTGGAAAAGGTATGAATTTGCCATGTATTTCTTTATCTTTTTCCTTTAATCATAACTCCTTTATATTTTAGAATGGTAATATATTGAAGAATTATAATAGAATTAATGAGATTAGTGATTGTTGCAAATTGATTAAAGATTGTCTTTTCTTATATGCAAGAAATAGATGACGCGGGAAGCCACCATTTGGGAGAAAAAGACAAAGTAGAAATAACTGTTGTCCCTTCAACAAAAGGCCATATCCACACAAGAAGGTCGAGATCAGAGCACACAGTCAAAGAAAAGAAAGGAACAACACCGCATCAACACAAGAAGACAAAATGATAACTAAAGACAGAATACAGAGTGAATCCCTCAGGATCTCTTGATCCTAAGGGATCGTTGCTCAAAGCTTATCTGTGTTTCTTGTTTCATCCACTAGTTGTTATAAAAGGACAACACTTGTATAAAATCAGGAATGTATTATGATTATTTATATTTCCTGTTGTATTTTCACGATTGCTCATCGACTCTCATTGGTTATAACAAAGTACGATTGCTTGTAAACTCTGTTACATATGATTAATATATAATCCAGTTGTCGTTCCATTATTTGATACTACAGTAGTTCGGTGGTGTTTCACTAGCGGCTAAGGGCCCGACCCTGGTGGATCTACTTGCTATCTACACCATTAGTTTCCAATTCCAGTCGTGTGATGGTTTGCTTTAGTTCTCATTTCCTTTAGTCGCATTGCTTCACAATTTCCATGTTTTATAGCTTACTATTTCAATGTTTTATGAAATTGGTTTGTTTCATCAGTTGTGAGTGAATTGCGTTGCTATTCCTTTCCAACATAACAAGATTATTTATTCCTCTGTAACTTGTATTGTTATGCTTCTCAGATATAAACATTCGTTGTTCAGAATTTGCTGTTCGTTTACATTAAATAGCTTTTTTGTTCATTTCTGATAACTAGCTTTACTGTTTATTCCTTTCCTGTAAGTATTTGGTTTGCTTTAGAATGTGATTACAGAGAGCGTGTTTATTCTATTTCCATTAGCAGCATTATTGATTTAACTCAGTTACCATTTCCAATTAGTTGCTTTACTGTGGAGTGTAAGGTCATCAACTGTAAAGGACATTGGCTATTACTCTCTAAGTTCTCATATTGAGGTTCTTGTTTATGCTTGATTTCATTTACATCAGTTGACAGAGGAAAAAGTTATTACTACTGCATCGTTGACTGATGATTTCCGAGTGATTGATTGGATTTTAGAGCATTAAGTTTCATGTCATTGCAATTAGATTTCATTTTCAAACATCCGTTTACTCTTGTATTTGAAACACTGTACTGCAAATTGGAGAGAATTACTCTTAGATTAAATTGCCACCTCAGACTGAGTACACTCTCGAGATAGAAAGTTGTAGTTGGATTGATAATTAATGTAGGATAAATAGGAGTTAAAAAGACACCTTTTATACCTCAACAATAACCATTTGAAAAGACATCTAGGAGAAACAGTGCAACCAGGTTCAACCAGGTTCAATCAAGTATATCACTCAGTTCTTCTTAATATAAAACCACCTCCTAGTTTAGCTCTCTTACACTACCCAGATTCCTTTTATTTAGAAATGGCGTTTCAATTGAGAGAAGGAAACACTATAACACTCGAAGAAATCCATGATAGTGTGGTAACTGTGGAGGCTATATTGTTGGTCAAAAGGTCAAAGTTGAAGGCATAAGAAAGGGAGAACATAGAGAAGGAGTACATAACATATTTAGAAGTAAAGCTCGATATTTTGGTAAGTACAATGGAATAAATGATGCAAAATATCATCACGAGGTATGAATTTTCTATTGAAAAACACCATGTCCCACTTATTGCAGAAGAAGTAGAGGTTGATGGCCCTAACCATTTTCCTGCTAATTCCAATTACCATAGATCAGAAAATCATTGTTTTATGTATTCATTTATGGACAATCATGAATATGGATTTTTAGATCAACCCATGGAGAATAAATCTATTGATCTACTGTATATGCTTGATGACATTGATGATATGGATGGTTTACCGAAGTATGATCAAATATGACAATGACTATGTTGTTGAAATATAGGATGACTCTTCAAGGAAATCAACGACATGTGTTTGGGAGGAGGAAGTTCAATTACAACAACTCAAATGTAGCACTCAACCTATACATTTCAATCATGAAAACAATGAAGAGAATGCTAAATATTTGAAAGTAAGTAAAAGCCCTTTGCCCTTGTGTTTCACTTCATTTCAATTTCTGAGAGAAAAATTTCCTCAGATTAGAAATCAACAGCCTTTCAGTTTTGATATTGAGTGTGAAGAAGAAAATGAAATTCTTTATGAGGATTCTTTACAATTGTGTTTCTCCTCATTTGCAAAAATAAGAGAAAATTTTAAGCAGGCAGATAAGCGAGCTGTGAACTGTAGAAATGGGAAACCTTTTCATGAACTCATTGAGGATGTTACTTGTGATATGGAAGCTTCCTTCACTCCATAATTAAAACCATTGAGTTAAATTTAGTTTCAAACCATAGATGAAAGATTAGAATCTGAAACATATTATCAATTAATGCACCATAATTCTGTATGATTAATTTTTGATTCATTTTAGTTTTTGAAGAACTGTTTTGACAATATCTCTTAAAAAAAGAATGAAAAGCCTATAGAAAATCATGTAATATCATTGGAACCAATGTATAACAAGTTCCAACAGTATTCTCAGGTTCTCCATGATCCAATAGTTGATGTTTTGGATGATATATGTAGTCTAAGTCCTTCTGCTTTAGCTAACTATGACCTTCAAAATAGAGATGATAAAAAATTGATGAGGAAACCAACTTCATTTTTTTTTTTAGCAAAAGTCTTAGTACAAAGCTCATCCAAGAATTTGCAGTCATATAAGGAGATAAGTGATCAAGAAGAGGTCATTTTATAGCCTCTTGCACATGATCACATTCCTCCAACATCATAAAATGAAAGGAGTCCATGTATTTCTACTGAGTTTCAAGACAAGGTAACATTTCATATTTTTGAGGATCCTTTTACTGATTTTCTACAATCAAAAGGGGAGTTTAATTTTTTTGTATTTATGGATGATGATCAAATATTTAGTGGATACTTGGAGTTTCCTAGCCTTTTTTTTTATTCCTTCTCAAGGAGAGTGTGACCATGATTCAAGTAAGTATCCATTTGATGGATTTGTTACACTGGAGGGATCAATTCACATGATTGTATATATATATATATATATATATATATATATATATATATATCTTCAGAAGGTGGGAATTTATCATCAGGATTTGAAGCCTGAAGCAAAGGCCCCAAGATCCCGATGGGTTGGTGCCATAAGTAATTTTCTGAGTCAAAGCCAGTTTTTATTTCAGCTAGTCATTTGAGTGTTTTGTGTTTATTTTGACTCCATTTCCCAATGGATGAAGCTACCTGGTCTACGGTTTTCTTGACACCTCCTAAAGGAGGCGCCATCCCCAGCTAGAGCTAATGTTAGTGTATGTCAGTCACCATTGATCAAATGTACTCTTTCAATGTCAGTTTCTAGGTTCCTAGGTCAAATTTTATAGTTTCAAATAAGTTTTCAAACAAAATTGGATCATTGGTTTGTTTGTCTAGGTATATTACTCCTCCCACCACATTCATAGTTAATAAAAGGTCATCTTAGTCTTAGCCTTCAATAAAGTGTCTTGGTCACCATTTTTGTTATAAAGTCATGATTATGCATACTGCAAGGTTCAAGGTCCAAATCATACGTTTTATCAATGCATTTCATGTCATCATTAGGTTAGGTCATTAAAAATTCATCAAAAAAGCCATAAAGAGACATGTCTTCACCTACGTCATCATCATGGGAGTCAGTAATTAGGAAATAATTTTTTTAAATTTTTTCTAAGGTACATTTTATTCCCTATGAAGATGTACTTTAAATAATAAAATGAAAAAATTGTTGTATACCATATTATTATTCACTTTTCCAAAAAGACAATTCATGTCATTTCATTACCCAAAGAAAAAATAGACTTCTAGATTATAAGAAGACCATCCAAGCACTTTAATTGCTCATTTCACCTTCATTGAGCACCTCTATATCATCAAGCTTCATTCCAGCCACCACGACATCTAAACTCATCATCTAAACAACTTTATTACCTCCTACGTTGCGCGTTTGTCCGCTTCGCTGTGCTTTTGTCTACTTCATTGCACTTCTGCACCCATTCTACACTTTTGAAATTGGAGGGAAAGAAAAAATCAAAGGGGTTTATTTCATCATTTCATAGGTTTACAACATCTATTGGGAAAGTAAGTATTATTTGAAATTTCTCGTATGCATCTATCTTCTCAAAACATTCACTAAAATTCCTCTCCTAGGGTTTCACCACACTTTTCATTTTCATGTGAATTTGTTTCATTTCAGTGGTAAACCCCTCTATTTACTACTCTCCTACACTAAAATATCCCTCACATACTCCCCGAAATCATTCCCCTCACCTATTACCTTCGTTTCTTCCATTTTTCCTACAAACCTTATCCTATGCTGCTTCATTGACAATTTCCTAGGCTAGGACTATATTTTGGAAAATTTCCCACCTTTCCTTCACTCTTTTCATACAATTTCGCCTCCTTACAATCCCTAAAACTTATCCCCATCTCCCAAAATTTCCCCAAGTATTATCTCAACCCCTCACCCCTCCATTCCCTTCCCTCAAACACTAGTTCTTGTTTCCCATGTTTTTTCACCATACCGTTCCTCCTGACCTACCTAGGGTTTTATCATGGAGAAAGAAACCATGGACAATGAGAAGAAAAATTATAAAAAAGGGAGGGCAAGTTTCCATATCTGATCCAACTCACATCCAAGAAAACCATGGCCTCATCATGCATCAAGAAATCCTTTGAAAGTGTGGGTTGCATAAATTTTTGTGAAAGGATTGAAGGGGTAGCCTGCCATGCCAAGTTGACCAGTATTTTTCCCACAAATTTCCAGAGGGACAATATCACCATAGTAAGGATGGAATTCACAGTATCATCAGAGGTGATTGGCATCATTTTTAGAGTTTTGTGATTATTTTGTAGGGTTACATTGTAAAGAGGGACAATCCTACTTCAAATTTATTTTCTGAACCAATGAAGATGAATTTGACAAAAGTGAAAGAGTTTTTTTTTTCAATCATAGACCAAAGAAAAAAAACCTCCTTCAAATTATGCACATGTGTTATTATTTGAGATAAATTACCAAAATACAGTTGCTACAGGTCATTTTCTATACCTTTGGATAGGTTGTCTTGCTTGGAGCACAGATTTGTAGTGTTTGATGACTCCATTGTGTAGTAAACATCCTATGATTTCCCACTATACCACTTGCAACCCAAACATCCTCTGCGAAGGCATCCAAAATCCCTCTCAACAACCATGTTTGTCTTCTGCTAAGAGCTCTTTCTGCTTCTGCAATGTTTTAGTGCCCAAATTCAAACCTAGATTATGAACAAATGGGAACATATTTTTCAAAACCGGAGGAGGTGGTCGTTCATAACGCCCCTACAAATAAAAACCTCTCTCATTTTTGTAAAAATGTATATGGTTATATAGATATTTTTCTACCTTTGAGCCCTATTTGTGAAGAAAATTTTGTTCAAAATTTTGAAATTTTGGGTAATTTGGCAATTTTATGATGCACGAAAGCATAGGGAGCTCTTTTTCTGCTTCTTCCCAAGACCTCCAAATGAGGAATTTATTGCATGGTTGGATAGTTCTTGGTGAGTACATGTCATATATGTTCCTAGGTTTCCATGTCACTACACAGGTTGGAAGGAAAAGTTAAAAAACCACCTCAAAACCATGTTTATGCCACTATTTCAAACCCCTCGCTACAGTTCTAGGAGTGATTGTGGGAAAATTTATTTTTGGGAGCCATGCAGTATGGGTTTTGTAGTCTTGAAGATTCAGGAGGCTAGTAGACACACTAGGTTATCCTCAACAAGATTAAGTTCAAAAAATGGATCAAGGAAACCCCCTCAAAATTGCTTTCCAAGAACCTCGTTGCACTTGTATTATACATCCTATGCTTCTCATAAATTTCGATGCGCTTCTGTTAGCAGTGTAATTTTTTTATTTTTATCATTAAAATTTTACTTTTCATGATGTAATTAGCCATTTTGGGTTTTCGCATGATGTAACTAAGTGTAATTGTTCTAGTAAATGTCAATTTGATGTGAATATGATGGTCATTAATGTTAGTAAAGTCAGTAAAAGCTAAATAGGGAGTTCTTTCTTAACCTCCCTAGTTTTAGGTTTGGTTAGAGAAAGTGATGTAAACTATTCCTATCTTGACGGATTCGACCACTAAGAGAGGGGAATGTGGTTTTTGGTATATATGTAGCACTGATGGAGTCAAACTCAAGGTTGGACATGAGTTAACCAAAGGCTTCGAGCTTGTGTACAATATATTTTTGCAGAAATACAAGACAATTGCAACTATTCTTCTCGGATTCATCTGGTATGCCCTCAGCAACAATGTTTTTCTTCGGTTTCATCATTATATTGAATGTTTAGTTTTCCTTAATCCATTAGCATGCTTTCAGTGATTCTCTCATTAGGCGTTAAAGATAATTAATAAATTTATATGCTCTATTTTTATGAGTCTTTCATTTTTATGTTTCTTTTCTTCTAGTAAATGAACTCATAACCCTATGCTCATTTTGATTTGTCTTTATTTCTACCCTACGCGACAATGAAAACTCAAAAGTGTTACTGAAAATACCTACCTTGGCCCATTATATTTCTGCAACTGAATCATTAGAAAAACTAACGTAGTTCCATAGACCTTTGAGTCTAATCCTGCAAACCTTAAAAATTAAACCCTCACTAACCTTCACAACTAGCCTAGGATCAAACTTTCCCTCCAGTCAATTTGTTGACTATGAGATTGTAGAGAGAGTTCTCTCTGATTTGGTAGGGCTAGCTACCAAGTCAAAAGTGGTCTGAGGTTACCTCCTTCGGTCCCCTTTCTCAACCTTGGGACACTGTGGAGGATAACAAGCCTCGTTATATATTTTTCTCCTGGATGATTCAACAATGTGATATTTATAACACCACATTGAGAGATCACTCGTCTCCATCCCATCCAAAGAAATTTCTATCGTTTTTCATTTCCCCAACCACATTAGAGTCTTATTTTTATCAATTGATGACAAAATTAGACGAGGTTGAGGTGTTGAAGATGGAGGGTCATTTTAGGATTTATGCTTCTTTCTCTATTTTTTTTTCATAAAGAAACACTATTTTATTAGCAATTTGTTCAATAGGGATAGGTCTATGTCTTTCCTTTGATAGTTGATGTGAATTTCTATATTTTCTTCATTAATTATCACAATTAAATTTCCATATCTAGCTATGGAAATATGCCTTAAAACATTCCCTCTAGGTCAAATCCTTGGATTGAATATGCTCAAGTTAAATTGAAAGTGTTGAATGATTAAGAAAACTACACTAGGTGAGCCTTCCTTTTTAAATTTACTTCTCGCATGACAAAGGAAAATAAATTAATTAATTTTTTCCCTTCTCAAATAGTATTAGTCATGAATGATATTGTCTGCATGATTCAATAATGAAGCACATATCCAATAAAAACTTAAGAAGCAATAATGTCTCTATTGGAATCCATAGATGTGAGCCCGTGTGTTTCATGTCTCTCTCCCTTCATGGATTCCTTTTCTCTAGAGGAAGGCATGTTATCCATTTTTTTATTTTTCTAGGTTCTTGCAAAGTTAGCAGATAACTAACCTTTTCAACAAATAAATAGTGTATTGACAAAAATGAAATGGGGCCTTATGCTTCCATAACATTGGATACTATAATTGTACCAAAGTCTTTGTCGTGGTTCAAAATTTTCTTATGGTCTAGATACTGGAAGGTATGACATGAGACTAGGGCTATGACCAAATAGGTTACTATGAAACAAATATTATGTTTTGATAGATTGTTGAGCTGGAAGGACCATTTAATAGATATGAGGTATACTTAGTCAAAAAAATAAATCTCTTTTAAAATAATAATATAATTCATAAAGAACAAACTCAGGGATATTTTTAGTAGTTTCGCGTCCCGTTAATTAGGAAAAAAGCTAGGAAATCTCTCTAAAATGATCAAAATAGATTGTAATATCTAAGAAATAAATGTTAGAAGGAACCTACGCAAAAGATATGATTAAATCATGAGTAATGTTTATTCCACAATATTCAGAGTCCAAGAAAATATCAACATCATATAAATTTAGGAAATTTGTAGTTTCTAGCAGCTTAAGGAGATTTTTGAATGTTTTTGAATGTTTTTAGGGCTACGTGGACTTGAAGCTTGAGAGTTCTAGTTTTTTTTATGAAAAAATTGTGCACACAAGTGAACTGTTTCTCTAAAATAATGGATTTCAAGGATGCATGCAACAATTTATACTCATGTGCCCTAAATTATATTATTTCTCTTCTTGTTTGGTGACAACCTCAAAGACCATTGGTATGTAGTTGACTAGTGAAATTGTTTACCTATGCGAGGAGGTGAATTGAATGTGCCACTACCTCTCTCTTATTATAGTGGCCATTTACTTGTTTTTCTTGAGGAAACATGTTATGGTAAATAAATTACTTTAGTGATTCTTAGCTATTAAATCCTAATTCATTAGCGTAATTTCTAATATATAATATTCTCTCTTATAATTCCATTGGTTGAGGAGAAATAATAAGTAGAAGTTACTAACCCATAGTCATTCCTTATGAGGGGTTATGAGGAGCATATGCTAAATTACAATTCCCATCACATCAACACAAACCTAGAGACAATTTTCCTTATTCATACTTGAAGTGACCTAAAAATGAACCAAAAATTGAGTGTGAGACTAAAGGTGTTGGAGTGATATTCTAATATGTGATATCCATAACTAATGTTAACAATGAGAAAATGGTCCATGATTTTTTCCTTTGTGTTACTTTCATAGTTGAATGAAAGAGCATGTCAAAACCATGTGTTCAGACACTTGAAGAAACATAAAGGAGATGATAAATACAATGCACAGAAAATTTTGATAACCGAGTTTGTCCACTGTGGATTACATATTTGTGTCCTAATTCAATAGTGGGGAGGCTACTTCATTCATCTCAGCAAAAAAGAAAATGAGTACCTAGAAAAATAAATCATTATACCTCTAATCCTGAGAGCCTCTGGAAGTTCCACTACTTAAAACACAACAACCATGGTACTAGTAGGTTTAACTTGTTCTTTTGAGACTTTTTACTGTAAACATGACCAACTTCTGAAAGGCACATTGTTGTCTTGAATTTCTACCATGAGCCCTGAGATTTGTTTCTTAGATCTAAAATGTAATTTCACCAGCAAAATCCTTGTGAAATTCTAAGTAAAATGAGTATGAACTCAACTATATTGTACCACTGTCAACTCTGGGCCCCCCAAAGAATCTTCTAGATTCACAACAGAATGTACATGGGAATATTTTAGCAATATTCCCATGGAATATTCTCTTGAAATCTGCACTTGTGTAAGGTTCCATACTCACAAGGTTTCATGGCCCATCCTGGTTCCATTCAGTTGTGTTATGCTTGACCTCCACCCGTTGGTCCACCATTTGAATGAAAATGTGAATTTATATAATGTGGGTGGCAAGATTTTCAAAATTCGCCAGATGGCATCCTAGCTGGCCTGTTATGTGTTAATATTGTTGGTGTGAGGGTCATGGGTTCCAACCCCTCTAGTCCATATTTTGTATAAAAGAACAACAATATATATTTCTGGAATTTGGCTTTTGTAATCCATAATTTGTAAAAAAATGTTTTCGTTAATAATCCCATATGATCATGAATGGTCAACCATTCATGATCATATGTGAGTATTACCGAAAGACATTTTTTACAAATGATATATATTGCTTTTTTTATCTTTCTATAATTTGATAGATATTGTGAGAACTAATCACATAGGCCAACATCAAACCAACTTTGGAATCTAGGACCTAGCCTTCCTAGATTCAGAGAGGGTTCTCTCTACAAGATATAGCTTTGTTTAAATACATTTTAGGCTAGCTATGATAGTACTTGGGTTTTGGGTTTGTTTTGGATTTTGGAATATTTATTGTATTCAATTTATTAATATCTATTGAGCAATAGAGTCAAAATATAACTGAATGGTTGCATCAATATTTCACAGAGTAAACTTAGGGCAAGCTAGGCATATTTACTGGATCTCTTGGATTTATAAATGGATTTATGACATAAATATGAATATATTCAGTAGAGCTAAAGAGAAATTAAGAACTATTTAGTTTGGATTTCAGTGGAAAACATAACAATCATAAGGGAAACTAGAATAAGATACTCAAAAGTAAATCCTATTCATCACACTTTCTGCTTTACAATTAGAATTCAGATGTTTACAATGAAAGAGGACAATGAAACAATACTAACCGAAGAAAAACATCACCAGTATTTAAGACACAAGTATACTGTGAATGGTCTGATTATTATTGATGCTCCAGTTCTTTGGAAATGCTTACAGTACTCCAAAATACAACAATTATTATGATCTCAATCAATCGACCATTGATACTTCCAAAATTGAATTATTTATACAAAAAAATTACAACAAAATAGTCTCTAATAGACATGGTATTTCTAGGCTTAAAATTGAACTAAAAACTCTAACTTATTACAAAATTATAGTGTCGGTGGAATGCACTATGCAGAGCAGGTGTTGATGTAGTGGGGCAGTTAGGGTGTGGATCACCTTTTACTAATATGCTAGTAGACTAAATGTTGTGCTGGAGAATGAATTGTTGCATGAAGGGAGTGCTAAATGCCTTTTACTCCCCTACACGACCTTTCTATTGTTTTGTCACCCAAAATCCTTTTGTTGTGTTAAAACCATTTTGTAAACAAGACAGCGTGAAAATTTAATATACCGGAATTGAAATCTTTTAAATTTTGATTTTGAATTCGCATCGCATGTGCCCACTTCACAACATTTAGAGTTTAATTTTATGAATAATGTTATTGGATATGTGATGTGAAGTGGGAGGTGACGTGGAGGGACGATGCGACTGGACTGTAGCGCAGATCACAATTCTTAAGTTCTCTTATAAGTGGGGAGGATGTAAACACTAAAAATAGTGAAGTGTGAAGCGTGGGGAAGGAGTAAGTGACATGGTAGGGGAAAAGTGGGACTGGATCACAGGCGCACATTAGAAATTTAAAATTTTATTTATAAGTTGTGGGGTTAACATCTAAACCTTTCGAAGTGCAGGAAGAGGGAACTACCTACATCACACATCACAGAATGTAGCAGTTGCAAAAATAAGGTAAAGTTTTAAAACTATGAAGTGTGATTTGCGCTTACTGCAGGATGACGTGTCAAGAAGAAATGGAGCCCACTACAATCAACAGAGTTTTATGCAATACAGTAATGTTTTATGATGTTTTAATAATATATCAAAGTATTTCAAAAGGTTGTAAAGTGGGGGGCGGAGGTGCTAATGTGGGGCCAACTTGTCGCATCGCAAGTTAAAACAAATATGTTGTGGGCACTTTTAAAAGTAAGTTAAAACATATTCCATGCGATATCGCAAATAGGCGATCGTAAGTTTGAATTTTTAGTTGCGATGTGAAACTTGTATAATTGCGAAATGCGATGAGGGTGATGTACACTGGTGATGTGGTGGGATGGCCCACTTTAATTGTGATCGGGGAATAAGGAAGCTCAGTAAGTGAAAAGAGATAAAAAGGTAAGGGTAGAAAGGTAAAAGTGGAAAGGAGGAAAAAGGGTAGGTTTAATGATTTTCAATGGAAAATGAAATGAAAAAGGGAGCGTGGTGGGGAATGGGTCCCGCTTCATTGTATATTGTACTTCTGAAAGGTTTTTAGGAGATGGAAATGTAAACGATTTTGGGTTTTGGCCTATGGGATAAATGATTTTAAACGTGCAGGATTATAATGAAATGTGTGAAAATATATGAGTGGGGAAGGAAATAAAAAAGGGAAATGAATGAAATGAAAGTAGGGGGAAAATATGTTATGGTTTAAAACTTTACAATAGAAATTAATAATTAGAATTTAAACCATACAAATAATTTTCCATAGGCACATTTAGACTAGCAGCCAATCAAAACTTTTAAAACAAAATGAAGCTTTATTTTTTCTTTCTTGCTTCCCTAACATTTTTTTTTGCCTCCTTTATTTAGAGAATCTAACACCTAACATTTTATTCTTCCTTGTTTGTTTAGGGCATCTAACACCTAACATTTTATTTACATGGATGCCTTTAAAAATAATAATTTTCCTAACATTTTTAACTTTTTCATTCTTTTGCATCCATATCGTACTGTATCATTTTGAACTTATTCAAATACTTATGCTAACTTATCAAAATAAATGATGTTACAACACCTTCCTTGGTTCAGATTAAACTATTGATCCAGTTTTATTTTCTACCTAACTCATTAATCTGTCAAGATTAAACAGTTTGACAAATTGTTTTTCACTACCTATTAACACAGAATTTAAACCTAATTCAATCATGATTAAATATATGATTGAATTTTATTGAACTTTTTTGGCATTTTTAAACAAGTTGCAAACAATTTATTTTCATAAGTAAGCTAAACTTAAGAGTAGTGGCATTTGAATGTGCAACAATTTCAGAATTTATTGTTTTTTATTCTTTTTGATGGGGTTCACATATTATATTTTTAATTTATAACATATACCCTCTTTTGATTTTTTATGTTATCTTATTTTTTATTTATTTTGAAAATTATTTGCAGATTTGGAAATCATTTTACAAAGTAAATTTGACTGAAAGAATAAAATCAGTCACCTTGAGATCCTATGAAATGTAGGACCCTAACAATGGATTCAATTGGGAATGGCACTTCCATGCGTTGAAGTTTCAAGAACGTGTGATGAGTAGCCTTATCCACTGGGCATATGAGAAATCTATAATCTGATTCCTTTTGTGATTTCAAATATTATTATGGTATGTTGAACATGGGTTAGGGCCCTCTTTGTGGGCTTCAACCTTAATCAACAAAAAATCCAATCCAATCTATGTTGACTATGACATTTACAGTGATGAAAAAATAATCTTTAGACTAGGAGAAATAAGGCTTCAACATGATGCCATTTATAAGACGACCACGTAACTTTGTTCCATCTATATCTATGAGAAAAATGCATTGTCACCTCTAAAAGCATTTATAATATATGCTCCCATCCATAGATTATCAAACTTGTTATGCTTTCCTTTGTCTTCTCTCCTTGCATCCCATTTTAAAACCTTGTCACCAATAGTGAAATCAGCCACCTTGGTCCCTTTTTAAAATATTTTCTTGATATTTTCATGGATGAGTTGTGTTATGTTATATGCCTCTTCTCTTGTTTGTTGCAACTGAATGGTTTGATGAATCCTTCTGATTTCATCATTTGGTTCTAGTTGTAACTCTTTCATCATTTTCATCACTTTATGTTCTACAGAAGATGGAAAAACAACATTCATTCCATAGACAAGTTGGTATGGTGACATACCAATGGACTTCTTGATAGTAAGCCTGTTAGTACAAAGTGCATTGACTAACTTATTATGCCAGGACTTTTTATTATGTTCTAATAATTTCTTGGTTTACTAGACTCTTATTGGATGATTCAGCCAGTTCATTACCTTATGGGTAATAAGATGTTCAATGTCCTAAATAAATATGATATTTATCACATAATTCAACCATATTTTGGATTAAAAGGTTGCTACATTGTTAGTGATGATTTTCCTTGGGCAGCCAAATCTAGACTAGATATGGATCTAAATGAACTTGGTAATAACAACATCAGTGGAATTTATGGAAGGGATGGCCTCTATCCACTTAGTTAATTAATCTATGGTTGTTAAAATCCACTTGTGTTGGGCAGAGGAAGGAGGATTTATTTCACCTATGAACTCCAAACCCCATTGTTGGAATGGGATTTCAATCGAAATGGGTTTAAGAGGCAAGGGTAGAAGTTTATTTTTACTTAAAAAAATTTGACACTTATGACAGGTTGTGACTTTCTTGTAGACATCAAAAAATAGGGTGGACCAGTAAAAACCATTTCTGAGAATCTTATTAGCAGTAGTCTTCCAATACAGGTGGCCACCATAGTCTTCCTCATGAAAATCATTCATAATATTGTCTGGATCATTCTTCAACAAAAATTTGAGTAATAGGCCATCTGAATCTTTCTAATAAAGGACATTATCTATGACACAAAATTTTACTGCTTTTAATTTCAAAAATCTAGCTTTATTTTTTGTAAGACCAGGAGGAGCATTTAAATTAAACAATACATAAAGCAGGTTTGCGTACCAGGGAGAATCTAAAGATTCTTCGTTGATTCGTGGAGTCGCCTGCTCCTCTTGATCATCCAAAGTTGCTACCAAATTTATGTCCAAAACTTGAAAATTCGACTCAGACATAAGTTGTGCAAATCGTTGCCCTTTAATTAGTTTGGTAGGTTTTATTTCTAGATCATACTCCAAAATTACTACAATCCATTTTCTTCTTTTTCCATCTCGTCCATTTTCCATTAAAATATCTTTTACCATAACATTAGGTACATAAGCAATTATATGTGAATGAAGAATATAAACTCTAAAATATTTAATTACTTTGACTAGTGCAAAGGCCTATTTTTCCATGATTTTATACTTGAGAGAAGCATCTCTGAAAGCTTTGTTGAAGAAAGATATTGCCTGCTCAAATCCTTCGATGTTTTTTCTACAGTAAAACAACTGCAACAGTTTTCTTAGAAACAAAAGAAAATATTTTAAAATCTTTAGTAAAATATGGACTGATCAACACTGGTGCTTTAGTTAATGCCTATTTTACCATGTCAAAATATTTCCTAGCTTCTATAATCCATTTGATTTCAAAATCTTTCTTGAGCATATTGGTTATGTTTCTAAGAAGTTCAACAAGATTAGGGATAAATATTCTTAAAAAAATTATTTTCCCTATGAATGATTGAAGTTATTTAATGTTTCTTGGGGGAATGATATTGAGGATTGCTTCAATTCTCTTAGGGTCAATTATAAATCCATATTTTGATATTGTATGTCATAACAATTTACCTTCTCCTAGGACAAAGAGTTTTTTCTTAGGATTTAAAGATATGCCAAATTTCCTGCATTTCTTAAATACTCGTCTCAAATGTCTCAAGTGTTCTTCATTTGAATTCGAATACCCAGTTACATCATCCAGATAGATTTAAATAAAGAGTCCAATCTCTTCCAAAAAGCAATGTCCATTGCTCTTTGGAACATGGCCCCAACATTCATCAGTCCAAAAGGCATTTTCACATACATGAAAGTGCCCCATGGAGTGGTAAAGTTGTTTTATCTTGATCTTATAGATCAACCAAGGTTTTATTATAGCTAGAGAAACCATCTAGTAATGATATCCTAGTTGATTTTATCACCTCTTGTAAGATATGGTCCATTTTTGGTAAGGGATAGTTATCTTTTAGGGAAACCTTATTCAGGTTTCTCAAGTCAATGCACATCCTAATTTCTCTAGTTTTCCTTCTGGTTGGTACTATGTTTGACACCCATTTCGAATATCTAAGAGGGAAAATTATTTTAGCACCATACAATCGTTTAACTTCTTTCTCAACTAAAGGTAACAGAAGTTGATTTATCCTCCGAAGCTTCTATTTGAAAGGATTTTGTTCTTCTTTAATTGGAATTTTGTGTTGAATGATGCTGGAATCATAAAATCTTATATCCTCATAAGTCCAAGAGAACAAATCAATGTATTCATTGAATAGGGCTATATATTTCAGTTTGGTAATAAGAGGTAATTTTTTTGATAGTTTAATCATCTTCAGGTTTTTTCAGTACCTATGTTACATTCCTTAACTTCTGCTCCAATGGGCTCAATTTTAAGCTTCTTTGTTACATCGTTGAAGTCAAAAAGGTATTCTAACGGAACTCATCCCCAGGGAAAAACGTATCTTTTAGTTGAAGCATTTCAAAATATTCCTTTTCAAGATCTATTTCATGAATTTATAATTCATGCACAATTTCATCTAAATTATTATTTACATCTAATCTATCACATTGGTTTACAGAAGGATTATACACAACTGCTTGATTTTTTACCTGATCTTTTGGTCTCATTTGATCTTGTTCCTGATTATCCAAATCTAACTGTGCTTTTTCGAACTCTTCTTGTGATAGTAGGACATTTTCAATTTGTTTTTCATTCCCAAAAACCTGCCAGTATTGCATGTTATCTGGTATTTCAGGTTGATGTTTAATTCCAATTGTGTGTGGTTTATTCTGGTGAGGTGTTTTCAAGTGCTTGCAGAAACATCAAGACTATCAGCTATGACACTTTGACTTCTTGGAATTACTACTAGATCATATTTTACAAAAGTATGTAATTAATCAAGAATTGCATTTATGTAGGCCTTTAATCTAGGGTGTTTAGCATCATATTCTCCTTTTACTTGTTTGATGATTAATTTGGAATATCCCTGCACAATAATTATTTTGGCCCCTAATTTCTTAAGCAACTAATGACCTAAGATCAGGGCTTGATATTCATCAATATTGTTGGTGCACCAAAAATTAAGTTTATAGGAATGCCCTTCACAATGATTATTAGCTGTATTAGATAATCAGATTCCTTCTCTAGAGCCTTCTTTACTACAAGCCCCATCAAAGTTCATATTCCAGAATATTTCTAAAGTATGAGTTAATTGTTCGATTAGAGCTACATTTTTAGGTGTATCCATGTAATTTCTAAATTGGGCTTCAATTTCAGTATCATTGAATAATTTTAATGAATCCAAACTAGTGTGAACATAATATAGAGGGTAATTATGAGGTTATTCTTGACTGCTTACGATATATTTTATCATATTTTCCTTATATAAACTTCTTTGCTGGTGAAAGACTAGTATTGTAGCAAAATTCATATCTAGTTGAAGAGTTCCTTGTAACTTTTCTCCCCAAGAACGTGATAAAAGCATGCTATGTTTAGGAGGAATGTGTGCTACGATAATTTCCATAACTAGGCTTTTGGCTGGGATTTGAAACAAAGTTATACACAAGTCCTTGATGAGATCTAAACACTTCACTTTACTTGAATCAAATGAGTATAGATATTTGTAGGGCCTAGTGATGCCAAGACCTAAATTTTCCATTACATCTTTAGGAATTAAGTTGTGTGAAGCCCCTAAATCCAGCATAGCATTATGTAGGATTTTATCATGTATGTTTAAGATGAAATAGAAATCAGGGACTGCTCCTTCTTATAACTTACCATCTACTTCAGAACCAAACAATAGTTCAGGTTCATCATCATTCAAATTGAGAGTGTTAGTAGTTTCCCCTATTTTCAGTACTTCCATTACATGAGTTCTGTCTGTTTGTTTGTTCATTAGCTTTGTCAAAGGGATGGGAATTTTCAATTTAGCTAGTTTGTTTTCAAGATTAAATGATGATTGAATCTTTACAACATTAGGACTGTCATGCGCATCGATAGTTTCTTTAGATTTAATTAGGGTTTACTGACTGGTGGTTGGAACATCAGTTTGAGTTGTTTTAGAAATAAAATCAACTGTATTTTTAGTAAAAACCTCTGAAGGTTTCTTACCAGGAGATTCAACAGATTTCATAGAAGAATTTTCTACTATTTTCTTCGGATTTGAATCAGAGGAAAATTTGGGAGGTTGATCTATATTCTTTTTAGCAGTATTATCAAAAAAATTTATGCTCCTAAGATTATATTGTTTGTGCACCTCAATAATGGAATTTTCAAATCTTTGTTTATATTATTCAGATTCATCTGATTCAATATATGTTTGAGGTAATGAAAATAGCTTCTGGTCTTCTTGTATGAGAAAAATAGTATCATTATTTTGTAAACCAAAAAAATTTATTTGGTTGTCTTCTTCTTATTGAATCATCTCTCCATTTTCATCAACATAGTTTTCTTGAAAAGGGGGTCTAATTTTTTTATCAAGTCTCCTTTGTTTAATCTTTGGTTGATTCCTCCTTCTGTTTTGATTATGGTTTTTGGGAGGGTTTTGATTTTCCCTAGGTATTTTTCTATCAATCATCATTCATTGCATTTCCCTCATTAAAGAATCTATCTTGGCATCAGTACTAGAGGTTGATGCTTCTTATTTCATGGTAACTCTTTTATCGGCTTTGATCCTAGCTCTTTTAGCCAATAAATTGGCTTCTACACTAACTTATTTTGTCTGAATTTCCTCTAAAGTGCTAGGGTTACTATCTGTTAACTAATAAGCTATGTCTATTTCAAAACCATTTGGAAACTTAATCAACACTATTCCTTCTGGTGGTTTTATGTGAGTAGGAATAGAATTATAAATAGAGTTGAATATAGCAAAATAATATTGCACACTTTCTCTAGTTTATCTTTTGATATTTTCATATTTTAATAGAATTTGGAGGGGTCTCTTTTTAACTTTCCATCTATCTAGAAATTGACGTTGTAGAACTGCTAGATCATTAATGGAAGTAGTTGGTAAAGCTCTAAACCATTCCCTATCTTCACCTCCAAGGATTTGAATGAATAACCTCATCCTAAGATCATTGGCATCAATCTCATATCGATCAAATAAATCCTTCACTATGTCAAAATGTTACTGAGCAATAATGTGTTGGGTGTTATCAAATTGGGGTATTTTGATTGATAGTCTTGGAGCATAGACCCTAGATTTTGAGGAATAATCAACGGAGCATAACATGCAGCCATGATTGGGGGTGGAGGGTTGACAGGTAATGGATTAATAGGTGGAAAAGGATGAACTATGTGTGAAGAAGAGGACGAGTGAAGTGATGGAGTTGAAGGCCTTTGAGTTTTTATGATAGGATAAATAGTAGAATTTTCAGAAGGGGTTGAAGTCATAGATCTTTGTTGAAATGTTTGGGATATAATGGATATAGCAACAATATTTAATGTAGAAAATTCTATTGATTGTTGAAGATAGGCATTTGTAATTGTTGAAGTAAATTCTAATACCCAATCTTTGAGGATATTAAAATCTTGGACAATTTCTTGATCAAATTTTAAAGAAGACAAACTTTTAGGTGAATCTTTATGTAGAATTGATTGGTCAAGGACTATTGCATCTGCCTAGTTTAGGGATTTGCTTCTAAAGAGGATTTTCTCAAACTTTAAGTCAAATTCGATATCTTGTAAGGTCTCAAGCTTAACAGGAAGGGATTGTGATCTTGGGAGAGGATTATTACTTCCTAGGCTTTCCGATGAACTTATCTGAATAACTGATTTCTTTAAGTATCCTTAGCTCTTCTTCCAATCCTTTGAGGATCATCCACTATTTCAGCAGGTTTGGGATTAGGATGAGATCTTGTATAAGGTCTCTTGGAAGCAAATTTTTAAAAATCGAAACACATACTATAAAATTAAACTCAAACTTTTATTTACAAAAAACTAAAAGATAGCAATCTCTATGGTATATTAATACAGTGGGTATTAGACTAGAGATCAAATTTGAAAGAAATTATGATTGAATTCAATTGTTCCCCAGTATGGTCGCCACTATGTTAGGATTCTGTAATTTGCTAGAGATTGTGAGAACTAATCACCTAGGCCAGCATGAATGCAACTTTGGAATCCAAGACCTAGCCTTCCTAGATTTAGAGAGGGCTCTCTCTGGAAGATATAGCTTTGCTTAAATAAGTTTTAGGCTAGTTATGATAGTACTTTGGTTTTTGGTTTGTTTTTGAATTTGGAAGATTGATTGTATTCCATTTATTAATATCTATTGGCCAATGGATTGAAAATATAACTGGATGGTTGCATCAATATTTCACAGAGTAAACACAAGGAAAGCTAGAATATTTACTGGATCTCTTGGATTTATAAATGGATTTAGGATAGAAATATGAATAGATTCAACAGAACTAAAGAGAAATTAAGAATTCTTTAGTTTGGAATTTAGTGGAAAACATAATGATCGTAAAGGCAGCTAGAATAAGGTACTCAAAAGTAAATCATATTCATCACACTTTTTGCCTTACAATTAGAATTTAAATGTTTACAATGAATTAGGACAATGAAAAAATACTAATCGAAGAAAAACATCACCAATATTTAAGCCATAAGAATCCTGTGAATGGTCTGATTATTATTAATGCTCCAGTGCTTTGGAATAGCTTACACTACTCCAAAATACAGTAATGATTTTGATCTCAATCAATCGACCCTTGATACTTCCAAAACTAAAGTATTTATACAAAAAATTACGATAAATTAGGCTTAAACTTGAACCAAAAAATCCAACTTATTACAAAATTATAGTCTTGCTGGAATGCGTTGTACAAAGTAGGTACTGATATAGTGGGGTAGTTAGGACATGGATCACCTTTTACTGATATGCTGGAAGACTAATTGTTGCGCAGGCGAATGAATTGTTGCATGAAGGGAGTTTTGAATGCCTTTTACTACCCGACTCAACCTTTCTATTGTTTTGTCACCGAATATCCTTTTGATGTGTTAAAACCATTTTGTAAACAAAACAACATGGAAAATTAATATACCAGACTTGAAAATATTCTGAAGTTGCATCGCATGCGCGCATTTTGCAAAATTCAGAGTTTAAGTTTATGAATAATGTTACCGAAGATGCGATGCGAAGTGGGATGTGACATGGAGGGATTGTGGGACTAGACCAAAGCGCAGATCACAGTTTTTTAGTTTTTTTATAAGTAGGGATGTAAACACTAAAAACAACGAAGTGTGAAGTGTAGGGAAGGAATAAGTGACGTGGCATGGGAAAAGCGGGAATGGATCAGAGGCGCACATCGAAACTTTCAAATTTTATTTATAAGCTATGGGGTTAACATCGAAAATTTTTAAAGTGTGGGGAGAGGAACCTACCCACATTGCACATAGTAGAATGTAGCAGTTTGAAAAATAAGGTAAACGTTTAAAATCATGAAGTGTGATTTGCGCTTAGTGGAGGATGATGTGTCAAGGAGAAATGCAGCCCACTGCAATCGGAAAAGTTTTATGTAGTAAGGTAATGTATTATGATGTTTTCATAATATATGAAAGTATTTCAAAAGGTTGTAAAGTGGGGGGCATAGCTACTGAGGTGGGGCCAACTTGCCACATCGCAAGTTAAAAAAAATATGTTGCTGGCACTTTTAAAAGTAATTTAAAACATATGCGATGCGATATCGCAAAAAGGCGATCACGAGTTTTAAGTTTTAGTTGTGATATGAAACATGTATAATCTGCGAAATGCGATGAGGGTGAGGTAAACCAGTGACATGGAGGGATGACCCACTTTAATTATGAGCGGGGAATAAGGAAGCGGTGCAAGTGAAAAGCGATAAAAAGGTAAGGGTAGAAAGGTAAAACTGGAAAGGAAAAAAAAGGGTAAGTTTAATGATTTTAAACGGAAAATGAAATGAAAAAGGAAGCGTGGCGGGGAATGGGTCCTACTTCATTGTATAATATACTTCCCAAAGGTTTGCAGGAGACGAAAATATAAATGATTTTGGGTTTTGTCATATTGGAAAAATGATTTTGAATGTGAGGGATTATAATGAAATGTGTGAAAATATATGAGTGGGTAAGGAAATAAAAAAGGGAAATGAATGAAATGAAATTAAGGGGAAAATATGCTATGGTTTAAAACTTTAGGATAGAAATTAATAATCAAAACTTAAACCATACAAATACCTTTTCCATAGGCGCATTTAGACTAGCATCCAATCAAAAAATTCAAAACAGAATGAAGTTTTTCTTTTTCTTTCTTGCTTCCCTAACGTTTTGTTTTGCCTCCTTTGTTTAGAGAATCTAACAACTAACATTTTATTTTTCCTTGTTTTTTTATGGCATCTAACACCTAACATTTTATTTACATGGATGCCTATAAAAATAATAATTTTCCTAAAAATTTTAACTTTTTCATTATTTTGCATCCATATCCTACCTTATCATTTTGAACTTATTCAAGTACTTATGCTAACATATCAACACAAATGATGTTACAACACCTTCCTTGGTTCAGATTAAACTATTGAACCAATTTTATTTTCTACCTAAGTCATTAATCTTTCAAGCTTAAACAATTTGAAAATTTATTTTTCGCTACCTATTGACAATAAATTTAAATGTAATTCAATCACGATTAAACTGTATGATTGAATTTTATTGAAATTTTGTGGCATTTTTACACAAGCTGCACACAATTTATTTTCAGAAGTAAGCTAAACTTAAGAGTGGTGGCATTTGAATGTGCAAAAATTTCAGAATTTATTGTTTTTCCTTCTTTTTAATGGGGTTCACATATATTTTTTATTTATAACATATACCATCTTTCGATTTTTTTATGTTATCTCATTTTTATTTATTTATTTTGAAATTATTTGCAGATTTGGAAATCATTTTACAAATTAAATTTGACTGAAAGAATAAACTCAGTCACCTTGAGATCATATGACCCTAACAATTTGAACCACCTGTCGAAAACCATTATACATACAATTGTTAAACTTGTGTATAAGTGGGGAAATGTTGACCGTCAGTAGGTTTGGAACCATATATTTTTTGACTACTAGTAAAAACATGTGTTATATTAGAAGCATAATTTTAACTGATGAACAATATATATGTTAAAAAATAGTTTTTTATGTTGTCAACTATTAAACGTTGGTTATTTTGGAGCTTTGAGATGCTAAAAACCGTCAACAGTTGACCATAACCACCTGTTAAAAAAGATGACATAATTATTTTGTTAGATCGTTAATAAAAATCATTTCAAAAATATATTACCAAAATTATTGTATCATTAATTGTCATCGGTATAACCTAGTCCAACATGGACCTATCAATTGGTTAAGTTCATTTGACCACCTCTCGATAGTTGATTTTGGCAGAGCTACCTGGTTTAGTGGCTCTGATAACCCATTTTTTCCAACATTGAATTCAAACATAATAAATACAGATGATGTCACTACTATATTAATACCCATAGTTATGGTATAATGATAGCATGTCGAGTCTGTCAAATAGTAGTCATGGGTTTGATCCCTCGAGAGGCCAATAATTTTAGTCCTTTACCATTGTGCCACATTGCACCACCTGATTGGTCAAGTGGAATCATACCATAGGTCCTCCTATAGATATTTTGGTGCCAAATCATCTAGTCAAAACTTCCCATATCAGCTAGTCAAGAACAACATGTCTGCGACATGGAACCCTACCATACTAGCATGCAAAAAAAATTGTTGTTGGCCAAAAATTTTAGATAAACATAAATTTTGCATATGAACATGGATTGAGGTGCCACTCACACTTTGGTATTCCTTTTAATCAAATATTTGATATGGACTTGGTTTTTCTAAGATTCAAGGACTATGATTTTTCGGCCATTATGGGATCCACTGAGATCATTCCGTCCCACTCACAGAATTTTGTTCCTCCAAAAGGATAAAACATACTACAATATTGATCTACATGGTTTTTTTATATTATAGGCCACCTTCCTTTATTCCACGTTTTTACTTCAGTATTAGGAATGATGAAGCCAACACCTTTATCCATATTCAAATCTCTAGCTTCCAATACATGTCCAACTAGAAAGATCCCAAGAAATACCATACATTCCAAGAGTTAATAAAAAAATCATGATCAAGTTTTACATTGATTCACAATAGAACCCATACCCTTTGATTCATAAATAGTGGGATTAGGGTTCGTTGATGAAAGGGAATTAGATCCATGATGTGAGCGATATGGCTCAAATAGATATGACCAGGAAGCTTTTAGTTAGGATATATTTTCCCAACAAGGATTCTATAAATCACATTTTATTTTTACTTTTAATTGAGTCACATGTGTAGTATAAAGTGGGAGACAAACCGTAGTTCTGTGCAGGTTTCAATGGAAGAAATTGTGAATGTGCAAAAACTAACTAGGAAAAGTGTGCAGGTCATACTAAACAAGATAAAAGACCTTGTCACCCAAAATTCATACTTTCTTCAAGGGTTTTACATGTTTAAATTACAAGGGAGTGCATTGAAACATGTGTATGGATGGAGAGAGATCCATTTTAACCATCAACAGTCATGGTTACAAAAATACATGAAGCAAATTTCCCGCTAAAGTTTCTGAAAAGTTATTAAAATATTGAAGCGCTCTATGATGCCAAAGATTGGATCAGAGACAATGGTCAGAAACCTAAAACAAAAATTAAAGGATTATAATGAATATATATATATATATATATATATATATATATATATATATATATATATATATATATATATATATATATATATATATATATATATATATAATCATCACTGAAGTAGGAATTCTCATACTAAAGGGTGAAGCTAACTAGATGAACAAGTACATAAACAACCTAGAATCATATCAATACTAGACACAGTATGGATGCAACCATATGTAATAAATATTTCTACATATTCACGAATACATAACCCCTCGCAACCTGGATGGATGAAACTACATCGACGGTCTTGACTTCCATATCTCGATCTGTAGGACGAATCTTAGCATATAAAAAAATGTTTTGAAGTTGAACATGGTATATACCACTTGATTATTGTGCAATTATGTGAATTGTTAACAAGTGCAAGAGAAACCACAAATAATAAAAATGGCTCTCAAGGTATGCTTAGTAAAATCTATGAAGTGTGATTTAAGTGATACGAAGTTGAACACTCTATGAAGTGTGATTTAAGTGATATGAAGTTGAACACTAATAAAATCACTCGATCGAAGGTCAATGATGTGAAGTTGTCATGGAAGGTGATAAACCTACCATTAAGGCATGCATGCCTCAAGGTACTAAACAAGGTTTCTATATCAACAACCTAGATAGTGAGCTAAAGTCGATAGGAAGTGATCAGTCTTAGGAGGGCCCACAAAACGAAACATCATGTAAAGTTTTGAAGAACTATTTTGCAAGGATTGACTAAGGGATGGATGATTCGATTGAGGGATAATATTTGAAAAGGAACATCAATTGAGGTTGAAATTCTCTTGAACACATTATGACACAAAAATCTACTTGGAAGCATTTGACATAATGGTATTTAATTGTAAGACAAATCGATTACCCAACCCTGACACATATGTTATGGAGTGTCGTGTTCAAGATCGACAGTGCCTTATACTGAATGCAAAAATGAATACCTTGTCTAAATTCCCCCCCACCATTACTAGCAAGTATCTCTTTATTTTTTTCAAGCTTCAGGATGATAACATTTTCTTGTTTTGTAAGCTCATCCTTTGCATGAGTCCTCCGAATTATTTTTTATGAACGTTACAAAGGAGTGGTTCGATATCGTCATGATTGACAAGTCCTACATTGTTTATATTTTACAGGTATATTGTAGGATTAAATCGATTTTGTTTTCATGTTTAAAGAGTTTGAAAATACATGAAAAGAGAACTGAATCATTTCTTTCAATGTATATTTTTAACGAGCCCTGAGAGAGCAACCTCAACATTTTTAGTTTTAAGGAATGAGGAAAAAAACATAAGTAAACTCCATATTGTTATTTTTCATAAATTTAGTATGTAAAACCCAAAAAAGGATAAAATAATGCAAGAGAGAGCTCTATTGACCATGCTTAGTCAATGTATACCTTTTTCATAAATAGTCTAATTCAGTCCGGAAAGGGGGAATTTTTTTTCTCAGTAGACAACTTTTCATTTGTTTTTACAAGTTCTAATATTCAATTACTCTATGATATTTTCATGTTTAGAGAGTCTGAAATGGCTTAAAAGAGAATTCCATTTTTTTGTTATTTTTTTATTTTTCTAGTGCCCAAAAAAGTGATAAAAGTTTGCTCATAGTCAAAATGGTCCATTTTTATGTTGTAAGTTGTATTCTTCACATTACACTCAATAAATTATCATAAATGGTAAAAATTATTCTCAAAAACATAAAAAAATAACTTTTAAAAGGTTAAAGGCATAAAAAATAATATTTTGTTGACCAAAAAACCTATAAAAGTTGAAAAAATAATTCAGCTTTTACCATTTTGAGTTTTAACGAATTGAGAGTAGAAAAGATGGTTTTTACCACAAAAATTCAGAGGTTGACTCCAAGACAACCAGTGGACGAATCCATGAACCGTTTTCTCTAGGTAATAGATCTATTCTTTATCTTTCTTTTCATCTAATTAATTTTTATTTTTAACCATTAGTTTGATTTTTTGGGGGCGTTCAAATTTTTAAAATTTGCCCACGAATGTGCATGGTTTCACTTCATTGGACCACACACATAAGTAATTTATACATAATGAAAAACAAAATTTGAGTTTCTCTACTGAGAAGGCATGGAAATGCACTTTTTCTATAAAGAAAACCCACACAAGGTGCCTAGGGTTTTCAAAAATAAATAAAAACACACCCCAAAAGTCACAAATTTCTCTCAAAAATTGTTCTAACATCTCTCATTTTTCATTTTCAGGAAATTTTATCAATCATGTTGGAGTAGAGAGAGAGAGAGAATGTGAAACTCATCATGCAGAAGCTATAGCTCACCCAACAACTCTGCAAGATTTGAAAAATTGTGACCTTCACAAATTTTGGGTCATTCTAGGAATGAAAGCTTAGCTGGAGCTCATGACATGGTTGGTGAGAGCCTGGGATATCTAGAGAAAAGGTTTCATCATAGGGGATCACCACCTCACCATCGATGTCGATGATATGTACTTTTTGACTAGGTTGTCTCGTAGAGGGAAATTTCTCTATTTCTTCAAGATCAAGTGGAGGGACTACTACTTCATATTTGAGGAGATATTGTGTTAACGGTGTTGAGCTCAAGGATGGTAGGATTGATATCAAAATCATCGCGTGACTTTATTTTAGGACCCTTGCTTTCATAGTCACCAATTTATGTGGAAGCACATCACCTCACTAGGACACGAAGGCCCAGATGCAGATTGAAGTGGAGTGTCCACAGACCATTATTTTCAACTAGTGTGAATGAGTAGTTTTCAACATGAAAGGATAAATAAATAGAGTTAAGAATGGTAAAATGAATAATTTCGCTTATGGTTCCATTCTTATTTTATATTCTTTAGAGAGGATTCCACTCCTTATCCAACAACAGATGCTCGTCGGTGATACAGGACCCTGATATGCACATATGTTGTGGTGGGTTTCATTGATGGCTCTCCATGGTGGCAGTAGTGACCTGGTAGTAAAGTATACTCTTCAGTTTGTTGTGTGGCTGAGAAGCTAGATATTCATTGTTAAGGAATTCCCATATGCAGGGATGGCTTACAAAGGTGAGATAGATATGCCACTCCCAACTATAATGGAGTGTAGTGATATAGGTAAAAAAAATTATTTATTTTTAACATCCAAAGCTAATTATCTGATATGCTAATGCATATGTCATCCCAACTCGACCAACAAAGCTACGAAACATTGATGGGCGAGGGTACCATCCTATAGCACCGGTAGTACCCCATTGAGATGCAGCATAGGCCTTAAACTAGCTAGAGCACAACCTAGATATATTGACTATAGATATCCTAGAGACTAGTACTGATGATTTTCCTCATCGACACTAGACACATGTGGTTTGGGTTCAAGGATCGATTAGGTGATTGCTATACACTGAGTGGCTTGTGTTATTTTTTTCTATCATGATCATCATCATGGATAGTTTATAGTATTTTAGGGCCAAATTTTGATTTGTGTATCATCATATTCATATAATAAAGGCCACATAACCTCATGCCTTCGGATGGAATTTTTGTGACACACTTTCTACAGACTATATTACCTAAAGAGAAATACTACTTTTATTCTCATTGTATCTCATTCAATATGGATGCATATTGTTTTTATTTAAAAATGTTGCAAATGTATATTTAACACATGATTGGCCAATGCTCAAGTAATGTGTTTAAATTTCTTGAAATGTGTTGATATTCAATATAACAAAACTTCCGTTTGAAGAGATGGACCCGTAAAAACATTCTAAACATTCATGAACTTCTAATTATATAGAAATTGTTTAAATGTAATACACTGAGTTGTGAATCTAACCTAATGATCAAACGTCAAATGCAACATGTGATGGCATAAGATAGTAGTTCAATGATTGTACTATATTCTTCTATGTTGTTCATTGTTCTACCAATGGATATCCCATGAATAGAAACTAACTCATAAGTGGGTGATTATATGACCCAATATGTAGAAGATAAATTTCGAGTACTACGACTAGCACCATCAACAAAGCCAATGCAATTCTAAGGGAATGTCAACATCTAGAAATGAAGAGTAATTCAAGATAAGCAAGAAAAGTAGTAGGAGATATTCAAAAATGCAAACCTACAACACACAATCATAAAAACATAATATAAGTAATCTACATGAAACATCCACAAGATAAATCGTGCATAATATATCTTAAGGTAAATACCTTTTATTGGCTTTCCTAAAGAAACACCATCATGGTCAACTAATTCATAGGCCCCTTTAGCTAGTACACATTTAAAAATGTAAGGACATGTTGAAGGCTTGAAATTATCTTCCTCAAAATTATAAGGGAGAAGACCCGGTCAAGACCTTAGAGCAGCTCCTTTTCCATTTGGAATGGTGGTTCCAACTAGTTAAACTATGTCAATTACATTTGCTCTATCTCCACTCCCTTAAAATACAACTTTCAATTACCAATAGGGAAGAGACATCAGATCGCCCCTCTTCTTGATGAGGCAAGAAAGTGATCCTTAAGATGATATGGGTCTCAACCAAGCCACAACTACTTTTTTCCTCTTTTATAAGAGGACTCCTAGGAATGTATAATTAAATCTAAATGCAAACTAATTCTAGAATATAAGCAAAAGGAAAGAAATTATAAGGCTATCTTGATTAGGAATATGGAGATATAACCAAATCGAGAGAAAATTAATTAACATAATTGGTATTTTAACATGTTTGGCTTATGATGGATATGGAGCTAATGAAGTAGTTCAATTAACTGATATTATGAATACCAAAATACATCTTGTTCATAGATTTATTAACATGAATAATTAATCAATAGAATTAAGGAAGTAGTTCTCATAATGATGATGATTATTAAATTAGTAACTCGAATTATTGAACAATATTATAATGAAATATTTCTAAAATATTACTGTTCGTTGAATCATATTTAAAATGATGATTTTTGAGTAAATAGTTATTCAAAATTCAGAGTTCACAACACAAGAGCAGAGATGAATAACACCAGATAATTGAGGCAAATTACTTACATAGACAATAGTGCACAAATATTAATAAAAATGACACATTTCTGCCATAATAAAATGAAATCAGTATAAAAACAATAGTATTTTAAATAATAATTTATTGAAACTATTTCTCTAGATTTGATCGTCAACAATAATTTACAATTGTTATGAAAATAGCTCATAAATAGAAGAAAATAAGATCAACGACTTAGAAATCAACCACTTCGAGGGGGAAACCTCCTTTACATTACATAAATGAACAATTCTCAGATGATTAAAATGAAAAAACATCCTTTATATATATATGAGTCCATGGGGTCACAATATAATCCTAGGCAACCAAAATATGATAATGTAAGGGCAAAACAATAACAATAGTGAGCTATTATTGGGCACAACAATAATAATATGGGGAATAAAGGGTTACAAAAATAACAATAAGGGGGCTAGACTAACAAAAATAAGGTAATAAAGTAGTAATATAGGGCCCTAACATGCACCTATCCTTCAAAAACATGTTTTCCTCAACACTTGAGTAGTTATGGATGCTTCTGTATAAAATTCTCATCCTCCCATGTAGAATCTTCAGTGGGTAAGTTCTTCAACTTGATGAGATACTCTAAAATTGATTGATTTCGTAGTTATCGATTTATTGTTTCCATGACTGCTTCAGGTTCCAATATGATTTTTCCTTCTTCATCAAGTTCTAGCAATATTGTTTGAACTACAATTTTGTCAGCTATAACCTTGTCTAAGCATGAAACATGGAAAACTAGGTGCACTCAGGAAGATGTAGGAAGCTCCAATTTGTATGCCATAGTACCAATATTTTGCAACACCTTGTAAATACCATAGTACTTTGGTGAGAAGTTATTATCCTTCTTAGCTTGCTTGAGGGACATTTTATTGTATGGTTGTAGGCATAAAAATACCCAGTTGCCTACATCAAAACTTCTCTTGCTGCAATGTTGATCTACTTCTTGTTTCATTCAATTCTGTGCCAAATTTGGGTTATCCTTTAAGAGTTGGAGAACTTTTTGATTCTCGATATGATATTCCACTGATTTAATATTATAATTTTCTCTTAAATATTATGTGATGGATGAGGGATGATATCCATAAAGTGAAATAAATGGGATCATTTTTCCTGCAGTGTGGAAGGAAGTGTTATATGACCCTTGTTTATTAGATAAAAAGCAACGAAGATGTCCTTCCAAATTTTTTTCAGTATCTCAGTTTTCCCATCAGATTGAGGATGATAAGATGATATATGATCTAGTTGAGTACCCAAACAAGAAAATAATTTTTTCCAAAAATTTCCAGTGAAAATGTGATCTCTATTACTTACAATAATCTTTGGGTTTCCATGTAGCTTTTGAATTGTTTCCATAAATTCAGTAGCAACCGTACTTGCTTTAAATGGATGAGATAATGCACAAAAGTGTGCATACTTGGTAAGTCTATCAACTACCATCATGATGACACTATTTCCTTTGGACTTAGGTAAACCTGTGATAAAATCCATTGAAACTCCTGAAGTTGACTTGGAATGGATAAAGCTTGTAGTAGACTCGAGGTCTTAATTGTATCAACATTATTTTGCTAAAAAACTAAAAATTTCGCACAAAATTTTGAATATCAGATTTAAGTCCATCCCAAAAAATTTATTTCTTCACCCTATGGTAATTTTAAAAAAATTGTGAGTGTCCTCCTAAGGGAGAAGTGTGTAACAAAAAAATAATATTTTGTTTTACTTGGGAATTATTACAAATATATGAGTGATATTTGTACCATAAGGAATCAATTTTCCAACTAAAGTTATATGATGTACTCGGATCTTGCTACAAGTTTTGAATGAGTGTCCATACTTCATTTTCATTCTTCCATTTGTCCCTTGCTTTGGTTACCCAAACTGGCTGGATAATATAAATGGCACAAATAAATTCTTCCACATCATCACCATTTCTTGAGAGTGCATCCACAACAACATTTAGATTCCAGTTTTTGTAGATGATTTCAAAGTCATAACCAAACATCTTTGTGACCCATTTTTTCTACTCTTCTGAAGATAGTCTTTTTTCCAAAAGATATTTAAGATTATCATGATCAATTTTTACCTTGAAGTTTCTTCCCATTAAGTAAGGTCGCAATTTATTTAGTGGATGTAGTATTTCCAACATTTCCTTCTCATAAATATCTTTCTTTAAATACTTTCCTTTGACTGGATGACTTTCAAAACCAATGGTTCTTCCTTCTTGCATTAAAACAACACCAATTCCATTTCTTGAGGCATCATTCCACAAAAAAGTCTTTTGTGAAGTCTAGTGTAACTAGGATTGATGCTTGGCACATTGCCTCTTTAAGATGTTTGAAGTCCATGAAAATGCATATTTATTCAATAATGTTGTTAGAGGTGCTCCTATTATCCCATAATTCATAACAAACTTGTGATAATACCCTGTTAACCCAAGAAATTATCAAAATTGTTTTGTGGTTGTGTGGAATTTCCATTCCTTGATGTCTTTAATTTTGTTACTGTCCACCTTCACACCCTCCTGAGATACAATATGACCCAAATATTCCAAATCTTGTACTCCAAAGAAATATTTGTAGGTTTTTGCATATAATTTTTTCTCCTCCAATAGTTTGAGCACCCTATCAAAACATTGAACATGATCCTTCCAAGACTTGTTGTAGATTAATATATCATCAAAAAAAATTAAGACAATTTTTCTAAGGATGGGTATGAAAATGGAATTAATCAACCCTTAAAATCTATAAGGTGCATTGGTAAGTCCAAAAGGCATAACCAAAAACTCATAATGGCCCTCATGAGTTCGAAAAGTCTTTTCGGAATGTCTTCAATCTTGATTCTAATTTGATATATACTGAACAAAGATCCAACTTGTTGAAATAAATTTCTCCATGTAATTCATGCAATAATTCATGAATCACAGGAATGGGAAAATTATCTTTAATAATGAGCTTATTTAGATCCATATAATTTGGACACATGTTCCATGATCCATCCTTCTTTTGCACCAATACTACTAGAGCAAAGAAAGAACTTTGACTAGGTTGAATTATACCAACCTCTAGCATTTCTGCAATCATACGTTCAATTTATCTCTTTTGGACATAATGATATTTGTAGGGCCTGATGTTTGTTGGATCACTTCTTGAAATCAAAAGAATAGCATGATCATTATCACAAACAATTGAGAGTCCTTTGGGAGTTTCAAACACCATGGAATGATTATCCAAGAATTTTTGGAGATCTCGAGAAATAGATGATTTTGATGTTGGAACTTCTAGTGAGCATAATTGTGCAATTACGCCTATTTTTTCATTCTTTACAAGATATGTCATGAAATTATAGATTATTATCTTTCCAAACTTCTATGTGATACCCCATAATTCAACTTCCTTTCCTTCCAAAAAAAAATCTTAAAAGTTAAAAGTTACCATCTCCAAAGATTGTAACCATTTTACTTCTAGTACAACATCAGCACCACCCATTGGAATGGAAAGAAATGGAATATTAAATACATATTCCCCCATGGTTAGCTCGATATTATGGGACTTCCCAAAGGAATTTATTGTTCCTCCATTTTCCACAATCACTTGAGACTCTGGCATTGGGTATAGGAAGCAATTCAATTCCTTGGCTACCTTACAATGAATAAATTTATGTGTACTACCCGAATCAATAAGAAATATCACATTTTTCTTCTTTATATGTCCTTCTATCTTAATATTTTAAGGAGTGGTAATTCCTACCAATGCATTACAAGATATGGCTAGATTGATTTCTTATTCTTGTAAGGTTGGTTCTTGGTGTATATCCTCTACTTTTGAAGTTTCTTGCTCCTTTTCTTCCTCCTCTTCACAATATATTTAAAATAATTTATTCTTAGCACAATTATGACCTTTAACGTATTTTCTATTTCAACTATAGCAAAACCCTTCTTCTCTTTTTTCTTCCAATTGTTGTGGTGTCAACCTTGTAGGTTGTGGAAGTCTAGGAGTAGCAATGTTTCCATCATTATAGTTGTGAGTCGTAGGCTTCTTTTATGCCATAATTTTTCTTTAAATTTTTCTTCCCAACCTGAATTCGCTCTCTAATGTATCAGGTTCCCAAAGGAGAACCTCATATTGGATGTTATCCTTTAGAGTCTTGCTAAAGATATCAATCCTATTTTCCTCTGGAATATTATTTACCCTTATATTCAATTTTTGGAAATCCTCAATGTGCTCCATCATTGAACACTTTTGTTTGAGATTTATCAATTGGCTAAAGAAGGTTTTGATCTTTGTATCCTCATAATGTGTCATCATTTCCTGAATAAAAATTTACCAAGTGACCAGTGGTTTATGAGAAAAAATCCATCGATACCATACAAACTGATTTTGTTCTAAATATAAAGTTGAAATGAATACCTTTTGTGTGTTTTGTGTATTATGGAGCTCAAAGTATTGCTCCATTTGTAGTATCCAAGTTACTGGATCCTTGCCATAAAACTTCATCATATCTATCTTTGGAATATGGTGCGTCTTAAATCCAACATTAGAGTCTATGAAATCATTATTAGCATTTATTTTGTTTTCATCATGAGTTTCGTCTACTACCTTTGTGCCATTAGGAATATTTTCTTGTAGCATCTTTGCCAAAATTTCCTTCAAACCTTCCATGTCTTTCTTCAAATGTTCCATGTGTCCTTCTATATCATCGATCAGAGCTTCCATTTCATCAATCTTAGCTTCCATGCCATCCATATTGCCTTCCATGCCATCCATATTAACTTCCACAACATCCATCTTAGCTTCCATGTAATTCTTCAAAACATTCATCTTATCTTCCATCCCTTTCTTAAAACCATCCATATTATCTTCCATGTATTTCTTCAACCCATTGATCCTACCTTCCATTTCATTTTTTGTTACCCTTTGTGAGAGCGAATTTTTTCGCACTTGGTCTTGTAATATTGATATATCATGTTTCACTTATGCCTCTTCATGAGTCATAGTAGAGCCTTATGACGGCTTAATTTGTGTTGAATTATTTTTAGGGGGATATTAGAATCCAATACTGATATCTATTCTTCAATATGCCCTTGGAATCACTTCAAACTGATTTTTCAAACAAGACTTAGTCAATTTTTTAAACAAATACATACATTTTCCTTTCTTTTGAGGAGCTCGATATTGAAACTGATGTATCTCTATAATTTTTGGATCTGTAATATTTTATCTTCATTCCTTTTGCAACTCTCTAAATCTTCTTTGTAATTCCAGATGTGTGACCTGATTTCTATTCTTCAAGTTAAAGTTATACCCAATCTCCCACAAATACCAAATTATGGATTGGATCAGTAGATCGAACATGTACGTCTAGCCACATATCATTTTTTTCATCCTTCTTCTCTAAAATTGACACAAAAGAAACTAAATTCCATTTAATTCTAGCCATTTTTTTACATAATTCCAATCCGATGCTCACAGAGAGCATTATGATGATTTTCCCAAGGTCAACTCTCAACGATGAAATTCAAGAGCCTGCAAAAGCCCTAAACTCTTGTTGATGGGCAAAATTTTACTACCAACAACAAGGGGGGTCTCCATAGTGAAAGGTCCCAATTAGACCTCACACCATTTGGCATAGGAGCCCCATCCGGTATGTGGGCTCGGCTGCCACCATAATTGTTTCCACTCTTGGTTGTTGGATGAGAAGATGATGGAGTAGAGGCAAAGATGGAATGACCAATGAGTGAAGCAAAATCAGCCCAAGATTAACGAACCATAAACAAACATACAAGCAATTCTAAGCAGAAAAATAAAAAAGGGGGTATGCCATGACTGGGATCAGTGAGCCGACAACCAGTCAAACATATATGAAAGGAAAACATGCCAAAAGTTAACTACAAAGTAGTTCACAATATATGACCACCATGGCAAGGACAAATACACACTAATCCAAAAGCAAACATACATGCGACCACTGAGAAATAGTCATAACGAATTGCATTCATGAAACCAAACATACAACATAATGAAGTATTAGACAACTAGTACTATCACCACAAACAAGTACGTGAATTAGTGCCGGAAAGGACAATATATTATTAATGTTGCTGCAACGTAAAATACATGTTTACAACTCATCAAAACCCAACAGTGGAACATGGGCTGCTCATCTCAATACATGATACCAAAACCCCTGCCTTGCTACCTCTCTCTCTACTTTATACCAAGAGTTGAGTGCCTTTAGCTCTCCAGCACCAATTCCTCTGTCATAGTGGCTTCCTTTGGAGAGCTAAAAGTCCTTCAATCCTATCCCGAAATTGTACATATAGGCGAAGGTGACTCTTGAGTTGCCCTTGAATCTTGGTCTTCCCGACTTTTGTGCTAGCTTGTGACTTAGGCAATTTTCAACCTGCGACCTAGGGTTGTATGCAACCTGCGACCTTGAGCAATCTACTACTTGCAACCTAGGGTTACTCATGACCTGCGACCTTGAGTACTCTGTGACCTGTGTTCTTCTTTTGGTGATCTATGGATTTCATAGCAAGATTCCTTTTCCTGCATCTCCGTCTCATGACTAGGTGCCTTTGAGCTTAAAGTGATGTTCTTGGGAACTTTGTAAGGATCCACCTCACTTTGAAAAGGTCCCCTTGCTTGCTGGGGAAAACCATGGCTCTTCTTGCAAACCAAAAGCTTCCACCTGCAACCAAATAGCATAGGTCACATGTCTTCATGATCGAATAATGATGGTAGGGGCATATTTAATTAATTGTAAGGGTGAAGATAATAAATGTAGACCACTTGTGTGGTCAATTTTTGTGCCACTATTTAATCAGAGAGAACGACTCGTGTAGGCTTTCCATGTGCCTCTTCAATCATTTCAATGTCCACTGGTATCGTTATGGACTGAGTGCCAAATTTGGATCTGTAGTTTAACTTGTTTTGGAAACTATTATTTCATAGGGATGTGGCTTTGTCGATGAGACATGATGCCCCCTCATCCTTTCTTGATGAGATGGATCCTCCACATATTCGACCCTTGAAGTTCTAGAACCAGATGGGGTTGTTGACTATACACAATAGAGGATCCATCAGCCACATAAAGGCGATATATCCTTAAGTCGTTGAATTTCTTCAAAATGACTTATGGATTGAAAAGGCTACATCAAAACAAGCTTCAATTCTACAAATAAGGGTCCCCCAGAATTTCTCCAACTTGCTCAAGAAACCAGGAAACATAGGTCAAGGTATGAGATAAAGGTAGGTTGAAAAGAATAATTCAAAGCCTATTCATGAAAGAGGTTGATTACTATCACAAGCATGCCCTAGTTACAGTGCCAAATTCTTCTTTGTAGGGCTGGAGTACAGGACCGAAAGGTGGGTCAAAATTATGGCCTCAAGGTCCAATTTGATAGGCGTCAGAGATTTATTTTCCATAGGGAAAAAATATTGTAAAGAGGCCCAAACACAAGGATGTAAGGAGCCTAATATATGAGTTGTAGGAAGCATAAAATTTGTGCAACTAATATATCCTTAAGGTTGATAGTGCACTCAGCTCCCACTGTGATGGAAAGAATTTCTGATCTAAGAGCCACAGAATGGAAGCATGTGATGTTTCCTCCTCCTCAACAATATTCTGCATATTCTGTAGTGTATTTATGTTAGTTCGCAAATCTTGGTGGGAGTTGCATAGTTGAGTAGTCGCACATGCTGAGGATTATCTCAGGCATAATGTTATGCAACCTCGCAACTTGGTCGAGGTCGCATAGTTGAGTAGTCGCATAAGTTGTAGACTCCCTTGGGTGCACCATTTTGTGACCTTGTGACTTGGTAGAGGTTTCATAGTTGTGAGGAGGTTGGGTCGTAGCCCTTAATGTATGTCGCAGGTTGCGACTGGGTGAAATGAAAATGCCTCTCTGTGACCATGCAAGCCTCTTTTGGCAACCATGCTCATGACAACACTGGGTACTGTGCAACCATGGAGGGAGAGTGCAACTTCCCTAAGCACCATTGGATCACCCTATATAAGCTCACAAGCCAGGTGCACCTCCCCAAAATTAATTTCTCCAGACAAAGAAGTAGCAACAATAAACGTGTTTACAGAGATTTGAGATGTGAGCTGATAGTGGACAAGCATATAGAACTTGATTTCATACTATGAATCTGGGGAGGTTGCTAGGTACCCACTGCGATTATAAATCTGAATCTGATATGGCGGTCGACACTGACAAGGGGAGGCGGGGTAAAATAATATTTCTACTCTCTGAACAACAACAAAAAAAATGGTATGTTGTCCTCTTTACGATGGCGGAAGAAAGATACGGTCTCCTGACTTGGCTGCATGATCGGACTATATGTTGCATGGATGGAGATCTCGGCAACGCAACTCAATGGGATTGTTGAGTCCCAACACCCATAATTCAAACCTTTAGTCCATATTTTGACATATGCGACCTGGTGACCAGTCGCTCCTGCCATCTTGATCCATTCACAACCTGCCCTCTGTGGACAAATGTATTCTTTCCTTTTGTGTGGCTCAGAGTCACGACAATTTTGAATGTCACAGATGTCTCGTGTAAGAAACTTCAAGCGTACGTTACTATGAAAATACTGCTTACCACACCATTTTCTTGTTAATAAGATTCTACACGCATATGTGCTCATTATGTGCCACATTTCCAGGCTTCACGAAATATGGCTCCTCGGGTAGCCAATAAGGCCCGTAGTTTGTGGAGACGGATTCAAGACCATGTTGTGTAGTAGTTCTTTAGAAATCCACATGACATGGCCTTTAGGATGGTTGATCAAAGTGTTCATTTTAGGGAGCATGGCTTTAAGCCCATGCTGGCCCATGCCTTAATTTCATAATGCCCAAGCATTCAACTCCCTCTCTATCATTTACATCTTTACATACTCCTCTGAAATGCGTGGTCTCTTTGCAGTGGTCACCATGCAGATGCTGAGGCTTTTGAACGTGATGGACTATTGGAGTTTTATCTTTGTAGAGTATTATAATGATGATTTTGTGGTCCAATTTCATAACCCATACCAATGTCTAAATAACTTATTGGTGGTACTTTCAAAACAGCCATAAAAGGTCTACAGTTTATTTGTAAAAATTGATATACATTTCCCAATAAAATCCTATTGAACCATCCAATGCCTTTTTCCATTTGGAAATTTTATTTTCCAAGCACACAAACTACCCCAGCTCTTTTACATTTGCGAGGTCACTTATATTCTCTTAAACAGGTGTAAAGTTTGATATGAAGTCTTCCAAAGGAAAATATGAGAGGTTGATAGGTTTATCTGTTTGCTCAACCTCACTGAACTTGATATACATGTCCAGGCTATAAATAACTCGATGCACCAATTCATCACCCCTAATACTTAAGGAATCACTATATCCATCTCGAGAAATGCACCCATAAACTCTTGTATATCCCAATACTTCTACAAGAAACCGTTCATGTGGTAATATAGTTTCAATAGGGACATACCTGATGGTTGTTAATATAATTACCTCATGCAAGGAAGCTACATTTTTCACATAATGACCAACAATAGGAGGAGCACCATGGATGATATGGGTATAGAAGAAACACAATCTTGGCACCTGCTGAATTTCCTTGCCAGAGACAAAAGTACCCAGGCGGCCAAAGTCCATGTTGTGGGCCACTTCATACTGAATTTTCTTCTGTCTTCCATGATTCCAACTAGGTATTATAACGGCAAGTATAATGGAAACCAAAAAAGGAAGCCATCCTCCATGTGGAACTTTAGCCAGCATAGAAGAGACATATATGCCTTCCATAATAGAAAAAAAGTGAAGAACAAAAGCATAGCCGGTAAAGGAACTTTCCAAACAACAATCATAACTACTACTAATAATACAGTTGTAATCAGCATCACCATAATCACCACTGTCAAATATGTAGCGAGAAAAGCTACCATGTCCCCTTGAAAACGAAGATGAACAGAAATATATTTTTCACTAGTGGTGGAGCTATGCTTAATCATGCGTTCTTTCTAACTTCCCTGCAAGCTTAGCAATGGGATCAACAAATCGTAATATTCCATAATCAACCAAACATCTGGGGCACTAAATTGGGGGTGGAAACTCTTGTGAAAATAAATTGGAAAATGGAGAAATCTGTATCACATCAGCCTCAAGTAGTTTTAGGGAGAACTTTTTCTTCATATTAACTGATAATAGACCAAGCTTTAATCCTGAAGTTCAAAATATTGCTCATGTTGTTGTCAAACTTTCCATCATGCCTTCGGGTAGCTTTATAACAGTCCTCACATCATTTATAAGCAAATCAATCAAGTGATATTCGTCATATATGTCCTTAAACTTACTAGGATCCTGCCGAATGTTATGAAAATGGAAATTTCGAATGACAAGGGTTGCATTCAAAAGCCCTGCCACAGCTACTACATTGCAAATTGATGCTGTTGATTCAAGCCACCATTTGCTTCAATAAATATATAACCATTTGAATCAGGTAACTGTTACACCAATTTTTGGTCATCTACCCTATTATTATTAGATGAACCCAAGTACACCATGTAAGACCAATTTTTCCCTAAGTAAAATTGCTTTCACCATATAAAATAACTTATTTGTTTATATTTCCTGGTCATATTTAACCCAAAATAAGGGACTTAATTAAATAAATCCTTATTTATTTAATTATTTCCTAAGAATAAGTTATTTAAATCATTATTTAAATAATATTCTTGGTTAAATCTGACTAAATCATCCATAAATAATTAAATAAACCATTATTTATTTAATTATATTCCCATCATTTCCCTAAAATGAGAAATAAATCATTTATTTATTTATTATTTATAAATAAAGGATTTGACCCAAGTCAAGAATCCTTTTCCCTCCAACAAATATAATAAAATATTCCTAAAGGGTGCTTCTAGAATTCGATTAATAATATTTTATTCATGCACCAAGTTCTAGACCACCCCAATATTTTGTTATAAATAGAAGGGTTTTCCCCATTCATTAGTCACCTTCATTGCATTAGATCACTCTGGATCTACTCTTGGTCACCATTTTTCCATTTCGTTTTGTGAACTCCCATTGAGTTCTATGTTTGCTTTTCTACACCCATAAGAGAGAGAAATGTTAGATCTGAAACACTGAGGAATTTCAAGAACCCATCCCACTGAGGAGAACCAGAAAACACCTTTCTTGTTTTCCTCTAAGGTGCCCCATTCTTTAATATAATATAAAATTCTTTTAAATACATTCTTCTTGTCTTGTCCATTGGATTTATGGAGCCATGTTATGTTTTATCTGCTTAATGTCTTTTGTGCTTAGATATGAATTTGTGCAACAAACCTAAAGATATTTTGCAGCCATAATCGATGTTAGGGCTATTTGTTATGCGTAGCTAAAGTGATCTTTTATGACGAAAGATTCATACTAACAATTGGCGACTCCACACAGGTTTTCTTTTGTGACCGCTGTCGTTTTATCTATTCCTGCATATCCAGCTATTTTAGACCCTAGGGTTTCTCTTCCATTTTTTGTTTTTCCTATTTTTATGGTGATTTTCACCCCTAAAACCCTTAATTAGTCAAATTTTTAACTTCCATGTGTTTCTGGCCTTATTGCGCATGTGACAGACATCAGCCGCAGCTGAGACGACAAATTTTTCTGAAATCGGTCGCCAAGAGAGCCAGATCTGTAGGTCGCACTTATCGGCCCAAAAAGTGCGACTTGAGCCTTAGGACGCACTTTTCTACCCAAAAACTGTGACCTGGACCAAAAACAGGTCAGAACCTGCGACCTGCACTTTTTCTGCAAATTTTTCAGCACTTTTCCTGGGTTTTTCTGAAGCTTCTGTCAGGGTTTTCCAGCCTCTGTCTTTGCCCGTTTGGACCTGTTTCTAATCTGCTTCACTCAACTAAGAGGAAATCTTGCCCCTTAGGGCTCTAGTACCCTCCAATTTTTGTGGACGAGTCTTTGTTGTTTTAGAAGACTGAATTTCCACAGTTTCAACCCTCTTTTTCTCTGATCTGATACCTCCTTTTCAGATCCCTTTATATCAGCTCTTCTCCCTCTCAAAAACACCTCATATCGTTTTGTTTGGGTTCATTTCTAAGGCCATTGCCTTCTCTCTTCTATTTTTAGCTGATCTCCTCCTTTTTAACAGCAACCTTGCCTCTGCCTATTTGTTGTTCCCTGCACCACTTTTCAGCAGATTTACCCTTTAGATCCCAGTCCCTCTGGACCTTAGATCTATTGGCCTCTTTTCAGCGTGCTTTGCCTAGTTTTTCCCTCTTATTGACTAGTTTTGAGAGACCCGCCTTCTTGGGTTAGATTGCTGCATTTTTAGTTGTTAATTTTATGTTCTTTCAGTTTTATTTCCTACAGATTTCTTTTCCATTATGTAGCACAATTTTTTTACTCTCAAAACATCTGGGTTTAAACAATTAAAATTAATGCATGCCACACACTGACCCTAAGTGAAGAAGCGCCTGGTTAACACCACCTGGCAAAGAATTTAAAATCAATTGTCACTGCACCTCTCTGCCCTTGACCTCACTTGATTTTGTCCCTGCCCTTGTCGGTTTTTTCTTCTTCCCGTCATCATTGCACCCCCAAGGTGCCTTTCTCGGAGACTTCTTGGCCTTCACCCTCAGTTTCCGCTTGGTCGACTTCCTCCTTCCCGTCGTCATAGAGTAAGTCCTCCCCCAAGTCCGCACTCCGACTCTTCCTCTGATTGTTCGGGTTCTCCCCCTGCCACTTTTACCATGTCTACTTCAGGGCCTACTACCAGCAGCAACCCCAGTACTACTGCTAGGTCTGTTTCCAGTGGAACCACCTCAGGACCTACCTCGACTGCCCCATTTCTCCCTTATATGGTTGGCCTTATTCTCCCTGATTTCAATCAGTTAATCAATGATCCTATCTGCCACGATGTTAGTTGGCCTACTATGCCAACCAAGCTCCCCTCCGACATTCCCAAGTTCGAAGGCCTTGCTAGTGAAGATCTGTCCAACCATATTTGATCCTTCCATATGTGGTGTTCCTCCAATTCCATTACCGACGACTCCATTCGTCTTAGATTGTTCCAATACACGCTTACAGACGAAGCTTCTAAATGGTATGTTGAACAGACCACCTCCTCCCATACCACTTTTGCGACCATTGCCCAAGCATTTTTATCTTATTTCCAGCTCCCTCTCCGATACGACACTGGTACCGAGCTTTTAACCTCCTTCCGTCAATCCTCTTCAACTCGCCTTTCCACTCATGTCTAGGAATGGTGGCATAGAATAAGCTTATGTCGAGCTCCTCCCTTTGAAGATCGGGTTTATATGGACTAGTTCCTTCACTCTCTCTTACCTCCCATTGGCAAAGATGTCGCCTCCCATTTCCCTCAAACCGAAGAAGCCACCCTCCAAATAGCCTTGAAATATGACCTTATTTATGCTCAATCTGGTTATGTTTATACCGTCCTTCCTGACCTCACCAAGCCCGGCGGCAGTAACACACCAGGGGCATCTCACTCTACCGACGGTATCGTTGGATCTCTTTCCCATACCTCTACCCCACCTCCTATGGGCTATGGTTTCTCTCTAGGAGGGGCCAGCACCTCTAGCACCTTTCCCCCTCCTGGTAGCATGTACCCAGGATATAGCATACCTCCCCCTCTTGCCCCTACTCCTGCTTACCTCACTGCTACCCATCCTAACCCTGAGCCTTACCCACAACCTGGTGCCCCAGCTCCTCCAGCATTTAGACCTTTCACCCCCTCGCCTTCTCCACCCCTGCCACAGCATTTAATACCCCCTCCAGGGTATGTCTTTTAGTAGCAGGACACGACTAATTCTCTTCCTTATCAAAGAAATAGGAAAGGAAATCAATCCACCCCTGGTAATCGTGGACCTAATCTGTCAAATATTTCTCCTCACACTGCTAACCAGACACAAGGTTCTCAGCCCAAGCCAAATAGGCCACTTCGCACCAATAAGCCCTGTTCGTGTTGCAGTGTTTATGGTCATTACACTCATGATTGTCCCTTGTTACCACAAATGTGGCAGATGTGGGATTATCAGGCCATCGTGCGGGGACAATACTCCTCCCCTACTGTCCCTCCCACCCCCGCTACTTCTCAACCCGTTTTGTTTACCAATCCTTTCCCCTTAATAAGGATTTGTGGCCACTCAAACCCCGCGTGCCTCGGTAACTACTCACCCTTACCCTTCTGGTTCCTCTGATTACCAGATTCTTATGATGGCTTCTGACCCACCTCTCACTATCGACCTCAACGTTCAAACTCGGTCCCGTCAGTATTCCACACCTCCTACCCCGTCTGTCTCTGAGCCTCCATCGTCAGGTCCTACAGAGCCTCTATCAACACCTAATGGTTCCTTGCAAATCCTTCTGCCCAAAGCCGAGGTTCATCCCCAGACTCCTAAGGGACTATTACGCCGAAATGTTGCCTCTGGTCGGGCTGCCCATTCATACAGCATAGTAGATGATCTGGCCCAATCTCTTGCTGCCATTTCAACACTGGAACTCCTCCAGTCATGCCCTTCTCAAACGAAGGCTCTACTATCTTCCATGGGCACTATAGATCCTGATGATGACCAATTGATTGTTTTTGATTCCCGTTAGTCAGACCATCCCCCTCTCCCTCCTTCAATTGCTTTCCAAATCCCAGTCAAAATCTGAAAGGCCAACGTTGCTCGGTGTATTATTGGTGAGGGGGCATCTACCTGCGTAATGTCCGCTTCGGTTTGGAAACAACTTGGCTCTCCCGAACTGGCCCCTTCCACGATCACCCTTCATGCGTGGGATGGCCATTCCTCCCAGCGCATTGGCCTCTTCCGTAACTGTCCCATCACCCTTGCTGGTAAGACTGTCTGTGTCGACGTTGAAGTTATCGACGCCCCTCTTGACTACAACATTCTTTTGCAGCATAGTTACACCTATGCCATGTCTGTCGTCCCCTCCGCAGTCCATCGCAAGATGTTTTTCCCTCATAATGGAAAGATTGTCACCATTGACCAGTTGACTTACTATGAACCAAAATCTCAGACCTCCCCTGAGCTCACCATCTCTACTGTCACTAACAAGCAAACGCTTGATTCTTTAACCTGTGTTTCCCCTAGCGTCTACAAAGACTCCTAATTTCTTGGCACTTTCCCAGGTCCTCCTCCTCCTCCGGTCTCTGATCCCAGCTTGGCGAATGTTTCCATGATGCAATCATCTCAGGTTGCCCTCCCGCAGCCTACTTCAGCTAGTTAGCAACCTCAACCTCGTCTGCCGCACCCTGCTCCTAGCCCTTCGCCTCAGCCGACTGAACATCTCTTGCCTAGACCCTCCCATCCACCTCACACTTAGGAACCTCCCTACCCTCCCGATTCGGCTCCCCCAAGTCTCCACCATATGGGAGCTATCCCCCCTGTTCATTACCCCGCCAGTCAAATACCTTTCCTTGGTCCCCCCCCCATGGCATCTATTTGGTTCCCACCATGGCCACCCTTTCCCTCCCTAATTTAACCTTAGGAATTCTAGTATGGTATCTTACTCCTCCAACCGAGACCCCACCAGGCCACCCCAAACCATACATTTCCGTGACACCCATGCAACCGATTCCCTTCGCTCCTTCCACCACCACAGTGTCCCTAGCCCCTTCACAGAACCCTCCTAATACTGTGACAACTACAGGCAAGAAATGAAAAACTCGCCAGGGGGCATCCACTGATAAGGCCACTGCACCTGACCCTACCCCGCCCCCACCCGCCAAGCCTTGTGCCTTGTGTGATGGTATCGGTCATCCCACCCATACTTGTCTTGAGTTGCCCCGTATCCAACCCATGGTTAAAGTCGCCTTCCCTGAATCTATGGCCCCTAAACCCTCTGTTTCTTCCTCATCCATAGCAAAAAACCCCAAGACTCTTCGCACCAACAAACCCTGTGCTCTGTGTGGGGTCCATGGCCATTATTCCCACCATTGTCCTCACCTCACCCATTACCAAGCCTCTTTAGAGGTCATCCGCGAGTACGAGGTTGAACAAAATCAATCCGCCTCTCCCATCCTTGCTCAATATGCGTCCAGTCTACTTGAGGATCCCCCTGCTACCATTTACATTCCTCCCCCTGATGTTTAAATGTCGGACCCTGTTGCTTCTCTCCTATACCTATCATCATCTGCGTGCTCCCCGGAGTACATTCCTTCTGAACCCACTCCACCTATTCTGCTTGATTCTCCTCCAGACACGGGTGCTTCATCTTTTGACCATATTTTTACTTGTTCTTCTGTCATTTCCCACGATGACCCGTATCTGCGCATATCTTCTCATACTGATGATTTCGGTACCTTTGCAGCGTCGTCTGGTCTCTTTGACCCTTCCATTCCCTCTCCTAATCACGATCATACCATCTGTATCTTATATTTTCATCGCAGCCTGAGTGCCCGCCCTCCATCCCATCGTTCTCCTTCCTCTCCCTCTCATTGATCCATGAGTCCTAGACTTCCTACCCTAACGGCTCCCTTCCGTAACCGTCATTGGAGGTCTATCCTCTACTCACGTTGCCCTCCTTTGTCTCATCCTTCCCATTTCTTGACTTATGAGACTATTACATTGACCCTTTCATCCGGACCTTATCTGGGCTATGCCGATGGAGCATGTCGATATTATCGTCATCTTGCTTCAGCAGCCTGGGCCATATTTACCCCCTTACATACCCTGTTCCTTGCAAATGGAGTCTGCATTGGTACGACCACCACTAACTAGGCCGAATATGATGCATTTTGTGTTCTCTTAGCCGATGCCCTTTCTCACCGCATCCTCCATCTGCATGTTCATTTGGATTCCCTGCTTGTTGTCTTACAACTTAATGGTGTCTATCATGTGCATAACCCCCTCATGTTTAGACAATATTTATGAGTGAAACTTTTGATACGTGAATTTAGATTCATTACATTTCACCATATACCTAGAGATCAAAATCACTACGTAGATCAAATTGCCAATCATGTTCTAGACTGACATTTATCACACACAACACAATAACATTTAACACCATCAAGCAAATAAATATCCATCATATATATTATATAACATGTGTTTTTAGAGTCCATCTACTCTGAAACATACCACTTGCCCATAGCATGTCACAACAACAAAACTACAAAAATGGGGGGCACCAGTCGCCCCTACATAGACACTGGGGGGCACCACCTGCCCTACATCTAATCACTCTCTCGAGGCTCCCGAGCCAATGGCTCTACTCCCACAGCTCGTAGATCACACACAGCCTAACTGGCCATCACCATCTGTTGCATGATCCCTCGCCACTCCGAGGATAGCCCAATACATAACTCTATGTACTTGTCATCTAAATCTTGCCAACCACGCTCTGATACACCGGTCAGCAGCCCTTCACATCTATGACGAATGTCCTCCACCAGAGCAGCCATATCCTCGCTCTGTGCCGTCCTTGAACCACTTGCACCTATAGCTCCTATCGCTGTAGGTCGTCCCATATATCCGGTTGGTTTTACCGGAGCTATATCTGCATTCCAAAAAACATCACGATTAGCACCATATAGACTAGTCACAAAAATCTAAAATAAAAATAATATATTAGTTGCTTATCACTTACCATCAAGCCCCCACACTCGACTAGGCGGAAGCAGCAAGTCCGGATCTCCCCAATAACTCATCCCATTATAGGGATAGTCATCTATGTATAATGGCATCTGATCCCAGTGCATGAAGAACTCTGGTCGGAACACCCATCCGACCGCCCCTCCCCCTCCTCTACACAGTATTTTTCCCCATCGATGCATCCGGGGCACTCTCGGACCTCCATCCGGCAACTATACACGAGGTCGTAAGGTCGGGAGCTTCTCAAAGAAGAAAGAGCACAACATTGTCCCATAGGCACAATCATGATTCACTTGCCGCTTACATAGCGATAGCTGTCGTTTCACCGATACCAACATCATCTGGGCCCACCCATAGTAGGTCCCACTCAACACACTCTCCATGATCATCATCTACCCTCCAGTGATGCGATGGAACGCCTGGCTACCCAAGATCCGCAACACTGCTGCGGCCACTATCCGGGTCTCCAACCTCTCTAGATCACCAATAGATATCTGAGTCCCTTTGACTCAGACACCTGGTCGACAATGTCACTCAACAAACTCCATAATGTTATGCCCACATGGTAACACTGGTTGTGTATTTTCCACCATCCCTAATGGTGGGAGACTAGTCAAGAAATACAAATCCTGAACCATCAGCTCGATCCTGTGCCCCTGCACTACAAATGCCTCATGATCTGGATTCCAATAACTGATAATACGAGCTAACAAGGGCTCTCCAGCCCTCATCAAAGGGTTCTCCAAAAATTTCCAAACCCCATACCTAGCCAGTGCACGATGGACACCCTGATCTGCCTAGATCTCGGTCCGTAATGTACCTAAGTCTCTCTCTCTCTCCACTGGATCCGTATATCTGCCATATCTGCACAGAAACATCATTTTTGTCAGCCTCCAAATCAACAAAACTACATTAACTTACACCCAAACAGAATGTCAACCCACAACAACACTAAAACCACCCACATCTCACAGGTCGCACTTTTTGGGCAAAACTTGGGCTAGGTCGCACTTTTCAGGCCCAAACCTGTGTCCCAGGTCACAGCTTTTGCCCCAAAAAGTGCGACCCGACCGTAAGGATGAATTAGGGGCAGTTACTGAGATTTAAAGCCCTAATCTACAATTTGAATCCATAAAAAAAAAAGCTTGTGAATAGGCCTCTTACCTGTAACTGACAGATCACAATTCCAATGGTCGGTTTGTCCACTACGATAACTGCAACATTTAGGGTCTTCTTTCCTCTCCACATTCACCATAGCTACACAAGCAAATGAATGATTTTTGAGGGAAAATGCCCTATTAGAAGAAAACCCTTGTTTTTTCTTTCGCCCGCTGTGACAAAACCGTAGCCCCGTTTGACACACCGTTTGCACCGTTGGAAATCCCTCACAGAGCACTCAAATGGGTATCTGTCAGTTTTTTATGTTTTGATAATTAACCTGGACACATTTTGTCCACTAAGGGTCTATTCACCTCTTCTCAAAATCGAATTTCTTCACTTACAACACTTGTACTTGGGGCACCACTTTGCCTCCTTACTCGTCTTCGTTCGTGTTGATTTTCATCATGAGCTACCCTATTGTACTCATGCTTTTATGGTTCCCCATTGGACCCATACTATGAGGCAGCACCATCGAGTTGCCCTTGTTTAGAGCATCCGAGTCGAGTCACCATCACATTCATGGAGTCTATCCCGAGTCCCTTTGTACCCCGTCATAGTCCTCCATCCGTTCCTGCTTGAACCGTCTCTCATGTCACACATTATGGCCTTCCGTACCCTTGTGCACTATCCCTCATGATATTGTGTCAGTCACCGCCAAGCCATTCATACACCTTATGCTCTAACAAGGGAAGTCATCCAACCACTCCTCCGTTTCTATCCTTCCATCATCATCATTAGTATATACTTTTTCGTCGCTCTACTATTTTCCCCCGTGCCTTAGTTGGGGTTCCCTTATTGCCTCACCTATGGTGGACCTACTTCTGTCGACATCAACTCATTTACTCCAGAAGCTAGGTCTAGGGGGTAATGTACCTTGGTTCGAGCTCTTCCTAGCATGATCGTGATATATACACTTGATGGTCCAGTGACGCAGCATCAACTATTGGTGATTCCAGGGCATGTGTGAGATGTCTCAACCCTCATGAGGGGGTGGCCCTGCAGGTAGCCCCCCACATGCCCGGATGACTTCATTTCAACCCTTGATGTAGCTCCTCTCATATAATGATATTGGCCTCAGCCGCTTGCAGCGCCTCTTCAATTTTCACGTATCAGTCACATTTTGCGAGCCCTTCCCCGCATGTAGGGGGCATTTGGGCGTATTTCTATCTCATGTACTACCATATTATTGTATAAGTCCTGACGATTATTCCAGGCATCGAATGTATGTGGGATTCATCATGTTATTTATCTGGCTCATGTTTAGGCCAGCAAATGCTTCATTATTGTGTTCCATGGTTTTTCGGGCACCTTATTCTTTGTACTTATTGCGTTCCGTGATTTTCCAGGTGCCTTATTCTTTGTACTTTGTCTCAACGGGGATAGGTATGCCTCCCATGCCGCCTTTAGCACAGGTACCACTTCATAGAGACTTGTTGCACCTGTAAGTCTCATCACCTAAGGGTCTAGTCCTTTCACACATCAGACAACCTTACATTTCTCTCTCACTTCCCTCTTGATGCCTAGTGATTGAATTATTACAATGTACTTCGGTCATACGATTTTCTCCTAACACTCGTACATTGGGGGGCAATCTGTTACACCAATTTTTGGTCATCTAACCTATTATTATTAGATGAACCCACGTACACCATGTAAGACCAATTTTACTCTAAGTAAAATTGCTTTCACCACATAAAATAACTTATTTGTTTATATTTCCTGGTCATATTAACCCAAAATAAGGGACCATTATTTAAATCATTATTTAAATAATATTCTTAGTTAAATTTGACTAAATCATCCATAAATAATTAAATAAACCATTATTTATTTAATTATATTCCCATCACTTCCCTAAGATGATAAATAAACCATTTATTTATTTATTATTTATAAATAAAGGAATTGACCTAAGTCAAGAACCCTTTTCCCTCCAACAAATATAATAAAATATTCCTAAAGGGTGCTTCTAGAATTCGATTAATAATATTTTATTCATGCACCGAGTTCTAGACCGCCCCAATATTTTGTTATAAATAGGGGGGTTTTCCCCATTCATTAGTCACCTTCATTGCATTAGATCACTCTGGATCTACTCTTGGTCACCATTTTTCCATTTTTCTTTGTGAACTCCCATTGAGTTCTATGTTTGTTTTTCTACATCCATAAGAGAGAGAAATGTTAGATCTGAAACACTGAGGACTTCCAAGAACCCATCCCACTGAGGAGAACCGGAAAACACCTTTCTTGTTTTCCTCTTAGGTGCCCCATTCTTTAATATAATACAAAATTCTTTCAAATACATTCTTCTTGTCTTGTCCATTGGATTTATGGAGCCATATTATATTTTATCTGCTTAATGTCTTTTGTGCTTAGATCTGAATTTGTGCAGCAAACTTAAAGATATTTTGCAGCCATAATAGATGTTAGGGCTATTTGTTATGCGTAGCTAAAGTGATCTTTATTACTTGTATTCATAATAAAGAATCTCTTTATCTCTATCTCTTTAGGAATAAAATTATATGCCCGGAAAGATGTGGCTTAATTGTGACCAAAAATTTCAACTGGTCATGTGCCTTTTGCCTCATCCCCATGGATCAAACATTACTGTGTTCGTAATTGTGTCCTTATGGAATAAGTTTAATTTCTTCTCTCAGATAGTGATGATATTGTTGGGCATATCATCCTGGATTAACCTACATGAAACATTATAATATCCATTAGTTTGCAGTTACTTTTTAGAGAATGATATCCCCAAATACTTTACATGGGACCATGAACTTGGTTGGGTACCCAAAATAGAATTCCTAAATGATATACGGTGAACGTGCTTCTAACGGGAATATGTTATGTACATAAAAGCTTCAATTAAAGTGTATGAATGATGATACCCCCCCACACATGGCGTGACTGTAGAAAAATCATATTGTCATGTTGATGAGAAGGTTTACGAGGGGCTAGAACCAGGTCAAGATCATCTGATGTTGCTACCATGACAATCTAGGGGAGACCTATCTCTGAGTTTATTGAGGGAATTTCAATACTCTTTGAAGCAGGAAACCCCAAAGCCGTAGAGTATTGATGAGACATTGGGACCAGTGGGTATGGTGGCAAGTTTTGGTAGGAAAAGGTCGTGGGATTATTACTGACTAAAGGCCGGATCAAAGCCCTAACAGCTCAGCAAGCAGATGGGGACCCAAAATTTTGAATATACCCAAAATTTCGGGTGGTGTTGTAGTGGCTACAAGAAATGGCGAACCATTGGTAGAATCCAACATCTCTGTCAATGGCCCAACAATAGACTGAGTCCAGATAAGTATGCAAGGAAATATTCAACAGGCTTTGTAGGTATCCTTTTGTATTACTTTGACCTTTACAGATATGTGTAGTCCTTTTTCCTCAACTAGGTCTCGTTAATTAGAACACGTCAAAACGGAAGTTCACGGATTCCCGTGGTTTGCTGATGATGTAAAGAGCAAGGCACCGGGCATATTACATTCAGAATTTTAAAATAATCTTCTGGTGTTGCTCCGCTGCCAGCAGGCCTGGAAAGAACCCCGGCGGAGTCACCTCAAGAAATCAGAAATGTTGCTCCGCTACTGGCGAGCCTGGTCAGTAACTCGACGGAGTCATTGCGTTACCTCTCTGCGTAGGAAGCCTTTCTCAATCATTTACCCTTATTTATTTCATGTGCTTGTAGCACTTATTTTCATGTGATCATGGCACTTATTTTGCATGGGCGGATGAGGGATCCTGACTTATTTTATGGGCAAGAGAGCTTGTTTCTTGTTTAAAAGAAACTGAAAGATATTCTAATTTTGGTTTTCCCTCATGCCAAGCCTTCACATCCCATCTACCACCCACAGACAAAACTTTCAAAACAGATCACTAAGATATTCGAGACTATGCAGAGCACAAGGCTTAGGTTACGGGTATAGGCCATTCAAACTCGTTAGGGTTCCCCACAAGCAACCGGCTCGTATCTCCTCAGCTAATGAATTTAAACTCATAGGCATTATGTTGAGAACGCGACTTTGATGACTTGTCTTGAGAGAAGCTTCCTCTTGAGGTAACCACCACAACCTCATGCAAACAATGGAGTTATTATTTCAGCAATCGGGGAAAAACAAGTAAGAAAGGTCATCAAGGTTTCAATGAGGGCTTATGCAGTGGTATGAGATATACAGAAACTTTCAAAGCTATGTCAACAGCCTGTTCAAATGATGTGAGGAAGAAAGTGTACAACTCGATGCAACAGACGAGGTTTATGACGCAATGCAATTCCATGTGCAAGAAAGATCAACTAGTTGCAGGTGGAACACATGTAGTGATTATTTGAACATTATGCAGAAAGAAGTAAATTGAAAGGGGAATGAGCATAAAATAAATGGAAAATTATGATGCCTAAGATATTAACCATAAGCAAAGACAACAGACATAATTTTAAACTATAAAGCAAAACCTTCGCGAGTAATTTAATTAGTAGCTTGAACTAACAAAATTTTATTAACAGACCCTAGATAGCCTAAACCTAAAACCCCTAGTTTAACCAAAGAGGCAGTCGAGTTATGTTAAATCAACTTTCCAATGCAGCCACCACATTAGTTCCCATCCTGCAAGAATAAAAATGTTTGCAATCAGAGGCAACATACCACATTGTGCACCAACAACAAGACTTACCTGAAGAGCATGTGCAACAGCAAGAAGGTCATGGCTACTTACCAGGGAACATGCTAGAATGGATGGTGGAAGATGAATTTCACTTTTATCCTGATACACAGAAATATGTTCTTAAGACTTAAAATCATTTATAAATCACACACATCCATCCACACAGAACCCTAGGCCTGAAGGAAGCGGGGTAAAACATTGCCTATTTGCGGGTATATTCATTGGATAGGACTCGTCGAACCAGCTGAAAACCTCATCATGATGTTGAGGATGATCAATTTGATGGGATGGAAAAAATGGCATTCTCCAGGAGAATTTGAGGTGTTCGTGAATCCGAGTGCAGAAACCGTAATTTTGAAAACCCTAGTTCGAAGTTGTCCCTTGGTTTCATCGAGGATGTGAGAATTTGAAGTAATTGTCAGCAGAGGCTAAAATGCCTTACCATCCTGGAAAAACTCTAGACCTTCGATCGGGGGGCTTCCAAAATTTGATGGTTTCGTGAGATTAACTTACGAATGGATGTAATCATTATTTGTGATGATTGCACAACCGTCAGTGGGCTCATTATCGATTCGGCTGAATTTCTGTGAACTGACAAATTGACAATCCAATGCATTAGATTCTTTAGATTCCCTAGGATGTGATGAATTGACCAACAAATTTTTAGGCAATAGAGAGGTTTTCGAAACATCACATGCTTGTGCCTGAGTGTAACTGGTACTGGCTAGGAAACAATCGAAGATATCATAGACAATGGCCGGTGTTTTCCTTCCAATGAATAAATTAGGGTATATCGGTTGTTGCATATCAACTGTTAGGGGATAGAAACATGTGCTTAGAGAAAAATCACTCGAATGGAAGAGTTGCCCAGATGAGCTAACATCCAGTGAGGTTATTCTGAGAAGAGTGTGATACGTGGGAACCGTCATTTCAGAAACCGTACTTCGATAAACCCCAATCTGACTTTTTTCAGGGGTCTCATTATGATCGTAATAGCTTGAGGTAATAGCCAACAGAAGCTAAATTGCTTCAATTTCCTAATGGGTCTTTGATCATCACAAAGCAGATTATCAAATTTTGGTGGCTTCATATGGTTGTCCGATAGATACGAATGACAGTTCTCAAATGTGTGAATGAAAATGTTTTTAGATAAGTAGTGATTATTGGAGCCATCAATTAGACCAGGTTGAGTACCTAGCACATTAGGCTTACCAGGAGTTAACAGTTGGGATGAATCGATAAAAGAAACATCTTGGGGTTTCCAAGATAGGAAGTCACTCATTTGGATTTTTAAAGACCGCAGATGAAAAAGACCAGACATAAAAGATTTATCAATTTCGTAATGTGATTGTGAAGCACCACTCGCATGTTCATGATCGTCGTCAAAACTTGTATAAGATAGTTTTGAATGACTTTAAGAAATTATTGGTGTGGCCGAATCACGAAATAAATCAGGGAAAAATGGAAGAAAAGATTCAGATGCGGGGGTATCAATTATACAAGGGCCTTCATATCGCACATTAGTGTCATCCGGAGAGGCCAATGATTTCACATGCCCATCACGGTCCAATGATTTTGTAGGGGAATCAAATTTTCTAGGGACAAGACTCAATTTATTATCAGTATGAGAATGAAATTTAGAATCGTACCTAGGCAAACATTTAGTGGACTCGAGATAGGTTTTATTGACATGGAGAGATGTTAGGCCAATATGCTTTTCAAGCTCCGATTTAACAGGGTGGGTGAAAGATTTAGGGACAAAGTTTGAACAGCTAGCAACTTGAAGATCATCATAACAAACACTAGTGTTGAGCAACAATTTTGCCTTAATTTTCATGATATTTATTGAATAATGAGATGCTTGTACCTGGCGTTTTTGTCCTATTATGTTGCTAATTAGAGGCATTCATGGGAAATGATTATTAATTTATGAATTATTCTTATTAGTTAAATTGATGAGGGTTTCGTGTGTAAATTTTATTAATAAATGTCTCCTTAGTGGTAGGTGAATAAGTCTAGTACAAGACTACATTCAAATACGGATCCATGCTGCAGGGTAGCTAAGTCTGAGATTTTTGTAGGTGGAAATATCCAATTTGCGACCAAATGGAGCAGAATCTCTAAATTTAGAGACGTGGATTGTGTTCAGAGCACCATGTTTCCTATAACCCACAAATCATTTGGCGAAATTAGGCTTCCTGAAGGAGTTATCATCAAAGGAATATTGGGTTTCTATAACTATTGAACTCTCGTTATGTTATTGAAGAAGGCTACATTTCTTCGGCCACAAATTTATATCTACAACCTCCTACAAGTCTTGTAAGAGATGCACGCAATGTTGGGCTGGTAATTGTGGAAGTTTTTGGTACTCTGTTGCCGAGAAGTTTTAGAACATGGCTCCTAGACCATTGGATTAGGAGTGTATTAATGAGAATGTGAGGGTTGCTTATGCTGTCGAGGGGAGCTCTATCTGTGGAGCTTCAGAAGGAAGGAAAAGGATTATTTTTAACGTGAGCATTCTGTTCCCAGCTGATGCAATAGAAAGTAAGGATCCTAGATATATCCAAATGAATTTATCTGAATCAGATAATTCTAAGCATGGAGATGCACCTTTAATTCATGGTGATCCACAGAAAACTGCTCAATGGGCAGGATATTGGTCTCAGCTATGTCCTACTTGCAAGATAATCAAGCCTGTGCGGTCCAAGCAATGCTCTTCTTGCAACCGCTATGTTGAGCAATTTGACCATCATTGCCCATGGATTTCTAATTGTGTTGGCAAGAAGAATAAGTGGGACTTCTTCATATTTATATGCCTTGAAACTTCTGTGACACTTATTGGTGCTATAGTTGCTATTCAGCGGCTTTGGACTGATCCCATGTCACCTTCATCATTTTACACATGAATTCATTATATAGTTGTTCACCATCCTGGCACAATAGCCTTTCTTTGTGTAGACACATTTGTTTTCATTGGAGTTGCTTCACTCACTAGCACACAAGCATCACTGATTGCACGGAATATTACAACTAATGAGATGGAAAACTCTACTCACTACAATTATCTCAAATCTCCTGATGGACATTTTCAGAACCATTATGATTTTGGTTTTCGAAGGAATTGTACAAATTTCCTCATTCATGGCTATAATGATGATACTGTTGTTGCTTGAAAATCACTGGCACAAAATGGACTTTGAAGTGCTCAGATGATTCAGCATTTGGGGCTCACCTAGTTCTGCAAACAAAGGTAAAACAACGAGGTCAAATTTCCGATGGTGTCAACTCTAGAGTATCTCAAGTCTATTTCCACATAATAAATTGACACGGTCTGTCCCAAACCTTGAAGTTAGGATGCATGTGCCCTACGATACCTCTTCCATCAACTCAACAAAGTTCGCAATAGAAGAATCCCATAAAAGGAGGAACGATTTCCTGAATCGACAATCTGTTTCAAACCAATTTTAATTCCGGCAATTTGTAAAACTAATCATTTTCTCTATTTCTGGGTTGAAGCTCCAATTTGGTAATCAACAATGTATATATAAGTTGTTGTAGTCGATAGAGGGATAACTCTGCGTAGGAGATAGGGGGCGATGTGTGCAGATAGGGAGAATTCGATTAATTATAGAGGGTAGCTAAGAAATGTAGTAGCTGTGCGCATAGAAATGGAGTAGCTGCACATTAAATAGAGGGATGGAGAGAGTGTTGTGCGCATTAAAAAGAGAAGTCGATCAATTATGGAAGGAGTAGCTGCTCAATTGGATAGATCGCAGAACATAGGAGACGCTGGGCAGCTACAGCAACATTGGATTATGGATCAAATCTAGCTCAACCTCTGTATCGTTTGATTTAAATTTTTGTAATTTGATTTTTACAATGTGATTTCATTTGTAATATGATTCAGCATTCAATTTTCATTTCCAGATTCTTTAATTTCTGAATATGGTGTGTTGACTTAATTTTACAGGAGCTGGGTGATTGGGCCCATCAGTCAGCGTAGTGTTTGGATTGTTTAGTTTATTTAATTTCATTGATTCATTATCTGCATTTGATTTCATGTTTGAGTGATTTAAAACATTTTCTGCAATTTTATTCTTTGTATTTTGTTATTTAATTACTGTAGATTTGATTCATGAATTTAGTGATTTAATTATTCTAGAATTTATTTATGAATTTATTTAGTTAGTGATTTAATTATTCTAGAATTTATTTATGAATTTATTTAGTTATTCTGCACTTCTTTTATTTTTGTCTTGCATTCTCACTATTTTCCGTGTTCCTCTATTATTTAAGGAAATATATTTCTGATTGCAGAGACTTATAATGGGATAATACGATGATTTAAAACTCAGATTTAATTGATCCAATGTTATTTGGGCATTCCCTAAATTTTAAAGATTTTTCATTACAATTGCGAGAAATAGCATGAGGATACTTTAAGTGGAAACTACTTGATAATATCTCCAATCAATAAATTAATTTGAACACTGCAATTTCATTTTATAATTTCCTTTACATTCCATTGCACGGTCTAGATAAATTTCAAGCTGGTGTTAATTTAGAGTTTATTTCTATTCGAGAAATTAAATAGATTATTAATTAGTAAATGCTTCTTTTTTTCAATTTCATTCTTGCCTTGTTTAAGTTATCTTATATATATATATAATCAGTAGCATGGATTTAAGACTAGGACAAGATCAAAAAGGTTTTCATCTAATTCATTATTTATATTATGGGGCACTTATCAACAATTTAAATTATTATATGAACTGATCTTGGTATTGTAAGGAGATCATGTTTATTTAAATACCAAGATTAGTTTAAATATATTTTTAACATAATTAAAGTGTCTGAGATAACTCTTGAACATATCCTCACTCAATTTGCATTGAATATTTTCACACTTATGAATTCTTTCCATCAACAGTAGTTACATCATTTGGAAGCCACATTTTTAAGTACTGATTTTAAAACGACATTTTAAGTACAAATCTTGAAGAAGCATTTTTAAGTATAGATTTTGATTTCATGTTTTAGTATTTGCGAGTATAGCTAAATGAGAGGTTTTTCATTTTTATTTTTTGCGTAGATTATTAATTGGCGGTGTGTTATCTTCAAATGCCTTGTTTATTTTCGCGCATGAGTTCCTTTCTGCATTAGATCTCGGGTTTTGATTGGAAAAATCCCCGAGGCCATATTCTGGCATATATTGTGCTACGACTCTAATTCTTAGGTCTCCCTGGGTTGAAAATTTAAATTTGGGTGTAAATCTAGCATTTATACCTCCCAACAACTGGGATCACGCTTGGTTACCAATTGAAATTTTTCTAGGGAAACAAAAACCACGTGTCAAAACTGTTCAATTAAATATGTCCAATCGACATCCCTTTCAGGGAATTCAAAAAAAAAATGAAAAAACCTGATAGAAAACTCCTCTAGAGATTCTTGAGGTTCCATTCTGATCTCATTTAACTTTATTAATACATTTTGAAAATCGTACCTGTGAAAAGCTTGTTGTAACTCACCAGCGAGCTGCCCAAACGAATGGATGGAAGCTGCTGGCAATGTGTGGCACCATTCCTTAACGTGACCATCGAGAGTGAGGAAGAAAAGCACACAAGCCAACTCCTCATATTCAATTTTGTAACACTCACAAAAAACAAAAAAATCTGAAAGGTTCTCGATTATAGAAACTCTATCCTCACCATAAAATTTTAACTGAGACAAGTGATACCGAGGTTCATCAGGGATTGAGCATCGAGAACCAGATGAATCCGATCAGCATCTCAGGAGAATGATTTGGGTATGAGCCATTACAGATATGAAACTAACCACAGGCTCTAAGGGCTTAGCTTGTCATCTGGCCCTCCTTCTAGCGCCAATTTGTTGACGGGAAAAATTGTACTGTCGACAACAAGGGGGGTCTCCCCAGTGAAAGGTCCCAATTATACCTCACACTGTTTAGGATAGGAGCCCCATCTGATATGTGGGCCCAGCTGCCGCCATAATTTTTTCCACTCTTGGTTGTCGAATGAGAAGATGATGGAGCAGAGGCAAAGATGGAATGACCAATCAGTGAAGCAAAATCAGCCCAATATTAACGAACCATAAACAAAGAGACAAGCAAGTCTAAGAAACAAAATAAAAAAGGGGGTATGCCATGACTGGGATCAGTGAGCCAAGAACCAATCAAACATACATGAAAGGAAAAAAACGCTGGAAGTTAACTGCAAAGTAGTTCACAATAGATCATCGTCGTGGCAAGGACAAATAAACACTAATCCAAAATAAAATATACATGCAACCACTGAGAAATAGTTCATAACCAATTGCATGCATGAAAGCAAATGTGAAACATAATGAAGTATTAGATAGCTAGTCCTATCTCCATAAACAAGCACGTGAATTAGTGCTGGAAAGGAGAATATATTATTAATGTTGCTGCAATGTCAAATACATGTTTACAACTCGTCAAAACCCAATAGTGGAACATGGGCTGCTCATCTCAATACATGATAGCAAAACCCCTGCCTTTCTACCTCTCTCTCTACTTTATACTAAGAGCTGAGTGCCTTTAGCTCTCCAACACCAATTTCTTTATCATAGTGGCTTCCTTTGCAGAGCTAAAAGTCCTTCAATCCTTTCCTGAAGTTGTACATATAGGCTGAGGGGACTCTTGAGTTTCCCTTGACTCTTGGTCTTCTTGACTGTCGGGCTGGCTTGCGACATAGGCTATTTGCGACCTGCGACCCAGGGTTGTATGCGACCTACGACCTTGATCAATCTATGACTTGTGACCTGGGGTTACTTGCGACCTGCGACCTTGAGTACTCTGCAACCTGTTTTCTTCTTTTGGTGATCTCTGGATTTCACAGCAAGATTCCTTTTCCCGCATCCCCGTCTCGTGACTGGGTGCCTTTGATCTTAAAGTGAGGTTCTTGTGAATTTTGTAAGGATCCACCTCACTTTGAAAAGGTCCTCTTGCTTGCTGGGGAAAACCCTGGCTCTTTGTGCAAACCAAAAGCTTCGACCTGCAATCAAATAGCATAGGTCATATGTCTTCATGATCGAATAATGATGCTAGGGGTGTATTAATTAATTTTAGGAGTGAAGATAATAAATTTAGACCCCTGTCTGGTCAATTTTTGTGCCACTATGTCATCAGAGAGAACGGCTCGTGTAGGATTTCCCTGCACCTCTTCAATCACTGCAATGTCCATTGGTATCATTATGGACTGAGTGCCAAATGTGCATCTGTAGTTTAACTTGTTTTGGCAGCTGTTATTTCATAGGGATGTGGCTTCGTCAATGAGACATGATGCCCCCTCATCCTTTCTTGATGAGATGGATCCTTCACATTTTCGACCCTTGAAGTTCTAGACCCAGATGGGGTTGTTGAATACCCACAACGGAGGATCCAGTGGCCACATAAAGGCGGTATATCCTCAAGTCGTTGAATTTCTTCAAAATGACTTATGGATTCAAAAGGCTACATCAAAACAAGCTTCAAGTGTACAAATAGGGGTCCCCCATAATTTCTCCAACTTGCTCAAGAAACTAGGAAACATGTCTACTCCAAAAAATCTTCACATAGGTCAAGGTATGAGATAAAGGTAGGCTGGAAATCACAAGTCAAAGCATGTTCATGAAAGAGGTTGATTACTGTCACAAGGATGTCCTAGTTACAGGGCCAAATTCTTCTTTGTAGGGTCAGAGTACAGGACCGAAAAGTGGGTCAAAATTATGGCCTCAAGGTCCAATTTGATAGGCCTCGTAGATTTATTTTCCATAGGGATGAAATCCTGTAAAGAGGCCCAAACACAAGGATGAAAGGAGCCTAATATATGAGTTCTAGGAAGCATGAAATTTGTGCAACTAATATATCCTTAAGGTTGATAGTGCACTCAACTCCCACTGTGATGCAAATAATTTCCAATCTGAGAGCCGTGGAATGGAAGCATGTGACCTTTCCTCCTCCTCAACAATATTCCACACATTCCATAATGTATTTATGTTAGGTTGAAAATATTGGTGGGAGTCGCACAGTCGGGTAGTTGCACATGATGCAGATTCTCTCGGGCATAATGTTATGCGACCTCGCGACTTGGTGGAGGTCGCACAGTCGGGAAGTCGCATAAGTTGTATACTCCCTTAGGTGCACCATTTTGTGACCTTGCGACTTGGTATAGGTCACTTAGTCGTGAGGAGGTTGGGTCGCAGCCCTTAACATATGGTGGAGGTTGCGATTGGGTGAAATGAAAACGCCTCTCTGTGACCATGCCTGCCTCTTTTAGCAACCACACTCATGAAAACACCGGTGAATATGCAACCATGGAGGGAGAGTGCAGCTGCCCGGAGCACCTTTGGATCACCCTATATAAGCTCACAAGCTAGGTGCGCCTCCCCAAAATGAATTTCTCCAGACAGAGAAGCAGCAACAAGCAACATGTTTATAGAGATTTGAGATGTGAGATGATACCATACATGCATACGAAACTTGATTTCATATTACGAATCTAGGGAGGTTGCTGGGCGCCCACTACGATTATAATTCTGAATCTAATATGGCAGTCGACATTGAAAAGGGGAGGCGGGGAAAAATTGTATTGCTACTCTCCGAACAAAAAAAATAAAATGGTATGTTGTCTTCTTTATGATCGCGGAAAAAGGACATAGTCTCGTAATTTGGCTGCATGATTGGACTATACATTGTGTGGATGGAGATCTTGGAAACACGACTCAATGGGATTGCTGAGTCGCAACACCTATAAGTCATACCTCTGGTCCATATTTTGACATATGCGACCTGGCAACCAGTCGCTCCTGCCATCTTGATCCATTTGCAACTCACCCTCTGCGAACCAATGCATTCTTTCCTTTTGTGTGGCTTAGAGTCATGACAATTTTGAATACCACAGACGTTACGTGTAAGGAATTGCAGGTGTATGTTAATATAAAAATATTGTTGACCACACTGTTTTCTTGTTAATAAGATTGTATACGCATATGTGCTCATTATGTGCCACGTTTATAAGCTTCACGAAATGTGGCTCCTTGGGTAGCCAATAAGGCACGTAGTTTGTGGAGACCGATTCAAGACCATCTTGTGCAACAATTCTTTAGAAATCCACGGGACATGGCCTTTAGGATGGTTGATCAAAGTGCGCATTTTAGGGAGCCTATATTTAGGCCCATGCTGGCCCATGCCTTAATTTCATAACACCTAAGCATTCGACTCCCTCTCTATCATTTACATCTTTACATACTCCTCCGAAATGTGCGGTCTCTTTGCAGTGGTCACCATGTAGATGCTGAGGCTTTTGAACGTGATGGTATATTGGAGTTTGATCTTTGTAGAGTATTATAATGATGTTGTCGTGGTCCAATTTCATAACCCATACCAATCTCTAAATAACTTATTGGTGGTACTTTCAAAACAGCCATAGAAGATATGCAGTTTATTTGTAGAAATTGATATATGTTTCCCAATAAAATCCTATCGAACCATCCAATGCCTTTTTCCATTTGGAACTTTTCTTTTCCCAGGACATGAACTACCCCAACTCTTTTACATTTGCAAGGTCACTTATATTCTCTTAAAAAGGTGGAAAATTTGATATGAAGTCTTCCAAAGGAAAATTTGTGAGGTTGATAGGTTTATCTGTTTTCTCAATCGCACTGAAATTGATATACATGTCCAGGCTATAAATAAATTGATGCAAAAATTCATCACCCTAATACTGAAGGAATCACTATATCCATATCGAGCAATGCACCCGTAAAGTCCTGTATATCCCAATCCTTCTAGAAGAAACCGTTCACGTGGTAATATAGTTTCAACAGGGACATACATGATGGTTGTTAATATAATTGTGTCATGCAAGGAACCTACATTTTTCACATAATGACCAACAATAGGAGGAGAACCATGGATGATATGGGTATATAAGAAACACAATCCTAGCACCCGCTGAATTTCCTTTCCAGAGAAAAAAGCACCCAGGCGGCCAAAGTCCATGTTCTGGGCCACTTCATACTGAATTTTCTTATGTATTCCACGATTCCAATTAGGCATTATAACGAAAAGTACAATAGAAACCACAAAAGGAAGCCACCCTCCATGTGGAACTTTAGTGAGCACAGAAAAGACATATGTGACATCCATAATAGAAAACAAGTGAGGAATAGAAGCACAGCTGGTAAAGGAACTTTCCAAACAACGATCATAACTAATGCTATTAAGATAGTTGTAATCAGCATCACCATAATCACCACCGTCAAATATGAAGCAATAAAAGCTACCATTTCATCTTGAAAACGAAGATGAACAACAATATATTTTCACCAGTGGTGGAGCTATGCTTAATAATGCATTCTACTAACTTCCCTGCAAGCTTAGCAATGGGATCAAAAAATCGTAATATTCCATAATTAGCCAAACATTTGGGGCACTAAATTGGGGGTGGGACCTCTTGTGACAATTAATTGGAAAATGGAGAAATTTGTATCACATCAGCCTCAAGTAATTTTAGGGAGAACGTTTTCTTCATATTAACTGACAGGAGACCAAGCTTTAATCCTGAAGTTGAAAATATTGCTCATGTTGTTGTCAAACTTTCCATCATGCCTTTAGGCAGCTTTATAATAGTCCTCATAACATTTCTAAGAAAATCAATAAAGTGATCTTCATCATATATGTCCTTAATCTTATTAGGATCCCACCGAATGTTATGAAAATGGAAATTTGGAATGACAAGGGCTACATTCAAAAGCCATGCCATAGCTACTGCATTGCAAATTGATGTTGTTGATTCAAGCCACCATTTGCTTCAATAAATATATAACCATTTGAATCAGGTAACCCTCTCTCTTTAGGAATGAGACTATATGCCCGGAAATATGTGGCTTAACCGTGACCAAAAATTCCCCCAACTAGTGCGCTCTTTGTTCTCATCCCCATATGGATGGGGTATGAAAGTGTCATGTTCCACAATTTCACCCTTGTTGTCTTAGTTTCAGTTTCTTTCCTTTGGTATAGTGATGACATTGTTGGGTATATCATCCATGGGATTAACCTGCATGAAACATTATAATATTCATTAGTTCGCAGTTACTTTTTAGAGAATGATGTCCCCAAATACTTTACATGGGACCATGAACTCGGTGGGGTACCAAAAATAGAATGCGTAAATGATATATGGTGAACTTTCTTCTAATGGGCATATGTTATGTACAAAAGCTTCCATTCAAGTGTATGCATGATGATACCCCCCCACACATGGTGTGATTGCAGCAAAAGCATATGATTGCCTCATAAAACACCCCCACAACCTTAATAGAGATGGAGGCCTAGAGATTAGCAGAAATTGGACCCATAGTCTTTCCCGCAAATAAGCTTCCCCTCACTGGTGTTGTATGGCGTCACCTTACCCTTCTACCCCTCTTGTTAGTGTCCCTTCCGTGTTGATCTGGTGTTTCCATCTCTTATACTCTGACCCTCAAACCATACTTTCACCTTCCACCCACCCCTTTACCCTTCATCATCTCCTGTCACCCCCCCACCTCTCTAGCCTGTTGGCTTTCTTTTCCTCTTTTATTAAAAAACTCTCCTTGACCTACCTTTCCCCTTCCTCTTTTTCTTTTCTTCCCTTATTATTTAAACTTTGTAGTCAAGCCTCGCTTCATTTTAATGAACCCTTTAATACTATTAAAATTAAACCCCTCTAATAATTCTAATTAAATAAACCCCTCTATTCCTTCTTATATTTATGACCCTCTTAAATATATTCATTAAAAAATACCATGTTAGCTACCTTCTTAATTTAAACAAACCTCCTTCCCCCTCTTTTAGAATTAATAAAGTAAAATAATTTTAATATAGTTAAAATCAATTATTATAATCTATTATCCTATTACATTATATATTATCAAAGAACATAATTCTAATTTTATATTAAGAACTTAAAGAAACTATAATTGGAAAAAAAAAAAAATTTAATATCACTACTTAGTAAATAATTATAAATTAAAATATAAATTATTATTAAATAAAAAATTACCCCTATTATAACACATTATCCTATTACAATATATATTATAAAAAATTAAAATCAATTATTATAATCTATTATCCTATTACAATATATATTATCAAAAAACATATAATTCTAATTTTATATTAGGAACTTAAAGAAACCATAATTGAAAAAAATTTAATATCATTACTTGGTAAATAATTATAAATTAAAATATGAATTATTAGTAAATAAAAAATTACCCCTATTATAATATATTCCTCAAATTTTAATTAAAAAAGGTAAAATATTTTAAATCTCTTAACCCTTTTTATAATATATATTAGCATTATCCTATAATTTTAAATATCAGCGTGGTTAAAATTATAAATATTTTAATAAACCATAATTATAAAAAATTTAAGGTAATAAATATAAATAAAATAGGAAATAATACATTAATTAATTTACAATTATTAAAGAGCTGGTTGGTCGTTTCATTTTCTTTCTCTCCTCTATTTATTAACCTTGATCTTCTCTCTTCTTCGCAGGTTGTCCAGATGATGAGTCTTCATTTACACTCGAAATGTAAACTAAAAATGACTATTGTGGATATTCCAAGTCTTACATCTGAAAAACTACACCACAGAAACCTCCAATCTAACATATTGTCATGTTGATTAGAAGGTTTGCGAGGGGCTGGAACCAGGTCAAGATCGTCCGATGTTGCTACCATAACAATCTAGGGCAGACCTATCTCCAAGTTTACTAAGGGAATTTCAATGCTCTTTAAAGCTGGAAACCCCCAAGCCCTAGAGTATTGATGAGACATCGAGACTAGTGGGTGCGGTGCCAAGGTTTGGTGGGAAAAGGTTGCAGGAGTATTACTGACTAAAGGCTGGGTCAAAACCCTAACAACTGGGCAAGTAGATGGGGACCCGAAATTTTGAATATACCCAAAATTTTGGGTGGTTGTGTAGCATCTACAACACCTCCACAGATCATATCTCTGAAAATATTTTGAACCAAGATCCAAAAATTTTTCCATGACGTTCCTACAGACTTTGGTGTTTTTTTTATCTTCTAAATCTTCTTAGAAAAAAATTTATAAAAAAAATGCCATGATGAACTGTTTGAAGCAATGAAACCCTAGAATCCAAAGCTCTCATACCAAATGTTATGAAATGAGCTCACAAAATAGAACAAAAGAGAGATAAGAGACTTTAAAATCAACCACTTCGAGAGGGAAACTCTTTTAGATTATATAAATGAATAATTCTTGGATGATTCAAATGGAAAAAACTCCTTTCTATATATAGGAGTCCATGGGGTCACAATATAATCCTAGCCGACCTAAAAATAATAAATTAAGGGCACAACAATAACAATAATAGGCTATTGTGGGGCACAATAATAACAATATGGGGACTATAGGGGTAAAATAATAACAATAACGAGGATACACTAACAATAATAAGGGACTATTGTAGTAATATAGGGCCTTAACAACAATGTTGGATCTCTGTTGTTAAAATGAGTGATGCAATGGTGCAAGCTTTTCTCTCTGTACATAGTTCAAAATGAAAAATAAAAATCCTCAATTATCCCCCACATCTAATATTTTACTCTCCTCTCACCTACAACTCTAAATTTCCACTACAATAGTGCTTTTTAACAATTCCACAATTGCAGAGAAGAGAAGCCCTCTTGCACATTCTACAAACCACTATTTATAATTTACAAAAATGAACTCCAAATAAGAGATTTGTTGAAGAGTAATTCTGCTCCAACCATTTTCATTCGCTCAAATTACCTTTCTTCTATTTCTGGAGTAATCCATTGATTGAAATATTATTTTCCTCTTTTATTCAACTAGTTTCCTGCCAAAACCAATTAAAATACAAATTAAAATCAAAATACTAAATCTGGAACACAAAATATCTCCAATCAAAAATCAATTAAATAAATAAAACGAAATCTTATTTTTTCATTGATCACTGTAAAAATGTAATTGGTAAAGGATAACATAATCGAATGGATTTGTATTCAACAAAGGTTATGAGCAAAATAAAATGCAAAATATTCAATTCAGAAAATTAATTTTGTTTAAAAATTTAGTGCTTGATCTTATGCTAAATTTTAAACTTATGAATGGATCAAATATAGTTATACAACTACTTCATAAATATTCTCCACAATTTTATCTATCCAACGAGCCATCCTAGCCCTCATTTGACCAAATAAAGCTCAACTTATGAGCTTCAAAAGTTAAGGTGTCAAAGTTGCCAAAATTCTCGAGAAATTGTTGCCTAGGCCAAAAATAAGATTTTTTTTAATTAAAATATAATCCTAAATTAAATAACGATTATTTATTAATTATTATTAATTTAAAAAATTATACTAAATTAATTACAAACTAATTCAAATCAAAATTCAAATAATTAAAAATTAAAATGAATTACTTATAATTATAGTTATAATATACTAAAATTAAAATTAAATTATATTAAAATTATAATTTAAATTTATATTATAATATAATATATTATAATATTAATATAATATAAAATTATGAAAACAAATCACAAAATACAAAGCCCCATGTGTCTTTTCCATTCACACATGAACCAAAACATAAATGGACGAGGGATTTTAATGGAGGTGAAGGAGGATGAGAAGAGGGAGGTATAAGGGAGAGGATGACACATGGATGGGATTTATGTTAAAACCAAATAGCCATCATATAAAATCTAATATCGGAGGTCGTAATCGAATATACATCAAAATTTTTAAAATGCGTGTCAAGTGAAAATGTCGATATTATGATATCGGGATATCAAGACTTTTAAATATCACAAGAATTGTATCGGGAGATTTAAATATGAGAAGAATTGTATTAAAACTTTTATATTGGAATAATTGTATCGAAAATTTTGTAAAGGAAGGGAAGAGGTGAGGTGAAGTGGGGAACACTTGGAGTGGAATTAAAAATTTTACAAAATAGACTACAATTATTTTTCAATTTTGATAATTTGGGTTTCATAATTTAAATTTTTTTTTTCTAAGTAAAACTATTCTATTAACAGAGAAAAATATTTACAGCAGGCCAAAGCTTGAACATTGCCATATGCAGTGGCATTTGAACAAAAAACTCCTGAGGAACACTGCCCTGCAGTAGGGAAACCAGTGTAGAGCAGTATTCAAGAAAAAATCCCTCGCAGGGGAGATATAAACATCAGTTTTTGGATTAAAAAGCTGATAACAAACTGAAAGGTAGGAAAAACATTGAAAAAACAGGCTAATAACATAGAAATTAAAACAAACAAGGACACGCCCAGTAGTGAGAGCCAAGACAGTGCACAAAAAGCAGTAGGAGAGGGTGGAACTACTCATCGGGAGCTTCTTCAATGACCCTGCACCAGAATTCATCAGGGTTCCCATCGGCATCGTACAGGTCTGAAATTGAATGGATCACCTTCCCAGATGAAGAAGGAACCATCCCTCTTCTCTCGTGACCAGCAGCGTTCCGCTCCGAGCTCATTAGACCACCAACAGTCTGCACCTCGCTCGCTTGACCACCAGCTTTCAGCATCCTGCTCGCTTGACCATCAGGCTCAGTATTTACCATCGTCTGCCCCTACTGGGAAAAGCTGCCAAATCCCTGCAAATTAAAATTATCATTGTGAAACGACCCTTCCCGCATGCCAAAGGATGACACCAGGCCAGAATTGGGATCCACACTCTGAGGTTCTTCACGAAAGGCCACCGTGATGGAGGTGGTGACCCGTGGTCAGCTGAGAGAACAAATGAAGGAGAAATTCACAGTGTGAGTCTGTGCAGGGGGAGGAGAAGGAATGGGGGAGCCCAGGCAGCGACCTAAGCGAAGCCTATGACCACGAAGAGCTCTAGACTAACTATCCTCATGAGAAGAAGATGAAGAGGAGGTGCTAGGAGCGGGGGAAGGATGTCGTAGCCGGCCACGAGAGGAACCTCTGCGACATCGCATTCGATGCCAGAGGCACGGCATGAGAACAGATGCAATGGGGAGATCATAATGTGGAGGAATAGCTTGCCTAGGAGAGGAGACCAATGCGTGAGGATGCAACGAGAAAGACGCGAGCATGCAATTACCAGCGAGAGAGAGGTGAAAATTGTTACCGAGATCAAGACAGCAGTTCAAACTACTTCTCTTACCAGTGGAAGTGCGATGGCAAGAGATGCCAGCATCCGGAGAACAGCTCTATGCAATAGGCATGGGAACATCCTCCATATCAATGAAATTCTCCATGATATCTCCAGTGTACCGAAGAATCCAGAGCCAAGGACCTACAATAAATTGACCAGAGGGCCGAATCATAGCGCAGTGCATAGAATCGTTTCGAGAGTCGAACATGGGATTGTTACCAGTGCCAGGCATAAATACCATAACACACCAAACAGCCAAAATTAAATAGCCTACGTCCTCTAACTCGTGGGATGGGAGGTGTCGCACCATCTTACTCCGCCCCCATCCCATCAACTTAAACGCATGCCTCTCCACCCGCATCATAGTTAATTATGCAGGTGGATAGTGATAATAGTTATTCAAGTAGTGTATTTATCTTGGGAATGTATCAATAGGAAATAAGACATATATAAAATTAATTGGCTATTTCTTTAAAAATACTTCCATACCACAAGCAGAGCCACTGCTGCCAGCAGGCGTTCATAGCCTCGATAGGGTTTCTATTTTAACCCATAAATGAGCTAGAATCCTCTATGTAAATGCAGACATTTTGCTTATTCTATGGGGATATCACCATGTTGGTTGTGTGGTGGCCAGATGGTCATAGTGCCACTCATTGGGATTGTAACAGAGTGATCAGGCTGACTCATGATGAGACCTCCTGTCCTTCAAGCAGTTTGATCTATCGAGAAGGTCACTACTCTAGTGTGTTGGCCATTGTGCACATGTCACTTGTTAAATCCTTATGATCATGGTAGGCTGGCTCATGATGAGACCCCCTATTCCCTCTTAAAAGTTTTCATATAGACATAATATTTTCTTTTATTGAAAAGTAGGAATTTTTTTTGTTTTATGGAGAGACCATTGTGCTAGTGTGGTGGACAGATGGTCACAGTGCCACTCACTAGGATTGTAACAGAGTGATCAGGTCAGCTCATGATTAGACCTCTTGTCTTTCAAGTAGTTTGAGTTGTTGAGAAGGTCACCACCCTGGTGTGTTGGCCATTGTGGGCATGTCACTTGTTACATCCTTATGATCATGGTAGACTGGTTCGTGATGAGATTCCCTATTCTCTCTTAAAAATTCTCATATAGACATAATATTCTCTTGTTCTTTATACATGAAGGGAGGCTCATTAACTCCTCAGGAGTTAGGGATGGTGTGAGAGTAAAAATAATTCCAATACAATAAATATTCTTTATTCCTATATCCTCATGTCAAGGAGAGGTACTACTTGAGAGTGTAGAAAGATATACCAACATAAGACCATGAAAATGAATTGTGTGATAATAAGTTTGAACGGAATATTTATATCCCTTCATTGCATCGATAAACTATGTGTGCTTCCGGAGTAGAGATTTCCATCAAAGTTTCAAAGGATGAACATATTAGTAGTATCACTATTTTTCTCTTCTTCATGTGCCAATTCCATTCCAAAAATGGTTTTTATGGCAAGGATGTGTAAATAGGAGTGGATATTAAAAAATAAGTCATCACAAAAAAAGAAAATAAAAGAGAAAAACCATGCTTTGAAAAAATCAATTATTCAATTCGATTGAACAGTAGATGTTTAATAGGATTGAGCAACAACCGTTCAAAGGTTTGTGTTATCACAAAATTTCACCTAATAGACTGATAATCAGACAATCTGAGTAACTGTTTCAAACCAATCTTGTGACTAAAGCTTAGCCTCTTTAGTCTGAGAAGGCTCTCTCAAAGGGTTAATGATATTGAATAAATATGTATTTAGATGGCTAACTCTACTTGGAAAAAAACTTTCTTGTGATGAGTATAGGTTGAAAATACTGTCAGTATGCAAAAATTAGGCTTATGGAGTCAACACTGTCAGTGATTCAGTAGTAAGTTCACTTGACATGGAAGCTGAAGCAGGTAAGAGTTTTTAGTAGAAGTACACACACATATGAAACATGAAATCACACATTCAATTCAGCTATAAAGGAAGTCAGAGAATTACACGAATGAATTTTGAGTATTGAAGATGAAAACCACTACAAATGGTACACATAAAAATATAGATAAGATAGGCACTAAAAACTCAATCAGAATCCTAGGTTGGTCAAGAAATAAGTCTTTGTATTACTGAAAACATTCAATTTACATAAATCTGCATTTTTTCCAAAAAAACTCCAACCCTTGACAAATTCGACCCTCTGCCCTTTACTACACTTATTAAATCATCAGATGATCCTCCTCCTAGTTAGATTCATCGAATTTTTTCCTATTGACACCTTGCATAACCATAAAACATTTATTTAATGAGAAATTGATAGCTATCCTAATTGATAGTCCTTTTCCTAATAGGACTCAAACTGTTCATTATTACATTAAAAACCTTATCTCTAACAACATTTACATCTTTGACAAGTATGCTTTCACATGTTCGAATAGGGGTGATGGGACTCATCACTACATGACATCTTAATTGACCTCCTTTAAAACTGGAAACAAAACCCTCTTTTTTAGGGAAACTAGTCTTCATCTTCAACGAATGCTTTCACTGGTAGTTTATCTTCATTTTGTGGTATTAAGTGTTGAATAACTACTATCATGGTCCTTTAACACTTGAATAATATCCAACTATCCAAAGATTCCCACAAATCTGCTAAAAAAACTCCCACACAGCATGCTACGAAAGTAAGACAGTTTCGTAGCATACTTTTGTAGCGTTGCAAAAATGCCATTTACCATCAATGTTTTTTATTCTTTCCTTTGGTATGGTGTTCATCATCCTTAGACACATCTCCCATAAAAATTTCACCTCTTGAAAGCTCCCAAAACTGGTTCAAAAAGTAAAAAGAAAGCTACAGTAGTTTTGTAGTGTTTTGTTGTTCTTCAAGCCTAGGCATGCTACGAAACTGCTGAAAACTGCTGTAAATCTAGATTTTTGTGTAACTTGAAAAATGTAATATCCCAAAATGGGAGTGTAGAGATATATGAAAACAATAATGAAAGAGCAGTGATACATCAACACATAAAATGTAAGAAGATCCAAATAGCCATCATATTAACATCATAGCATCAAATTTATATAAGATCTTGAGGAAATAATTACTCAAGTTAGGCATAACAAGCCTCAAGAAAACATGTACATGAAATATGAAGAATACTATTACACAAAAAATTCCCAAGGCTATGATAGTGCAGTTTTATTAAGTATAATTGCTGCTGGAAAGTGTCAATACACATATCTACAAATATATGGCTCATACAATGATGGGAGCAAATATCTAAACTCCCAAACTCAATTTCAAGACAATCTCGAAAGGATTTCCTAAAATATGCAAAAAGTGAAGAATGCCAAAATGCAATCCTAGGACTAAATAACAGCTGCAACTCATGAACTAGATGAATATGGTTGTATATGATGTATATGATGAATGAATCTCATCCAAAAGATCCTTCAGGTGAAAGGTTGATCCAATCACTGAAGATGTCACCCTCCAATCAAACACTGCAACCCCTCACTACAAATGCTCACTAAAATAATATATTCAAAGAGGTATATTGTGTTGTAAGTGAAATAAAGTATGTTGGACAAGTGCCAAGATGTGAAATCAGCTCTAGAACCTTCCTCACTGATCTCCCAAATGAAAGGAAGCTTCCTCCTCTGAAAAACTAGCTCTGGAAGTGGTGTTCTCAACCCTCCACTGCAACACCCTGCAACACAACCCAACTCTAAATAGAAAATGCACTGTAGCTGAAGGAGTTAGCTTGGAATCAAGCCTAAATGTGGAGAAATGAATTATAAGATACCTCAAGAGGTCTCTCAGGAAAGGAGATGGGATTCTCGCTCGAGAACACCCGGTGCTAAGCAGCACAACAATCTCAACTAAACAGCCAAATAAAGCACAATAGTCATACAGACCATAAAATCAATATTCAATAACATGTCTTGCTATGCCTACCTTGCCCTCCTTATTTACAAGTGGAAGCCTTCTCATCTTGGGTCCCACTCATTAGGGTTTCCTCCACCAAGGAATCTTCCTCCCACTATCACTGCATTGTCTCCATAAGTGATCTCCACATGTCATTCCAGCAATGTTGACTTGGTGAAACTTGACCTTGTCCACATGTAATTTCCCCTTTTCACATCATGAGCGATATTATTCCTATTTTAGAAATGTATTGGCCACCTTACCCATTTATTCATCTCCTAGGTGTCGAAAGAAAAAATCAATATTCCAATTAGCTACATGCTAATTTTGGAATATTACGGTCCTCCCCTTCCAAATGTTGCTTGTCCTCAAGAAATTGCAATGATAGAAATGAGAATTCTCCTCTCCTCCTCTTGTAGCATCCACAAATTATAAACTCCTCCAAGGAATAAGATGTTTCATGATCAATAAATCTCCACATTGCCCCTTCCAAGCATGCAAGTTAGCTAAATAGCTATCATCATGAAGAAGTAAAATACTCAAGGAGGCAACAAGGTGTTGTCTAGAGGTCCCTTTGAGGAACGGGATCTGAAATTTATTGGGAACCATCATTCCCATTAGTATCCTCCATCCCCAAGCTATCATTTATACAAAATGAGTTACCTCCCAACATGGCAACTCCTAAAATTTTTCCTCCACCTTTGTCTCCTATAACATAGGTGGGCTAGATAGCTGAACATGTTAGAAAAAATAGCATACCCCATGTTGTCCTTCTCTCCGCTTATGATAAGTGTGGAGTATTTGTTGATCTTGGGATACAATAATGTTTCCCTCAAGTTGCAAGAATAAGACTAGATCTCCAAAGATGTTCTCCCCAATGTTATGAAATATGTTGGCCCAAACCATCCATTATATTATGAATAGGACAGGATCACCATATGGCATCCAAATGAGAAAAATTCTAAAGGTTTCATATAGTGCTGAAAGGTACCAATAGTTTCCCAAGTGGTCATAGTGCAGTTTTTCTAACTGTTGTGTCAGAAAATAACATGGCAAGTTGTTTCTTAACAAATTGCTAGTTTTATGTGTCATCACATCTACTAGTGAATAGTAAATGGTTGAGTGTATCAATTGAGCATACAAGAAATAATAAAATTCTTGCCCAAGGTCATACAAAATATGGCTATCTCCATCATAATAGTTGGCCAAAAATTTCCCATGGAGCCCGATAAGAAGCTTGCCCTCTTGTGGAGAAATGCACTATATAGAAATGGTAAGAGAATGCAAATATTGTGTTAGATAATCAATAGATACAACAAAAATATTCTTACCATGTGCTGAAAGTAAGATGATGCATATATACATGAATAAGCCCTCCATAGTGGTATGGCATACTCCCATGAAGAGGAATGAACCATGTGCTGCATGAAGGTCTCCCTTCGTATGCTTGGAAATACAAGTTAAGAAGATCATATCAATGTAATAGATGTTTTCATCCAGTATTGCATCACTCTCACCTCCTCCTTGCCCACCAAGTGCATCATATGTGAAGTTATCCTGGGAATACTCCATCAATAAACCGAAGCTCCCAAGTGACAACGATGTTGGCCTATGTAAATAAGCTCCTGCCAACTCATAACGCCCTTATTTGACATGTGCATTGTCAAAGTCATCTCCCAAAAGGCTGCCATATATAGGAAATTCCTCCCAAGGTGGAAGTAAATCCTGATCATCCAAGGCTAAGGAGTAGCCCCTTTTCACCATGACAATGCCATCTCCTTCTCCTGCAACCTCATGTAAAGTATGGGAGAAAATTTGTCCATGCTCTCCCAAGAGCAACCAAACCAACAATAGTTCTTTTTGCCTCTTCACACTTCCATCATACAAATCATGTGGTGAAAGAATAATGATTGATATGAAGAATTTCATATCAATACAATGCATCCATAGTCCTAGTTGCCATATGATGCAAGTGCCCTGCCAAATATCCTCCACCCACATACCCTTTGAAAGAGGATATGTCACATGATGGCCAAACTCCTTCAAGAGTAGCCAACGTAGCCAAGCCTCCTATTGCACAGTATCATAGATATGCAAGGAGCTTTCCAGCCTCTTGCTCACCATCTACACCCATTCATCCAAATGTGGGTGCCTCCCATCATGCTCCATCTTCGTACTCCTCCAATGAAGACTACCCTTCTCCCAAATCAGATTTTTACCTTTGAATTTCATTGGATGTTGAAATGCAACCTCTTGGAGATCTCCTATGGAAGATCTCACACCTATGACCATATTAAATCCATAAATATCCAATTTTGTTGAAGGCAAAACCTCCTCACTACTACTTATTGGCAGTGTTGTTAATCTCCTCAATGGTGTATTCGATGTCTCATGCTCCAACTCAAGGATGAACATAGAGTTCTACATAGGATGGTTTAGTAAAATGTTCATCCTATCCTTCAAAAATCCACACCCTAACCCCAAGTATGGTGTGCATCTCATCAGTGGCCCATTAGGATGGTGGTTCATTCCTTCCTTGATCAATTCAAGGTTGCACAACGCAGTGCAATCTTGCTGCTCCAAATCAGCAGAATGTGTTGACCCTTGGTCATGCAAAGGAACATTTCCACAACCATCTAAAAGATTTGCTGCAATAATAGAAAGTTTAAATTTAATCATACTGTAAGAGTTCCTTCCTCCAATGTGTTGGCTCCCCCAATTACTGATGTTGATGGCTGCTCCTCCATAGTTGTGACAATGCTGGTACAAGTGTCCTCCTGTGATTTCTCCTTGAAAAAACTTTTAATCAACCTTTGAGTAAATTTTTCAAAAGTAGTCACTTTTGAATGACTCAAATGGCTAAACCACCAAATGTTTGCTTCAGCCTCAAGGTGCAGCGCTGTAATCTCCACAGCCTCCCTTTCCACCACTGGATGTAGTAGGAAGAATGCATCAAGTTTTCTTGCCCAAGACCTTACTATAGATGACCCATCAAAAGTAGACAATAGAAACCTATTTCCCTTGATTCCCCCTTTGCTACAAGGTATCCTTTCTTCCTTCAATTGAATGAACTATGGGAAAGCTACAGTCTCCTTCAGGGCTCTAGGTTGAGATTTGTACTCAAGAAGGTACTCACTTAGAATCTTGTGATCCAAGTGTCCTATATTACCTTGCTTCTTGTCTTCTTTTCCAAAAGGAAAGGGCATAGTGAAATTATTTTGAGCTCTTTGCAACACTCATTTTATTTTTTGATCATAGGAAGTGCATGGGCCTTCCTCTTCTTGAAACCCTCTAGAGGTCTCACTGTAACTTTCATTTTTCATTTGCTTAACCTACTTGGAGAGGTTCTTCAAAGTGTTGGAAATATGATGCAGAGTGTTGTCCTTGATGGAAACCCATTGAATGAAGATGAAGACATGCAACTGTTGACATGTGTTGTCCTTGATGGCAATCCACCTGATGAAGTTATTCTTGACTTGATGGGCTTGGTAAGTACTGGAGCAACTGAAGGGGATATAATGTTTCATCATACAGGATAGGTAAGAGACTCCTCAAAGGCAACCCACTTGATGAAAATGATGACAACTTACTGATTAGTTAAAGCCATAGAATATACCTGATGAGCTAAATATGATGTATCTACAAAGGTGTACGGGGTATGTTGAAGAAAAGTAAGAAGCTCAAGATAAAAGCAAATCTCATGAAAGAGTATGTCTCTGTACACGCGTGATCTGTTTGAGTAAGTCGCGTATGCACACGGAAAAGAACGTTCCAAGTCGCGTATGGGCAAAAAGCGCTCAAAAAGTGCAAATCCAGGGGCCCGTGGTATTGAAGGCTCATGGTATTGGTTTGGCTCATGGTATTGAAAAAGGGGCCCGTGGTATTGAAGGCTCATGGTATTGTTTTGGCTCGTGGTATTGAAAAAGGATAAACCTATATAAGGAGAAGAAATTCATTGTGAAAATTACAGAAGTGTGGGTGCAAGATGTCTGAGCTTGAATGAATACTTCTCTGTGAAGTATATCTGTATGGAAAGGGTAAAGGTTTGATGATAGATCTGAATCTATGATGCACCAATGAAGAGATGATGAAGCGGGATATCTAGATCTGAAATGTATCTGTATGTGCTAGATCTGTTTATGGAGTGATTGGATATGTGATGAGGCGAACATCTAGGCGAACATCTGTCTGAAGTGAAAGGGTAAAATCTGAACTGAATATCTGATCTGAAGAAGTATGCTGCTCTATAATGATTGAAGATCTATACGCTACTTCGCCGCAGTGGAAGCGCGTATATACGCGGCTTCGCTGAAGAGAAAGCGCGTATGCGCAATGAAATATGTACTGAGGTATACGCTGGTTTGTGTGGACGGAAGCGCGTATATACGGGCACGCAAGGAAGCGATGCAAATGCTAGGTTTGTCACATGGGGTATGAACATCCGATCCGTTCTCGTCAGACATCGTTATCCTGATCCGTCAGTTCGAATTGGTATGTATCTCTGATGATGTATGTTATTGCTTAAAAGTATGGAAAGGGTCTGGCCCGGGAAATATGATGAATTGTATTCTAAGTTGTGGCTTTATTGAAGTGGTTGGATCCAAAGCAGGAAAATTAGCTGCGAAACGTGGTCCAAGGTGGTGTCAAGGTTGTAGCCTTCTGGGCTACAGCCTGTGAGGTCAACCACACCGTGGGGTCGTAGCCCCCTTCCGTAGAGAGGGCCGGTAAACGGTCGGGGGTCGCAGCCTTCCAGAGAGGCCGGTGTTTAAATGCCAGGGTGCCTGTCGCTTCGAAGTCTCTGCACTGCAAGACATATGTTGTAAGATGTTTTCTATATAATAAAATATTGAAGGCTGAGCAACGACAGCGGTGGTTTTCTCCCGACTTGGGTTTCCACCTAAAAATCCTAGTGTTCATGTGTGATGCTTTGTGTGATGGTTTATTCTGTTCTTACTACACATGTTTACTATTTATTAAACATCTGATGAATGAATGATGAAATGATTTAAGTGAAGAATTAATGACATAATTAGATCTCTGTGTATACGCGAGTTTCATAAAGGGTATCCGTGTATATACGCGAGTCTGTATCAGGAAAGTAGCGTATGGGTTTTAGAAGCAAGAAAAAGTAAAAAGTTTTAAAACATGCAAGAATACTGATTCACCCCCCCCCTCTCAGTATTTTTCCCAACAATTGGTATCAGAGGGTGGTCCTTCTGCAGAAGCTTGATCGCTTGAAGGAGATCCGTAACAATGGGAAAGAGGAAGAATGAAGGTCTTGAATCTATAGTCATCTCTCTAGAAGCATCAAGTAAGAAGAATGAGGAACCTCTACAACTAAATGAAAATGAAGAACTTGGAGCAAAAATCTGGTCTATCATAGAACGTCTACAAGCAGATCTTGAAGAATCAAACAAGAAGAATGCAAGACTTGAAGCAGAAAACATATCTCTGAAAGAAGATCTCAAAGCATCGAAGAAGAAGAATGAAGAGCTACAACAAACATGTGAAGAAAACAAAGATTGGTTGAAAGAAGAGATTCTAAATCTGAAGGATCAAGTAGAAGATGGAAGAAGGAAAGAAGAAAGCATGACAAAGCAATGTCAAGCCTTGGAGGTTGAGGTAAACATTCTCAAAGGTAAATTAGAAGAAAAGGTTAAACTTTTGAGGTTTCAAGATAGTACTAATATTTTGGACAATATTCTCAGTAATCAAAGGTCTCCTACTATCAAACTTGGTCTTGGTTTCCATGAAACTGTTAAAGGAGAATCTAGTTCACAAGGAAGTGCTAAAGATTCAGAGGAAGTCAATGTAAAACCTGAAGTGTTGAAAGAGTCAAAAGATCAACCAACAATCATGAATTCTCAAAGGAATTCATTCAAAAACATTGAATGCTTTAAATGTCATAATTATGGGCATGTTGCAGCAAATTGCAGGAGCAGATCATTTCAGCCACAAACAAACAGGTTCTACTCAGAAAGGTACTCTAGTTTCTTCAGGGGATATTGTTTCTCATGTAACATGTATGGACATAAAGTAGTTGATTGTAAAATGAGGAAGAATAGAAATACTCATTATGATTCTTATGTTTATTTCTCTGGCCACATGAAATGTTATGCTTGTAACAAGTATGGACATGTAGAAAAAGAATGCAGGATGAACAGATCTGGGAAAGTGGACAATTTTCAGCACACAGTTGGAAAGCTCAAGCAAACTTGGAAAAAGAAGGAGGACCGATCAGAAACGTAGGGAATTCAGACCCTACTGCAGTCATCCGCTTCTGGAAGCTTACTTCTCTGATTGACTGCAGCAATGATGTGGGATACATTATGAGATTTAGTAATGTATCGTCACAAGGGGAGCAATGCATGATGACTCTCATGGTTGATTTGATTATTCTGGTTATATGTATTTCTAACAGAACATCTGATATGAAGAAGACAGGTACAGGAAGGACAAGCCCAGGGGGAGATAAAGGAATGTGAAAAATTTCTATGTTTCACTTTCCATACGCGGGTTTTATTCACAAAAGTCGCGTATACACGCGAGTTTCATCAGACACAGTCGCGTATGCATTGATGATAAGAGAATTTATCTGATAGCTGAAGATCTGGAGCAGAGGTCCAAGGGGAGCATCAGTCTGACTGCTGATGATTGCACTGTTAGCATCATTCTGGTTATACTCATGATAATGAAATGATACATGGGTTCTTGTGTTGAAGATTATGGATGAAGCCTGGTTGCTTTATGATGAAGAGCATTCGTTGTTGAGATGAATGTCTTATAATTCAGAGATGAGGACAGATCATGCAGATATTGTTGCTGATGACTTGCTGTTGAAGGTGCTTCAGATTGCACAAGCTAAGGAAGAGCACTGGTTTAGGGGGAGCAGCAGGTTGAATACTAATGATTGCATTGTTGGCAATATGACTGCTTATTCTTTGGTTTTTGTGATACTCATGCTCAAATGATGATGACTTGGTACATGGTTTGTACTCACACATGGATGAGTTGGATGTCATTTGATTCAGAAATAAACCATGCAGAGTGTGTTACTATGGTTGAGAGATATTTTGCCTACATATGTTACTTCATGTTAAATCTTGAAGATCATGGTGATGTTGGACCACATGGATGATTGCTTGACACCTATGTGAAGATGTTGTTCTGATATGAGAATCTCTCTTGGAAAGATTGTATTGATGCTGCAAAGAATCTGACGGCTTGGTTACTATTGTACTGATGCCACAACCGTTGGATGACGCTTGAAGACACAACTACACCACTCTATCTATCTGTAGTCCAGGGAAGCATTCAAATGTCTCAGGAAGAAGCTGAACACTGTCTTTGCCTCACAGAGAATCAGATCTGGTTGAAATTTAAAAGATGCCTTGGGATACGCGGGTTTCATGAAACACAGTCACGTATATACGCGAGTTCCTGCACAGTAAACTGCGTATGACTGATTGCTGACAGTTTTTGGTTGGTTCAGCTCTCTTCAGCACAGCTGCAGTGCTGTTTGGTATCTCTGATACTGTTTGGTATCTCTGGTGGTGTTCCAGTTCTCATAATTCTTTTTCTAATGATTTGATGAAGATGCCTTGATAATTTGTTGGTGAAAGTGTTCAAGATGCACAAACTAAGGGGGAGCCTTAGTCACATGGAAAGGATGTTTGGATGCACAGATTCAGGGGGAGCAGTAGCATTGCTGAGTATAATGCATTGTTGGCATTATGATGGTTCTGAAATTTGTTCTCATGCTTGAGGACCTTCTGGTGTTGATCTTAAGTCATATAGATATTTTTGGTGAAAAGGTCTTGTTGAGACCCATGATGTAATTTGTAATATTCAGTCATGTAAAGGACTTGTCAAATTTGTAAACCCACTTGGTTGGGTAGCTGAGTCAATTTTTGTAAACCCACTTGGTTGGGTACTTGAGTCTCATATGTAAATCCACTTGGATGGATCTTTGATGTAAGTATGAGTCATTGGTGATAGAAAAGTCATAGAGTCATGTACTTCATTGAAAATATGTTTGAAGATTCAGCATGAACTCAGGGGGATCTTGGTCACTTCAGTATACATCAGACCTGCAGAACGCTTCTTCCACATGAGGAGAAAAAGGGGGAGAGTATGTTGGCTTTCGGTCTGCCCTTTTCCCTTGATGTCAAAGGGGGAGAGTGACATGGTGTTTGAATGCGGATAATGGTGTCAAAGAATAGGGAGAGTGACATGGTGTCAATGTACTTATCTGTTGTGGTAACCAAACACCATCATGGTTGCCATCAAGTCCAAAGGGGGAGATTGTTGGAAATATGATGCAGAGTGTTGTCCTTGATGGAAACCCATTGAATGAAGATGAAGACATGCGACTGTTGACATGTGTTGTCCTTGATGGAAATCCACTTGATGAAGTTATTCTTGACTTGATGGGCTTGGTAAATGATGTAAATCTGATGTGATATGATGCTTGTTGATATTATGATGCTAAGAGTTATCCTTGAAAGGAAACCCACTTGATGAAAATGATGACAACTTACTTGATGAAGTTGTGCTTGCTAGAATATGTTCTTGATGAGCTAAATATGATGTATCTACAGTGTGTACAGAAGGCAGTGAAGAAAAGAAGTCAGCATGTGCTAAATCTTGATGAAAAGAGTATGTCTCTAGGTATACGTGGATCTGTCTAAGGGAAGTCGCGTATCCACGCGGAAAATAACGTGCCAAGTCGCGTATGGGCAAAAGCGCTCAAAAAGTGCAAAACAGGGGCCCGTGGTATTGAAGGCTCATGGTATTGCTTTGGACCATGGTATTGAAGGCTCATGGTATTGCTTTGACCCGTGGTATTGGAAAAAGGGCTCATGGTATTGAAAAGGGTAATCCTATATAAGGAGAAGAAATTCATTGTGAAAATCATAAGTGTGGGTGCAAGATGTCTGAGCTTGAATGAATACTTCTCTGTGAAGTATATCTGTATGGAAAGGGTAAAGGTTTGATGATAGATATGAATCTATGATGCACCAATGAAGAGATGATGAAGCGGGATATCTAGATCTGAAATGTATCTATATGTGCTAGATCTGTTTATGGAGTGATTGGATCTGTGATGAGGCGAACATCTAGGCGAACATCTGTCTGAAGTGAAAGGGTAAAATCTGAACTGAATATCTGATCTGAAGAAGTATGCTATTCTATAATGATTGAAGATCTGTACGCTACTTCGCCGCAGAGGAAGCGCATATATACGTGGCTTCAGTGAAGAGAAAGCGCGTATGCGCAATGAAATACATACAGAGGTATACGCTGGTTTGTGTGGACAAAAGCACGTATATACGCGACATCAGTGAAGTGAAAGCGCGTATGCAAACTAGGGTTTGCTAAAGCATGGGGTATGAAACATCTGATCTGTTCTGCTGTATTACTACTATCTGATCTGGGTTGTCTGAATTGGTATGTATCTGTTGATGATGTATGTTTGTGCTTAAAAGTATGGAAAGGGTTCAGTCTGGAAATATGATGAATTGTGGCCTCGTGTTGTGTTCTATTGAAGTGGTTGGATCTGTGAAAATTGATGAAACGTGGTCCAAGGTGGTGTCGAAGGTTGTAGCCTTCAATAAAGGGGGTTGTGGTGCTCCTTTCAGGTGAGGTCAAACGAGATCAGCCGAGCTCTTCCGGTGAGAGGCCGGTAAACGAGCCGGGTCGAGCCTTCCAGAGAGGCCGGTAAACGAGCGCAGGTGCCTGCGTGCTAGTCAAGTCTGCGCCAGCACATATGTTGTAAGATGTTTTCTCTATAATAAAATATTGAAGGCTGAGAAACTACAGCGGTGGTTTTCTCCCAACTTGGGTTTCCACCTAAAAATCCTGGTGTTCATGTGTGATGCTTTGTGTGATGGTTTATTCTGTTCTTACTGCACATGTTTACTGTTTATAGAATGAATGATGGAATGATATAAGTGAAGAACTAATGGCATAATTAGATCTCTGTGTATACGCGAGTTTTATGAAGGATATCCGCGTGTATACGCTACTTGGCTTCAGGAAAGTAGAGTATGGGTTTTAAGGAATGAAAAAGTAAAAAGTTTTGAATATGCAGTAAATACTGATTCACCCCCCCCTCTCAGTATTTTTCCCAACACAAAGATATGAAAAATGATGAGATAAAGCTAATTTTATCCATCATTTCGATTTCTTCCATCTTATCTTATTCTTCTTATAGCATAATGGCTGAGATCCATAGGCTGAGCCAAGATTATGCTCTGATACCACTGTAATATCCCAACATGGGAGTGCAACAATATATGAACACAATAATGAAAGAGAAGTGATACATCAACACATAAAATGTAAGAAGATCCAAATAGCCATCATATTAACATCATAGCAGAAAATGTATACAAGATCTTGAGGAAATAATCAGTCAAGTTAGGCATCACAAGCCTCAAGAAAACATGTACATGAACTATGAAGAACACTGCTACACAAAGAATGCCCAAGGCTATGAAAACGTAGTTTTATTAAGTAGAAATGATACTGGAAAGTGTCAATACACAGATCTACAAATATATGGCTCATAGAATTATGGTAGCAAAGATCTAAACTCCCAAACTCAATTTCAAGACAATCCGGAAAGGATTTCCTGAAATATGTAAAAAGTATAGAATGTCAGAATGCAGTCCTAGGACAGAATAGTAGCTACAACTCATGACCTAGATCAAGATGGTTGTAGATGATGTATATGATGACTGAATTTCATCCAGAGGATCCTTGATCCAGATTTATGCAGGAACGCAACAAAATAAACATATAACCATAAATACATAGATGCAGTGGAAATAACACTTCATTTCATTAATATCAAAGAACTGAAATTTTCTTACAGACAGAATGGAAATAAAACTAGCTAGGGCACTGGTAGCTATCTCTAAGAAGAGATGTGGCGGCTACGAGCCTGTGAACTGTGTTACATTGAGGGCTCGAGGGCCTATTTATCATTTAGAAACAATGAGAAATCCTAAAAAAATAATGCTTGTGCCGAGCGAAAAAGCTGAAATAGACAATGGTGGGGCCCCAAGTGGAATAGGCAGGTGACCAACAATATCCACCTGGATCATTCCTCCTCCCTTAGGAAGCAATGGTCCCCATTGCGTTAAGTTCCTCCATGAGATGAGGAAATTTCTGCTGAACTTGGTCCCTGGTGAACCACTTTCCTTGGTGCAGGAGTTGGCCAGCTTTGACAACCCGATATAGTTGGATCTGCTGCTAGCGAGTGTTCTTGATTTGCATGTCCATGATGCAATCTGTGGTGGCCTGTTCCATGCAGTCTGGATTTAACTCAGTTGGTGTGAGTTGTTCTGCAATGTCCGAGGTGTCCGGTAGAGGTGGGAAGTAAGGACGAAGGTGATCCACATTGAAGATTGGGTGCAGACCAAGGAATGGTGGAATACTGAGCTCGAAGGCATTGTTCCATACAGCCTTGGTTATGGTGTATGGCCCGTATCGGAGCGGGCGAAGCTTGCGGTGGTGTCCAGTGAGGCGCTCCTTCTACAAATGTAGCCATGCTTTGTCGCCCACCTAGAAGTTGTGTGGCACACGGTGTTGATCATGGCATTGCTTGTACTTGGCATTGGATCTGTCCAATATATCATGAACCTGTTGGTGTATGTGTTGAATGCGCTTGATGAAGCTACTTTCTTTGTCAACTTCAGACTGGACATGAGTTGAATCGGCCTGAGCGGTTGCAAATGGCATGGCTACGTCAATGGGACATAGTGGCTGGAATCCCAAGCCCACCTGAAAGGGGCTATGGTCGATTGAACTGTGGAGAGCCTGATTATAACTATGTTGTACATAGGGGAGGCTCTCGTCCCATGTGCGTGGATGCTGAATTATACATCGTAGAAGATAGCCTTCTAATCATTACATTCTCACGACCTTTATACATGCATACGATGCAGGATGGATGGTCCGTGGACTTGGTGAGCTTGGTATCCAACATGGACCAGAGGCTGGACCAAAATGTGCTGAGGAACCTGCTATCCCGATCTGATATGATAGACTGTGGGATCCCAAAGTGCACCCACACTCGTTCAAAGAAGAGTTTAGAAGTGGCTTCTGCTGTGATATTCTTCTTGCAGGCCGCCATAATGGCCATCTTCGAGAATCTGTCGACGACCACAAAAACACAGTCATTTCCCTGCTTAGTAGAAGGCAGGCCCGACATGTAACCCATGGAGATGGATTCCCAAGGTCGACTAGGGGTAGGTAGAGGAGTATATAGGCCTTGCTTCTTGATGGTCGGTTTGGCAATGGCACAAGCAGTGCAGGATCTGATGTGCTTCTCGACATCTTTCGAAGGTTCGGCCAATAGAAATACTTCTGCAGGATTGCTACTGTTTTCTCGACCCCGAAATGCCCAGCGACTCGACTGTAGTGTGCTTCCCATATCATCTTGGCACGCTCGCTTGAAGGAACACAAAGGTGTCCCATGTGACATAAAAGTGCATCTTGGAGGTAAAAATTTGGAACTTGCGTACCCCCCAAGAGTGCCTTATGCAGACTGGCATTGGATCCTCTCACGGCGATAAATAAATCTAGTACCCTGAGACCAGACACAATGGGTGGCGCTGCATTGGGTGACTCTGACAGCAGTCACAGCATTGTGGTTTAGATACCCTTGTGCCTTGATATGTTGAGTAAATACATTACGGGGGATATGTGGACCACTTCTGATGGCGATCATTCTGCAACTTCCCTTGTGTCTGTATGAACTGCAGGGGCCGGTGGTCTGTGTGGATGATTGTTTCCTTCCCCAAAATGGAATGCTTCCATTGTCGACAGGCTTGCACAATGGAATACATTTCTTTGTCATAGGTGGGATACTTGCGAACTGTCTCAGACAATGTCTCACTGTGATATGCCACTGGATGTCCCTGTTGAGTAAGAACTGCCCCAATAGCATAGTCGGAGGCATCTGTCTCGATCTCAAATGGCTGTTGCAAGTCTGGTAAAGTGAGCACTGGGGCAGAACAGAGGCGGTTTTTCAGTTCTGTGAACGCCTTCTGTTGAGGTTCCGACCAAAAAAAAATTTCTCTCGCTCCTCCCTTGGTAACTTGACTCAAGGGCCAAGTGATATGAGAGAATCCCAACACGAACCTCCGATAGAAATTAGCAAGACCCAGAAAGCTGCGAAGCTCTGTTATAGTGGTTGGGGCTGGCCAATCCCGAATGACTTGGATCTTGGCTGGATCCACATGCACCCCCCTTTCATCAATAATGTATCTCAGATATTGAACCTGGGTCATGCCAAACGTGCACTTCTCCAAATTGGCACACAACTTGTGTTGCCGCAGTGTTTGGAGGACTTGTCGGATGTGATGAAAGTGCTCTTCCCAAGTCTTGCTGAAGATCAGAATGTCATCCAAGTACACCACTACGAATGAGTTGGTGAATGGCCGCAAGATGTCGTCCATCATCCTCTTGAAGGTTGCGGGAGCATTCGTCAACCCGAAAGGCATGACCAGCCATTCAAAAAGGCCTTCCTTAGCTTTGAAGGCAGTCTTCCACACATCAGAGGGTTCAATTGGTACCTGGTGATACCCAGACTTCAGGTCGATCTTACTGAAATATTTTGCACCTTGGAGTTGGTCCAGAAGGTCATCGATCCGTGGGATTGGGTACCTATTCCGGACAGTGATCTTGTTCAGCGCCCGATAGTCAATACAGAGTCTCCACGTCCCATCCTTCTTCTGTACCAACACGATCGGGCTCCCACAGGGCGATGAACTTGGTCTGATGTGACCTTTCTGCAACAGCTCCTGAATCTATCTCTTGATTTCATCATTCTCCAGAACAGAGCGCCGATAGATCGGTCCATTAGGTAGCGGCGCACCGGGGGTCAGATCAATCGGGTGCTTGACCTGACAGTGCAGAGGAACCCCTGTGGGTGAGGTGAATATGTCCCCGTACTCCTCCACAACCTTATCCATTTGTTGTTGTTGTGCAGAGGAGCCCTGTCTGAAGGTCGTGGCCACAGTCTTCTTCTTGCCCTGGGGGCGGATCATCAGGAAAACGAATTTCCTGGTTTGGGAAATGAGCTTACTGCATTGTTTTGCAGTAACCAAAGAGATAGTGGCAGGAGGTGGTACCTGCGTCCATCACCTTCTTATTTTAAGTAGCATAATAACGGCCACGAGTTGAGACTCGCCTACAGCGCAAGCGCTTCTGAAAGTATGGTTGTCCTAATAATACATCGAAAACATCAATAGGAGCAACGTCACATAATACCTCATCTGTGAAGGGCTTGATGCTATAAGGAAGGCGGCACTGCTGGCTGACGCGGAGATCTCGTCCTTGGTGAAGCCACCCGATGGTGTATGGATGTGGGTGAGCTGTGGTCGGCAAGCCCAACCGCTTCACGGCGTCTGCTGAAATGAGGTTCTTTTGGCTCCCATTGTCGACGATGAACTGTACAGGGGAGCCCTTTACCCACATCTGGGAGTGGAAGAGACGTTCCTCCTCCTCTGGATCTTCCGGTTCCTCCTTCTGGACCTTTGTAGTGGCAACAGTGGCGTTGAGCTCCGCATCAATAATCTGTTTCCCTTTTTCATTCCCCTTTTCAGGTTCTGATTCGGAGTCGGAGCATGCATCTGACTCAGAAGCCCTCATCTCGGCCACTAGCGACTGCTTGGCCCGACACTCACTTGTGTTGTGAGTGGAGCTCTTATGGAACTCACACCACTTTTCCGTGTCCTTCTTTGGCTTTACGGTGTTGTTCTTGTCTTGTGGCTTTGATGGGTTGTCTTTAGCCGCCATGCTCTGTCCTTTGTTTTGCGGTTTGGAAGCACCTTTTCCTTGCTTTTGATTCGCGGATCCAAAGTCTCGCTTCTTCTGTTTGAATTTCTGCTCAATCTTGGCAGCATACCGGTATGCCGTACCAAGCGAGGAGATGTCGAGGAACTCCATTTCCTCTTGGATGTATCTGTGCAGACAACTGCGATACTTTAGCACCAAATGTTTCTCTGAATCTTTGATACCCAACTTTGTGCGCAGGGTATGGAACAGATTCGTCAGCTCGTGCACATCTTGATCCCTTTGTTGTCGCAGCGTGGTCCATTGTATGTGCTTGTCCTCATAGCTCCCCACGGGATAGTACTGTTCCTTGACGGCGTCTCGGAAAGAATTCCAAGTTGGTACGGCCGAGAACAGAGAGGGTTCTGTCTGGTCCTTGTTCTCACAGTAGGTTTCCCACCCGTCCTTAACATGGGGGGTAGCTTTGAGGAGTGCAAAAATAATCTTCTCCCGGTCTGAAAAGTCATGAACAGAGAAATATCCTTCTAATAGATTCAACCATCTATCTGTGGCATCTGCGTCTATTTGACCCTCAAATATGGGAATGTCAAAATTTACTTGTACCTTAAAAGGACTCGCCACTCCAGAGTGGCTACTGGATGCAGATGCACCACTGGTGGGCAGCTGTTGAACGATCTGAGAAAAGTTATCCATCATCACGTTCCTTTGTTTTTCGAGGGCCTCCTCGAGCAATATTTTGATAGGATCTCCTGCTCCCTCATCTTTCTTTTCGTCCCCCATGGGCGTCCGTCGAGGTTTGCGAGGATGATCTTGAAAAGGTTCCACCAGATCGAGCCCTAGCTCCTTATACCCGACCTCGTTGGGGACATGCAAAGAAGGATCGAGAAAAAGCAGACCGCTCTGATACCACTGATCCGGATTTATGCAGGAACACAAAAGAATAAACATATAAACATAAATACAGAGATGCAGCGGAAATAACACTTCATTTCATTAATATCAAAGAACTGAAATTTGCTTACAGACAGAATGGAAATAAAACTAGCTAGGGCGCTGGTAGCTATCTCTGAGAAGAGATGTGGTGGCTACAGGCCTCTGAACTGTGTTACAATGAGGCTTGAGGGCCTATTTATCATTTAGAAACAATGGGAAATCCTAAACAGCCAAAACCCTAACCCTAGGAGATGAAGCGCCAAAACTATGGGCCCCGTTTGGGTAAATTGGTCTTTCAACTTCCCAGGGGCGTAACTTTGGCATACGATCTTCGTTTGACGCGTACCATACCTCGTTAGAAAGATCTATCTGAGGAATACAAATTTTGAATGAGAAACATCGGTCCATGGACCCATGTTGCTCTCCATTTTCCCAAAAAACATCGTTTAGGGCCTCAAAATGACTCCGGAAGTTTAGGACCCGAAAAACTACTAAAAATAGTAAACTGTGCCAAAACTGAAAAACTGAAATAGACAATGGTGGAGCCCCAAGTGGAATAGGTGGGTGACCACCAATATCCACTTGGATCAATCCTTCAGGTGAAAGGCTGATCCAATAACTGAAAATCTCACCCTCCTATTAAACACTGCAACTCCTCACTGCAAATGCTCACTAAAATAACATAGTCAAAGAGGTGTACTCTGCTGTAGGTGAAAGAAAATATGCTAGAAAAGTGCCAAGATGTGAAATCAGCTCCAAAACCTTCCTCACTGATATCCCAAAGGAATGGAAGCTTCCTCTAAAAGAATAGCTCCGGAAGTGGTGTTATTGTTGACCAGATAAATCAATCTTGCGGACAAGATCGATCTCCCTAGTACGAAAAGGTAATCTAGCAACAAATAGCCAAATAAACCTATCTTTCTCTAAACATATGTGATTTACAAAAGAATACTATACAGGTGTTAAGGTCTTACCGTAGATCCAATGCTTGTTCGAAGTTATTGTCCCTCATGCACTTGAAGGAGTTATCTTTGTAAACCTACAATCACAAACAAGAAAACATTAAATAGCACCTGTATAGTAAAAATTATAAATCATGCCTATCATGGTGATCAAGGAATCCATGAAATAAACAGTTAATTAACAACTTATTGAGAAAAATGAATTCATTTGTATTAACTTTGAAAGAAGGAAAACCTTACAACCTTAGCCTTGATGTTGAACATGCCTTCCTAGGGTCTGAAAGTAGGAATCTCCTCGACAAACCTTGCCTCTCCTTCAGACAATGAAAATGTGTGATACCACCAAAATCTAAGTTTAGTAGGTGAAATCTAAACAGTCACCAATAATTCTTACTATAAACACAACAGCTTTGAGAACTTCTGTGTCTCTTTGCTAGTGCAAAGCAGTGATTCAGGTTCAACCTATGAAAGGTAATCCTCCACCCCAAAAGATAAACCTCCCTCACATCAAGGGGTTGGCTCCATAAGGTAAGGGATATATGAACCTCAAAAGAGCAGTTCTGCCACTGCAAGATTCTTTCCAGAGGCTTTTAGAAATTACTGAAAGTGAGATTTTTGAGTTTACTTGTGCCTTTTTAATCTTTTACAGGGGTCCGCACCCATAACACAGAGAAACTACATTCAGGTACGCAGGAGTCATGAACACTAGGTGCGGGACCGCAGGCAAGATACAGAGAAAGTGTGATACCAGAGTTAAGGAGATTTTTAATAACTTTTCTCCTATTTTCAAGGCTTGAAATGAGGAACTGATGTGTTAGACTTGCAAAGGAGGAAGTATGAGTGATAATGAGCTCATACAAATAGCAGAATGTCAAGATGACAATTTTCAGTGCAACAGATTGCCCCCTAAAGTGCAAAGTCTGGAATAGATGAAGCTGAAGTCTGTCATATATGAAGAGTGCAGTACTTTATCATTTCAAGGATCATCCTGTGGACACCCCAGTCGGAACTTGCAAAAACATTCAATGAAAAATAGATATATGTAAAAATATCATCGCTGAGGTAGGCATTCCCATACTCAGATCAAAACTAGCTAGAAACTGATTTAAACTGTTATGATATAGGAATGATTTTGAACACATCAACAGTATATACATGTGTAGACATAGTATGGATGTAGCCATATGTTTATGAATAGTCTACTTTATAAATGAATAAAAAAATTCCTCGCAGCCTGGATGGTAGAAACTAGATCCAGGGTCTTGATTTCTGCTTCTCGAACTAGTACGATTCTATCCATGTGAATGAATATGTCAAAGTTGAACATGGTAGAAACCACTTGATTACCGGTCAATAATGTAAACTGTTAACAAGTGTGAGAGTAACCACTAGTAATGTCAATGGCTCCCAAAGTACTCAGTACAATCCATGAAATGTGAATGAATGAGATGAAGTCAAACATGTCACAGAATCTTTCGATCGAAGGTCAATGACGCAACTTGTCATCGAAGGCGAGAAACCTGCCATTGAGGCATGCAGATTTCAAGGTACTGATGATTTCTAGATCAACTTCCTAAATAATGAGCTGTCGTCGATAGGAAGCAATCCGTTGTAGGCAAGCCCACAACACGAAATCATAGATCTAGTTTTGAATAAATATATCAGAAAGGACTGACTCAGGGATGGTCAAAATGGATGACAGATATTTTGCAGATGAATGGTTTGTTTGAACCGTCCTCTTGAACACATAATGACACTACAGATGGTTTGGTGACAATTGACCCAAAGCTAATACCTAGAAACTGGCTGAAGACTTTCAATATGGTTTGATTAACTGTTAGGTAAAGGATTTCCCAACCCAGGTGAACAAAAGTGTCGTGTTCAAGAGTGGTTAACAGCTTTTCGAATAATCAAAATACAAAAAATAGGTTCATTTTTCTCTCTTTTCCCCCACCATTTCTAGCAAGTACCTCTTTATTTTTGACAACCTTGAGGAGGATAACATTTACTTGTTTATAAGCTCATCCTTCGGATGAGTCCAACTTAGTTTAATATTCAAACCCTAAGAAGGAGTGGTTTGTTCCTATTTTGAAATTGAATAGGTCCATTACTGTTAAATTTTAATGAGTCTAGTATAGGACAAACTTGGTGTTTTTTCAATTTTAGGCAGTCAGAAGAAAAAACTTAAGAAGACTCCATGGTGGTACTTTTTCATAAATATAGTCTCTCGAGCCCGAAAAAGGATAAAATAATGCGGGAGAGAACTCCATTGACCGTAATTGGTCAATGTATACCTTTTTCGTAAATAGTCCATTTCAGTCCGTAAAAGGGGTAAACTTATACTGAAGGGACGATCATTCATTTATTTTAACGAGTTCGAATAATCAAGTACTTGGCAATCTTTTCAATTTTCGAGAGTCTGAAAAGAGCTTAAAAGAGGACTCCAAGTTTTCGCTTTTTCGTAAATTTTTGAAAGAGTTCGAAAAAGTGATAAAAGTATGCTCTTTGTTGAAAAATGATCAATTTTCCCGAAAAATCCAATTTTCTGCACAAAAACTCGAAACATTACACATACCTATTTAATATAAATAAAAATGCCTTCGAAAATAACCTTTTTAAAGTGAAAAATAAAAAAATTAAAGATTCATTTATTCGAAAAAAATTATAAAAAGGACTTTTCTAACTTCATTTTTACCATTTGTGTTCAGAATGAAAAGTAAGAGCTTTGGGTAAAAAAGTTCCGGCAAAGATTCTGGAAAATCCATCCAGTGAAATCGAGAACCTTCATCTCCAGGTAATCCACAACCTCCTTATCTTGAATTTCATCCATTTATATTTTGCTTTTAGGCTTTAGATTTCATTTTTAAGGGAAAAATAGGTTCAAAAAATCGCGCGCGAGGGTTCGCAGGTGCAGCGCACGGGCCTTGCGGACCCCGACTTTTTTCTACATAGAAAAAGGTCTTGGGTCCGCACCTGTCTCAAAGCACCCATGCGTTCCTACGCACTATGTATGAGAACAGAGTGCGGACCCCATGCAATTAAATTTCAAACTTAAATTTCTTTAATTCCGCCCAAAATTTTTCAAACTAGATTGTTCTAATATATCTTTTTATGCATTGTAGGATATACAAGATGCTAATTTGGAGAGATCGTGAGCATGAAGATGTAGATGACGCCGCAATGCTTCATTTTCCTACAATGTAGGCATTAAGAGCATGTGGTTTGTATAAATTTTGGGCCATTCAGGGCATGAGGGCACAGGTAGACCTCCTGACGTGGTTGGTGAAAAGATGGAATGTACAAGATTAGTGCTTTATTATTGGCAGCCACCGGCTCGAAATTGAGCTGGAGGATATCTATTTTTTGACTGTCTTGTCCAAGAGGGGTGAAAAAATTTCTCTATTTGGGACTAGGCCAGGTGGCCAGTTCGTTGCTAGTCTTCGACTAGAGTTCTGTGATGATCAGGAAGACCCCCAGGACAAATGGATTGACATAAAAACTATCATCCATCCTGAGCTTAAATTTATTTCATTTACTGTCACCAGACTGTGCGGGAGCGTAGCATTTCATGTGGCTACTGGTTCCTAGATGCGCATTGCTGTAGACTGTTTTCGAGGCACCATTTTCAACTGGTGTGAAGCTGTGTTGGCCAATGTAAAAGGCCAACTAACTAGACCAAAGAACAGAAAGCTAAAAAACTTTGGATATGGATCCATTGTAGTTACCTTTTCTCTAGAGAGGATCCCCATGTTAGCTCCATAGAACATTCCTGTTGATGCTGGTCGACCTCGAGAACCTAGGATGGTTTGTTGGGTTGCATTGATGGCCCGTCATGCTGCTGAGGGCGTCGAGGTTGTTCGATTTCCTTCTTCATATTTTCGTTGGCTGGAATGCCCAAATTTTTGTTATATAGGACTTTCCATAAGCTGAGATATATTTTCGAAATGACCGAGAGATGGCTCTCCCAGCAAGGGAACAGTGGGATGAATCAGGTAAAAATCATTTTCCACATTTTCTAAGTTCTATTTTTTTTTTGTATTTTAATCGTCTCAAAACTAATAATAAAAAATTTAAATGCAGATGTGGGCCCACAGTGACCAGTCCATATCCAGCCTTATGAGAGAAGGCATCCAACTGCAGCCGCACTAGCCCCAAAAGGCTAATCAACAGAGATCCTATCTGATTTAGAGCATCACCTAGAGCACCTAACTCTAGAAATTCTAGAGACCGACATAGATGATATTCCGCTCAGATTACAGAGATATGTGATAGGTGTCCCAGGACCATTTAGGAGCTTCCTGTGTAGGGTGGCCTGGGCAGTGGTGTATTATCATGATCATCATCAGGGATAGGATGATCATTTTGTAGACTCATATTTTTGACCTTTTGTATTATCATTTTTGCCGATCATAAGGTGTATTTCAACCTATGACCGAAGATGATGTATATTTTGAAAACAAACTTTTATGCTATGATATATCACTATTACCGGCTATCCGTGTACATGTTATCGAATGTTGTTTAATTTACGGTTTTGATTATTGCAAATGTCTATTTATCATACTAGAAGTAACTGCATCTGCTAAAGTATTTAAATGTCTTAGAATATGCTGATATTAAATGTAATCAAATTCATGTTATAAGAGACAAAATCTTAAAAATAACCGTAATAACACTAGATTTCTAATGGCATAAACTCTATTAAGTTGTAATACAACAAGTTTAGAATCCAAACTAGCAATCAAACTCCAAATTCCAAATGATATGGATTCAGATAATAACTCAATCACTGCACTATACTCTGCAATGTTATTCGTTGTTTGACCTAGGCTTACCCCATGCATGGACACTAACTCATCAGAGGGCGAATAGATAACCCAAGCTGCGGCAGAAATGTTCCGTGTACTACGATAAGCACTATCAACAAAACCAATGTAGGTTTGAAGAGACGTCGATATCTGCAATATCAAGAGTAAAAATCAGATAAGCAGGAATAGTGATGAGAACACACTCTAAACTAGGCATGCTTTTCCAATCTAAGACACACCAGCAGTAAAGAATCTAATCTAACTAAAAATCTCCACACTAATTTTAAGCATAATATTTCTTTAAATAAAGCCCATTTCTAGGTTTATCTAAAGAGACACCGTCAAAATCTATCAGCTCATAAGCCCCTTATGCCAACATTCGCTTAACAATGAAAGGACCATGCCACATAGGCACAAATTTTCCAGCCCCTAGCTTATCATTGGCTTGATCGTACACTAAAACTAGGTCTCCTTCTGAAAAACTACGAGGGGTAACATTTCTATCGTACTAAGCTTTTATTCATTTGACATGAGCTTCGTTTGCTAATGCAGCATTTCTTCGATTCTCATCTAGTTGAGCCAAGTACAAAAAATTCTTCTCCTCTTCAGAGGTAGCTGGAAGTAATTCTATGGCTAATTTCAAAGATGGAATTTCGCATTCAATAGGCAACACAGCTTCGAAGCCATAAACCAATTGAAAGGGAGTGAAACCAGTTGACATTTTTATTGAGGTCCGATATGCCCAAAGTGCTGAAAATAACATGGAATTCCAATTCAACTTATGAATACCAATAATTCGTTTGATCATAGTGACTAAAAATTTATTGATAACTTCAACCAGACCATTAGCCTGTGGGTAATATCGAGTAGAACTATCGTGGCGCAGGCCAAGTTGATCTGTTTGTTCAGTCATCATGATATTTCGAAAATGACTTCCATGATCCATAATAATGGCTTGAGGAACACCAAATCTAGCAATTATATGATTGAACATGAAAGCTGCAGTAGTTTTTCCATCTGCTGAAAATGTAGGCATCGCCTTGGTCCACTTAGTAAAATAATCTACTGCTAGGATAATATACGCATGCCCCCCGGCCGAGTGAGGGTTACATGTAATAAAGTCAATACCCCACTTTGCAAAAGGACCGACAACGATTATAGGGTTAAGAGGAGTGGGTGGTGCATGCATTTTATGATCAAAGACCTGACAATTGTGGCATTTTTGGATTGCATAGATATAATCATTGAATAACGATGACCAGAAATAACCATCACGCAATATCTTTTGCGTTGTGGCATACCAAGACATATTACTGCCACATGCTCCAGAATGGTAGTCATTTAGAACCTTCTCAGCTTCTTCATGAGTAAGACAGTGTCGGAAAACAGAATCTGCTCCATGACGATAGAGTGTATCACCAATAATATTGTATTGTTGGGATTGGAAACGTATTTTCCATCACTGAGAACGTGAAATTTCAAGCCAAAAAGATTGGGTTTGGATATAAACAATAATATCTCCATACCAAGGATCAAGAGTACTGATAAGAAACAAGGATTCGTCCGCAAGGGCTGCTCTGCCACAGTTTCAGTACTAGTAGATGGGAAATCACACATCAGTTCGGTAAAAGCCAAAGATTTCTTTGCCTTGGACTTTTCAAATTCCAAGTCAAATTCCTGCAGGATAAATATCCATTTGGAATACTTTCCCCCTAGCAAATATTTGGTCAATATGTACATCATAGGGTTACAGTCAGAAATTACTGTGGTTTTGCGTAATAAGATGTAGTGTCGAAATCTTTGGACAGCGTGAACAACTGCCAAGGCCAATTTCTCCACATGCGTGTATTTGATCTCAGTCGGATGCATATTTCGACTAAGATAGTAAATCAAATGTTCATTGTGGAATTCATCTTCCTGAACTAAAACCATCCCAACGGTGGAATGAGAAGTGGCGAGGTACAAAAAATAGTCTCGGTTGTAATTGGGAGGATGCAATAACGATGCATGGGTCAACGTGTGTTTGAGTGCATAAAAAGCTTGATTAGCGATCTCATCCCAAAAGAATGGAATGTTCTATTTCAACAACCTAGTAAAACCCTTTGTTAGCTCAACGTAGTTAGGAATGAACCGACATAAAAAGTTTGCTTTCCCCTGAAAAATTTGGAGTTGGCGCAGAGTCGAAGGAGGAGGTAGATTGAGAATAGCTTCGACCTTCAATGGATCAACATGAATGCCTGCTTTCGAAACAACAAATCCCAGTAAGCAACCCGATTCTACACAGAAAATACATTTGTGTGGATTCAGCCTAATTCGATAATGCCCACATCTCATAAATATAGCTCGTAAATGAGTGACATGGCTGGCCCTATGTGATGAATGAGCAGGTAAATCATCGAGATAAGGCTGCACAATGTGCTTAATGTCATGAAATGCGTAAGACATAGCCCTTTGAAAATTTTCCCTAGTGTTCTTCAATCCAAAGGGTATTTTGCATTAAGAAAATGTCCCCCATAGACAAATGAAAGTTGTTTTTGGCTGATCAGCAGGGAGTATATTTATTTGATTGTAACCGGAAAAACCATCCATAAAGGAGAAAATTTCACTGCTGGCACAATCATCAATTATCTGATCGATATAGGGGGTTGGATAATTGTTGTCTTTAGGACAAGCTCGATTAATATCCCTATAGTCGATACATAATCTTATCGTTCCTTGTTTTTTGTTAACAGGAACAATATTCAATACCCAATCGGTTAAAGAAATTGGATAAATGAAACCCGCACGAAGTAATTTCTCAACTTTGGCTTTGATAGCAGTAGCTTTTCTCGGATGTATTTGACGTAAACGTTGATGGACAGTTTTGGCATCCGGGTAAGCCTTGATTTCATGTACAACAATTGACGGATCGATTCCTGGCATTTCCTCATATGACCAGGAAAACACGTCATGGAATTCTTGAAATAGGGCTTTATAAGTTTGGATTTCATCGTCCATACAGGAAGCACGTATATGAATGTTTTCAATTATTCCTGGCTTAACTGAAATATCAATAGGAATCGTTTGAGAGATATTTTCCAAATTTAACTCAGAATCAGGATTTTGCAATGGATTCTGTGGGTCTTTGACATATTCAGCAGTAAAAATAGAAGCGAAATAATTTTCAAAATGATCCAGCTCAGGTAACGACAAAGATCAGTGATGTAGATCTTCCCATGGTAAATCGTCAACAGACAAAAGTTCACGAATCTGCTCATCAGCATGAACAAGATCAGGAAATGTCGTTGTGGCTGAGCTAGATATAGAAAGAGATTCCTCATAGATCCCATTCATTAGATCAATTTCGATTGAAGAAGGATCGGAAAGCAATTGTACAGCCTAATATGCAATTTCAAAGGAACTCAAAGGCATCGTGCCATAAAATGAATCCAACTCGGAATCGGAAGGTACGTTCCAAGGATCATCAAATGTAATGTTATTCAATGAAATCATATGAATATTTGCAATAGAAGGAGATACGTTAGGAGGAGGAAGGGAAAACATTCCTATTAAACCAGAATCTTTAATCAAACCTACCCGAACATCCTTATAAGGGATAGTCATTTTACCGATGTGCTGGATGGTTTCTGTAGAGGCTGGATCGAACGAGAAATAAGTGAGATGATCTATTGTAATGATCATTCCTTGATGTGGAAAATTGATAAGCCGAAAGACTGATGAAACAACAAAATTCATAGCATAAGACCAACTGCGACCCAAGAGAAGGTTGTAATCTAGAGGGGCATCAACCACTTCCACACCTAGATTTACAGTTTTTCCTTCGACCCCTATAGGAAAATCCTGCAAAATACTGAAAGGATGGAACCCTCAGCCATCAGAAGCCTTTAGAATTGTCAGAGACTGATTGAGTGTAGGAGAACCAAGCAATTTCCAACACTGGATCGACATAATACACGTAGAAGCCCCTTCATCAATCACAATCTGAAAGATCAGTCTGTTTTTTACTAATAATGGAATTTGGAAAGCCATTTGATGAGGTAGGCGGGGTGTATTATTCTCTAAATTGAAGATTATAAGGTTCAAATCTTGAATATCGACAGCTCCTATAGCATACAAAAGTAATTTACTCTATGCTGAGCACGATTGCAACACTTCCAAAGCCGACATTGCTGAAGGGGAAATATCTAAGTCCTCAAGAATGTTGTAATTCTGAGCAGCTCTCGCATGTGGATTGAAAGCTGATTTACAAAGTACACCTTTAGCAGGCAGTTTGATTACTATGTCTGGATTGGGTTTCTCGATCTGTAGCGGATCAAAAATGGGAGAAGGTGTAGTTGATGTGTTTGAACTAGAATATTCTGCTTCTTTACCACCAATAGGATTTTTACTACCATAATCTTGCAATCGCGTCGCAATCCTGACATGAGACATCATCATAATAGGTTCTTTTGAGGCATTCGAGGTGGAACCAATCATCTTACTGTCTTGAGTGGGAAAAGGATCCTTCAAGACAACAGGTTGTTGAGAACCTTTAATGAATTTCGAAACCTCTGCTCGATGTGGGCATTCTTTAGTGAAATGATCCTCATCGCAAATGAAACAAGGATAGCGAGGCTTGCGTTTTTCGTCATTAGATTTAGTTTTATCTATTTTTTATTTTGAATTTTTTTTTTTTATTATTCCACTTCTTTTTACCGCCAGATTTAGATTTGGCCATAGATGTCTCTACGACATGAATGTCAGCAGAAATTTCAGTGAAGATTCTCCTTTCGGGGAATCAGGTAAAGTTATTATAGGATAATAATTCTTTAAAGATTTATTCTTGCTTTTAGTATTGACTGTACCAATCATACCATCAATGACATGAGACCCTGAAGGAGCTACAGTTATTTGACCTTGTTTTGGAAGATCGGGGATTTTTTCATGTAAAGTACCTAACTACGTATAGACGAGGTCAAGATACTGAGCTTGAGCAATGACTTCTCCTCAGTAACAACTCCTGCCTTAGCTACATCTTCAATGATTTTGGGTAATAATGATTTAACAAACCATTCTGCCAAAATTTTATCTGGAATGTAAACTTTCACTAAATGCCTTCTATGTCGCCATTCATGAATATGATCAGAAATATATGTGGACGTGGATTGTTTTAGCGAAGTCAATAGTTTCGTGCTATTGTTGTATTGGATAGACAACTGAAAATGAGTTAAGAAAGCGATTTCTAACTGACTGAAATTATTAAAAGAGCCTCGTGGTAACTCAATGTACCATTTGTCAGCAAGACCAATAAGAGTTCGTTGAAAAAGACATAAGCGAATTGAATCATCAATTATCGAATTAGATGCACACCAGAGGTGATAAGTCATAACGTGATTTGATGGATCCTCTCCTGACTTACCCTCGAATTTTGGTATATCACTGGGCAAATTATGCGGCATTGGTGGCCAATATGGATGATAGGAAATTGGATCATTCATAAGGCATGTCAAATCAGGTAAATCCAAAGTTGCAATAAATGGTAACTGATGGATAGGGTCACCAAAACCTTGAGTAAAAAGAGTAGTTCCAGGTGGAGTTGCCAATTTGTTGACCGGATAAATCAATCTTGCAGACAAGATCAATCTCCCTAGTACCAAAAGGTAATCTAGCAACATACAGCCAAATAAACCTATCTTTCTCTAAACATATGCAATTTACAAAAGAATACTATAAAGGTGTTAATGTATTACCATAGATCCAATGCTTGTTTGAAGTTGTTGTCCCTCGTGCACTTGAAGGAGTTCTCTTTGTAAACCTACAATAACAAACAAGAAAACATTAAATAACACCTATATAGTAAACATTATAAATCATGCCTATCTTGGTGATCAAGGAATCCATGAAATAAACAGTTAATTAATAGCTTATTGAGAAAAATGAATTCATTTGTATTAAATTTGAAAGAAGGAAAACCTTACAACCTTAGCCTTGATGTTGAACAGGCCTTCCCAAGGTCTGAAAGCGGGAATCTCCTCTACTCTGAAAAGCGCTCTTCCGACCGAGACAGATATAGGTATGTGATCTTTCCTCACAAAATCTCAATTTAAATGAGTATGAATCCCAACAGCACTTAACCTCAAATAATTCTAAAGCTTGAAATCCCTCTGAGGCTACCCAATGCCTCTTTTTATAGTGCAAAAGAGGAGGTTTCAGTTCCAACTATGAAGGGATAGAATCCTCCTTCAAAGGGATAAGCTCCTCACATCAAGGGGTTAGCTCCATAAGGTAAGGGATACATGAACCTCAAAAGAGTGCTTCTGCCACCGCAAGATTCTTTCCTCTAGAAATTATTGAGAGTGAGGATTTTTATTTTACTTGCACCTTTTTAATATTTTATAGGGGTCCACACCCATAACACAGAGAAAGTGCATTCAGGTACACAAGAGTCATGAACATTAGGTGCGGGACTACAGGCAAGATAGAGAGAAAGTGTGATACCAGAGTTAAGGAGATTTTTAAGAACTTTTCTCTTATTTTCAAAGCTTGACATGAGGAACTAATGTGTTATACTTGCAAAGGAGGAAGTATGAGTGATAATGAGCTTATACAAATAGCAGAATGTCAAGATGACAATTTTCAGTGCAACAGTTATCAACCCTCCACTGCAACACCTTGCAACACAACCCAACTCTAAATAGAAACTATGTTGTAGCTGAAGGAGGTAGCTTGGCCTCAATCCTGAATGTGGAGAAATTAATTAAAACCTCCCTCAAGAGGCCTCTCAAGAAAGGAGATGGGATTCATTCTTGGGAACACCTGGTGCAAAGCAGCACAACAATCTCAACTAAACAGCTAAAGAAAGCACAGTAGTCATACAGACCATAAAATCAATATTCAATAACATATCTTGCTATGGCTGCCTTGACCTCCTTATATACAAGTGGAAGTCTTCTCATCTTGGGTCCAACTCATTAGGGTTTCCTCCACCAAGGAATCTTCCTCCCACTATCACTGCATTGTCTCCATAGGTGATCCCCCCCTTCCATTCCAATGTTATTGACTTGGTCAAACTTCACCTTATCCACATGTAATTTCCCCTTTTCGCACATGAGGGTGTGAAATCCAGCTATTATATTGATCCCTTCTCATATCATGAGGGATTTTATTCATGTTTTAGAAATGTATGGGCCTCCTTACCAATCTATTCTTCTCCTAGGTGTCAAAAGAAAAATCAATATTCCAATTAGCTGCATGCTAATTTTGGAATATTACAAAAAATAAACCTTCTAAGTGCCAAAACCTTGTTTCTAACATGTCATTAGCCTTAAAAACCATAAACTAGCTCACCTTATGATTTTTGAGGCCTTTCTTCTCTAACATCTCATGAATTTTTGAAGCTGCTCTTGGTGGTCCTTAACCTGATCTTTCAACTTCCTGTTGGTGGCTTTCAAATGTATGTTCATCATCCTGACATGTTTGTCCTATTTCTTCAATGGAATGGTTCATTTCATAAGCTATTGTGCATTATCAAAAGTCTTGGAAGCACTGTCAACCTACTCTTCCCAAATTGCCTTCATATTTTCAAATTGAATCTTCTCTACATTGTGTTTCCTTGCTTCTCTTTTCATAATAGAAATTTCATGATTGGCCAATTTCAATTTTTCTTCAAGGAGTTTTAATTCTACTTTTTCCATCACCTTCTCTTTTCCTTTATTTTATATTGTAATTATATCTTTCTCTGCAGGTGATCAAAGGTCAATGATATCTTGTGGTAGCTAGATTGTGTCAGTAGGTGGATGAGCCTCTTTACTACTCTCTAATAGTTTCCTAGCATGCCTTGTCATAGGATTTCTTACTTGGAACATAAAACACGCATCTTCTCCTTCAAATTCTAATTTCTTAATAGATTTGGCTTTTTAAGTTTCTATCCACCTTACTCTATGTCCTCAGCCTAGACTATAGGAGTTTCTTATATGTCAATGGCATGTAGTATATCTTCTAGATTTCCTCTAACTACTGCTCTGTCTTCTACAACCACTGTTTTTTCTTCTACGGCCACTGTTTGGCTCCTTGTCATCCTTTTAGTTCCTTGTTTACTAACAATTTTTTTTTGTTTTGCAGGCTTGGCCACTTTTAATTTTTGTTTTGCAGGTGGACCATTTCGTGTTTCAAAAGTCTACAACTGTTCTGTTTCCATTATGATTGGTTCAACTAGTTCTACTCTTGTAGGTTAAGTTGGTTCTGCTACCAATTATTCATTCTATTCTGCTACTACTAGTGATGGAATTTGGTGGGGTTCCTATGTTTTGGCAGACTTGGCAATACCAAAAGATAAGACAACATCAAACCACTTTGGGGCCCTAGGATCTAGCCCTCCTGGACCCGGAGAGGGATCTCTCCAATAAAACAAAGAATGATATATATTTGAAGCTCAAATTGATATATTAGGCTAGGTATGAAGCAGAGAAGGGGGGTTTAAATGTTGGTTGTTGGTTGTTGTTCGACTGCTGCTGTTGTAGTTAGAAGGATTCATTCTGACTGTTAGAATAGTCTTGGAAGGGAGTAGCAGAGTAGTTGTATGTAGTAGGCTGGGAGGAGAAAGCGTGGACTGTAATAGCCATTGAGCTCAGTGTATGTGACTGGTTTTGCATCAATTAATCAAGCACATTTCACAGGATCCTGGTCTATTACTATTGGTGATGTTTTTCTTACTCTGTTTGCTACATTTCCATACTATTTCATTTTCTTCTGGGCTTGCATCAGAAAACTGGCATAGGATTTACCCTTGTTAGGTACCCTATGTTTCTGCTGTCCTTGCCTTTGATGTTTTCTACTAAATGTGTTATCTAAGAATTTATTTCAGTTAATTTAACCAGTGTAGTGGATGTTATTTCCTGCTCTCTGATGTATGAATTAAATGAATATGTTCTTAGATGTTCTTGTTGGGTTTAAGCTGGAAGATTTTGGAACACTGGGGATTAGAGTTAGCCCTGTCCAATAGGATCCTTGTGCGACCAGCTAGCCCTTCTAAGATCTCTTTGTTAAATGTATCTCTATTTTTCCTTTGGAGCATGCTAAATCTAACCTGGAGTTAAATGACCTCTGGTCCGATCTATAAGTTGCCCCTTTGTCCCTCCTTGAGAGTTTCCTACGAGTATGTCCAAGAAGGTCTGGAGTTAAATGACCTCTGGCCTGATCTATAGACAAAAATTAGGTTTCTTTCCTTCTTTCACTTTATTTCCTTAATTTTCCATCCCATTATCTATCTAAAAGATCCTTTAGTGTGGATGACTTGCCCTCTGAAAACCTTGGCTAGTTGTTGCAAGTAATTCTCCTTTCATGACTCCATAGCCCAATGGATGGCACCGTTTGACCTATCCTCTTTGTTGAAACATCTTGCTGCTTTTCTCCTGTTCTCCCATTGCCTTCTCAGTCCATGATCCCATGACCAACCTAGCAACCAACCAACCAAATCATTTTAAACCCCCCTTTTTTGTGCTTCATACCTAGCCTAACATCTCATTTGAGCTTTCAAAGATATATCATTCTTTGTTTCATTAGAGAGATCCCTCTCTGAGTCCAGGAGAGCTATATCCTAGGGCCCCAAAGTGGTTTGATGTTTTCTTATCTTTTGGTATTGCCAAATCTGCCAAAACATAGGAACCCCAACAGAATTCTCCTAGGTTTAGGAGTTCTTGAAGGAGTAAGAACATCCAACTCAAAACCACTAACAAACAAAAATGAAGACCTGTATCTTCCAAACCTTTGAAGTTCATCTAAAACCAACAATTTCATTAAACCATGATGAAACAATGAAGTCTCACTCCCTTCAGATTTTTCTTGGACCTTATCTGTTATTTTTGACAAAATTTAATTAAATAGAAAGGCATATCAATGGCAATATTACCGGTAAAGTGTAGAAGTAGCTTGAAATGATATGAGTAGAATTTGTAGTATGTCCCTTCACAAGTAAAGTACTTTTGGATGATTGGAAAAAAATTTCGGTAGTTTTCCTTTATGAAACTCCTTCGAATGGCATTAGTGAGATCCATTTAACTGTTTTCGGGCTTCATAAATTCTTTGGATTGCTCAATGTTAAACTTGAAACCTTTGAACCACTTCTCTTGACCCCTTGGAATCCATGTAGCTACTGCAATAACCTCTTGTGTGATGGAAAGATTAAGCATTATCACTTTGGTGGCTGTTGCACTGAAATTTAAAGCAAATTCTTTCGAAACTTGTACATGGAAGCCTTGTAATTTCTCACAAAAATGTAAGCAACGTGTCCTTCTGAAGACTTCCACTATTTTTGGGTCTTCATTGATCAAATTCATATATGTTGGTTCATATATCAGACATTGGCCACCCTTTTGTTTCCTTATTTTTTCTGCCATGGTTTCTTTAATGTCTTCACAACCTCTCTTGATGATTTGCAGCCTCTCTTGATAGTTTTCAACCTTGCTTGATAGTTCTCAATGTAAACCTTTGGAAACACCAGGCACAACTTTGGCTTAATGCAATAGCTCTCCAGAGCTCAATATCATGCAAGAGGGAATGAGAAATGTGAAATGACTGAATTAGGAAACATTTTGAACTTTTGATGTCTTCTCATAACACAATGATGACTTGTACATGCCTAAACTGATGATGATAACTTCAGACCTGACCATGTACCTTGGTTTTATCCCTCCATGACTCGAATGGAATCTAACGTAACCTTTCCCAATGATATTCTGACACCTAATAGCTAATCTGAGAAGACAGATAGGAAACTACACTTTCGTAGGGTATGTAGTGTAATATTGGTTGTTTTCGCTATGTAACTAAAAACAGTTTCATAGCAAAAAGTGACTTTTATCAGTGTATTTCGCTACGAAACTATGGTTTCTTGGCTAAAAGGACATTGTCAGTAAAGAAACCTTGGGAATTGAAATATATCTGAATATAATGAATGATGTGACATGAGGGGATTTGAAAATGAGTGGGTTTAGACCTCAGGGTAAACTAAAACAAGAAAAAATTAATATTTCCCTTGACCAAGAATATAAAAATTGAATCCTACAACCCTACTTTTGACACATGAACCTATTTAACCTTGTCAAATGATGCTTCATTTTTTTGGGTGATAATAGTTTGAACAAAAAAAATAAACACACAAAAAGCACGACCGTTCAATTGAACAACAACTATTCAATTTGATTGAACACGAATTGTTCAATTGGATTGAACAACAAATATTCAAAGGTTTGAACAGCAAAATAAACAAAAAAAAACACGATCGTTCAATTGTGTTGAACAAAAAATGTTCAATTCAATTGAATAATAGTTGTTCAATTGGATTGAACAGTAGCTGTTCAAAGGTTTGAACAACAAAAATAAACACCAAAAAAACACGGTCGTTCAGTTGAATTAAACAACAACTGTTTAATTTGATTGAACAACAACTATTCAATTGGATTTAACAATAGTTGTTCAAAGGTTTGAACAACAAAAATAAACACACAAGGAAAGGATAAGGGAAAAGAATGCAGAAGTGAGCATGAATAAGAGATCGAATGTACAATAGTGAGAAAACTATAAATTGTAGGGGACATATATACATTGTTTGCAAGAGGAAATAAAAAAAATTTTATGAACTTAAAGCTGTGGGGCCATCAGCCCCTGCAGCTAAAATTTGGATGGTGGGATCGTCACGCACCAACTAGAAGAAAGACTCCATTGTAAGTGGTTTATGATAGAGGTGCACCCGGTGTCCATTAACTTGAAAGGTGGAACCATATATGTCTATGGTAGTCAAGGTAATGGTACCATTGTTGTGTACTTCTTGAATTTCGTATGGACTGAGCCACCTTGTTTGTAATTTACCCAGAAAGTCTTGGAATTTGGAGTCATAGAGAAGTGTCGAATCTCCTTTCTGGAATGTCTTTTTTTTATGAGGTTTTCATGCAACTTCGCTCGTTGTTTTTGAATAATTTCCGTGTGTTGTAGAGCAAGTAGTTGTGTTTCATCCAATTCATTTATTTGTTGGAGTCCTCTAATATAGGCCTCTGTCAAATCTAGCCCCACTTCTTGGGCTGTTCTTAGAGTATTTATTTTGAATTCCATAGGAAAAAATGGTTCCCTCTCAAATACCAGATGGTACAAAGAATATCCAATGTTGTTTCGCCATGTTGTGCGGTAAGCCCACAAAACCTCTGGTAGTGTAGTAGCCCAATCTTGGTAGTGTGTTGGGACTATTTTAGTGAGAATTTCCTCAAGGACTTTGTTGGTTCTTTCAACCTACCCATTTGCCTATGGGTGCTAGGGAAAGGTGACTCTATGGATGATATGGTGGTTCTTCAGAGTGGCCATAATTTTATTTCCCACAAATTGTGCCCCTCCATCAGTTATCACTTCCCGAGGTAATCCATATCGCACAAATAGCTCAAAAAGAAAATTGATCCAAGATTCTTCTGTAGCTCTTGATAAATACATTGTTTGTACCCACATCCTTACATAGTCTGTTGAAACCAGTATGTAGCTCTTCTAATTTCATGGCAAGTTGAATGGTCCAACGAAGTCCAGTGCCCACCATTCGAAAGGTTCCACTACTAGATGTGGTTGTAATGGAATTTCGTTAGCTTGGCCCAAGTGGCCCATTCTTTGGCAACTATCGCAAGCTGGGACATATTTCTTGGCATATTTAAAAATTGTAGGCCAATAATAGCCCATTTGCAATACTGTGTGCCCCATCCCCCGATCTGAAAAATTGCCACAACACGGTTCATCATGACATGCCCATAGGATGTCATTAATCTTGTCTTCTTGGATGCATCTGTGTATATGCATATCAAGTCCTGAAAGATATCCACTGATCCAAGAGAATCTAGCACTGAACTGATCAATAAGCTTTCTTTAATTTGATGTCAAATGTCTTAGCAGCTTTCCTACTTCCAAATTCACTACATCTGCATACCATGGTGTTTTTACCGCTACAGGGAACAAATGCTTGTCAGGGAATTGATCATCCACCACTAGTAAGTCATCTAACTTTGGAACTATAGATAGGAAATCTACAACTATGTTCTTCTTTCCTAGGAAATCTTTGATAGTTATGTCAAACTCCTGTAAAAGCAACAACCAACGAGTCACTCTTCCATTTGTAATAGGTTTATTGGCTAAATATCTAATGGCAGAGTGATCAGTATACAGGAATACTGTTGGACGGATAAGTCGTTCTTGCTGACAAGACAGACCTCCCAAGTGTCCTACGAACAGCTAGCAACAAACAGAAAAACAAAAACTATTTTCTCTAGATAATATTCGATTCAGAATTAGCTACAACAGGGCTTTTGAAGACCTACCTGTAGCCCAACGCTATTTGTAATGATCTTCTTTCCAGTTTCTTGGAAGAGTCATCTTCAAAGATCTGTAATCACAAACATGGAAAAAATCAATAGCATCTGCATAGTATAAACTAATACACGAATCATATATCTATCAAGATGATCAAGGAATTTAAGAAACAAGGTAATTAATTAAATAACTCATTGATAAAACACGATAAATAGGCTACTTAATTAAAGAACTCATTGAGAAAACAATATTCATTCGTATTATCTTTGATGAAGAAAAAGCCTTACAACTATGTCCGCCTTGATGTCGTACAGGCCTTCCTGGGGTCTGGAACAGGCGTTTCCTTTACTCTGACAGGATTTTCACTCTCTCAGCTAAAATGCACATGGGTGTGTAATCATTCCCACATAATGATCAGTTAAGAGAGTCTGAGTTTCTATAGCATTTCTCCTAAAAAATTATTCAAGTCTAACTCCCCTTGAGGCTACACTATGACTTCAATTTATAGGAAAATAGAAGAGGTTGCAGCTCCACATAAGAGGGGATAGAATCCTCTTTTGGAGGGATTAAGCTCCATAAACCAAGGGATAGGCTCCCATAATGGAGGAATGAACATACATGATAGGAGCGAACCTTCGATCGGATAATTGCTTCTAGAATTTTCTAGATTTGACTGTTGGGCTTCTAAATGTTACTTTTCTCCTTCTTTTTACCTTTAACAGGGGTACGCACCTTTAATGAAGAAAAAGTGTGTTTAGCTCTGCATGCTTTAGAGCAAATAGGTGCGGCACCGCAGGAAATGTTAAGAGAAAGTGCAGTACAAGTGTTTTTAAGACTTTATGAGCTTCTCTCTCAATTTCAAGGCTTGATTTTGGGAACTTTGATGTTGTAGGCTTCTAAGCGAGTAATATATGAGTAATCATGAACTCATATAGACACTAAAACGTCATGGTGACAAATTTCAGTGTAAAAAAATGCCCCTTAAAGTGTAAAGTCAGAGAGCATTCGAAGAGTGATGTGATTTATCATTTCAAGGATTAGCCTATGGACACCCCAGTCAAAACCCTGTAAAAACATTCAATGCAAAACATATATATATATATATATATATATATATATATATATATATATCATCACTGAGGTAGGCATTCCCATACTCAAATAAAAAATTAACTAAACTTGTTCTGATACAAAAATGATTTTAATATTACATCAATAGTGTAGACATAGCATGGATGTAGCCATCTGTAATGAATAGTCCATTGCATAATGAATAATAAAACTCCTCGCAGCCTGGATGGTGGAAACTAGATCCAACGTCTTGATTTCTACTTCCTGAACCGGTACTATTCTATCCATGGGATTAAATGTGTCGAAGTCTAACATGGTAGAACCCACTTGATTACCAGTCAATGATGTGAACTGTTAACAAGTGTGAGAGAAATGATCAATAATCACAATGGCTATCAAAGTACTCAGTACAATCCATGAAATGTGAATAAGTGATCTGAAGTCGAACATTTCATGGAATCGTTTGATCAAAGGTCAATGATGCAACCTGTCATCGAAGGCGAGAAACTTGCCATTAGGGCATGTAGATTCCAAGGTATTGACGGATTCTAGATCAAATTCGTATATGATGAGCTATTGTCGATAGAAAGTGATCCGTCGTAAGCGAGCTCACAACACGAAACCATACATCAAGTTTTGAATAATTTTTTTGCAATTACTGACTCAGGGATGGTCAATGCGAATGGAGACACATGTTTGCAAATGAATGGTTTTTTTTACTGTCCTCTTGAACACATAACGACACTGCAGATGGTTTGGTAACAATTTCCCTAAGCGAATACCCAGAAACCGGTTGAAGTGATTTAATGTGGTTTGATTAACTAATAGGCAAAGGATTTTCCCAACCCAGATAGAAGTGTTACAAAAAGTATCATGCTCAGGAGTGGTATACTCATTTTAAATCAAAGTGTAAAAAATGGATTCGTTCTCTCTCTTTTTCCCCCACCATTTCTGGCAAGTACCTCTTTATTTTTGACAAGCTTGAGGAGGATAAAATTTGCTTGTTTATGAGGTAATCCTTTGGATGAGTCCAACTTAGTTTAAAATCGAACCCTAAGAAGGAGTGGTCCGTTCTTGTTTGTAATCGATAGGTCCTTTACTGTTAAATTTTAATGAGTCCAGTATAGGAGAAACTCATTGTTTTTCATTTTTAAGGAGTCAGAAGAAAAAACTTAAGAAAACTCCATGGGTGTAATTTTTCGTAATTTAAGTCTCTCAGGCTTGAAAAAGGATAAAAAAATGTGGGAGAGAACTCTATTTACCATGATTATTCAACGTATACCTTTTTCATAAATAGCCCATTTCAATCCGGAAAAGGGGTATACTTATACTGAAGGGACCACTGTTACTTTCCTTTAACGAGTTTGAATAGTCAAGTACTCGACAATATTTTCATATTTAGAGAGTCTAAAAAGGGCTAAAAGAGGACTCCATGGTTATGCTTTTTTGTAAATCTTTAAGAGCCCGAAAAGTGATAAAATTATACTCTTCGTCAAAAAATGACCATATCACCCGAAAAATCTGGTATTCTGCACAAAACTCAAAAAAATTGAACGTACCTGCTTTTAATAAAATAAAAACATTTTGAAAAAACATCTCTTTAAACTGAAAAATAAACAAAATCAAATTTCATTTATTCGAAAAAACTTATAAAAAGTATTTTTCCAAAATCATTTTTACCATTTGAGTTCAGAGTGAAAATTTTAGAGCTTTTGACAAAAAACACTTCAGAGAAGATTCGAGACAAACCGACCATTCAAATTGAAAACCGTCTGCTCCAGGTAATCCACATTCTCTTTTATTTTCTTTTCATCCATTCATTTCCTTAATCTAGGGTTTAAAATTCATTTTTGGGGAAGAAATAGGTTCAAAATTTCGCTCACGGGGGTCCGCAGGTAAGACACACGGTCTCTGAACAAAAAGTGCGGAGGGACAGTGGAGAATATAAAAACTCATTTTCTCTCCAAATTACCCAAAATTTTATTTTTAAAATTATTCTAACCTTTCATTTTTTTCATCGTAGAATATTTACAATGCTTATCTAGCGAGAATGTGAAAATGAGGAGGTGGATGAAGCTGTAATGATTCATCTACCTACATTACAAGTTTTGAGAGCATGTGGGTTATTTAAATTCTGGGCTATCAGCGGCATGAGAGCCCAAGTAGATCTACTCACTCTGTTGGTAAAAAAGTGGGATGTACAAGACCAATGTTTTTTAATTGGAGGCAACCGGCTTGAAATCGAACTGGAGGACATATACTTTCTGACTGGTTTGTCTAAAAGAGGCAAACTACTTTCTCTATTTTTGGCTAGGCCAGGTGGCCAATCTGTTGCTAGCCTGCAACTAGAGTTTTGCAATGATGAGGCAGATCCTAAAGACAAACGGATGGATAGCAAAACCATCATCCATATTTAGTTGAAATTAGTTGCATTTACAGTAATCAGGTTATGTGGAAAAGCAGCTTTACATGTTGCTACTAGATCTCAAATGCGGATTGCCGTGGACTATTTCCAACGCACCATCTTCAATTGGTGCGAAGCAGTGTTGGCCAATATCAAAGGCCAACTAACTAGAGAAAATAACGGGAAGTTGAATAACTTTGGATATGGATCGATCATAGTTACTTTTTCTCTACAGAGGATTCCTCTACTAGCCCCACAACATATTCTAGTTGATCATGGTAGAGTGCGAGAACCTTAGATGGTCCGATGGGTTGATTTGATGGCCCGTCACAGCGAGGGTACAAAGATTGTTCGATTTCCCTCGGCCTATTTCCGTTGGTTAGAAAACCAAATCTTTGTGATAGAAGACTTCCCTTATGCCAGGATAAATTACCGCAGTGATCAAGATATGCCACTTCCTCCAGGAGCTCAGTGGCATAACTCAGGTAAGAACCATTTTTGACATGTTATAAATTCTAATTTTTATTTTGTTTTTTAAATCATCCAAAACTGATAACAAAATTTTCAAATGCATATGTGCGTCCACGCTGACCAGTCACTCTCCGCCGCTTCGAGAGGAGGCAATGGGATGCAACTGCAGCAACACGACCACCACAGGATCAAACAGAAGAGATCCTTACTGATTTGGAAGACCATCTAGAGCAACTGACTATGGACATCACATAGACTACCATAGACGACATTCCACTTCGTTTTTAGAGATATGTCATTGGGGTTTCTGGGCCGTTCAGGAGATTCCTGAGCAGGGTGGCACATGCTGTAGTATATTATCATGATCATTACCATGGATAGTGGATGATCGATGTATAGACTCATATCGTTTTTTGTATCACTTTTTTATGATCATAAGGCGTTTTGAACCTATGATCGAGGATGATGTACTATTTTTTGAAGCACTACTCTATGCTATGATATACTAATATTTTCAGTTACCTGTCCAACATGTTATCGAATGTTATTTTTATTTACTTCTTTCATTAACGAAAATCTCTGTTTATAACACTAGAATCTATTGCATCTGCTAGTGTTTTTAAATTTCTTGGAATGTGTTGATACTAAATATAATCAAATTCTCGTTCCATGAGACAAAATCTCAAAAATAATCTTAACAACACTGTCTTTCTAATAGCATACACTCGATTTAATTGTAATACAACGAGTTCAGAATCTAACGTAACGATCAAACTCTGAATTCCAAATGAAATGGATTCAGAAAATAACTCAATAACTGCACTATATTTTGCAATATTATTCATTGTTTGACCGAGGTTTACCCCATGCATAGATACTAAATTGTCAATGGGTGAATAAATAACCCAAGCTGCGGAAGAAATGTTCCGTGTACTATGACAAGAACCATCAACAAAACCAATGCATGTTTGAAAAGACGTCGACATCTGCAATATCAAGAGTAATACAGATAAACATGAATAGTATTAAAAGCACACTTATGCTAGGCACACGTTTCTAATCTACAACACACCAGCTAAAAAATAAATAATATACAGGAAAGATCTCCACACAAGAATTAAGCATAATATCTCTTCAGATAAATCCCATTTCTCGGTTTGCCTAAAGATACCCCGTCAAAATAAATCAATTCATAGGCCCCTTTTGCAAGCTGTCACTTGACAATATAAGGACCATGCCACATGGGTTTGAATTTCCCAGCCCCTAGCTTATCGTTAGCTTGATCATAAACCAAGACTAGGTCTCCTTCTGAAAAAATTTGAGGTGTAACACTTTTATCATACTGAGCTTTCATTCGTTTCGCATGAGTTTTGGTAGCTAATGCAGCGATGCGTCGATTCTCATCTAATTGAGCTAAGTATAAAAAATATTTCTCGTCTTCAAAAGTGGCTAGTAGTAACTCTATGGCTAGTTGGAGTGAAGATATCTTGCATTCAATTGGTAATACCACTTCTAAACCATAAACCAGTTGAAAAGGGGTAAAACCTATTGATGTTTTTGCTGAGGTCCGATATGCCCAAAGTGCTGAAAAAAGCATGGTATGCCAATTCGATTTATGAATTCCGATGATTCGTTTGATCATGGTGACTAAAACTTTATTAATCGCTTCAACCAGACCATTAGCCTGTGGATAATATGGTGTATATTTTTCATGGTGCAGGCCAAGTTGATCAGTCAGTTCGGTCATCATGATGTTTTGAAAATGGCTTCCATGATCAGTAATTATCATTTGGGGTGCACCGAAATGAGAAATCACATGATTGAACATGAAAGTAGCTGTATTTTTTCCATCTGTTGCAAATGTAGGCATCGCCTCGACCGATTTGGTAAAATAATATATTACAAGAATAATATACCCATGCCCCCCGACCAAGTGAGGGTTACATGTAATGAAGTCAATGCCCCATTTTGCAAAAGGACCAACAACAATTATAGGTTGAAGAGGAGTAAGTGGTGCACGCATCTTACAATCAAATATTTGACAATTTTGGCATTTTCAAACTGCATAAATACAATCTTTAAATAAGGACGACCAAAAATAACCAGCGTGCAATATCTTTTGGGCTGTGGCATACCCAGACACATGACCGCCACATGCTCCAGAGTGACAGTCATTTAAAACCTTTTCGACTTCTTCATGGGTGAGACAACGTCGAAAAACAGAGTCTACACCACGATGGTATAGTGTGTCGCTAACAATATGATATTGTTGAGACTGGAAGCGGATTTTACGTTGTTGTGACCATGAAAGTTCAGGTCGAAAAGATTGGGTCTAAAGATAAATGATGATATATCCATACCAAGGATCAATTGTACTAATAAGAAACAAGGATTCATCTGCGATTGGTTGTTCCACCATAGTTTCTGTATCAGTACGTGGGAAGTCTCACATAAGTTCAACAAATATCAATGATTTCTTTGATTTTGATTTTTCAAATTCCAAGTCAAACTCCTGTAGGATAACAATCCATTTGGAGTATTTTACCCCTAGTAATTATTTGGTCAAAATATACATCATAGGGTTACAATCAGAAATCACTATTGTTTTGCATAAAAGTATGTAATGACGAAAAGGTTGGACAACTTGAACGATTGCCAAGGCCAATTTCTCCACATGTGAATACTTGATTTCAGTCGGATGCAAATTGCGACTAAGATAGTAAATCACATGTTCACAATGGAATTCATCTTCCTGAACTAGAACCATTCCTATCGTGGAATCGGAAGCGGCAAGGTATAGAAAATAATCCTCGTTGTAATTGGGAGGATGCAGTAACAGTGCATGGGTTAATGCATTTTTAAGAACATCAAAAGATCGATCAGTGATCTTGTCCCAAAATAAAGGAATATTCTATTTTAATAACCTGGTAAAACCTTTCGTTAACTCGGCGTAGTTAGGAATGAATCGATGTAAAATTTTTTCTTTCCCTTGCAAACTTTGGAGTTGGCGAAGAGTAGGAGGAGGTAAACTGATGATAGCCTCAACCTTCAATGGATCAACATGAATACCTACCTTTGAGACAATAAATCCCAACAATCGTCTAGATTGTAAAAAAAAAACACATTTGTGAGGATTCAAATGAATCTTATAATGCCTACATCGTATAAAAATGGCTCGTAGATGTGTGATATGATTTGCTCTGTCTAAGGAATGAGAAGGAAAATCATCGAGGTAGGGTTGCACAATGTATTTAATGTCATGAAATGCATAATACATTGCCCTTTGAAAAGTGGTGCCAACATTATTAAGTCCAAAAGGTAATTTGCGATAAGCAAAAGTTCCCCATGGAAAAATGAAAGCTCTTTTAGGTTGATTTGTAGGGAGTATAATGATTTTATTGTAGCCGAAAAATCCATCCATGAATGAAAACATTTCACTTCCAGCACAATCGTCAATAATTTGATCGATATAAGGGGTTGGATAATTATCTTTTGGACAAGATTGATTTATATCCCTATAATTGATGCATACTTGTATTGTTCCTTGTTTTTTATTGACAGGAACGATATTAGATACCCAATCCGTTAACGGAATTGGATAAATAAAACCTGCATGAAGTAATTTTTCAACTTCTGCTTTAATAGCAGCAGCTTTTTGTAGATGTATCTGACATAATCTCTATCTGATGAGTTTAGCATCTAGGTATGTTTTAATTTCATTAACAACAATCGATGAATCAATTCCTGGCATTTCTTCATATGACCAGGTGAAAATGTCGTAGAATTCTTGAAATAGGGCTTTATATGCTTGGATTTCATTAGTCGTACAAGAAGCACCTATATGAATGTTTTCAACAATTCCAGGCTTAACTAAAATGTCAATGGGAACCATTGTAGAGATTTTTTCTAAATTCAATTTAGAATCAGAAGATGAAAGAGGATTCTGAGGTTCTTTGACGTAATCAGTAGTAAAACTAGAGGAAAAACCATTCTCGAATCATCGAGATCAGGTAAAAAAGAATACCTATGATGCAGATCTTCCCATGGTATTTCATCGACAAACAAGAATTCACAAATTTGTTCATCAATATTGAATACTCGTTGACCAAGCTCCTGAATTGATGTCGAAGCTAAGCTCGATATTGAAAGTGACTCCTTAGTGATCACATTCACTGTATCAGATTCAGTTGAAGGAATATCATAAAATGACTATACTGTATGATATGCTAACTCAAAAGGACTCAAAGGCAGCATGCCATCAAAAGAATCCAGTTCTGATTTTGAAGGTACTATCCAAGGATCATCAAAGGAAATAGTACTTGATGTAATCATATTGATATTAGAAATAGGAGGCTGTACGTTGGGATAAGGCAGGGAAAATGTTCCCAGTAAAGTAGAATCTTTAATTAACCCTACCCCAACATCCTTATAAGGGATAGTCGATTTTCTGATATGCTGATACTATCAGTAGAGGCTAGGTCGGATGAATAATATGAGAGTTGATCTATTTTAACGATATTTCCTTTGTGAGGAAACATGATGAGACGAAAGATTGACGATACAAAAACAGTCATGGCATAAGACCAACTGCAACCCGGGAGAAGGTTGTAATCCAGAGGGGCATCAACCACTTCCACACCTAGATTAACGGTTTTTCCTTCGACCTCTATTGGTAGATCTTGTAAAATACCATACGGATGAAAACCTCTTCCATAAAAAGATTTGAGGATAGTCGGTGATTGGTTAATTGTCAGAGAACCAAGTGATTTCCAACATTTTAACGACATTATACATGTATAAGCCCCTTCATCAACAACATTATGAAAGTTACATTTGTTATTGGTTGTTACTGGAATTTGAAAAGCCATTTGATGGGGTAGGCGGGGTGTAAAATTCTCTAAATTGAAGATCATTAGGTTTGAATCTTTGAGGTCTATGGCTCCTAAGGCTGACAATAGTAATTTTCTTTGGGTTGGGCATGATTGTAGCTCTTGAAAAGCCGACATTGCTGAAGGGGAAATTGCCAAGTCTTCAGCAATATTGTAATTCTAAGCATCTCTCACATGTGGATTGAAAGCTAATTTACGAAGTACACCTTTAGCAGGAAGTTTGATTACTAAGTCAGGATTTTGTTTCTCGATCTGGAGTGGATCAGAAACTGAGGGAGATGTATTTGATGCTAAATTAGGTGTTTCTGCTTCTTTACCAGGATTTTTACTACCGTAATCTTGCGATCGCGTCGCAACCATTAAGGTATTCTCTAGCGTATTTGAGGAAGATCCAATCATGTTACTATCTTGAGCAGGAAATGGATCCTTGAAGACAGTAGGTATGGGTGAAACCTGAACGAATTTCGATACCTCGGCTCTATGTGGACATTCTTTTGTGAAATGATCCTCATCATAGATCAGACAAGGATAACGAGGTTTTGGTTTTTCGTCACTTGGTTCAGTTATATCATTTTTATCTTTTGAATTTTTTTTGTTTTTATTTTTACCTTTGTTCTTACAACTAGTTTTAGGTTTGGTTGTAGATGATTCTACAACATGAATATCGCCGTAAGTTTGAATGGAATAATCCTCTTTCGGTGAATCGAGTAAAGTGATAATAGGAGAAGTTGTCTTGGAATATTTCTTCTTACTCTTACCAGTGCTAATAGAACCAATTACACCATCAACTGCATGAGAGCTGAAAGGATTTGTAGTTAATTGAACAGGTCTTGGTAATCAGGGATTTTATCGTACAGAGTACCTGACTGTGTATCTACAAGATCAAGGTATTGATCCTGAGCAATGACTTGCTCTTCTGTAACAATGCCTCCTTTGGCAACATCTTCAGTAATTTTGGGAAATAACGATTTAATAAACCATTCAGCCAAAATTTGATCTGGAATAAAGACCTTCACTAAACACCTCCTACGTCTCCATTCATGAATGTGATCGGATATGTAAATAGACGTAGATTGTTTTAATGAAGTCAGAAATTCCATGCCATTTTCGTATCTGATAGGCAACTGAAAATGGGTTAAGGAAGAAGTAGCTAGTGCGTTAAAATTATTAAATGAGCCTCGTGGTAACTCAATGTACCATTTTGTAGCTAGACCAATGAGAGTTCGCTAAAAAAGACGTAACCGAATCGAATCATCAATTAGTGAATTGGATGCACACCAAGAGGTTATCAACCTTCATTAGCTATGTCAGGTGAGTCATCTATGTTTTCTCAATCTCCAGAAACATTTTTGTACAGTGGTCCGTCTGTTCCTTCGGGATACTAGTCGCTCTTTGGTATTTTCTCGAGGGCAACTCCTCAACTAATTGAACAAGTTTTATCATCTGGTTCAAATGGATCTAAAACTGAAACATTGAACACAGAACATATTTTTATGATGTCTGGAAATATTCCAGATCCTAAACCTCAAGGAAGTTAGTTATCGCCTAGGGGACAACCTCAAGGAAGTCAGTTACGGCGTGGGGGGCAACCTCAAGGTAGTCAATTACCGCCTGGAGGGCAACTTCAGGGTATTTTTTACATGGTCAAACCGTGGGACAATATTTCTTGCCTAGGGAGAAACCTCAAGGACAGTACATACCTCAAGGTCAATATCAACCCCAAGGACAGTACATACCTCAAGGTCAACCCCAGGGATAGTATATACCTCAAGGTCAACCCCAAGAATAGTACATACCTCAGGGTCAATATAAATCCCAAGGACAGTATATACCTCAGGGTCAATACCAACCCCAGATTCAGTACATGCCTCATTGTCAATATCAACCTCAGGGTCAGTACCCAGCTCAAGGTTTTCAACCTCCTTTAGGTCAACCATTATTACAAGGAGCTGGAAATTTTCCAGTTAATTAGAAAACTTATGTTCAAACTGGTTATGGTCCTTCATATGCACAACCTTCTATGGGTCAATATCCCATAACTAATTTGGTGTGGGATCCATCTCAAGTTCAATATACTTTACAACCCAATGTGCAGTTACTGAATCAACCTGGACAACCCATAGGTTCTGGTCCAACCCAGCAACCTGTCCAGCCTAGCGTTTAAGTCCCTGCACCTGCTTCTGTTCAATAGCCTGGGCCTAGTGCTCCTCAGACTCCGCCTCAAACTTCAGCTGCTACTGTAACTTTTGTTCAACCTAACACACCTATTTCTGGAGTCTCTGTAGCTCATGTTTCTACTACCCATGTCTCAGTGCAAATTCCTCAAGTATCTGTGCCACAGTCAGGACCTACAATTTAGACTATAGTCCAGATGCCTATATGACAAGCTGGTACAAGTACGATTCACACTAGTCAACCACAATTTGCTTATCAACCATACTAGAGGCTGTATCAATATGGACATACTACAAAAAATACACAATATTAGTATCAGCCGTATCCTGGGTATAATTATCAAGTACCTCAACAACCCTAGTTTGGTCTTGTTCACACTGGTTTCACAATTCCTAATGAAAATCATATTCAAGGATATCCTGGATATCCTCCTCCTAGAATTGGTTTCAATCCCCAGCGGAGTCGCCATTTTTTTGGACGGATAAGTCGTTCTTGCTGACAAGACATACCTCCCAGGTGTCCTATGGACAACTAGCAACAAACAAACAAACAAAAACTATTTTCTCTAGATAATATTCGATTCAGAATTAGCTACAAAATGGGTTTCGGAGACCTACATGTAGTCCAACGCTATTTATAATGATCTTCTTTCCAGTTTCTTGAAAGAGTCATCTTCAAAGATCTGCAATCACAAACATGGAAAAAATCAATAGAATCTACATAGTATTAACTAATCCAGGAATCATATATCTATCAAGATGATCAAGGAATTCAAGAAACAAGCTAATTAATTAAATAGCTCATTGATAAAACATGATAAATAGACTACTTAATTAAATAACTCATTTAGAAAACAATATTCATTTGTATTATCTTTGATGAAGAAAGAGCCTTACAACCATGTCCGCCTTGATGTCGTACAGGCCTTCATGGGGTCCGGAATAGGCGTTTCCTTCACTCTGACAAGCTTTGCACTCTCTTAGCTAAAATGCACATGGGTGTGTAATCATTCCCACATAATGATCAGTCAAGAGAGTCTGATTTTCTACAACATTTCTCCTCAAAAATTCTTCAAGTCTAACTCCATTTGAGGCTACACTATGACTTCAATTTGTAGGAAAAGAGAAGAGGTTGTAGCTCCACATAAGAGGGGATAGAATCCTCTTTTGAAGGGATTAAGCTCCATAAGCCAAAGGATAGGCTCCCATAATGGATGAATGAACATACATGATAGGAGCAAACCTTCGACCGAATAATTGCTTCTAGAAGTTTCCAGATTTGATTGTTGGGCTTCTAAATGTTACTTTTTGCCTTCTTTTTACCTTTAATAGGGGTTCACACCTTTAATGAAGAAAAAGTGCATTTATCTCCGCATGCCTTAGAAAAAATAGGTGCGGAGCCACAGACAATGTTAAGAGAAAGTGCGGTACAAGTGATTTTAAGACTTTTATGAGCTTCTCTCTCAATTTCAAGCCTTGATTTTGGGGAATTTGATGTTGTAGGCTTCTAAGGGAGTAATATATGAGTAATGATGAACTCATATAGACACTAAAACATAATGGTGACAAATTTCAGTGTAACAAATACTTGATAGCCAATTATATAATGTCTAAATTTATTAATAGCATAAATTACAACCAAGAACTCCTTTTCGGTCACTGTATAGCTTAATTCGAGAGGAGTGAGATTCTTGCTGATATAGTAAATAGAAAAAGGCTTTTTATCTTATTCTTGACTGAGAACTTCCTCGATCATTGTGTCAGATTCATCTGAGGAAATTTGAAAGGGAAGCTCCCAATTGGGGCCGCGTAATATTGGTGCAGTCGAGACCAGTTTCTTTAAATATGAAAAAGCAGTGTCACATTTATCACATCTATGGAATTCAACATTTCCAGTTAATGCATACAAGGGTGCAGAAATTTGTGAGAAATTATTTATAAACCTACGATAGTACCTTGCATACCCAAGGAAACTACATACCTTTGTCTGCATAAAAGGTGTGGCTAATAAAAGGATTACCTTTATCTTTGTCAGATCTACCTATATTCCAGCTTTAGAGATGTAGTGCCCTAGGATTATTCCTTCGATCATCATCATGTGAAAATTTTCATTTCTCAAACACAACCTGGTAGCAATACATGATTCTAGTAATTTTTCTAGTGTTTGCAGTGCTTGATCGAAATCATCTCCATATGGAGTAAAGTCGTCCATGTAAATTTCAAGTCCTTCATTTATTAAATCAGAAACAATGTTGAGTATGGCTCTTTGAAATGTTTTTGGGGCATTGGATAACCCAAATGGTAATACCCTATAGGAAAATGTGCCCCATGGGTAGGTCAAGGTCATTTTATCCTAGTCGTCAGGGGCTATCTAGATTTGATTGTAACCACTGAACCCATCAAGGAAGGAGAAGAATTGCTTCCCTGCCAATGTATCAAGGACCTGATCAATAAAAGGGAGGGGGAGTGGTCTTTATGTGTTGCTTTATTTAGTTCCATGTAATCCACACAAATTCACCATTTCCCATTCTTCTTAGGAACGAATACTAAAGGAGAGACCCATTTTCTGTCTGAAATAGGATAGATGAAGTTTACATCAAGAAAATTTTGCAATTCATATTTTACAATGTATTTTAGATGTGGGTTTAATATCCGTTGAGGCTGTCGAATAGGTCAAGCATCCTTGTCAGTATAAATTTGATGTGTGCATAGTTGAGGATCAATACCCTTCATTTCTGGGTAGTCCTGAGCAAATGATCCGTTATATTTCTATAAAACCTTAATGAGATTTTGTTGTTGGTTACTATTTAGACTTCCATTGATATTTGAGAGCTTTCCTGGTTCAATCTCAATTGGTATGCTATTGCAAACAACAGTCGTGGGTATGTGTTGATTATCAATGTCTGACAAGGGGTATTCCTATGCTTCATTATCAATAACTGTCTTTAACATTTTGCATTTTAAATTTTCAAAAGTAGAGGGATGATTCATGAAGTTATTGATTACATCATCTTCAGTTTGATATTTGAATTCTAGTGCTTCAACAATTGTTAGAAGTGAACAGATGTTTTGTTCCCAATGTGGATGCTTGTGAATATTTAGAGTGGGTAGACTTGGTTTTGTAGGCGGGTAAATGACAATATTTTTTATGGCATCACCTCTAGCAATGGTCATGCTACTTGTCTGGCAGCTGATGTAAGCATCAGCTGTTTCTAACCAAGGTCGATCTAGTATCAGGGGCTGTCCATCTAACCTACTTTTTGGGTTACCCATCAGTCCATAGAAACTAGGATGTCCTGTAATATTCCTTCTAGTTTGATAACAGATCTATCATAAAATTCCAGCAAGGTATATGTGGGTTCTAACGTTGTTATGCCTAACTTCTCGCAGGTTTTTGTAGTTAAGATGTTGATGGCCACCCCTAAGTCAACTAATGTGTTCGAAAAGGAGTGGCCAAAGATTTGTACAATCACTATGGCATTCCCTGGATCCTCGTATTTTACTGGTGTTTCTTTACCCAGAATTAAGTCTGAAAATGCTCCCACCACATGAACAGTTGGTACAGTTTTTTATTTCCTCACCTATTTCTTTACGCGCAGCTATTTAATTGTCTTGGAATAGATATGAATGTCTTGTATATCCTACAGAAGAGGAATTTTAATGCAAATATTTTTTAATTCCCCTAGGAGATCAAAATTTGAGGAGACTATTGGTTTAGGCAATGTTAATATTTCAGGAAATGGAGGGGAGGAGATAATAAGGTTTTCAGTGTATTTTTTGTCGATTGTATCCCTCCCCTGCTTTACCTTTGTTTCATTCATAGTTGATTGTTTAGGTGCTATCGAAATTTTAGATCGAAGTTGTGGAAGGGTCGTATCTTCTCTAGGTGAGATTACATGTCCTGATATTAGCCTAACTTCACTATGTTTCTTCTGTTTAGTCTCAAGTTTTTGGTTTTTGACACAATGTATTAGCTAAAATGACATGTTATCTAGATTAGGATTGGGTTGAGAGGGTAGTTGAGGACACATGATAGGCTAAGGGTTGTGTTGGACTGGGTATGGTGTTGGTAATGTAGGTTTATTTTGAGCCCCTATCCCCATCGATAGATTAATCATCCCAGAGGTTGTTGCCATTTTTTAGACCAATTTGTGTTCTTCGAAGTGGAGGTAGGCCACTGGGACTGATAGGGATTGTTTTGCCAGTAAGGGGGAGAACAAGAAAAACTTGGCCAATTGTTACCTGATGAGGGTTATGTTGGCGAAGGAGGAATATAAAATGATTGAGAGGGCCAGGTATAAAAAGGTGATTGGTTCTGCCATTCTGTTGCAAGGTTCTGTTGGTTAAATTGTGGAGAAGAAAAGAACTGAGGTATGCCTTGTGGCATACTTGGTCTTGTTTTCCACTATCGATGCAGGTTCATTAGATAAACTAGTTCTTTCTCTTATTCTTCCTCTTTGAAAACCACTTTCAACCACAGAAGTGAAGGGCAATGGACAGTGGCATGGTCCTTGGTACAAATAGCTCATGTCTTGACTATGTCTAATGGACATTCCCATTGGTTGTGCTTCTTCTGACTGCATGGACATAAAAAAACCAAGTTTTGTTCTTCTATAAATTGCTTTTTCTTGGCTTGTAGTACATCTAGCTACGGTGCTAAGGTGTTGGAGATATCAGTTTTAAAATATTCTAAAATATTGCCAAATTCTGCTCTGATCATGTTGCCATCGGAATGTGTAGGATTCCTTGTAGTTGAGTCTCGCCCGGTTGACCTACTTTGCGTAATACCTCGGGAAACTTGATGCACAATGAAATAATTTCATCATATCCTTATAGATGTCCCCTTTTCCCATTATATTAAGTGTTTTGACCCATTCTTCTTTCATTCCGTTAATCATCGTTTCTTTTAAGATATCTTTAGACAGTGTAGTATATGGAGATATTTGCAAGTTATATTGAAATACTTCAATGTATTCTTATAATGTCTCATTTTCACTTCCATACATATTGAATATTTCGTATTTTAATTATCGAGTCCAACAACAATCTTGAAAATTGTTAAGAAAATATTTTTTCATCTGATCGCAGCTATTAATGGTTCCTCTACCGAGCCCCATAAACCAACGTAATGTTGTCCCCTTCAAATTAGAGGGAAATAATTTGAGTTTCTCAGGGTCAGTGGTGTAGTAATATCCCCTAAATAAGACATAAAATTCAAATAAGAATGCATCTGGATCTTCCGAGGTCAAACCATGGAAGGTGGGGATGTTTTCTAATGGAATGGATTTCATAGGGGAAATTGTGGGCAGATCAACAATGGGATATTCCAATGTCGATGTCTACCTCTGGTTTTGGTTGTTTGCCATTTGATAAAAGATATGCCAATATTCTTTAGGGATTTCTTGTTATGGGGAATAATCTGAGTTGAATTAGGGAGTGGATGTGGAGGAAGCCTTACATCACTTCATTGATCTGGGATGATGGGTGTCTCTGTCTCAACCACTCTCTCAAGGGACTCAGGCTCCAAATTCTTACTTGTACTGCACTACTGGTTTCTCTCTCTCCTTCTTGAAAATTGAAAGAACTTCCCTCTCTTGAAGGGTCAGGACTTAGGTGCTCAACAGTCTAAAGGATTTGTTCAGACCCTTCTGTTGCACTGTGAATCTGGGTGTGGGTTGCAGATGGTGAGGCTGTTTCCTGAGGGAGTGTAGTAGGAATTTGAGTAGGAATTGTTCTGGGTCCTACATATGCCTGGGATTTAGCCTTATTAATGATTTCTTCTATATATTTTGTTCTTCAAACGATCACCGGTCCTTTGGGTTTTGTGGATTTAAGTGGGGGATTTTGATCTAATTATATCTTTTTTTTCCTAGTCATAAAACAAGAACGCCTATCCTACTAAGCTCCGCAAAATTGCTAAGAAGCAGGATGGAGAGAAAGTGTTTTTCTTCCTAGTACACAGGTTCTTAACTCTCTTTTTCAATACTCAATTCTTTCACAGCAGAAAGAAAAAGAAATAAAGCACATCACTCCTAAACACTCTCTCTGACAACGATGCCAAAATTTTGAGTCACAAAGGTGATCATTTAAAGGTAACCTCAATTATTTTCATTAATTATCAAACCAGGGAAAGTATTGCTATTTCAAGATCGTAAGTACAGTATATGCAAGTGACATCGGGGAACAACTACTCTAAATTGTCATAAGGAAGACTATCCAATTCTCGAAGTTCAATAAAATCAACATGGAAGTGAATTATGGAATGCTTCAAACTATTCAAGGGAGCTAACTCTATTTTAATCTTATGTAGAAATAAATAATCTAGACTAAAAAAAATAAACTGCAATTGAACAACGTGCTTTGATGAATTGAACAACAATCGTAATGAATTGAACAACAATCAATTATTCTAAATTTTGCAATGGAATTCTCTTTTAATCAACTAATGACATCCTTTGTAATATTCCCAAATGGGAATGCAGTAATACATAAACACAATTCTGGAGTAGTAGTAAGAAATTACTCATAAAATGTGTTAGAAACACATAGCCATCAAATGTCTGTTGCAGCAACAAAAATATGATCCATTATATGAGCCAAAATTGGGGAAAAATAGCAATATTAGCCCTAAAAACGTTATTCCCAGAAATTGTGTTATAACAGGGAGAAATAATGCTAGGATCCCTTATATTATGTAATATGGGACTCACACCCAGAAAATATTCAGAAACAAATCTCCTTTTCTTGTTTAAACAGATCTCCCGGTCCCAATATGGCTCAAAAAGGCCCAAATTCCATGACTTGACTAAACAGAAATTTCTTGAAGCTATACAGTGTGATTTTTATAGGGTTTCTACTACAATGGAATGGAAATAATATATGTCTAAATCTTATTTACTCAAATCATGTATAAAATTAGGGATCTAGTCCCTTTTACACATTACAGATATAACCCGACAAGGGTTTCTTGAAAGCACAATGTACAAAATGTTAGATCTGCAGATTTGGATTTGAAAAATGCAGTATAATTGAATATTTATATGCATATAGATGAATAGTACAATAAGTTGAGGATCCTTCTTACAAGCTTTTCGAGAGAAGGGTTGGCCCTTTCCCTAAGAAACAAGCTCAAGATTGAGGGGATTGACCCTCACACTACAACTCTGCAAGAAAGGATGCAGTTCCTACAAGGAACTGCGCTGTAGGGGATGGGATTATTTTGGACAAGTGCCAAGATATGAAAATATACTCCAATAAATTCCTTACTAATATTCCAAAGGAATGGAGGCTCCCTCCTCTGAAAAACAAGTGATGGAAGCGGCGTTGTGAAGCCCCACTGCAACATCCTGCAACACAACATTATACTGCTGCAAAAATAATGTTGTAGCTAAAGGAGGATGCTTGGCCTCAAGCCTAGATGTGGAGAAATTTTGTACAAGTTCCTTCAAGAGGCCTCTCAAGAAAGGATAAGGATTCCTAAATAGGAAATCCTTGTGCTAAGAAGCACAACAATCTCAACTAAACAGTTGAAGAAAGCACAAGTCATACAGACCACAATTTTAATATCAAATCATAAGATGTCTTGCTATGGCTGCCTTTCCCTTCTTTTATACAAATGGAAGCCCTCTCTCCCTGGGTTCCACTCTTTAGGGTTTCCTCCACTAAGGAATCTTCCTCCCACTATCTCTGTGTTGTCTCATTAGATGATGTTCACCTCCTATGCCTGCGCTGTTGACTTGGTCAAACTTGACCTTGTCCTCCTACAGATGTCCCTATTCACACATGAAGTTGTGAAATCTAGCTTCTATGTTTATCCCTTTTCACATTATGAGGTATTTTATTCATGTTTATAAAATGTATGGGCTTCCTTACCCATTTATTTATCTCCAAGGTGAAATCAACAAAATTTAATATTCCAATTTTCTGCATGCAACTTTTGGAATATTACAGTCCTCGCCTTCCAAATGTTGCTTGTCCTCAAGAAACTGCAAGGATAGAGATAATAATACCTCCCTCCTACTGTAGCATCCACATATGATGAATTCCTCAAAGGAATGAGATGTTTTCTAATCAATGAATCTCCATATTTCCCCTCCCAAGCATGGAAGTTAGCTAAATAGCTATCATCATGAACAAGTAGAGTACTCAAGAAGGCAATAAGGTGTTGTCTAGAGGTCCCCTTGAGGTATGTGATCGAAAATTTATTGGGAAAAAACATTCCCATGTGGATCCTCCATCCCCAAGCAATCATCCATACAAAATGAGTCACCTCCCAACATGGCAACTCCTGCAAATCCTTCCACCTTTGTCTCCTGCAAAGTAGGTGGGTTGAAAATCTGAACATGGTAGACAAAATAGCCTACCCCACACTATCCTCCTCTCCACTTATGATAAGTGTAGAGTGTCTGTTTATTTTGGGCTACAATAAAGTTTCCCTCAAGTGGCAACAAAGAGACTAGACCTCCAAAGATCTCTTGTCCAACATTGTGAATCGAGCTGGCCCAAACCATCCCATATGTGATGGTCGGAAAATCATCACCATATGGCATCCAATCCATCCTATGGCCTACATCATGGAAAAATAAGTGTCTTGTTGTAGTGGCCATATCATTTCTCATGCTCCCCTTGGAACATGCAATGCAGAAAGTGTGGGAAATCTCTTTCCCCAAGGACACATCCAACCAATGTGTCTCTCCAATCATGCTCCGAATAAGAATAAGGACCATATTAGAAAATGAAATCATGATTATAATCTCAATGAGGAAAATACTAAAGGTTTCATATGGTTTTGGAAAACACCAACAGTTTCCCAAGTGGTAACGACGTAGTTTTCCAAGCTGCTGCTTCAGAAAATTACGTGGCAAGTTGTTCCTTGATACATGGATGATTATGTATGTTATTAGATCTACTAATGAACAGTATAGCAATTTAACATACATGAAATGATAAAACACTTTCCCAAGGCCACATAATAGATGGTTGTCTCTATCATATAGTTTGGCCCAAAACTGACCATGGAGCCGAATGAAAAGCTTTCCCTCTTGTGGAGCAATGCACTGCATAGAAAGGGTAAGAGAATGAAAATATGGTGTTAGACAATCAATAGATGCAAAACAAAAAGTTCTCACCATGTACTGGAAGTAAGAAGATACATGGATCCATGAATAATTCCTCCATATGGGTTTGTCATACTCCCATGAAGAGGAATGAACCATGTGTTGAATGAAGACCCGTATTCTTATGCATGGAAATCCAAATCAGGAAGAACATATTACAGTAATAGATGTCTCCATCGACTCCACCATCATTCTCACCTCCTCCTTGTTCACCAAGTGCATCAAATGTGAAGTGATCCTGTGAACACTCCATCCAAAATCCCCAGCTCCAAAGTGACAGTGTTGTTGGCCTATGCAAATAGGCTCTTGCCAATACATAGCTCCATTCTTTGACATGCTCATTGTCAAAGACATATCGCATGATGCTGCTACATACAAGAAGTTTCTCCCAAAAGGGAAGTACTTCCAGACCATCCAAGACTAAGGAGTAGCCCCTTTGCACCATGATAGTGCCATCTCCCACTCCTGCAACATCATGCAAAGTGTGAGAGAAAATCTACCCTTGCTCTCCCAAGATCATCCAAAGCAGCAAAAGTTTTTGCTGCCTCCTCATACCTCCACCATACAAATCATATGGTGAAGACATAATGATCATATCACCATAATGCACCTACACTCCTTGCTGCTCGATGATGCAATTATCCTTCCAAGTTCCTTCCACCCACATACCCTTAGGAAAAGGATATGTCTCATGATGGCCAAACTCTCTCAAGAGTAGCCAACGCAACTTTGCCTCTTGCTGCTCGGTGTCATATAATTGCAAGTAGCTTTCTAGATTCCTGCTTTCTACCCAAATCCATTCAACCCCCTATGGATTTTTCCTACCATTCTTCATCTTGGTACTCCTCTAATGAAGACTACCACCTTCCCATATCATATTTTTCTTCTTTCATTTGACGAGACGTTGAAATGCAACTCCTTGGAGATATTTTAGAAAATATATCTCATCAACGATCATCTTGAATCCAAAAATATCCAAGTGTGATGAGGGAAAATCCTCCTCATACTTCTGAATAACCTTTCACTCCATGATATGTTGAAGTGCACCTCTAATGAGATCTCTCCATGAGATCTTCTTCTCACCAATGGCCCTCCAAAACCAATAAGGTTCTGTATCTACTGCAGGTAGAAGTCTCTCTTTGAGCTGTGAGATGCTCATTGGGAAAGTGTCATCTAGAAAGGAGAAAGTATTTCTCATCGCAAGATGTCTACCATCTATCACTCTTCCGTCCATTGCTTCATGAATTAATTTTCCATTAGAATGCTCGCATAAGGAATGGGTCCTCTTTTCTTCATTGTTGCTCATGTACAATGCAGTGCAATTTTGGTGCTTTAAATTAGCAATATGCAATGATGTATCTCTCTCCATAAGATTTTCTAAAATGATAAGAGATGGAAACTTAGGCATACCTTGGTGAAAATTGGAAGCATCTTGTAGAGTTGCCAGAGTTCCTTCCTCAAATATGTTGGCTTCCCAAACTGTCGAAGATGAAGGTTGCTCCTCCATGGTTGTAACGACACTAGTACATGCATATTCCAATGATGGTGAGGGCTTCTCCTTCCCTTTTCCAAATTTCTTGATCAACATTTGAGAAAACTCAACAATATTAGTCACTCGTGCATGGCTCAAATTCCTGAACCACGAAGTGTTTGCTTCACCTTCAAGGTGCAGGGCTGCAATTTCTACAACCTCTTTCTCTACTATTGGATGTAGTAGGAAGAATGCCTCTAGCTTCATCACCCAAGCCTTTTCTACACATGTGAGTGATCCATCAAAAGTGTACAATAGAAATCTATTGCCTCTCATCATCCCATTGTTGTAGGGCCTCCTTTCTTCTTCCAGCTGAATACACTAAGGAAGAGCTAGAGTCTCCTTGAAATATCTAGGCTGAGATTTGTATTATTCAAGGTAATTCCTTAGAATTTCATATTCCAAGTTTCCTTCATACATCTTGTCTTATTTTCTTTGAGAATAGGAAGTGCATGGCCCTTCCTCTTCTTGAAACCGTCTAGGAATTTCTTTGCATTTCTTTTCCTTCATCTGCTTAACCTCCTTGGAGAGGTTCTTTCTAGATCTGAAAAGTGATGAGACAAAAATCATTCTCTCCATCATTCTAATATTTTCTCCTTCTCTTTTTTCTTCTTATAGCTGGAACTCATAGGCTAAGCCAAAGATCATGCTCCGATACCACTGTAATATTCCAAAATGGGAATGCAGCAATACATAAAAATTATTCTGGAATATCAGTAAGAAATTACTCATAAAATGTGTTAGAAACACATATCCATAAAATGTATGTTGCAGCAGCAAAATATGATCCATTATATCAGCCAAAAGTGGGGAAAAGCAGTGATATGAGCCCTAAAAACGTTATTCCCAGAAAATTGTGTTATAATAGGGATAAATAACATTGGGATCCCTTAGATTATGTAATATGGGACTCGCACCCATAAAATTTTTAGAAACAAATCTCTTTTTATTGTTTAAAAAAATCTCTCGGTCCCGATATGGCACAAAAATGGCCAAATCCCATGACTTGACTAAAAAAAAAAATTCTTGAAGCATATATAGCATGATTTTTATGGTTTTTTGCTACCATATAATGGAGATAACAGATCTGGAGTTTATTTACTCAAATCATGGAAAAAAATAGGGATCTAGTCGCTTTTACACATTACAGAGACAACCCGACAAGGGTTTCTTGAAATCACAATGTACAAAATGTTAGATCTGCAGATTTGGATCTGAAAAACATAGTCTAACTGATTTTTTATATGAATATAGCTGAATAGTATAAGAAATTAAGGAGGATCCTTCTTACAAGCTTTTCGGGAGAAGGGTTGGCCCTTTCCCTAGGAAACAAGCTCAAGATTGAGGGGATTGACCCTCACACTAAAAATCTGTAAGAAAGTACGTAGCTCCTGCAAGGAACTGCAATGTAGGTGATGGGAGTATTTTGGCCAAGTTCCAAGATATGAAAATATGCTCTAAGGCCTTCCTTACTGATCTTCCAAAGGAATGGAGGCTCCCTCCTCTAAAGAACAAGTGATGGAAGCGGTGTTTTGAACCCCCACTGCAACACCCTGCAACACAATGTTATACTGCTATAGAAATAATGCTGTAGCTGAAGGAGGATGCTTGGCCTCAAGCTTGGATGTGGATAATTTCGGTACAAGCTCCTTCAAGAGGCCTCTCAAGAAAGGAGAAGGATTCCTAAACAGTAAATCCTTGTGCTAAGTAGCACAACAATCTCAACTAAACAATTGAAGAAAGCACAAGTCATATAGACCACAATTTCAATATCAAATCATAAGATGTCTTGCTATGGATACCTTGCCCTCCTTTTATAAAAATGGAAGCCCTCTCTCCCTTAGTCCCACTCATTAGGGTTTCCTCCACCAAGGAATACTCCTCCCACTATCTCTGCGCTATCTCACTAGATGATCTTCAGCTCTCGTGCGAGCATTGTTGACTTGGTCAAACTTGACCTTATCCTCCTGTAGATTTCCTTGTTCACACATGAAGGTGTGAAATGCAGCTTCTATGTTGATCCCTTTTCACATTATGAGGGATTTTATTCATGTTTATGAAATGTATGGGCTTCCTTACCCATATATTTATCTCCTAGGTGAAATCAACAAAGTTTAATATTCCAAATTGTTGCATGCAAATTTTGGAATATTACATCCTTATGAATTAACATCAACCAAACACTCATAATGATAAAAATATCTAAAATTAGCTATATGTAGAATTGAATAGAAATTGTGTTGAAAATAATCGAACAATTATAAAATCATGTGTTTCATATAAGAGGACGTGAATGGTAAACTAGTCTGATGAAAAAGGAAGTTGTACCATCTCAAGTTCAGAATTAACCAATTAAACGATATATTATGAAACACAATAGATAAATGGAAACACAAATTTTATAAATAAACATATTGCACAGAAGTAAAAAAAGAACCCCCAGGGTCGGGCCCAAAGCCACCAGAAGCCTACTAGTAAGGAATACTCCGGGATCGTTTATTCCAAAAATTCCAAATTATTTATTAAGCTGTAGAGAAATACATCATTATAACTTGATGATTCTATCCCAATACATCTATTACAGATAAATATATTATTGTGTTTCTATCTTGTTCATCTTTGGAATTTTATAGTTTAAAGGTGAATTCAAAAGTAGTAACGGATCCTTTCCATTACAAGACCCTGCTGATTCGTGGCTATCATTTGAGTACTCTAAGTGTGGACATGCCTCCCCATCTTCTGTTGATCTGTAGGAGGCCCTATGATCCAGGTGGATATTGATGGCCACCCGCCTATTCCACTTGGGCCCCCACCATTGTCTCTTTCAGTTTTTCCGTTTTGGCATAACTTACTATTTTTAAGCGCATTTTTCGGGTCTCGAACTTCCTGGAGCCGTTTTGAGGCCCCTAACGACGTTTTTTGGAGTACGAGCGCCGAGCGAATTTTTTTGATAAAATTCGTCCCGACACCGTAGTCCCTCTGGATAGAGCTTTCTAATGATGTATCATATGCGTCAAACGGAGATAGTATGCCAAAGTTACGTCTCTCGGGAAGTTGAAACACCAATTTACCCAAACGGGGCCCATAGTTTTGGCGCTTCATCTCCTAGGGTTAGGTTTTTGGGATGTTTAGGGTTCTCCATTGTTTCTCAATAATAAATAGGCCCTCGCGCCTCATTGTAAAGAAGTTCGAGGTCTCTGAGCCACCACATCTCTTCTCAGAGATAGCTACCGACACTTAGCTAGTTTTATTTCCATTGTCCGTAAGCAAATTTCGAGTTCTTTGATATTAATGAAATGAAGTGTTATTTCCGCTGCATCTCTGTATTTATGGTTATGTGTTTATTCATGTTGCGTTCTCGCATAAATCCCGGATCGCGTGGTATCGAGAGGGAGTCCGCTTTTTTCTCGATCCTTCTTTGCATGTCCCCAACGAGGTCGGGGTATAAGGAGCTAGGGCTTGATCCGGTGGAACCTTTGCAAGATCGACCTCGCAAACCTCGAACGTGACGCCCATGGGGGACGAAAAGAAAGATGAGGGAGCGGGAGATCCTATCAAAATATTGCTCGAGGAGGCCCTCGAAAAACAAAGGAACGCGATGATGGATACCTTTGCTCGGATCCTTCAACTGGCCGCCTCACCGGCGGCGCATCCGCATCCGTAGCCACTCCGGGAGTTGCGACTCCCTTTTAAGGTACAAGTAAATTTTGGCATTCCCATATTTGAGGGTCAAATAGACGCGATGCCGTAGATAGATGGTTGAATCTATTATGAAGCATATTTCTCTCGTTCATGACTTTTCGAACGGGAGAAGATTATTTTTGCACTCCTCAAAGCTACCCCCCCATGTTAAGGACGCGGTGGGAAACCCATCGTGAGAACAAGGACCGCACGAAACCCTCTCTCGTTCTCGGGCCGTACCAACTTGGAATTCTTTCCGAGACGCCGTCAAGGAACAGTACTATCCCGTAGAGAGCTATGAGGACAAGTACATACAATGGACCACGGCTGCGACAACAAAGGGATCAAGATGTGCACGAGTCGACGAATCTGTTCCATGCCACTCGCGCACAAAGTTGGGTATCAAAGATTCGGAGAAACATTTGGTGGTAAAGTATCGTGCAGCTGTCCGCACGTATACATTCGAGAGGAAATGGAGTTCCTCGACATCTCTCGCTTAGTACAGACATCCTCGGAGGCCGCCAAGATTGAGCGTAAATTCAAACGAAGAAGCGAGACTTTGGATCCGTGAATCAAAAGCAAGGAAAAGGTGCTTCCAAACCGCAGAACAAAGGACAGAGCATGGCGGCTAAAGACAACCCGTCAAAGCCACAAGAAAAGAACAACACCGTAAAGCCAAAGAAGGACACGGAAAGTGGTGTGAGTTCCATAAGAGCTCCACTCACAACACAAGTGAGTGCTCGGGCCAAGCGACCGCTAGTGGCCGAGATGAGGGCTTCGAGTCGGATGCATGCTCCGACTCCGAATCGAACCTCGAAAGGGGAATGAAAAAGGGAAACAGATTATTGATGCGGAGCCCAACGCCACTCGTTGCCACTACAAAGGTCCGAGAAGGAGGAGCCAGGAAGATCCAGAGGAGGAGGAACGTCTCTTCCACTCAGAGATGTGGGTAAAGGGCTCCCCCGTACGAGCTCATTGTCGACAATGGGAGCAAAAAGAACCTCATTTCGCAGCACGCCGTGAAGCGGTTGGGCTTGCCGACCACAGACTCACCCACATCCATACACCATCGGGTGGCTTCACCAAGGACGAGATCTCCGTCGCCGCCCGCGTGTCGCCTTCCCTATAGCATCAAGCCCTTCACGGATGAGGTATTATGTGATGTTGCTCCTATTGATGTTTCGATGTATTATTAGGACAACCATACTTGTGGAAGCGTCATGCCGTGTATGAGTCTCGACCTCGTGTCGTTATTATTACTTTGGGAAATAAGTTGTACAGGGATACCGCAGGTACCACCTCCTACGACTATCTCTTCGGTTATCGCAAAACAATGTAGTAAGCTCATTTCCCAAACCAGAAAATTCGTTTTTCTCGATGATCCGCCCCTCAGGGGCAAGAAGAAGACTGTGGCCCACGACCTCCAGACGAGGCCCCTTCACTTTACGACAACAACAAATGGATAAGGTCGTGGAGGAGCACGGGGACATCTTCACCTCACCCACAGGGGTTCCTCCGCATCTGCCGAAAGTCAAGCACCCGATTGATCCGACCCCAGTGCGCCACTACCCAATGGACCGATCTATCGACGCTCTCGTTACGGAAAATGATGAAATCAAGAGGCGTATTCAGGGAGCCGCGTGCGAAAAGGTCACATCGGACCAAGTTCATCGCCACCCGTAGGAGCCCCGATCGTGTTGGTATAGAAGAAGGATGGGACGCGGAGACTTCTGTATTGACTATCGGCGCCCGAACAAGATCAGCGTCCGGAATAGGTACCCAATCCCACGGATTGATGACCTTCCGGACCAACTCCAAGGTGCAAAATATTTCGATAGATCGACTCCGAAGTCCGGGTATCACCAGGGTACCAATTGAACCCTCTCGATGTGTGGAAAGACCGCCTTCAAAGCTAAGGAAGGCCTTTTTGAATGGCTGGTCATGCCTTTCGGGTTGACGAATGCTCCCGCAACCTTCATGAGGATGATGGACGACATCTTGCGGCCATTCACCAACTCATTCGTAGTGGTGTACTTGGATGACATTCCGATCTTCGGAAAGACTTGGGAAGAGCACCTTCATCACATCCGACAAGTCCTCCAAACACCGCGGCAACACAAGTTGTGTGCCAATTTGGAGAAGTGCACGTTTGGCATGACCCGGAGTCCAATATCCGGGATACATTATTGATGAAAGGGGGGGGGGTGCATGTGGATCCAGCCCAAGATCCAAGTCATTCGGGATTGGCCAGCCCCGACTACTATAACGAAGCCGCAGCCTTTACAGGTCTTGCTAATTTCTACCGTAGATTCGTACTTGGGATTCTCTCATATCACTTGGCCCTTGAGTCAATTCACCAAAGGAGGAGCGAGAGCAAAATTCTTTGGTCGGAACCTCAACTGAAGGCGTTCAAAGAATTGAAAAATTGCCTCCGTTTCCCGCCCCGTGCTCACCTTACCAGACTTGCGGCGACTCATTTGAGATCGAGACGATGCCTCCGAGCTATGCTATTAGGGCGGTTCTTACTCAACAGGGGACATCCGATGGCATATCACGGTGAGACATTGTCCGAGACGAGCTCGCAAGTATCCCACCTATGACAAAGAAATGTATTCCATTGTGCAAGCCTCGTCGACAATGGAAGCTATTACATTTTTGGGAAGGAAACAATCATCCACACGTACCACCGGCCCACTGCCGGTTCATACAGACACAAGGGAAGTTGCGGAATGATCGCCATCGTAAGTGGTCCACATATACCCTGCAGTCATTTGAACATCAAGTACAAGAAGGGTAGCACCAATAATGTTGCAGACCGTCCCCTCAGCGCGACCACCCGATCCGTGGCGCTCACCACCGTGCTCAACTCTTGTGGGCACGAGACTTCTGATTGGCCGCTTCTCTATGAGAGTGACCCAGAATTCGGCCACACTTACAAGGCACTCTTGGGGAGCACGCAAGTTCCAAATTTTCACCTCCAAGATGCACTTTTATGTCACCTGGGACACCTTTGTGTTCCTTCAAGCGAGCGTGCCAAGATGATATGGGAAGCACACTACAGTCGAGTCGCTGGGCATTTCGGGGTCGAAAAAACAGTAGCAATACTCAGAAGTATTTCTATTGGCCGAACCTTCGAAAGGATGTCGAGAAGCACATCAGATCCTGCACTGCTTGTGCCATTGCCAAACCGACCATCAAGAAGTAAGGCCTATATACTCCACTACCTACCCCTAGTCGACCGTGGGAATCCATCTCCATGGATTACATGTCGGGCCTGCCTTCTACTAAGAATGGAAATGACTGTTTTCGTGGTCGTTGACAGATTCTCGAAGATGGCCATCATGGCGGCCTGTAAGAAGAATATCACAGCAGAAGCCACTGCTAAACTCTTCTTTGAACGAGTGTGGGTGCACTTTGGGATCCCACAGTCTATCATATCAGATCGAGATAGCGGGTTCCTCAGCACATTTTGGTCCAGCCTCTGGTCAATGTTGGACACAAAGCTCACCAAGTCCACAGCTTTCCATCCCCAAACAGATGGCCAGACAGAGGTCGTCAACAGAATGATTGTACACATTATGCGCATGTACAATTCAAAGCATCCACGCACATGGGACGAGAGCCTCCCCTATGTACAACATAGTTATAACCGGGCTCTCCACAGTTCAATTAGCCATAGCCCCTTTCAGGTGGGCTTGGGATTCCAGCCACTATGTCCCATTGACGTAGCCATGCCATTTGCAGCTGCTCAGGCCAATTCAGCTCATGTCCAGTCTGAAGTTGACAAAGCAAGTAGCTTCATCGAGCGCATTCAACACATCCGCCAACAAGTTCATGATATATTGGATAGAGCCAATGCGACGTACAAGCAGCGCCATGATCGACACCGTTACCACACCACTTCCGGTGGGCGACAAAGTGGCTACATTTGCGAAGGAGCGCCTCCCTTGGACCTCCCGCAGCAAGCACGCAGCTCGTCTGAGAGCGTACACCATCACAGTACATGGTAACAATGCCTTCGAGCTTAGTATTCCACCATTCCTTGGTACGCACCTCTGCACCCAGTCTTCAATGTGGATCGCCTTCGTCCTTACTTTCCACCTCTACTGGACACCTCAGACATTGCAGAACAACTCACACCAACAGAGTTAAACCCAGACTGCATGTAATAGGCCACCATAGATTGTATCATGGACATGCAAATCGAGAACACTCGTCAACAACAGATCCAACTGTATCGGGTTGTCAAAGCTGGCCAACTCCTGCACCAAGGAAAGTGGTTCACCAGGGACCAAGTTCAGCAGAAATTTCCTCATCTCATGGAGGAACTTAACGCAATGGGAACCATTGCTTCCTAAGGGGGGAGGAATGATCCAGGTGGATATTGGTGGCCACCCACCTATTCCACTTGGCCCCCCACCATTGTCTCTTTCAGTTTTTTTCAGTTTCGGCATAACTTACTATTTTTAGCAGTTTTTCGGGTCCTGAACGTCCGGAGCCGTTTTGAGGCCCTAAACGACGTTTTTGGGTATGAAAGCGCCAGTGAATTTTCTGATAAAATTCGTCCCGACAGCTGTAGTCCTCGGATAGAGCTTTCTAATGATGTATCATATGCGTCAAACGGAGATAGTATGCCAAAGTTACGTCCCTGGGAAGTTGAAACACCAATTTACCCAAGCGGGGCCCATAGTTTTGGCGCTTCATCTCCTAGGGTTAGGTTTTTGGGATGTTTAGGGTTCTCCATTGTTTCTCAATAATAAATAGGCCCTCGAGCCTCATTATAACTCAGTTCAGAGGCCTGTAGCCGCCACATCTCTTCCCAGAGATAGCTACCAGTGCCCTAGCTAGTTTATTTCCATTTTGTCTGTAAGCAAATTTCAGTTCTTTGATATTAATGAAATGAAGTGTTATTTCCGCTGCATCTATGTATTTATGGTTATGTGTTTATTCGTAGTTCATATCATTCCTTGTCGTATCTTTGGTCATGTTGATTCGGTACATCACCTTTCCCTATTAATAAAGATAGTGGCAAGTTAGTTCTTACATTATTAAACACTCCTTTTATCATTAGTTCACTTTGCCTTGGATTTGCATTATTTTTCTTTAATTTATTGCTAATATGAAGGGAAAATACATAAATTTACATGACAAATTGTGGTAAAGATGGGGTGAAACATACCTTCTTATTGGCCCAACACTATCATTAAGGGTAAAGGATCTGTTTTTCTAAAATAAAATGCTAAAGCTAACAATGTTATGTAATGACAAAGATCGGGAGAAATTATTAAAGTCAAGTAACTCTTTTAACATAACAAAAGAGTTGGATAAGATAAAGATACAAGTTCCTTTGGCTGAGTTGGCTAAAACTCAAGCATATAAAAAAAATATTTCATATTTTATTAATTTTTCTCAAGTTGATAATCTAATAGATGTTATCACTCCGTAATTTTTAGGATGAAAAAAACTACAGAGGTAACATCAAAACTTCTTCGTGCGTAGGATATAGCCCTCCTAGACCTAGAGAGGGATCTCTCTGTTATATATAGCTTTGTTGATAGTGCATTTTAGGGTAGTTAATGGGTTCGGAGTTTCGATTTTGAATTTGGTTTGCTGGGAAGACCAAGGGAAAGTTATTGGCCAATGGAGTCAAAGAGGCTCAGGTGATTTAATTGCAGAAATATCAATCATGAGTGTAATGAGGCAAGATAGGTGCACTACCATGGATCTTTTAGACTTTTAAATGGACTATTAATGGAAGAAATGTAAGGCTAGGTAGAGACTAAGGAGAAACTAAGAATTCCTTAATCAAAATAGAATTTAAAGATCAACAGAAACCGAGGAGCAATTAAGAATTCGTCGATTTGGCATCAGTGGAAAAAATAGACTATTGTAAACCAACCAAAATAGGGTACTCTAGATAACACATCCTATTCCTCACACTTTTTGTTTTACAATTAGGTTTGCAGAAATACATAGAAAGAGAAACCTATAAAAGCATAAGAAAACATCACCATTTCAGACACCACATGAATCCTGAATAGATGGTCTTGTGTTACTCTTCAAACAGTCACTTGAAATTCAGTGAAAAATATTACAGAATGGGACTGTTCCTCATTGCCGATTCCCCCCCTAATACTTCGAATAGTGAAGTATTTATGCTAATTCTACTGACTGTTTACAATCAATGTAGTAACTAACATTTAATTTCCTGTTAACTACATAACAAAGAAGGACTACCATTATTTGACATGTACAGATAAAGGAGTAGGAGTTATTAAGGACATCTGGACATCTGGCACTGTTTTGATTCGCTTAAACGCTCAATTTGATCGAAGCTCCCATATTATTTATAAAAATAGAGAAGCCGTTATAAAACTAATGAAACATGTATAACTAATCAACAAACTTTAGGAAGTGATTGCAACAAGGGTGACATGCGTCAAACTTCGTCCTTCTTCTAAGGATGTTTTATTAAAAAGATGTTATTTTCCATTCGAGAGATGGAAAACATATAATACTAATCATTTTCATTCAGTTGTTGATCTTTGTGAGATCTTGAGGTCGACTAACTACTTGGAAGATTACTTCAACAAATATTTCAAACTTGCCATTTGTCCCTCATAAATTTCTGATACTGCTTCTCTGGTGCCCGAACTCTGCTACTTATGCCTTTGAGCTCTCCACTACTGCCACATTGACTTCCCTTTCTTGAATTAAAAATCTATTACTAGAATCCTCTCCCTTATTTTCTTCTAAAAAAATCCTATGCGTTGAGTTTTGAGGAAATGTACATAGCATGCAGTAATGACTAATCAGCATACATAGGGACGAAATGATTTGCTACTGATCGTATGTCCAAAGTCCTGATCAGGGCCTCCACATCAAGATCAGATACATGCGTAGCAATTTTCACCCTGAGTGGTGGTGGCGGAAGATGGAAGGTAGATGCAGAGCTGAGGTGGTGTAGGAAACATGGCACAACAGGCTGGCAGATGGTTGCGGGTTGACGCAGTGGCGAGAGTGGTTTCAGAGCGGAGGGAATTTTTTTTTTTTGGGGGGGGGGGGGTGTTAGTGAGGTGGTAGGTGGTTTCGGCAGAGGGGGGTGCGAAATTCCCTAGTACCACCACATAGAGGGAATGTCAATAATAAATACCACCCATTTTAAAGCAACCCCCCCCCCCCCCGGCCCTCATGGTTAAAGTTTGAAGGCAGAGGGGGGTGCGAAATGCATGGATATCGTTAGATGGAGAGGGGAGGTGCAGATATGGTGGAAAGATGCAGGGAGTTTAAAATGTGGAGGTGACATCCGGCCCTACAAATATCAAAATTGGGAGTTAGCAGTGGTAATGGGAGACACGACAGATCGCAATATTTCCATTCTGCAGATTTACCTCATCGCATTGAGAGATTTGTGAAATGTAAAACAAATTGACATGGAATATTTGTGATTTTATAATTTTGAAAAGGTATGGAGGGATTCCCACATATATTGCATCGCGAGATTCCATGGAACAACAACATGACGCGATGAGAATGATGGAAAAATTGTTATGCGATATATCGCATATCGCAATTACAAGCTAGGGTGCGAACATAGATGGAGTGGGGTTGTAAAAATGCGATGGTGTGATTTTGTGAAATTGCGATTGTGGGGTAGGCGATGTGGCGGGAAGGGTCCCACCATATCACATTCGAGGTTTGGGAGAAACGATAAATGAATACGGTGAGGGCCAGAAAGAAAAAAATAGGGGTCCACCATGGAACATGATAATGCGGTAAAGTTTGAGGTCTCGAGGTTAAAAGTTTCTCTAAGCGCTAAGCCATGGATTTGGTATAGTTTTCATAAAGTTTTTTCCAGCAATTCCATGAGTGCCTTTATCCTATAACGAGGTTTTCGAAACCTTATAATAATCCTTCTTTTCCCTTTTGACAGGATTTTTGTTATTGGAAATAAATGACAGCCATGGAGCATTATTGATAATATGAAAGATCTAAAAAGAACAATTAGTCACCTCATGATCCTATGGATTATAGGGTACTAATAGAGGCTCCAGCTAGGGATGGAAGATCTGGAGGAGGTGGCAAGAACGCCATAGATTAGTTGCCTAATCCATTGGACTGATCTCAAATATGCAAACTGGTTCGTTACTGGACCTTCGCGGTTGAAAATATTTAATCATTTGTTCTGAACCTCAGATGAGAATATAATCTGTGTACTATGATTTGGAATGAAAATAAAACTGAACTTATGCACTGCAAACCATCAAATTGAAATCATTGCTGTAACCAAAAAATATGAATGCTGAAATCTAAACTATGCTGAAAGTGACAACTGAAAGCAATCTTAGACTAAAACTAAAAGGATGCTCAAAGTATTGAGCTTATTTGCACAACCCCCTACATCTAGTCTCATAAAAAATTATCCCATTAAATAATAATCAGACTTCCAATGTAACCAATCAAGAAAATGAGTGCTTAACTAAAATTTATCTTCCATTTCCTTAGATATAAAAATGGATTCAAAGCATGACAACTTAACTCTTCCACTAAATTCAATAACTCTATTGATGAACCTAGTGAATTCTTCCTTCATTGATGATTGTAATAAACTCCTCAAAGGATCTCGGTAAACATACAACATGAGATCCCTCAGATGATTGGTCATATAGAAACATATCTCATCCGATACTATTCCCTTGCCTTTCTGTTGGTACTAATTGTCATCTAAGACTAAGGGAGAAAATTGTTTTTCTTCTCTATCCATGATAATCAACTGTTATGTTTGCTCCTCATAATTCCCTTTATCATTCAGAAACTTGCTGGGAAGCTACAAATTCTCAATAATCTCAAGAAAAGGATCATTATATATAACATCAATATGTTGTGCAACTTTGTCAACATCACATGAAGGAAATGGAGAAATTTTGTGATCTTATCTAGAGTCGGTAAATTCAGAAATAGGACTAGAGAGGTCTTCAATCAACAAACCTGATGGGTCTTCTTTTGGTAATATTTCTTGGCTCTCATTAGGAAAACTTGACTGGTCCTCAAAATTTGTATAAAAAACTTCTGGTTGAAGATTCCCTTGTGAAGCTCGGCCATCAAACTCAGCTGCCTTTTCTTCTAGATTGCTAGACTGCTGGAGGTTTTCACTGTTGTCCTCTGGTAGATCTAGTTCACAGAGCCGAAGTTCTTTAACCATCTGCTGATCATATTTTCCTTGTGCTGCTAGGGATATTTCCTATGATCAACTTCATGAACTTCTAGACAACATATCTCATTCCTTTTTTCATGATGAGTAGACATTTCAGACAAAACTTCCACTTTCTGAAATAGTCTTTCTCCTAAAACTTCTAATATCTCATCGGTCATAAACTGATCATAATCATAGTAATCCTCCAGATATTCAATAAAACTTTGAAATTTATCACAACATTATTGAACTAGTGACAAAGAGGAATAATATTCTTTATACTTGTCACAAAACACAACATGAAAAAACTTTAGATACCTTATAGCTGCAGCTGGTAGACCTTCATACCAAATCCTAGATTTCTCTTCTAAAATGGCCACAAACATTTTCATAAGAAAATCCTTTGGAAATTGAATTTTAAATCTTCAGACATGGATATGAAACATTAAAAAATGTATAGTAGCATCATCTCCTTTCTTATCTCTAAACACTAGAATATATTTTAACCAATCAATGTTTGGCGTGGGATTTTGAAAACCAACGATCTTAGATTCTGGAAAACGTTTTGTATTCTTGAATTCATCTTTTCAATAAATCAAAGAATGGAGTCACAGTGTGTTAACAAAAAATACTGATTCTTCTACCAATGGAGCCTTTAGGTCAACTGAAAATTGTGGAGTCATCGGGTGGATGATTTCAACCTTCTTGTGTCTGGTTGTTTGTCAACCATCATCAACTAGATCTGAACTTGGTAATTCTTACTGAGGAACAAAAAAATCGTCCCCAGTATGGTCACCACTACATTATCACTCCATAATTTCAAGGCTAAAAAAAAAACTACAAAGGTAACAACATCAAAACCGCTTCGGGCCTAAGATCTAGCCCTCTTAGACCCAGAGAGGGATCTCTTTGTTACATATAGATTTGTTGATAGGGAATTTTAGGCTAGTTAATGGGTTCAGATTTTGGATTTTCAATTTTGTTTGGTGGAAAGAGCAAGGGAAATCCATTATGCAATGGAGTCAAAGAGGCTTGGGTGATTAAATTGCAGAAATATCAAGTATGAGTGAAACAAGGAAAGATAGGTGCACTACCATGGATCTTTCAGAATTTTAAATGGATTATGAAAGGAAGAAATGTAAGGATAGGTATAGATTGAGGAGGAGTTAAGAATTCCTAAATCGGACTAGAATGCAAAGTTCAGTAGAAACCGAGGAGAAATTAAGAGTTCCTCGATTTGGCATTAGTGGAAAACATAGACTATTGTAAACACAACTAGAATAGGGTGCTCTAGATACCAAATCTTATTCTTCACAATTTATTTTTTACAATTAGGTTTTCAGAAATATAGAGAAAGAGAAACATAGTTGAAAAACACATAAAAATAGAAGAAAATATCACCATTTCCGACACCACATGAATACTGAACAACTGGTCTTGTATTACTTTTCAAATAGTCACTTGAAATTCAATTAACATCATTACAAAATGGGACTCTTCCTCATTTCAGATTCCCCTTCACCCCATTAATTTGAACAATGAATTATTTATGCTAATACTATTGAATGATTAAATAAATGCAGTAACTAACAATTAATTTCTTGTTAACTAAATAATAGAGAGGGACTAACATTATTTGACATGTGCAGATAAATCAGTAGGAGTTATTAAGGACATCTTGACATCTAGAACTGTTTTGATTCCCTTTAAACACTCAATTAGATCAAAGTTCCCATATTCTTTCTAAAAATAGAGAAACCGTTATAAAACTAATGACACATGTATAAATAATGAATGGTCTTTAGGAAGTGGTTGCAACAGGGGTGACATGCGTAAATGTTCTTCCTTCTTCTCAAGATGTTGTTATAAATAAGATCTTCTTTGCCATTTGAGATATGGACAACATATAAGAATAATTATTTGCATTCAGTGGTTGATCACTGTGATATCTTGAGGTCGAGTAAACTCTTAGAAGATTATCACAACAAATATTTCAAATTTGCTATTTGTCCCTCATACATTTCTCATACTTTTGCTTTGGTGATTGAACTCTGCTACCTATGCCTTTCAGTTGTCAACTGCTGCCACATTGGCTTCCCTTGCCTCAATTAAAAATCTATTACCAAAATATTCTCCCTTATCTTCTTTTAACAAAACCGTCTGCGCTGAGTTTTGCAGGAAACGTACACAACATGTCGCAATGACTAATCAGCACGCATAGGGAGGAAATGATTTTTTATCAATCACATTTCCAAATTCCTGACTGGGCCTCTACATCAATATCATATACATGAATAGAAATGGTCACCTGGAGCTGTGGTGGCATAAGCTGGTAGGCGGACACAGAGCCGAGATGGCGGAAGAAACATGGCTCAATGGGCTGGAAGATGGTTGCAGATTGACGCGGTGGTGGGAGTGGTTTCAAAGCAGAGGGAAAATTGTTTTCAGGGGAGAGGGGTAGTAAGGTGGTAGGTGGTTTTGGTAGAGAGGGTGTGAAATTCCCTGGTGCCACCATGTAGCGGGAATGGCGGTAAGAAATACCACCCATTTTAGACCCACCCCCCCCCCCCCCCCCCCCACGGTTAAAGTTTGAAGGTAGAGGCGGGTGTGAAATGCATGGAGATAGTTGGATGGAGAGGGGAGGTGAGAAGATGGTGGAAAGTTGTAGGGATTTTAAAAGGTGAATGTGATGGCAGAGCTTACATATATCGCAATCGCGGGTTAGCAGTGGCAATGGGAGACACGACGGATCGCAATATCGCCATTCCATAGATTTACCTCATCACATTAGGAGATTTGTGAAATGGAAAATGAATTGACATCAAATATTTGCGATTTGCGTATTGCGACAAGGTAAGAAGGGGTCCCACATATATTGCATAGGGAGATTCCATGGAAAAACAACATGACACAATGAGAATGACGATGAAATTGCGATGAAATATTGATTGGCCCCTAAATTATACATAAAATAAGGCCCATATAACCTTTTTTAGGCCCATCTACCTCTCTTATGCACATAAAAATATATATTAAATCTCTCCTTCTACACTTAATAATGTTTTCTTATGCTTTAATATTTTCTTAGGAAGGTTTAAAGGTAATTTCATATTTGTGCCTAATAATGGTTATTTTTGTAGAATATTGTGAGAGTATTGGCCAAATTATGAAGATTGGGAGAAGGAGATGATTTCGGGACTTGCTCCCTGCCACTGGAAGATCAATATTGAAGATTACATGAGCATAATGTGAGGAAATTATGGAGAAATATTGGAGAGATTCAAGGTGATTTTCCACCATCCTTAACTCTCAAAGGTAGTCAAAGGATCCTCATGGTATCCCTCTCTAGCAATTCAAATTGCAGAGGTAGGCAAGAAATTCAAGGCCAAGTGCAATCAAGCCATACTTCACTTTGAGTTTCCAGCAAATCGAATTCCAAGAGGCGGCCAAGCAATTCAAGATGAAGGGCACTCAACCTAAGTTTACTTGGAGTCAAAGTGGACTCAATCACCATATTCAAGGGAGCCATTGGTAGCTGCCCTGTAGAATAAATAAAGCGAAGATAGAGCTAGGAAGGAGTTAGTTAGTTGTTTAGTTAGTCATTGAGTTGATTTTGGTCGACTTCCAATCCATCCCAATTTCATTACATTCCATTGGATTCGATTTTTTGCTGTAAAGCCATTAGGCTCCGTTAAAAATTTATGGATGTAACAAACTATGGTTTTTTATGAAATGAGTAAAGAGATGCCATTTTATTGATCTAGCTCCAGAGATTCAGGCTTGTGGGTTAGGGCCCAACCCATGTGCATCAGCTTCTTCATTGTTTCATGATTTTCTTTCATGTTATATAGCTAGTTTTTCTTCTCAAGCATTTAGCTAGTTTGTTGGTATTTTTATTGATGTTTTAGTTTGCTTCCTATTGTCTTTTGCTATATACTTAATCTGCTTATTGAGTGGTATAATATTTTATAAACTCCATAAATTTGTGAGGCCAACCTTCCCCTCTCAACTCTGTTAATAGAGCTTGAGGAGGGTAGAACTTTCTTCGGAGACCAAAAATTCTTTCTCGCTTATGATTTCTTGGAAATAAATTAGATCAGTGCCAGTATTTTCATGAACATATTGTCTGCCTTTATTGCATAAATAGGCATGTTTATTGCAGGTATGGGTAGCATATCCTAGGAGAAGTTTTCCAGCACCTCCCACTTCATCTTCCATCTTCCTTCCATCTCTGTGTTAAGTTCTCGAAACTTTCCTTTACGCCTCCATTCCTCCTATTTTTCTCTCATCACAGGTACCAAATCCACCTTTTTATTCATAAAAACACCTAAAACCATTCATCCCACCTTATTCCTTTATTTTTATTTGTCCTGGCTGCTTTACCTTTTTAACGCTAAACCCCTAAAAAATGTTGGGTGTGGAGCCTGATTATCTTATTTGTTTTGTATCCCAGAATTGGACCCATGTTCTTAAGGGAGCAGAAACACCAGCCGTAATTGTACGCTTCCTAGGGGGTCCATGGGGGGCGGCTACGAATTTAAGGAGGCCCCCCCTAGCGGGGAATTTTGGTGATAGTGCCCCCGAAGCTAAAAACAGATGTAAAATTGCGTTGTAAAATTATTGTAATCTCTAGTCAATATAGGTAGTTCATTAGGAGGATTATCTGATGGTAGAAGTTACGTTTAATTTATGTTTTTTCGCCCTAGAAGGAAACCCCTTGTTTTGTATGACGATATTGTATTGAGGCTGTGTATTGTATGTGTATTCTTAGAGCAAGAAATAGATAGGGAGACTATGAGAGAGAACAAAGGATATTACAATAGATTTTTTGTAGGTTGTGTCTCTTCATCGTGATGGATAATATAAAGAAAGGACTCGCTATTCAGGGTGGACATAGCTCAAACTGGGTGAACCACGTATATCTATGTCTCTCTAGTTTTATATTTTTTCTGTGTTTGTGTTTCCACATATTTTATGTGTTGCATTACTCTGTGATATATAATTTTCTAAAAAAAACCATTGAGACTCATCTTTCGCCTTTCCTCCTCAAACTTCCGACTACCGTACATCACAATTTATAAATTACAGTGTTTGGTTTACTTCCATTGACACTTACCACTTCCTGACACTGATTGCGATATTAGCCACATCACAAATCGCTCACCACACCTTTTCCATTTTTATTTCAAGAGTTACTACAGCTCTGTTGCATCGCAATCGCTCGTCACACCGTTTATCATTTTCCCTTAAGACTTTCAGCTTGTTTTTGTCAATTGAAATACTGCGATACTGCATGTCACAAATAACGACTTTTCCCTTTTTCTTTCGAGACTTACCGCGAATTTCAATTCATAGTATTTTTAATCAACACTTCCATTATTCCTCTAGATTTGCGATATTGTGAATTGCGATATCACATTTCACACTTTGCAGGGTTTACCTCATCGCATGCCACACTTTACACTTTTTAGATTGTTTCTTTAACCTTTACCACTCCAAGTTTGCGATATTGTGATTGCGATACCACATATCGCATATCGCAACTTTTGCCTCCATCGCGTCTCCGCGATCGCACTTTTCAATATTTTCTTCTCCAAAGCCATTTACACCATATTCTAAGGTTTTCCAAGGTTTTAACCCTTGATTTCCACTTCTAAGCCTCATTTCATGTGTTAAGCCCTCAATTAGCCTCCTTAGCTCTTTCCTTTCCTCCAAGAAACACTCTTTTTAATTATAATTAAGTCATGGATATCTTAGTTTCATGAATAGAAGCATTATAGATAGACCATAGGATAAATAGAGTGAATTTAGCCAATTGGCCAAGTGTGGTTAATAATTAGTTTCCTTTCTGCCATTTATTTTCAATAATATAGTTTAGTTTCTTTTCAGCCATTTCCTTTTCTAAAAATTAAATTAGTTTCATTTATGTCATTTAATTTCAGCGATTTAATTTAGTTTCCTTCTGTCATTTCCTTTCTGAAATTTAGTTTAGTTTCATTGAAGTGTGGCAGACTTCACTGAGAACCCTTAGAAATAACACCCTTTCATAAACTGGAAGAGGATTACATGAAAAAAATGTATTTACTGTGTGTATGTCACTATCACCTCAAATTTTGTACGAACCCTAGGTTGATAAAGTAAATTAGGGCAGCCCCTGGGAGTTACAACACTCTTGGTGAAATACCAGGGCTCACTATTTTTTGGCGTCGTTGCCAGGGACATGTCTACTAGATGCTTTAATTCTATTTTAAGCATTCTTTTCTTATTTCCTTTGTCATGTTGCTTCTGAAATATTGAAAAATACAAAAAAATATGATTGTCATGCCTCATAGGAGTAGGGATACTCATAAATGTTTTTCTCTAATACCAACCACCCCACTTGACCTCGTGGTGCAGTAAGAACCACATCACCATACACTTTTTCAGGAAGAAGATATGGATGGATATTATGACAATGAAGATGATCTTATTGGGTTTCCCATTCAAGATATGGACATCAGTGTACCAATGAAGAACATCCCTCCTTCTTTCCTTCCCAACTTCCATGGTATGAGGACAAAGGATCCATAAACATTTCTCTTTCAATTTGAGATACTTTGTAGGTGTTATGGCTACTTATCACACACTCAAAAGCTAAGACTGTTTCCTGCAACATTGAAGGATGGATCTCTTAAATGGTTCATGAGTTTGGGTACTAATTCAATAAGATCATGGAATAATATGCAAAAGATATTCCTACAAAAATATAAAGATCACGATATTACAGAAGAAATTTTTATAATCAACCAAGAAGAAGATGAAAGCCTTGAGGATCAAATAGAGAGATTCATGTATAATGTTAAGAGGGAAAAACTGCATCATCTAGGATTTGACACATTAAAATCCCTCTTACTTAGAACAATTAGGGATGAGGGGATTGATCTCCTTAATCTTATGAGTAGAGGAGATGTATACCAATTGTCATTTGAAGAAATTTGTGGAACATGCAAGCACATATCAAGAGGAAGGGAAAGAGCAAGTAAATCAACATCAACATTGGTAAGGCAAGATGAACTTGGAAATTTTCTTGATAACTTTAAAACATAAATTCTTAGCAATCTAAGTGAACAAGTGGAAATGATAAGAATGCAAAATGATAAAAAATAAGATGTTGATATTTTTTTTATTCATGCAGAATCATATGCTACTAAATGTTGTTCATCATTCCATAGGTTTAAAGAAGTTTACCAAGAAAACAATGGAGCAAGACAATCACCAAAGAATCTATGTTATGTACCTCCAAGGATATCCTCATATCCTAGTCAACATGATATGATGTAAGGACCTAATTCACAATTTCAAGCTTATTCACATCCACTCAAACTAATTGGGACACACTCCCTCCTTGGAAACCTTGGCTGTCTCAACCTCAAACCTAATATTGGCAACATTATTGGAAGGACCTTATTAGGAAAACCCTCAACATCCTCAATATTTCCCTGAACATCCTCCATACCAAACTCCATGTTATCACTACCATCCACCTCCACGACAACCATAGCCTGAACCACGTCCATCTCATATATTCACCCCCATTCAACTACTTGTACCACCATTTCCAAACCCACACCATGAAGTAGCTCAATCGACTTATAATGCTGAGGTATAACACTACCAAACATATTCTATTGATATAAATGGTCTGCATATTACTTCAAGAGAGGTATTGCAAATAAGATATGTTATCAATGTCATTGTAGGACAACCTCAAGAAGAAAGAGAATCAAATGAGGAGATCAAAGAATCAAGTGCTGCACTTGATGAAGAGAAAATATCAGAATCAGATGTTGAGAGAGTTCCCTCATATTTACCATCATTTCCTCCATCTGTTCAAGAGAACAATCAACAAAAAGAGAAAGATTTAACTGCCATAATAGAAGAGGACATCCAAGGTGATCCAATTCAGCAAGTAAACCAGGGGCATCACAACTATATTGACATATGGTTCAAAATAGTCATTAAATTGCAGCAACACACTCTTATCCAAGAGTACTTGATACAATACCAGTCAAATAAATTCATCTCTCACATTCACGTACATGTCAGAACATGTATTTCAAGTCTGCACCTGATTTCATTTGTCATATTGATGTGCACACAATGTGTAGTATCCTAAAAGGGAACAATCAGAGATACATAAAAATATTGCTTCAAAAATAACGCAGTTCATCTAAAACATAGCAGGAGGCTAATACAATTATTCTTCAATAGTATTTACAGAAGAAATATAGATGTATAATGAGGCCCATAAGATGTATAACGGGAAATACAAGTCATAAACAAAATAAAAACCCTCAAAAGAGGTGTTGCAACCACCTGTATGGACTGAAACTGCCTTGACAGTGTTATTTTATTAGGCTGAAAACTGTTGTTGATTACATGTCAGATCTAGAGTAGATTTTTACATAAAGGATCAGATCCATAATAGATTCATGCACTAGAAAGGCTCCTTGTTCAGTTCCCCTTGGGGTTTTGAGCATTACACCAAGTATAAGAAGTAGATCTGAGATCTAAGAAAGAAGATCTGCAGGAATATTCAGAAAGTTAGAAGTATTCAGAAACATGTAGATTAGATCTAAAATATACAATGTGTAGATCTCCTCCAATATATTTCAAATTGAAGGGAAAATCCCCAACACTCAGAAACCAACTCTCCAAATGGTGCACCCAAACTCCCTGCAACTACACCTATAGGAATAACTCAGATCCGGAATAGAAACTGTACTGTACGGTATATCTAACAGTTGGCCACATGCCAATATCAAGAAATGATGCCCAATAACTCCAGTACACTTCCCTCAAGAGATCAGAAGACTCCACTAAAAAACGGCACTGAAGTGTCCTAGATTTGAATAGATATAGCCTCCACTTTCTATAGCTTGAAAAGACAACCAAACCCTCAATAGGATCTGAGTTGTAGTTGAAATAATAAGCTTTGAATTAAGCCAGATAGTGGGATATGTGATAAAATAATCTCCCAAGATCTACTCAATGGGAAGAGGTGGAATTCCTAGACATGAGATTCCAATGCTAAACAACATTTTCAATATAGTCTAAATAACCAAAGAAAGATATATGTTCTAAATAGACAATATATCAAAATATGATATCATTCAACAACCTCTAATGTTGTCCTCCTCTTCCTTTTATAAGATATAAATATTGCCAAACCCTAAACCATCTCAATGATTTAGCTCCTTTCACATGTGCCACCTCCATCTAAGACTGCAATGTGCATCAAGGAGGTTCAGTTCATCTAGAAAGAGTTTTTGATCTGGTCCTGTTGACCCAGTGAAATGTCTCAATCCCTTTCACACATAAGGGTTTTTTATTATGGTAGCCCAGATTTAGCCTTGTGCACATGGGGCATTTATTTATTCACTAATTTTAGGAGTTTTTCTTGTGCTCCTTTACACATTTATTCATGCAAAAGGAAAATGAAAAAAAATTGTATATTCCCATTAGCTTGGGCTAATTGGGAATATTACAATCCTCCCTTCCAAAATGTTGCTTTTCCTCAAGCAACTAATAGGGTGAGTGTGGCAACACTTCTCCTCCTCCATTGGTGACACCATCAAGAATCAAGATTTCTTTATAAGCCAAGTGTTCACCAATCCAATGCTGCATGAATTGTTCCTCCAAAGTAATTATGAGATGTATATAGTCCATCCCACAAGGAGTCAAGAATTCAACTAAAACAAACATGGCTGAACCAATACTCTCTCTAAAACATGTAGCATAAGTTACATAGATATTTTCCATCCCATGTGGCACGTATAAGCCTCCCATCCTCCCTCCATACAATCCCATAAAAATTACAACTAGATCATCAAGGTATGGAAGAAAAACTACATATACACAAACATAAATCTGAGCATGAGGAGGTGGGTAATAGTCCCACATATGATACCAGCACAGTGCATCTCCTGCCTGCATCAGATCAAGGTATGGTAAGTGGTTTTCCCACCATTTACTTGCTGCACATGTCATCTCACCATGGTTGAAAGTGATATATAAGTTTGGTGCCTTTGGGAAGCACCCATCATGAAAGAAAATCTCCATTTGTACATCAAGGGAGTGGCCAATTTCAGAAATTTCAGTGGCCCAATGTTTGTCGTGAGATTTACATGATACATTACTCCTCCTTGGAGTCATGGCCTACATAAACCTGGTGAAATAATATGTAAAATCAGAGAATGAAACTTTCCTTACATGATCAGATTCTTTACCAACAATGTCTCTCATATACATGGAGTTTTTCATGGATCTTTCTACTCTTTACAAAGAAGGAAGAGATGGCTGAAATAACTGTTGCATAGAGTCACATGGCTGCCCCAAATCCACATAGTTCATGCATTCTTTAAAATGATAATGTAGTTATTCTTTTAAACCCTCCCAATCAAAGCTCCTCATGATGATCTTGTAGATCCTCATGGAATACATATGGCTGAAGAAGAACTCTTTGTGTGGCCCTTGTAGTAACTTATATTTGAGCTAAGAAGCTCTAGACAAGAATATAATACCATCATGATAGATGAATCATCCTTGGAATAAGTAGCCCTCTTCATGCAGTTGGTCATCAAGTATCATACATGTGTGAAGATCTTTGGAATAATCCAATAGAAATTGGGATTTCCAATACAGATCTACACTTCTCAACAACGACAGTGCTGATGGTGCATCAAAATAAATATCTTTCATGTTGTTTATATCCTCATTGAAATATCCTATACCAAAGGTGTGTGTTGGAAGGTTGCTCCTTCCATTCTCCTCCTCCTACAATGAAAATTCAGAAATGAGAGTGGGTGATAATGATAAGGGAGAAAGATTTCCATCCTTCTTGAGCTTACCCAAGTCTCCCATCACTGTAGATTTTTCTTCAAGTTATCCAATCCCTCATGGATATAATTTTGGAGCAGATTCTTGTGAGGTATTCCCAACAAAATATGAATCAGGTGGCCTCCTAGGTGGTTTTCCACTAGATAAGAGTGTCCCAAGCAGAAATTTCATGAACATAATAGATGGGACTGTGAGGTCCTTGCTTCCACTGCGCAAATCCATCTCTATTTTTGGTGTGGAATTGTTATGTGAGGGGTGAGTATGCATGCCTTTGATCATGTGACATTCACCACTCTGCTTGTCCACCCATTTAATTTTCAAATCCTCCCAACTAGTGGTGACTTTCCCCATTGTAATCAACCATTCAACACCCAAGATAGCATTGGTGTCTGGTATGTCAACTACAAAGAAGTGATCCACCAAGGTGTAGGATCCCATGGTGACTGAAAGTGATTGGAAATAGTGCATGAATTTCATTGTTCTAACTCCTAGGACCAAAACAGAGAATCCATCAAAAGTATCAGTGGGTATTTCCCTCCTATGCACAATATGGGCGTCAATGAAATTGAGGGTAGCCACACTATCAATCAATACAGAAACCCTTTGATTCATGATTGAACCTTGAACTCTTAAGGTCAAGTATTTAGGTACTCCTCCCAAAGATTTAAGAGTTCCTCTAATAAGATGAAATTCTCCATTTCCATCTCTTGATGGTGTTGGATCTCCTTCAACATTGTAAGCGTTGTGGCCTCTTCTTGGTTCATCATCTTCATCTTCTTCAAGGTCAGAGAAGACCTCTATGTAATCTGCTTTACCCACATCACATCTATGTCTAGGTACCCATGGTTCTTGGCAAGTGAAGCATAGCTTCTTTCTTCTTAGATCTCTCTATACTTCAATATCAAGAGGCTTATTGAATGAGCTCTCCTTGGAAGGAGTATCTTTCTCTTCCCTTTAGAAAGGAAAGAGGGCTTGCTCTGAAAGTTTTCCTTTGCTTTTGGCAAGGTATCTTGAAGGTCTCTATCCCTCTCAATGGCATCATGCAAGGTAGTGGTCTTGGTAGATTTAACAAACCCATGGAGAGGTTCATCTAAACCATCGTTGAACATATACACCCTTCTTTTTGTAGACAAGTCAGGAACCATAACAGATAATATCAAAAATTTAGAAACGTAAGACTATGTATTACCTGATTACTTCAACTTTGAAAGGCCCATGAAAGGTGCCTCTGGATCCCTTCTATCAAATCTCTCCACCACTATTCTAGTGAACTCAAAACAAGTAGTCACATTGGAATGACCCAATGTAGACAAGCCATGGAACCACTAATCATGTGCTTCACCTTCAAACTGAAACACTGCAATATTGATAGCTTCCATTTCAGGGACTTTGTTCAATTGGAAGTAGATGTCAAGGTTTTCTACCCATGATTTGGTAGAAAATTTGGATGACCCATCAAAATTGGGTGGGAATAATCTGCCCATACAGTGATGTCGATCATGATTCTGAGTGAATCCACCATATCTATGTTGATGCATTGGTCTTCTTTTGTCCTTCAGGTGACATAAATCTTGAAAACTCAAGTGATATTTATATCTCTGATTTTGAGATTCATATTCTTCAAAGTAATCTTCAAGGGATGCATATTATTGTAACCCTTCATTTCCCATAGCCAAAAAGGTGGGCATGGTGGAGCATTGGGAAACTTGTGGTTGATTCACTAGTTGATCAGTCCAGTGGTGAGATATGCCAGAGCTTTCTCCAAGATGGAATATCTTAGGAGATTCTTTGATTTTTTCCATTCTCATCTCCTTGATCTCTCTAGCAAGATATCGCATGGCTTTCAAAAGATTTTTTACAAACTCCTTCCCATCTTCATCACTTCCAGATTCAAGGGCTTTACCCTTTTCTTGATCATCATTTGTGTAATAAAATTTCTTCTGTCTTCTTCTTAGATACCTCTTCTCTCTATCAGTAAGAGGCTCATATTCTTCTGAAGACATATTAGCTTCTCAAGAAAGAACGGGTTGTGCGAAGATGATTTCTTTTATGCCACTGTAATATTCCCAAAAGGGGACAAGCAGCAATACAAAACAATACTGCTTTAGAAATAATGCAGTTTATCTAAAGAGCAGTAGGAGGCCAATATGGAGGCTCAAAAATCACATATACATCAGCAAATTAGATCTACAATGAGGCCCATTCAATGTATAATAGGAAATATAAGACTTAAACATAAATAAATCCTCAAAAAGAGGTGCTACAACACATAGGTTCACTGCAAAAAGGCTTGACAACGTTATTTTATAGAGAATACAATAGTTGAACATTACAACTCAGATCTAGGCCAATCTAGTGCCTCTTTTCAGTGGGAAAGTCTTCTATCTCATTGGCAAGAGTGTATTAGATCATTGGAGCTTTAGATCTACCTCTTGGCATCAGGCCAAACTATTCATAAAGCCTACAACACAGTCCATCTTCTAGTATTGCATTATTTTCAAGTGTAAAGTTCCAGGGTATTTTGGTAGACATTTTGAGGAGAGATATCTGGTGTTGGGAATCTACCCTTCACTATGGTGATCCGTGGAGTTTTGTTCTATTCCATGTCATATTCAGATATGATCTGAATACTCATGTATTTGCTTCAGAAATTTAGAATCATTCTACAGATCTACTACATGAAATCTTATATCTACTTCATGTACTTCATGTATTGCTGAAAACCCCAAGGGGTATGTGAATTAGAGACTCTATAGTGTACAGATCCAATATAGATATATATTTTTGTACACATATATGCTGTAGATCTAAGTTGTAATCTTCAGCTGCTGTATGCTCTATAAAATAATGTTGTCAATCCTTTTTGAAGTGAATCTATGTATTGAAACACCTCTTTTTGAGGATATATTTCTGTTTAAGTCTTCTATTTCCTATTATAAATCGAATGGGCCTCATTGTAGATCTGTTTTGCTGATGTGTATGTGAATTTTGAGCCTCAATATTGGCCTCCTACTATTTTTTAGATAAACTGTGTTATTTCTAAAGTAGTATTGTTTTTTATTGCTGCTTGTTCACTTTTGGAGATATTACATATACCACTGCAGTATCCCAAAAGGGAACAAGTAGAGATACATAACGTTACTGCTCTAGAAATAATGCAGTTCATCTAAAACATAGCAGGAGGCCAATAAAAATTTTCTTGAATAGTATTTATAGTAGCAATATAGATGCATAATGAGGCCCATAAGATGCATAGATGGAAATGCAAGTCATAACAAGAAGAAAAACCCTCAAAAGAGGTGTTGCAACCACATGTATGGACTGAAAATGCCTTGACAATGTTATTTTATTAGGCTGAAAACTGTTTTTGATTACATGTCACATCTATAGTAGATATGTGCATAGAGGAATAAATCCATAATATATCCATGCACTAGAAAGGCTCCTCTTTCAGATCCCCTAGGGGTTTTGAGCATTACACCAAGTATAAGTAGTAGATCTGAGATATAAGAACGCAGATCTGTAGGAATATTCAAAGATTCAGAAGTATTCAGAAACATGTAGATAATATATAAAATATACAATGTGTATATCTCCTCCAATGGATCTCAAAGTGAAGGGTAGATCCCCAACACTCAGAAACCAACTCTCCAAATGGTGTACCCAAACTCCCTGCAACAACACCTACACGAAGAACACAAATTTTGAATAGAAACTACATTGTAGCGTATAGATAATAGTTTTCTACATGCCAATATCAAGAAATGATGCCCAATCACTCCAATACATTTCCCTCAATAGATAAGAAGACTTGTCCACTGAAAAAGGGCACTGAAATGTCCTAGATATGAATAGATCAAGCGTCCACTTGTTGCAGCTTGCAAAGGTAGCCAAACCCTCAACAGGATCTAAGTTGTAGTTGAAAGGAGAAGCTTGACCTCAGGCTAGATAGTGGGCTATGCAATACAAGACTCTCCCAAGAGCTACTCAATGGGAAGAGGTGGAATTCCTAAACAGGAGACTCCAATGCTAAAAAACATTTTCAATCTAAGCTAAACAACTAAAGAAAGATATATGGTCTAAACATACAATATATCAAAATATGGTATCATTCAACAACCTCTCATGTTGTCCTCCTCTTCCTTTTATAAGATAGAAATCTTGTCAAACCCTAAACTATCTCAATGATTTAGCTCCTTTCACATGTGCCACCTTAAACTAAGATTGTGTTGTGCATCAAGGAGGTTCACTTAATCTATAAAATGATGTTGATTCGGTCATGTTGACCCAGTCAAATGTCTCAATCCCTTTCACACATAAGGGTGTTTTATTAACGTAGCCCAGATTATCCTTGTGCACATGGGGCACTGATTTATTCACTGATTTTAGGATTATTTCTTATCCTTCTTTACACACTTATTCATGCAACAGGAAAATGAAACAAAATTTTATATTCCCATTAGCTTGGGCTAAATGAGAGTATCACATGGTGCAATTGGAAGTATTCCTATACATGAGAAAGGTTTTGTTTTTCTTTCCGGGTAGAGTAGGAAACCGGAAAAAAAAGAATGAGAAAAAAGGGGAAAAAAATAAAATCTCAGGTGAAAATCTCTTTTAAAGTGTTTGAGATTGGCTCACTAATTGAAAACCTCCATGACGTGGTCATTGGGTTGAAGAAAAGAGAGGAAAATAAAATATCCTACATGAAAACCTCCTTTGATGTGCCTAGGCAGACCTTCTAGTTGAAAACCTCATTGAGGCAGCTAGTAGGCCTACAAAAAAAAAAAAAATGTACTTCTCCATGTATCTCTCTCTAATGAATGCAGGTGCTCTCCAACCTTTGCAAGCAAAAAAACAACAAGTTGGCACAAAAATAAAATTTGGTCAACACTTTAGTGAAAGGTAGTCAAACGTGGACTTCCTCCTATGCTCAGAAGCTCCAAAAGTACCTCAAGAAGATTATCATATGTAGCTTCATAACAGCTTGAACAACCATATCAGCAGCAACTTTAATATCACATAAAAAAAAATCAATGGTAGGGCTCAGGTATGCAATCATCTAACCCTTTCTTCGAATCTATTTTAGATTGATAAAACATTAAAAAGTGTGATAAGGAAAGCTTTTTTTATATAACCAAAATCAGTAGCAGAGCAACCTCAGCCTTATCAAGCAACTAGCCTCACTTTTTCCACCAAGAAAAGAAAGAAGACAAAAGTAAAAAGGACTTGAGAAAGTGGGTAGTAAGCAGTTCATTATAATCAAAGACAAGGAGTGCCAAAGGGGTAACCAAGGGTTAAATCAGTTAATATAAAAAGAATTCTGAGTTTATTTTTCATGCAATATAAAAAAGAAGTTGAAAAAAAAGGAAGAGAAGAACAAAAAAATGGTAAAAAGAGAAAAAGAAAAGGAAGAAAAATAGAATAAAAGCTGGACCCACCACCTCTTGGCATGCAAAATATATTTTCTTAAAACATCATAGGAGCTCCATGAAGCACATACAAGAAAAATTGCAGCAATAAGAATAACAAGAAGATTAACACAAGAGAAGTGCATGGCCAATAAACAGAAAATGAAAATAAGCCAACATGCAGGAAGAACCATAAGGAAAGGAGGATGAATAGGTTTCTCAAAGGACGAGCAACAATTTTAGTAGGGGGGTGATGATGGGCCTATAAATTAGACATAAAATAAGGCCCATATAGCCTTTCTTAGGCCCATATACCTCTCTTATGCACATAAAAATATATATTAAATCTCTCCTTATACACTTAATAATGTTTTCTTATGCTTTAATATTTTCTTAGGAAGGTTTAAAGGTAATTGCATATTTGTGTCTAATATTGGTTATTTTTGTAGAATATTGTGAGAATATTGGCCAGATTATACATATTGGGAGACGGAGATGATTTAGGGACTTTCTCCCTGCCACGGGAAGATAAATATTGAAGAATAAATGAGCACAATGTCAGGAAATTATGGAGAAATTCTGGAGAGATTCAAGGGGTTTGTCCACCCTCCTTAACTCTCAAAGGCAGCCAAATGATCCTCATGGGATCCCCCTCCAGAAATTCGAATTCCAGAGGCATCCAAGCAACTCAAGACCAAGTGCACTCAAGCCATACTTCACTTTGAATCTCCAACAAATCGAATTCCAAGAGGCAACCAAGCAACTCAAGATGAAGGGCACTCAATCCATGTTTACATGGAGTCAAAGTGGACTCAATCACCATTTTCAAGGGAGCTCTTGGTAGCTGCCCTATAGAATAAATAGAGCAGAGCTAAAGCTAGAAAGGAGCTAGTTAGTTAGTTAGTTAGCTATTGATTTGATTCTGTTCGACTTCCATTCCATCCCACTTCCATTCCATTTTGTTGGATTAAAATTTTTGTTGTAAAGCCATTAGGCTCTGTTAAAATTTTTATGGATGTAACAGACTGTTCTTTTTTACGAAATGAGTAGAGAGGTTCCATTTTATTGATCTAGTTCTAGAGAGCTGGGCTCGTGGGTTAGGGCCCAACCCATGTGCCTCAGCTTCTCTGTTGTTTCATGCTTTTAATTCATGTTATTTAGCTAGTTTTTTTTTTTTGAAGCATTTAGTTAGTTTGCTGGTATTTTTATTGATGTTTTAGTTTGCTTCCCATTGTATTTTGCAATAGATTTAACATGGTTACCGAGTGGTAGAATAGTTGATAAACTCCATAAAGTTTTGAGGTCATCCTTCCCCTCTCTAGTATGTAAATAGAGCTCGAGGAGTGTAGAAATTTCCCCACAGACCAAAAATTCTTTCTCTCTTATAATTTCTTGGAAATAGATTAGATCAGTGCCTGTATTTTCATGAACATAATATCTGCCTTTATTGCATAAATATGTAGGTTTATTGTAGGTACAAATAGCATAGCACAGGAGAAGCTTTCAAACACCTCCCACTCATGGGAAATTTTAGGCGCTAATATTTGCAAGTGGGCTAATTTTCAATTGATTTTCCAAAAAAATGATTCGTCAATTTCCATTTTTTCTAAAAATTATTCGTCCAAATTTTATAGTATAAAATTATTTTACCTTAAAAATTGCCAAAATTATATAAATATTAAATAAAAACCATTATAAATTTGATTTTTTTTACAGATATATAAAAAAACATTTTATAATTTTCATTTTAGGGTCTACTGAGATTCGCCAAAATTTCTAAAATTCAATAAAAAATTTCACCCTTAAAATTTTCCCTGCTCCAACTTCATCTTCTTTCTTCCTTGCATATTTGTGTTACACTCCCGAACCTTGCCTTTATGCCTCCATTCCTCTTTTTTTTCTCTCATCGCATCTACCACACCCACCTTTTGATTCATAAAAACCCTTAAAACCATTCAGCCTGCCTTATTCCTTTATTTTTATTTGTCCCGACTACTTTACCTATTTAATACTAAACACCTGAAAAACCATTCAAACTCATCTTCCACCTTTCCTCCTGGAATTTCCCTCTACCATACATTGCAATTTGCAAATCGCAGTGATCATTTTACTTCCATTAACACTTACTACTTCCCAACGCCGATTCCGATATTACCCACATCATAAATTTCTCACCACGCCTTTTCCCTTTTTCTTTCAAGAATTACCGCAACTCCACCGCATCGCAATTGCATGTCTCACCATTTAAAATTTTCCCTTAAGAATTACCACTCATTTTTGCAGATTGTGATATTGTGATACTGCATGTTGAAAATCTCAAGTTTTCCCCCTTTTTTTCGAGAATTACCATGAATCGCACTTCACACTCTTTTTAATTAACAATTCCTCTATTCCTCCATATTTGCTATATTGTGAATTGTGATTTCGCACTCCGCAGGGTTTACCTCATCATATGTCACACTTCGTGTTGTTTAGCTTGTTCCTTTAACATTTACCACTCCAACTTTGCGATATTGTGATTGCAATAGCGCATATTACGAATCACAAATTTTTCCTCCATCGTGTCTCTGCCATCACACTTTTCAATCCCTTCCACTCCAAAGCCATTTGCACCATAGTCTAAGGTTTTCCAACATTTTAACCCATGATTTCTACTTCTAAGCCTCATTTCATGTGTTAAGCCCTCCATTAGCCTCTTAAGCCCTTTTCTTTCCTCCAAGAAACACTCTTTTTAATTATAATTAAGTCATGGATAACTTAGTTGCATGAATAGAAGCACGATAGATAGATCATGGGATAAATAGAGTGCATTTAGCTAATTAGCCAAGTTAAGTGTGGTTTAGAATTCGTTTCCTTTCTGCCATTTATTTTCAGCAATGCAGTTTAGTTTATTTTCAGTCATTTCCTTTTTTGAAAATTAAATTAGTTTCATTTCCATGATTTCTTTTCAGCGATTTAATTTAGTTTCCTTCTTTAATTTCCTTTCATAAATTTAGTTTAGTTTCATTGAAGTGTAACGAACTTCACTGAGAACCCTTAGAAATAGCACCCTTTCGTAAAGCGGAAGAGGATGACATGAACTAAATGCATCTGCTGTGTATATACCATACTCACCTCAAATTTAGTACGAAGCCTTGGTTGATAAAGTAAAGTAGGTCAGTCCCTAGGAGTTGCAGCACTCTTGGTGAAATACCAGGGCTCACCATATTTTTCATATCGCAATCAGAAGCTCGATTGGGAACACAAATGGAGTGGGAAGGGTCCCACCATATCACATTGGCAGTTTGGGAGAAACGACAAATGAATGTGGTGAGCGATGGAAAGAAAAAAGGAGGGGTCCACCATGGAATATGATAATGCAGTAAAGTCTCAAGTCTCAAGGTTAAAAGGTTCTCTAAGCACTAGGCCATGGATTTGGTGTAGTTGGCATAAATATTTTTTCAGAAATTCCATGAGCACCTTCATCCAAAAACGTGGTTTCCAAACCTTTAGAATAAGCCTTCTTTTCCCTTTTGAGAACAAATTCGTTATTGGAAATAAATGGCAGCCATGGAGCATTATTGACAATACGAAAGATCTGAAAAGAATAATCAGTCACCTCATGATACTATGGATTATAGGGTACTAACAACAGAAATAGTAAATTTTCACAAAGAGAGGCCAATGTTGTTTTTTTCTCCTCATGTTGAAGAAGTGGATTCATTTACTCCTCCCTTTTACATTTTTCTGTTGGTGCATACTTTTATGCTTCACAATTCTATGTTGGACTCAAGAGCTTCTCACAATTTAATGCCATTGTTAGTTATGAAACAATTGAACTTACAAATCACTAAAACTTATAAGTATATTTACTCTTTTGATTCTAAAAGGGTTAAATGTGTGGGATTGGTTAAATGGGTGTGGTCGATTTTCCAGCTCATTTTGGAATGCTTCTTTCTAGGTCCTAGGGGGCTAATTTTAGATAATGTGAAACACTAGTAGGTTTTTGAGGATGAAGAACAGATTAATGATTTTTTGGGAATGATTGGACACTTTTATAATTTGGAATTTATCAAGATGAATATGTTAGAGATAAGGAGAAGGATGCAGTCTCTTTCAAGGATTCAATAGGCAATATTTTTTTTGCAACCTCATGATAAATTAATACCAAATGGATTGACACCTCTCGAAAGGTTATTTAGTTCTAATGATGTTGCTAGAAGTTCAAAGAAATCAAACCTCGAGGAGGACATAGAAGAATGTAACTTGGTAACATATCACCAACCTAAGATGGTAATAATATTGAAATATGTTCATGAACATTTTAAACAGTAATGTATAAGTGTTTTCAAGAAGTTTTTTGATATTTTTGCATGGTCGTATGAATATTTAAATACTTATAATACTAGTATCATCCAACATTGACTAGAGGCTAGACCAAAATGTACTAAGGAACTTGTTGTCACGATCTGAGATGATAGACTATGGGATCCCAAATTATACCCACACTCATTCAAAGAAGAGTTTAGCAGTGGCTTATGTTGTTATATTATTCTTACACCCTGCCATAATGACCATCTTTGAGAATCTATCGACGACCATGAAAACATTGTCCTTGCCATGCTTAGTAGAAGGAAGGCCCGACACATAATCCATGGATATGGATTCCCAAGGTAGAATAGGGGTAGGAACCGGAGTATAGAGGTATTGATTCTTGATTCTTTGGTTTTTAAATGGCCCAAGTAATGCAAGATTTTATGTACTTATCGACATCATATTGAAGGTTTGGCCAATATGAATACTTCTGCAGTACTACAACTATTTTCTCAACCCCTATTTTCGCAGTTTTAGTGTGATTCCCAAATCATCTTGGCACACTCGCTTGAAGGAAAAAAATGATGTACGAGGTGACATAGCGGTGCATCCCAGAGGTGAAATTTTGGAACTCATTTACCCTCCAAGAGCATCTTCTACGTGTGGCCGATTTATGGATCGCTCTTGTAGAGAAGCAGCCAATCAAAAGTCACAGAGTAAGAGGTGCATATGACCAAGGAAAATGCTAAAAAGTACATATAATATTATAAATTTTTTTGTCAATAAATCAAGGAACTGAAGGAAAAAGTGAAAGGGAATATGTCTCTTATTCAGGCGAGGGAAATCATATCGACTAACATTGTTGAAGTTGTCAAGAATGTGTGGGATGTATTTGTTATTGTTGGATAAGAAAAGATTATTGTGAGAGAATTAGAAGGATTCATTATGACAAATAAGAAAAAGTCACAAAACACAACTTTGTATGCTAAGAGACTTATTGATTTTATAAAATCCAAGTCTACACAGGAATTGAAAGATTTCGGGATTGAAGATAGGACCGAGTGCATGCTAGAGATGAATAGGATGATTGTTAATAATTCATAGAGGATAATTGCAGAGAAAAAGTTGAATGAATTCAGAGCAGTAACAAAGTTTAATATTTTATTTGATAAGAGAATAAGGGTTTGTTTACCATCCTGTTGGGATCAACAGGGAAACTTACTACCTTGGAAAACATATGGGACATTATTGGTGGAGGAAAAAAGTAAGATTGAGAAATCTCATGAAAAGGTTGTTGTTTTAAAGGGAGCCACTATTTTTAATTACATTCATAAATACTTTTATGTTATATGGATGATGAAGTCATTATTTTCATAAAGCCAACATATTCCAGGATTACCAATTTTCGAATGGCACATGTAAAATTTGTCAATTGTCCTAGTACAAATGTATACCTATGGAGAAAGTGAAAAGAGTGGATGTCTCCATAAGAAAATGATACAAAAACACGAGCCTCCTATTTTATAGAATCTCAAGCCATTTAGTGACCAAGTGTTTTATTTAATATTTTACTTAGTTTTTTGAAGAGACTTTTAATTTTATATTTGCATGTAATGGTCAAAAGAAAGTACTTTAGGAAGTTAATGGTTTTATAACTATCCATTATGTAATGTTTTATATAAGAATATTTATGAAGATGATAAGAGGTTTCAGAGTTTTGGACCTGAGAGTATCACAAATATTTGTAGTTTATCTTTATTAGAATGAATAAAGCTTTCAGAATATTTTTTAAAAATTGATGAGCATGATTATTTGTTTGTGTTTCATCATGTGTTTTATTTCTTCTCAGAATGAAGTAATGTAGTTTTTGGTCTCTAATATCACATTGTGATTTAGAGTTAAATACCTTAATGAAGTGCCCTTTATTCTGAATGTGAGTTCTACTTAAATACATTTTCTTATAAAACCAAATATATAAGATTCTGTGTTAGGATCCTGTTATGAGAAATGTTTCCACCAAAATTTCTATATGATTCATGTTCATTTGTATTAATTGTTTGAAGGAATTTTGAGGGATTTATTTTTGTTATAAATATTCAAGGGTTTTATATATTACATTCCTGAGATTTCAAAATGAAAGGGTAACAAATTTTTTTATTTCAAAGTCAGGATAAATAACTTGACCAATAATCTCAACAATACCTGAGATTATCTCTCAAGGAAAAACATTTTTTTTCGTTGTTGTCAGGGAAAAATGATACGAAGCTATTTTTCCTTAGGTTCAATTAAAAGAAACCATTTATTCGCTTGCTGAATGAGGAAAGTGGTTAGGCAGTATTTTTATTCAAAACCATAGACGTGGTTTCCATAACACCACACACGAGCTTGGATAGCTCGAAACAAAAAATTACAGTCCTATCTGAATGTTGAGGCCTCAGAATTCCATTGCCAAAACATGGGGGACAACCACCCAGTTCGGACCTTAAAGCAGCTCCTTTTCCATTTGGTACAGTGGTTCCGACTGGGGATAATGGGACCAGTTTCCCAATAAGGATGATTTTGAGGGTGTTGTGAGTATAGCATGCAAATGGATAATGATTTTAATCTATATGCATCTATCTAAATTATTAATCTAATATATACCTGGGGTGTTTTTCCTTTATGCGATCTAAAATTATATCTTTCAACTATCATTAATATAGATCATTTAACAATCGAAAGAGATGAAAATTATGTAAAATTATTCTTCTAAAAAATTATTTTTCATAGAATAATCATGAAATAAATATCACACTTATCAGTGTGATTACATATTCAATAAGAAATCTTAGCTAAATATTAGAACATAAGTGCATGTAATATTTATATATGATGACGTATGAAAAATATAATGAAATAAAAATATAACTGTCAATCTATGAAGTAAAACTTAATATAAATGAATATAAGTACCATATGTACTAAGTTATACTCATGTAAAATGACATAAATGAATATGGTCCTTCTCACTTTCAAGCAATTTAAAGATTAAAGTAGTGCAACATCAGTTAAACAACTTTAATTGTCAAAAGATAACAGAATTTGTTCCATTAATTCATCAAAGCACTCACAAAATTACAATAGTGCATTCTTTAAAAATGATTTTGATAGATTTCTAGACCCTTCTCTAAATGCATGAGAAGGGTTTAAATAATAAACTAACTATAAACTAAAATATATTATTACAAAAAAATAGAGGAAGTTTCAAACAACCTTCCCAAAAAAGCTAACTTAAACTACAATTTAGGAAAATAAACTAACAATTCTGATTTTATGAGTCCTACCTTCTTTCTGAATGTGGTCACGAAGTTAGAAAATATCTAAAATTACTTTGAGCTGAGCTGGCTGCGATATCCTTGATCAGATATGTCCCTTGAAAATAGCATTTGAGATTGTTGACTAAGACCTATTTGCTGAATCTGTAAGAGACTGCAGAGTTTGATGTTGATGATAAGGTTTAATCAGAAAATTCCAGTAATTTTCCTGATCAAAACTATTTACCTTTTTAATCATTTCCTCCTGTGTATTTGCTCTCTGCTTCCACTATGTTTCTACCTGTCTTGTTTCTGAAAACACATTAGACGCGTTTTCCTTAAGAAGTTCTTCTTTAGACAGTTGCTCACACATAGATTCAATAATATCACTTGATATCTTGGATGTCTTTTCCACTAATTTCTTTGCTTGTTTGACTTGCGCTTCCAATTCTGTGAATAGAATTTCTTTGTGGTGCTTATCTACTTGAGGAATATTAACTTGCTTTCCTGGATCTAAAACTTGCCAATAAATGTGCTCTTCAATTTTCTTCTTAAGTATTTCACATTCGAGTTTTTGAATTGTTATATGCTGGATCATTATTTTACTTGAATCACAATAAGAATCAACAATAGAATCTTGATGACAAAAAACCTCTTGTTATTTATTTAACAGAGTGTTTAAATAAAGTGCTTCTTTGATAAATTGCTCTAATTGTGGTTGACTCTATAACTTAGTCATTTCTATTTCCAGTTGTGCCTATTTTTCATTAATATATGTCTGATGCTGCAATTTGAGGCTTTCAATATCTTTATGAAATTGGGCTATGTTTACTTTGAATTGCTCAAAGGAATTGGATTTCTCTTCATTTAACAACTTCTCTAGTTCTTGTACTCTAGCTTCCTTTTGTTTTAACAACAATCTAACCTCAGTAGCTTTATCAATAGTAGCAATAGCATATTCCCTTGCATACTGTGATAATTTGGTAAGATTTTCAGTAGGATCATCTAAGGAATCTTTCCATATTACATCAAATGATTCATCTGTAGGCTTTGGATTTGTTCCATCAATTCTCCTTATTTTGTTTCTTTTAAATAAAACCTTGTAAATAGGACTGTAGAATATATTTAATGAAGGAATATCTTCAATATGTAGAACTATCTAATTTTTGGGGTAGGCTAGTATGATTTCTTTATCATGCATTGCTATAACTCTTTGTGTTTAGCAGGTAAATCATCTCTACGGACAGAGACGATCCCTCTATCTCTAGGGTGAGTCTAGGAACAAAGGGACATGCTAGAATGTAGGTTCCTAAATATAGAATGAAATAGGACATGGTAGATCAACCTACCTAGGGTCCAATGCTATTGTTGCAGTTGTAATGGTAGTGCGCTCTCACTCCTGGCTTGGCAAGTCACAATCTGCTCGTAGTCACGCTCGGATACCTACACATAACACAATATACAAGAGAAGCACACAACATAGTAATTTCATTTGGAATCACTAACCAGTCAAAGAGGGATAATCATGTTGTGTTAAATCAAATGAGTATAACACAAAATGGGAACCCAAACGCTATTCATGTATATATAAGTAGAAGTAAGAGGTACAACCGATGCTTTGACGTCACAGTCTCCTCCAGTAGGGTTCAGATGAAGCGCGTCTCAGTACCTGTTAAGGGATTTAGACGAGATGAGTGTGTGCACTCAAACTCTCTTGACGATTCCTCCTTGCTCTATCTCTTTCTCAAATTCAAGCTCAATCTATGCATAGTTATTCATCTATAGTATCAATTCTCGAAGTTCAACTAGCTAATGAGAAGAGAGATAGTTTATTTTATAGCGGTAAAGGAGGAGGTTGGGATCCCTACAAAGGTGGGAGGGAGTCCTATCCTTTAGGAGAGTTCCAAGGGAGGTGGAAAATACTAACTAAAGAAGGGAGTTTGTGGTTGTTTTAGTTTAACCACTCCCAATGACGCATCCTTAAGGTTGTTGGAATGGAACCTCTGCCTCTACTTTTAAAAAACATTCCATAAACAGCTTGGTGCGATTGCTTAACTGGGAAAAAGTGCCAACTGTCGCGGGCTGAGTGTTAATTTTCCAGCTCGACATGGGGGTGTAACTGGCTACTCATGCCAAGGAAAAAACAAGGGTTTTTGCAACTCTTCTTAGGGAATTTTCAACAAAAGGAATATTTCCCTCATGAAAAGGGATGCAATGATGGTATTTTCAAGGCATGACACCTCTTATTGGTCACAAAAACGACCCTCCAATGTGTGATTTAGGGATTACAGGGCCAATGAAAAAATGTTGTGTAACAGATGCCCCCTAAAGCATGAGGTCCGAGGGAAAGGGAGGGGCAAAATGCTTTATGAGAATGCATTCAAACCAAAACACCATTGTCGGAGAACCTACAATTACAAATAAAACTCATATCTCTGATACATGAACATGTGGCATGGGCACAACCATCCATAATAGATTACATAGAAACTGAGATCTGAGGTATGGACGCAACCATCTAGTAGTAAGGATCAATAAATGGAGTCAGGTATGGTTGCAGCCATCCAAAAAAGAGTCATGTAATAAGTCACGATAATCCACCAAAATTTGCAGCCTGGATTTTATCAGACAAAATCCAGGGTCTTGCGCTCCATCTCGACCTAAAAAGGTACAAATTGAAGCATGTGAAAATATGAGCTAAAGTCGAACATGCAAGAAAATCACCTAATTACCAGCGAATGATGGAAGTTGTTAATAGACATGAGAGAAAGCACCAATAATGACAATGGCTCTCAAGGTACAATCGGTGCAATCTACATAATGTGAACAGTGATCTGGCATCAAACATTTGCAGAATCACTCGATCAAAGGCCAATGGTGTAGACCTTGCTTCAAATGCGAAAAACCTGCCATCAAGGCATGTAGGCTCCAAGGTACCAGAATAGAATCTCTCAATCAAATTTCTAGATAATGAGCTGAAGTCTACAGGAAGTGACCTGATCAAAAATGGGCCAGAATGTTTCCCATATCATCGAAACGAGATAGAGGAATATGATGAAAGTGAATTAGGACTAACAAGGAATCAGAGGAAGGTTGAAAACTTCAAAGGAAAACTTCTCTTGAACATATCAGTGACACAACACTCGATTTGGCAGTATTTGACATCAAGGAATCTGAGGTCGTGATGATGTGGCAAAGAGCAGATGAGAGGTCAGAAGAGATTACAAAAACTGATGAAGGAAAAAATGATGGAGTGAGATGTCCCCAAACCAACATGAAATGCAGACAAGTGCCATGTTCAAGAGTGACATACTACCAACACAACTAGAACTTGGTTCCATTTTCCCCCACCATTCCTGGCTAGTACCCCAATTATTTTTTAAAACAATCTTGAAGGGGATATCATATGCTTGCAATTTAAGTTTCTCTTTCAAAAAAATAAATCCTAGTACATTTTATGAGCCCTAGGAAGGAGGAACTTGAGTAACGTCATGGTGATGAAGTCCAATGTCATCAGGGTTTAAGGAGTCTGAAAAAGGGAGAACTCGACACCTTTTCATGTTTAGAGAGTTTGAAAAGAAGGTGAAAAAGAAAACTCCATCAGCCCCTTTTCATAGGTAGTACCTCTTAGTCGCGATAGGCTAAGGTATTCCTTTTTCGTAAATAATCTATCCCATCCCAAAAAATGGATAAACGTATACTGGGTGGATATCATTTCGCAACCATTTAATGAGTTTGAAACGACAAGAGTCTCGACAATATTTTTAGTTTTAGAGAGTTAGAAGAGAGCTGAAAGATGACTCCAGTAGTGACCTTTTCATGTTTTTACCGAGTCCGAAGAAGTATAAAATTTAACTCGTTACTTCATCACTATGTCCTGAAAAACCCGTTGCTACACAAGAGACATGTGTAAATCGCATTTTTCGAAAAATAATATAATAAAATAATCGAAAAATATGTTTTAAAACCTAATTAGGGCTGTAAAAGTTATAAAATGACAAAAATTGTAAAAAAACAATTACTTTCACTTTTTACCTCTTGTGGAGCAAGTAGTTACCCATTTTACTATGTGACTTTGTGACGACTATAGCGAACAATCCAGCAGACCAATCTCAAATCCGTCAGTTCCAGGTAAGAGGCAAGATCTTTCTCTTCATTTTGAATCATTTTTTACTACCTACAATCTACAATTCGAAATTCTGGGGGAGGAAATATGAAAATACAGGGCATGGTGGTTGGCGCGGGTTTCAAGCTCTAAGTCGCACCAACCGCCCAATTTTTTACACTAGGGCGCGTCCATTTTTGCGACTGTTTGGGAAACAGTCGTGCCAACAATGCTAACCATTTTTTTCATATAATATAAGACATAAAACCTCGTTTATTCACAAATTCAAGTTTCTCGAAGGCTAATATCATTCATATGAATGTGTTTGTAGGTAGAAACCATCAAAATGGTAATAGAATGGAAAGAACGGGAACATAGTGAAGAAGATGAGCTTGCCATGGAAAATGAGAGAGTCATGAAAGCTCTCAGAGACTGTGGACTGAAGAAATTATTCTTGACATCATGCCTCTATGTTCAACCAGAGTTGCTACAATATTTGGCATATGGGATGAGGATAAAAAAAAAATCATCCTGCGAGATCAAGAGTTTGAGATTGACGTTTTTGACATCTATTTTATCACAGGATTGTTGCAAAGGGGAGTTGCACCGATCCTAACTAGTACCCGGACTTGCATGGAGAGTATGTCCATGGTGATGGAAAAAGTATGTCGAGGGGCACAAAAGGGAACAGGAATTGGGAAGGTTGATATCCAAACTATCCCAGATCTAACACTAAAAGTAGTGCTTCATACCATCACACAAGTTGCAGGATCGCAAGCACCACACGAAGAAAAAAAGACAAATTTTCTTCTTGCTGCAGACTGTTTGACACATACTATCTACAACAGGGCAGAGGCCATGAAAATAAACACGAAATTCGAGTTAAAAAAATGCAAGAAGACGAAGTTGAAGAAATTTGGTTATGGGTCTATCTTGGTGTCGTTCTTGTTGAAACGATTACCATAATTTCAGTGGCAGGAGGTCATAGTCTTGACACCACTAGTGAGAGAACCATGGATGGCCCGATGGGTAGCTCTAATGCCAAGGGCAGGGGGAGGTCAACAGATGTCCTAGAGACCAGATTTATTTGATTAGCTCTGCCAAGAGTTGATCATCGTGCAGGACTAGCCTTACTCTGGTACAGATTTTACTAGTGATTCAGACCTCCCACTCCTAGAGGGAGAGGATTGGGATGAATATTTGGGTGAGACTCATTTTTCAATTTTCATGAGTATTATGACTTTTTTTACTTATGCATGTTTTGACATTAAATCTATGTGTTTTCATATGTTGGCCTAGAGAGACCTGCTGGCATGTCACCGATAGCGAGGCGAATCCCTTGCGATTTCAACCCTCAAGATGAGGGAAGTCATGAAGATGAGATTGTGCGCAATCTAAAGGGGATCACACATGGAAACCCAGATTATGCATGTTTTGACGACGTTCCTCCCGCCCATCATAGACATACTATTGGGGTTTCTAGCTGAATTCACCACTTTCTGAGGCGACTTGTATGGGAAGTGACATGCTATCATGAGAATCATGCCGATTAGACACCTAGGATTCATTTTCATCTGCATATTTTGAGAGACATGATGTCTCAGGATGTAACAGAAACAGACATATATTTTTTGGGTTTATGATGCACACAGCTGTAAACATGTGATATATATATATATATATATATATATATATATACATCTATTTTCCTACATGGATATTTTACATGTGATGATGATTTTACAAATTACGTAAATGTCTATCTAATACAATATTAGCCACTATATCAGTTAATGTATTCATTCGTTTAGGAATATGCTGATATGTAATAAAATCAAAATGTATTTCTAGCAGACGAATATGTAAATAAAATCTCAGAATGTGCAGATTTATAACTGAATAATGACTATTGACTTGCAGAACTACAAGCTGTGAATCTAGATTTACAGGCAATGTACGTATGCCGAGGTTGATTGGTTTGGTTAATAGCTCAATAAAAGCACTATATTCAGTGAAATTGTTTGTAGCTCGTCCTAGAGAAATACCTTGCAGATATATCAACTCAGCAGCAGGTTCATAAATTACCCAGGCTGGCGAAGAAAAATTCCTGGTACTGCGGGAAGCACCATCTGTGAAACTAACATAAGGGGTAGTAGACATCTACACCATAAGAAAGATCCAATAAGTATGAAAATGCTCACAAAGAACATCAAACCAAAACATGTACAAAAAATGAAAATGACACCTATGTACACCTATTACACATGGATGACTCATGCATAATATTTTTTGAGATACAACCCAGTTTTGGGTTGTTCAAGAAGATGACCTTCATAATCAAAAGCTCATAGGCCCCATTCTGCAATACATGCTTAATGATTTAGGGCCCATGCCACATAGGTTGAAATTTTCCTGCCCCCATCTTATTATGAGCTTGGTCATACAAGAGGAGGAGATCTCCTTCAACAAAAGAACGAGGGGAAACTGATTGGTCAAAATGAGCCTTCACCCACTTTTCTGTGCTTCGATAAAAAAATAAACAAAGCGGCGGTTTTCATCTAGTCTTTCTAATAAAGGAGACGCTCTTCCTCCGATGAAGTATTTGGCAGTAATTCAAGAGCTAACTTGAGCGAAGTTATTTCACATTCAATCGAGAGAGTAACATCTACGCCATAGACCAACTGGAAAGGACTGAACCTAGTTGCATTCTTAATTGAGGTTTGGTATGCCGAAAGAGTTGAAAATAACATGAGATGAGAATTTTATTTATGGATCCCAATCATACGTTGAAGCATAGCGACAAGAACCTTGTTCATAGCTTCAACGTGGCCATTGGCTTGAGGATAGTACGACGTTGAGACGTTGTGAAGCATACCCAACTTAGAACTCAACTCCGCCACCATATAATGCCAAAAATGGGAACCATGATTGGTAATGATGGCTTGCAAGACAGAAAACCTAGAAATATTATGATTAAATATGAACCGAGCAACTTTCTTACTGTCAACGACAAGTGTAGGCACTGCTTCGGCCCATTTGGTGAAGTAGTCCACGTCTATGATAATATAAGCATGCCCCTCGGTCGAGTGAAGGTTACACATCATAACATCGATGCCACACTTCACAAAGGCACCAACATTAATGATAGGATGAAGAGGAATAGGTGTCGTGCACATCTTTCGTTGGTAAATCACGCAAGCATGGCATTAACGAATTGTGACAATGCAATCTTTGAAAATAGAAGGCCAAAAATAAACAACACGAAGGATTTTTTAAGCGGTAGCATAACCAGAAATGTGACGACCACAGGCACCACTGTGCCATTCATTCAGGGCTTTCTCAGCATCCTCAAGAGTCAAACATAGACGGAGTATAGAATCGACTCCAATATGATAGAGTGTATCTCCAACTATTTGATAAGGTTGTGACTGATGGTGGATTTGTTGGTGGGCATTATTCATCAACTCAAATCTAAAAGAAAAATTCTGGAGATAAATGATGATATCAATGTACCAAGGGTCAAGGATGCTAATCAAGAAAAGCGAATCGTCTGGAATGGATTCCTGAGAACGAAAAGGAGCGGAGTCAGAAGGGAGAGAACAAAGAAAATCAGAAAACAGTAATGATTTCATAGACTTGGCAGCAGTAAATTCCAAATCAAAATCTTGGAGGATAACAATCCATTTAGAGTATTTGCCCCACAACAATTTTTGGGACAATATGTAGGTCATGGAGTTGCAATAAAAAATCACTGTCACTGTGCGTAGGAGAATATAATGACGAAAATGTTGGACTACTTGAGTTGTAGCTAATGCTGACTTCTCAACATGAGCATAGTGGGTTTCTGGGTCAAGAAGGTTACGGGAAAAGTAATAAATAACATGCTCATGACCGTCATCATCGTCTTGTACCAAAACCATGGCAATCGTGCTGAAAGCCGCAGCTAAATAAAGGGAAAAATCAAGATGATAATTGGGAGGGCAAAGTAGAGGAGCATTGACAAGCAATGTCTTCAATGCATCAAAATATTTCTAAGTGATTTCATCCCAACAAAAAGGGATGCCTTGCTTCAACAATTGTGTGAATCCCTTAGCTACTTCGGCATACTTAGGTATAAAGCGACGTAAACATTTAGCTTTCCCTTGTAAAATCTGCAACTAGTGCAATGAGGAAGGAGAGGGGAAATTAATAATAGCCTCAAATTTGATAGGATCGAGGCGAATTCCATATTTGGACACGATAAACCCTAAGAGTCTACCAGAATCAACACAAAAGACACACTTGTGTGGATTAAGCCAAATATTATAGTGTCTACAACAAAGAAAAATCTAAGGAAGATGGTGAGGGTGATCCCTACACTTAGCTGAATGAGCCAGAAGGTCATCGAGATAAGGCTGCATGATTTGACGAATATCATGAAAGGCGTAAGACATCATACGCAGAAATGTGGCCCCAACATTCTTTAAACCAAAAGGAGGCTTCTTATATGTAAAGGTACCCCGAGGATAGATGAAAGAAGTCTTATGTTGATTAGTTGGGAGAATATTTATCTGATTATAACCAGAAAAACCATCCATAATGGAAAAAATTTCGCTCTTGGCATAGTCATCAACGATGTGATCGATGATGGGAGTAGGATAATTATCCTTGGGACAAGCTCGATTGATATCACGATATTCAACATAGACACGAATAGTGCCATGTTTCTTATCTACATGAACAATATTAGAGACCCACTCTGTTAATGGGATCAGGTAAATGAAACTAGCTTTGAGAAGCTTTTCTACTTCAGCTTTAATGGCAACAGCTTTCCGAGGATGCACCAGATGAAGATACTGGCGAACAGGTTTCAAACCGGGGTAAGTAGCAATTTCATGTACCACATTGCTAGGATCAATGGAAGACATTTATTCATAGGACCATGAAAATACATCACAAAATTCATGAAAAATGCTAGTATAGACTTGTACTTCATTAGAAGAACAACTGACCCCGATATGGATGTTCTTCACAATTCCTGGTTTAACGGAAATTTCAATAGGTATCGTCTATGTAATGTTACTCAAGTTACCTTCTGAAAAAAATTCATGGATCTAAATAGGCGTTTGAAGTGGAGGAGAAGGAAGTTGAGAAGAAAAATGCTCAAGACAGGTAGACATGGCCTTGAGAATTGGCAAGAACGAGGAGCAATGTTGATTGTCATCCCACGGGATATCTTCAAGAGACATGGTTTCCATGATGGGCTCATCAGAGGCGAAGACTTATTTCAAAGGATCTAGCGAATAAAAATCACCAAGCCAAGGGGATTGAGAATAAATGTCAAGAGACATGCTCGAAGGAGCAGAATCAGGGGACATCGTGTATGACATGGCGATGAGTTCACAATAATCAATTTCAATCGAACTCAGCGACATCGAATCTTCGAAAGAATCGATCTGTTCAGGGGAAGGGATAACCCATGGGTCATTGGTGCGAGAAATCATGTTGAATTGAACAATATTTGGTGGTGGAAGAGGGAAAATACCCATGAGGGTAGGATCCTTGAAAAGGCCTGGCCCTACACTCTCATAGGGAGTAGAAATATTATCCAAATACGGAATTTTTTTCTTAGAAGAAGAAGTGAAGAAAGACAATTGATTGATAGTAATAATATTTCCTTCGTGCAGGAATTTAAAAACAAGAAAGAGAGTGGATGAAATTCATAGCATCGCAGGAGTCCAACTGCGACCGAGGAGAAGATTGTAATTGATTTTAGCATCAACGACTTCAACCTCGACATTGATTGTCTTCACATCTAATGTGATCAGTAAACTAGTGAGAACACCAATAGGTTTAGACTCTCTTCCATCAAATGCTTCAAGGGAATTGGGTGACGAGGTGAGAGATGGAGAACCAATGGCTTTCCAATAAGTAGATGACATAACACAGGTAGATGCGCCCTCATCCATGACTACCTAGTGAATGTTCAAACCATTTATACCAACTTGCATGATGAGCGCAATTTGGTGTGGGAGTCGCAGGACGCAATTCTCTAAATTGAAAGCAAGCGAGCTAGTATCGGCAGGATAAATCCCAGTTATCGTGGATAACAACGCTTTACTTTGTGACGGACAACTCTAAAGTACTTCTAATGCAGACATTGCAGATAGCATCTGAGCCAAATATTCAACAATACTGTAATGCTGAGTGGCACGGGCATTGGGATTGTAAGAAGACTTGTGGAGCACACCTTTGGAAGGTGGTCACACAACGGATTCAGTATTAGGTTGTTCAATCTCAAGAGGGCTAGAAACAGGTGGAGGAGGAGGACCATCAACAATCTCCTTCCCCATTGCCTAAGGAGAACCAGAATAATCTTTCAATCGAGTACTAATAGAAACTGGTGTAGAACCGTTCATCATAAAAACCTGAGAACCAAATGGGGTAGAAGACTGAGGTTTCTATACAATCTAAGTTTTCTGAGTAGGAGAAGGTTCTTTAAGAATGGCCAGAGCTCCTTGATTTCCTTTGAGCAATCAACTCACTCCAGACTGTCGAGGATAGTCTTTGGTGAAGTGCTCTTCGTCACAAATTAGACAAGGATACTTTGGTTTGCATTGAGAACTATTAGCAAAACGAGGTTTTGAAGAATCTTGTTTCGGGGTATCGGCTTTGGCCCTACCTTTACCCTTCTTCTTACCTTTAGAAGCATTATCCATAGGATTGGTCTCAATGACATTCACTTTTGCGGGTTTTCCAGAATTGGCTGAGAAGCAACATTATTGGAAGAAGTGGACTTTTGCTTCCCAAAATTCGATGGAGACTTCTGAGAAGTCTGAGAGATGGAACAAATAATACCATCAACGGATGGAGTCGCTGGTGGTTTAGAAGTTCCAGGTCAAAGAGCATCAGGAAAGATATCATATAAAGCACCGGATTGAGAGTACACAAGATCGAGGCACTGGGCGTAAGCAATGGCTTGTTCCTTGGTTACACATGCCCCCTTAGCTATGTCTTTGGCAATCTGATTGACAAAGGAGGTAGTGAACCAATGAGTTAGAAGCTGATCAAGACTCTAAAATTTGATCATGTGACGACATTGTTGCTACTCATGAATATGATCTAAGATATGAGTAGCTCGACTTTGTCTCAATGAAGTGAGGAGGTGCTTCCTGGTCTCATAGTGGACCGGTAACTGAAAATGTGTGAGGAATGCCATAGCTAAGGAATTAAAATCTTGAAAAACTCCACGAGACAGCTCAATGTACCACTTTGTAGCAGCACCAGTAATAGTTCGCTGTAAAAGATGGAGCCGAATATAATCGTCAACCCAAGAGTTAGAGGAACACCACAAGTGGTAAGTCATAACATATGTTTGGGAGTCTTTGCCAGGTTTACCTTCAACTTTAGGACAATCACCAGGAATATTGGTCAAAACTGGAGGCCAATATGGATTATGAAGAATAGGATCATTTGTCAATTTTGACACATCAGGTAATTCCAACGTAGCAAGAAATGGTAATTGAGTATTAAAAGTCATCATATGTCTTTGATAAGGAATCTTATGTACATTACACCTAGTCTGAGCAGGATTCTGACCCCATATGTTCTATCCAGAAATATTCGGATCATAGGGATTAGAAACAGTATAATTTGGTTGATATTGGGGTTGAGGACAAGGATATTTAGTCGAAGTAGACCACTGAGGTCCTTACTGAGTAGCATAAGGATTTTTTTTCAGAATGTAAGCATGACTTTGAGGTTGATGATATACAGGTTGATTTTGAGGGTAAGAAATCTGGGGTGCGCTATATACCGGTTGATATGAAACTTGAGGGTAATAAGTGCCCTGTGGTTGAGTAGGTTTACCTTGCGGAGTAGGTTGAGTAGGTTGCTGAGTAGGGTAAATAGGTAGAACCAGCCGTGGAACTGAAGGAATTTATTGGTCAGCACATTGAAACAACTGTTGGGCTGGTTGAACCAACTGTTAAAACTATGGTTGGGGACCACCAAGTTGCCCTTGTGGGAAAGGCTAGCCTAATGGTTGTGATGGAATAGGTTGTCGCTGATGACCAGGTTGACCCAGAGAAGGACCATAGGGTTGTCCTAGATGCTCAATATTTGGGCCATACTGAACATGCAGCTATGATGGAGGTGCAACAGGTTGTCCCTGTGACGGATAATCCCCCCCCCCAGAACCAAAAGATGGTCCTAGTTGATTCAAAGGTTGACCAGAAAGACCGGATGGTTGTCCATGTTGGGCCAAAGGCTGCGCTTGCAAAGGTTGGCCTTATGGACCGTATGGTTGTCCCTGAGGACCAAAAGCAGGGCCCTGCTGAGCTAAAGGTTGTCCCATAGAGGGTTGTCCTTGCAAGCTAGAGGGTTGCACAGACAAAGTAGGTCCCAAATGAGTAACCCTCTGATAAGGATCATAAATAGCCTGATAAGGATCAATAGGAGGAAAATAGATTAGATTACCATACACATAATAATGGTGTGGATACACATATACGGGATTAACAACAGCATCATAATGATGGAAATGAGGGTCTCTAGGAGCTTGAGACTACTGAGAACCCTGAGAACTCTCTTGCTGAACAGGCAACAAATATTCTTCAAAATTAAGATCACCAAGAATTATAGGAGGAGTGGAAACTGAACTAGAAGCCACCCAAACCATTGGTTGAACTGGAACAGATGTAACAGTAACTGAAAAAACATGAGTCGATGATGATATCCCTAAAGAAGGTAGGACTGAAGTCTAAGTGGGAGGTACAATACTAGATTGTGCAATGGAGGCAACACCATACATAATCTGACTCAACGATCTATATCCAAGTGGAAGTGATACCGACGGTGGAGAATATTGGATAGAGGCATGAGAGAGATCTTCAAGAAAGAGTTGATATTCTCCTGTGGAAACAAGAATTCCTTCACTGCCAACAGGACTAGAGGAATCCATATCTGAGTCCGCCGTAAGATCTTTGGAAAGACTATGGGGACTAGGAGGTACCGCAGTAGCAACAAAAGGCGATCCTGACGTAAGAGGAGGAAATTATCCCTCTTGCCCAAAACCAAACCAAGCACTTGAAGGAGGCCAATTGAACTCAACTGTCTCGTCAATCAGAGATCAAGTAGCAAAGGGTTAGATAGACAGAAGAATAGGCTGCAAAAACTCGATATCCCTATTGGACTAAGGGGTTTCGAAACAAATGTCTAGAAAATAACCACCACTAGGAGGCAGTGAGGATGACGAAATTGGATGTTTTTCCACTTTGACTATATATCAGAACATGAGAGATAACCAATCGAAGGTCCCAAAACAAGAGCCAAGGAAATTAATCAGGCCAAGTAATAAACTTTGTATAGGTGTGTAATCATAGGTGATTAATTTTATGACACTGAAACCAAAACTTATTGTTTCATGTTTTAAGAGTCGAGAAACAGGAAAAATATGACTCTAGTCACTTTCAATTTGAAACAAGCATGAAAGGATAAGTGCTCGATTATCTATTCTCTTGTTTAAAGAGTCATGAAAAGATTGAAATGACTACACAGGAATTCTAAGCAAGAGGTTATACCAGGTTTTCATGATCTTCCATATACACCTTGGTGATCAAATGAAAGAGAAATTACCAAGGACTTAACGTACGTGCAGGTAGTCTCCCTGAATGCCGTGTTCGGTGTATGACAATTACAAGGCAGCAGAATCGACTTCCTATGGATAAAGGATTGCAACCTAGATGGGTCTCCCTTTATATAATCAATGGTATGGGGAGCATAAGTCCGTACTAGCGTTGTCTGAAGCTAACATGCGAGTGACAACTACTAGGTTTTAAGACACCAGAACATGTCTCTAGCCTAGACGACTAGAAATGTTGTGTTAGGTATCAATGTTGCCTTAGGTTCATTGAGTAAATTTTAAAGTTGATCTGGAATTACGTTTCAATTTCAAGTCCCTATTGAATCTGTATTTCAACTTCCTAAAGGAAAACTACATGCAAATGAACATCATTTCAGTTCCATGAATGCTAGTTGTAAGAAGGATAGAGATATTTCAAACAATAACAAACAAAGAAAGTATACAAAGAAAAATTGTAATGCCTATAATTCAATTAATCGAAAATGAAGCTCCTTCCTAGATGACAAAGGCTTGTTATGAAAAGGAAAGTTTCAATTTTGATGCAACGAAAGAATGCAAAGTATATATTTTTTTTAAATGAAAAAAGCACACAATGTACTAATTCAAAATAAATACTAGTTTGATTTTTGTGAAAGAAGGGATTTAAGATTGAATGACTCAAATGAAGCGAAACAAACTCAAAAACATTCAAGCTAATGCAGAAAAAATTCAATCAAATAGAGATAATTTCCCAAATCAACCCAACACAAGAAATATAATCGATGCCTGGAGCACTAAGGAGAAGGATCAATTGACGAAACAAAAAGACCATTCAACCAAAACAAACACTCAAAAGGATCAAGAAAAGCTTAGCGCAATGATGCAAAATGAAACGAGGTTGACAACAATCAAAGAGACTTGCATTTCAAACAGAAGGCTCAGTGTACAGGAACACTTAGAAGCCCTAAGGACTTAAATTACACTGATAAGAAAATGGACAAAAAATTGAAAGAAAGAAGTCTACAATAGTCAAAACAGTTCCAAAGGCTAAATCACACCCAAAAAATAACCCAGAAGCAAGCACATTTGACCTAAAAACTCATTACGGAGGTCATACCAAAACCTATAGGGGTTGGCACGACTATAAGGTTGTAATTCGTGCCATACAGGGGTTGGCGCGAGTGCAACAAGAGCAACCTGTGCCAATCGACACGACTGTCCAAAAAAAAATTGCGCCAAACGAGATACCTATGCGAAAAAGAGGAAAAAACCAAAAATTAATGAGTAGAGGCCGATCTTGACACTCTGGAGCTAAACAAAGGATGAAAATTAAGCAAACAAACCAGAAAAAGAAAGAGAGCAAAATCAATAATTGAAATTGACCCAACAGGATGAAATGAAAAACTGGCACTAATCCCCAGTGGAGTCACCAATTTGTTCAGCGGGTAAATCCTCTTTGTGGACAGAGATGATCCCTCTAGCCCTAGGGTGGGTCTAGGAACAAAGGGACATGATAGAATGTAGGTTTCGAACTACAAAATAATATAGGACATGGTAGATCGACCTACCTAGGGTCTTTTTATAACTTTGTAATTTCTTTAGGTTCAAGGGAGAACTCACCGAGGTAACCAAAGACCAACTTCAAACTCTAGGATCTAGCCTTCCTAGGGTTCAAAGAGGGCTCTCTCTTTAAGTTTTAACTTCGTTTGTTTTGTAGAATATTAGGCTATTTATGAATGTGATTTTTTTTTGGTTTTGATTGATTTGGTGGGAAATAATCACTTGGAGGTCTGGATAGAGAGAAATATATTTTTCCATTGGGTGAAGGATTCTAAATCAAGCTAACACAATTGGGATCAAGGCCAAAAAGGTTAAATGTTTTCAGGGAAAGATATATAACCCTTGGGGATCTTGGAAAGTTATTTTTGTGAGGTGGTATGATCGGGATAAAGGGAAATTAAGGATCCTTTGATTCAGAAAAGGAAGCAACAGGAAGAGGTCAAACGAGAGAGGGAGCAATCAAGAATTCTCTTGATCCAGGTGGATATTGGTGGTCACCCACCTATTCCACTTGGGGCCCCACCATTGTCTATTTCAGTTTTTCAGTTTCGGTACAGTTTACTATTTTTAGCAATTTTTTGGGTCCTAAACTTCCGGAGCCGTTTTGAGGCCCTAAACGATGTTTTTTGGGAAACCGGAGAGAAACATGGGTCCATGGACAAGTGTTGCTCATTCAAGTTGTATTCCTCGGATGAATATTTTTTTTATTTTTTCTAACGAGGGTGTGAGTACGCGTCAGCAGGATCCTTGCTGCCAAAGAAGTTACGCCCCTGGGAAGTTGAAACACCAATTTACCCAAACGGGGCCCATAGTTTTGGCGCTTCATCTCCTAGGGTTAGGGTTTTGGCTGTTTAGAATTTCCCATTGTTTCTAAATGATAAATAGGCCCTCGAGCCTCATTGTAACACAGTTCAGAGGCCTGTAGCCGCCACATCTCTTCTCAGAGATAGCTACCAGCGCCCTAGCTAGTTTTATTTCCATTCTGTCTGTAAGCAAATTTCAGTTCTTTGATGTTAATGAAATGAAGTGTTATTTCCGCTGCATCTCTGTATTTATGGTTATATGTTTATTCTGTTGCGTTCCTGCATAAATCCGGATCAGTGGTATCAGAGCGGTCTGCTTTTTCTCGATCCTTCTTTGCATGTCCCCAACGAGGTCGGGGTATAAGGAGCTGGGGCTTGATCTGGTGGAAACTTTGCAAGATCAGCCTCGCAAACCTCGACGGACGCCCATGGGGGAAGAAAAGAAAGATGAGGGAGCAGGAGATCCTATAAAAATATTGCTCGAGGAGGCCCTCGAAAAACAAAGGAACGCGATGATGAATAGTTTTGCTCAGATCCTTCAACGGCTGCCCACCGGCGGCGCATCTGCATCCAGTAGCCACTCTGGAGTTGCGACTCCCTTTAAGGTACAAGTAAATTTTGGCATTCCCATATTTGAGGGTCAAATAGACGCAGATGCCATAGATAGATGGTTGAATCTATTAGAAGGATATTTCTCTGTTCATGACTTTTCAGACCGGGAGAAGATTATTTTTGCACTCCTCAAAGCTACCCCCATGTTCGGGGCCCCGGTGGGAAACCTGCGCGAGAGTTAGAACCGGACAAAGCACTCTCTTTTCTCGCCATACCAACTTGCGGTTATTTTCGAGAGCCGTCGAACGATCGTATCACGGGGGAGCTATGAGAGCAAGTACATGCAATGGCCCATGGCAACAACAAAGGGATCGAGATGTGGCTGACAATCTTGTTCATCTCCCGCTGCGGTTGGTGTCAAGATTCGAACATCTTCGGTGCTAAATGTCAACGATGCTCTGTGATGTTGGAGGGAAATGGAGTTCCTCGACATCTCCTTGCAAAGTCGACATGGAAGTGTCTTGGTAAGATTGAGAAAAATTTCAAGCAAAAGAGCAGACTTTGGATACTGCAGACAAAAGCAAAGAAGGTGCTTCCAGCTAAGCAGAACAAGAGAGAGGCCAAGAGCATGGCGCAGCATGTGTGGAGGCATCAAAGCCAAAAGAAAATAACAGCACCGCAAAGCCAAAGAAGGACACGGGAAAGTGGTGTGAGTTCCATAAGAGCTCCACTCACAACACAGGTGAGTGTCGGGCCAAGCAGTCACTAGTGGCCGAGATGAGGGCTTCTGAGTCAGATGCATGCTCTGACTCCGAATCAGAACCTGAAAAGGTGAATGAAAAAGGGAAACAAATTATTGATGCAGAGCCCAACGCCACTGTTGCCACTACAAAGATCCAAAAGGAGGAACCGGAAGATCCAGAGGAGGAGGAACGTCTCTTCCACTCCCAGATGTGGATAAAGGGCTCCCCGGTACAGTTCATTGTCGATAATGGGAGCCAAAAGAACCTCATTTCAACAGATGTCGTGAAGCGATTGGGCTTGCCAACCACAGCTCACCCACATCCATACACCATCGGGTGGCTTCACCAAGGGCGAGATCTCCGCGTCAGCCGGCAGTGTCGCCTTCCCTATAGCATCAAGCCCTTCACGGATGAGGTATTATGTGACGTTTCTCCTATTGATGTTTCTGATGTATTATTAGGACAACCATACTTGTGGAAGCGTCATGCTGTGTATGAGTCTCGACCTCATGCTGTTATTGTTACTTTGGGAAATAAGTTGTACAGGATACCAGAGGTACCACCTCCTGCCACTATCTCTTTGGTTACTACAAAACAATACAATAAGCTCATTTCCCAAACTAGGAAATTTGTTTTCCTGATAATCCGCCCCCAGGGCAAGAAGAAGACTGTGGCCACGACCTCCAGACAGGGCTCCTCTGCACAACAACAACAAATGGATAAGGTTGTGGAGGAGTACGGGGACATATTCACCTCACCCACAGGGGTTCCTCTGCACTGTCAGGTCAAGCACCCGATTGATCTGACCCCAGGTGCGCCTCTACCTAATGGACCGATCTATCGGCGCTCTGTTCTGGAGAATGATGAAATCAAGAGACAGATTCAGGAGCTGTTGCAGAAAGGTCACATCAGACCAAGTTCATCGCCCTGTGGGAGCCCGATCGTGTTGGTACAGAAGAAGGATGGGACGTGGAGACTTTGTATTGACTATCGGGCGCTGAACAAGATCACTGTCCGGAATAGGTACCCAATCCCACGGATTGATGACCTTCTGGACCAACTCAAAGGTGAAAAATATTTTAGCAAGATCGACCTGAAGTCTGGGTATCACCAGGTACCAATTGAACCCTTTGATGTGTGGAAGACTGCCTTCAAAGCCAAGGAAGGCCTTTTCGAATGGCTAGTCATGCCTTTCGGGTTGACGAATGCTCCCGCCACCTTCATGAGGATGATGGATGACATCTTGCGGCCATTCACCAGCTCATTTGTAGTGGTGTACTTGGATGATATTCTGATCTTCAGCCAGACTTGGGAAGAGCACCTTCACCACATCCGACAAGTCCTCCAAACACTGCGGCAACACAAGTTGTGTGCCAATTTGGAGAAGTGCACTTTTGGCATGACCCGGGTTCAATATCTGGGATACATTATTGATGAAAGGGGGGTGCATGTGGATCCAGCCAAGATCCAAGTCATTCGGGATTGGCTAGCCCCAACCACTATAACAGAGCTTCGCATCTTTCTGGGTCTTGCTAATTTCTATCGGAGGTTCGTGTTGGGATTCTCTCATATCACTTGGCCCTTGAGTCAAGTCACCAAGGGAGGAGCGAGAGCAAAATTTTTTTGGTCGAAACCTCAACAGAAGGCGTTCACAAAACTGAAAAACCGCCTCTGTTCTGCCCCGGTGCTCACTTTACCAGACTTGCAACAGCCATTTGAGATCGAGACAGATGCCTCTGACTATGCTATTGGGGCAGTTCTTACTCAACAGGGACATCCAGTGGCATTTCACAGTGAGACATTGTCTGACACAGTTCGCAAGTACCCCACATATGACAAAGAAATGTACTCCATTGTGCAATCTTGTTGACAATGGAAGCATTACATTTTGGGGAAGGAAACAATCATCCACACAGACCACAGGCCCCTGCAGTTCATATAGACACAAGGGAAGTTGCAGAATGATCACCATCAGAAGTGGTCCACATATATGCAACAGTTTCATTTGAACATCAAGTACAAGAAGGGTAGCACCAATAATGTTGCAGACTACCTCAGCCGACCACCGATCATGGTGCTCACCACTGTGCTCAACTCTTGTGGGCACGAGACTTCTGATTGGCCGCTTCTCTATGAGAGTGACCCAGAATTCGGCCAAACTTACAAGGCACTCTTGGGAGGTACACAAGTTCCAAATTTTGACCTCCAAGATGCACTTTTATGTCACATGGGACACCTTTGTGTTCCTTCAAGCGAGCATGCCAAGATGATATAGGAAGCACACTACAGTCGAGTTGTCGGGCATTTTGGGGTCGAGAAAACATTAGCAATCCTGCAGAAGTATTTCTATTGGCCAAACCTTCGAAAGGATGTCGAGAAGCACATCAGATCCTGCACTGCTTATGCCATTGCCAAACCGACCATCAAGAAGCAAGGCCTATATACTCCTCTACCTACCCCTAGTCAACCTTGGGAATCCATCTCCATGGATTACATGTCGGGCCTGCCTTCTACTAAGCAGGAAAATGACTGTGTTTTTGTGGTCGTCGACAGATTCTCGAAGATTGCCATTATGGCGGCCTGCACGAAGAATATCACAGCAGAAGCCACTGCTAAACTCTTCTTTGAACGAGTGTGGGTGCACTTTGGGATCCCACAGTCTATCATATCAGATCGGGATAGAAGGTTCCTCAGCACATTTGGTCCAGCCTCTGGTCGATGTTGGATACCAAGCTCACCAAATCCACAGCTTTCCATCCCCAAACAGATGGCCAGACAAAGGTCGTCAACAGAATGATTGTACACATTCTGCGCATGTACAATTCAAAGCATCCACGCACATGGGACGAGAGCCTCCCTTATGTACAACATAGTTATAATCGGGCTCTCCACAGTTCAATCGGCCATAGCCCCTTTCAGGTGGGCTTGGGATTCCAGCCACTATGTCCCATTGACGTAGCCATGCCATTTGCAGCTGCTCAGGCCAATTCAGCTCATGTCCAGTCTGAAGTTGACAAAGCCAGTAGCTTCATCGAGCGCATTCAACACATCCGCCAATAGGTTCATGATATATTGGACAGAGCCAATGCCAAGTACAAACAACGCCATGATCAACACCGGGTGCCACACAACTTCCAGGTGGGTGACAAAGTATGGCTACATTTGCAGAAGGAGCGCCTCACTGGACCCCACCGCAAGCTTCGCCCACTCCGATACGGGCCGTACACCATCACCAAGGCTGTAGGGAACAATGCATTCGAGCTCGGTATTCCACCATTCCTTGGTCTGCACCCAGTCTTCAATGTGGATCGCCTTCGTCCTTACTTCCCACCTCTACTGGACACCTCGGACATTGCAGAACAACTCACACCAACTGAGTTAAATCCAGACTGCATGGAACAGGCCACCACAGATTGCATCATGGACATGCAAATCAAGAACACTCGCCGGCAGAAGATCCAACTATATCGGGTTGTCAAAGCTGGCCAACTCCTGCACCAAGGAAAGTGGTTCACCAGGGACCAAGTTCAGCAGAAATTTCCTCATCTCATGGATGAACTTAACGCAATGGGGACCATTGCTTCCTAAGGGGGGAGGAATGATCCAGGTGGATATTGGTGGTCACCCGCCTATTCCACTTGGGGCTCCACCATTGTCTATTTCAGTTTTTCAATTTCGGCACAATTTACTATTTTTAGCAGTTTTTCGGGTCCTAAACTTCCGGAGCCGTTTTGAGGCCCTAAACGACATTTTTTTGGGAAAACAGAGAGCAACATGGGTCCATGGACCCATGTTGCTCATTCCAAATTTGTAGTCCTCGGATAGATGTTTCTAACGAGGTATGGTACGCGTCAAACGGAGATCGTATGCCAAAGTTACGCCCCTGGGAAGTTGAAACACCAATTTACCCAAACGGGGCCCATAGTTTTGGCGCTTCATCTCCTAGGGTTACGGTTTTGGATGTTTAGGATTTCCCATTGTTTCTAAATGATAAATAGGCCCTCGAGCCTCATTGTAACACAGTTCAGAGGCCTGTAGCCGCCACATCTCTTCTCAGAGATAGCTACCAGCGCCCTAGCTAGTTTTATTTCCATTCTGTCTGTAAGCAAATTTCAGTTCTTGATATTAATGAAATGAAGTGTTATTTCCGCTGCATCTCTATATTTATGGTTATATGTTTATTCTGTTGCGTTCCTGCATAAATCCGGATCAGTGGTATCAGAGCGGTCTGCTTTTTCTCGATCCTTCTTTGCATGTCCCCAACGAGGTCGGGGTATAAGGAGCTAGGGCTCGATTTGGTGGAACCTTTGCAAGATCAGCCTCGCAAACCTCGACGGACGCCCATGGGGGACGAAAAGAAAGATGAGGGAGCAAGAGATCCTATCAAAATATTGCTCGAGGAGGTCCTCGAAAAACAAAGGAACGCGATGATGGATAGCTTTGCTCAGATCCTTCAACGGCTGCCCACCGGCGGCGCATCTGCATCCAGTAGCCACTCTGGAGTTGCGACTCCCTTTAAGGTACCAGTAAATTTTGACATTCCCATATTTGAGGGTCAAATAGACGCAGATGCCGTAGATAGATGGTTGAATCTATTAGAAGGATATTTCTCTGTTCATGACTTTTCAGACCGGGAGAAGATTATTTTGCACTCCTCAAAGCTACCCCCCATGTTAAGGACTGGTGGGAAACCTACTGTGAGAACAAGGACCAGACAGAACCCTCTCTGTTCTCAGCCGTACCAACTTGGAATTCTTTCCGAGATGTCGTCAAGGAACAGTACTATCCCGTGGGGAGCTATGAGGACAAGTACATACAATGGACCACGCTGCGACAACAAAGGGATCAAGATGTGCATGAGCTGACGAATCTATTCCATACCTGCGCACAAAGTTGGGTATCAAAGATTCAGAGAAACATTTGGTGCTAAAGTATCGCAGCTGTCTGCACAGATACATTCAAGAGGAAATGGAGTTCCTCGAAATCTCCTCGCTTGGTACGGCATACCGGTATGCTGCCAAGATTGAGCAGAAATTCAAACAGAAGAAGCGAGACTTTGGATCTGCGAATCAAAAGCAAGGGAAAGGTGCTTCCAAACCGCAGAACAAAGGACAGAGCCAAGGCATGGCGGCTAAAGACAACTCATCAAAGCCACAAGAAAAGAACAGCACCGCAAAGCCAAAGAAGGACACGGGAAAGTGGTGTGAGTTCCATAAGAGCTCCACTCACAACACAAGTGAGTGTCGGGCCAAGCAGTCGCTAGTGGCCGAGATGAGGGTTTCTGAGTCAGATGCATGCTCTGACTCCGAATCAGAACCTGAAAAGGGGAATGAAAAAGGGAAACAGATTATTGATGCGGAGCCCAACGCCACTGTTGCCACTACAAAGGTCCAGAAGGAGGAACCGGAAGATCCAGAGGAGGAGGAACGTCTCTTCCACTCCCGGATGTGGGTAAAGGGCTCCCCTGTACAGTTCATTGTCGACAATGGGAGCCAAAAGAACCTCATTTCAGCAGACGCCGTGAAGCGGTTGGGCTTGCCGACCACAGCTCACCCACATCCATACACCATCGGGTGGCTTCACCAAGGACGAGATCTCCGCGTCAGCCGGTAGTGTCGCCTTCCCTATAGCATCAAGCCCTTCACGGATGAGGTATTATGTGACGTTGCTCCTATTGATGTTTCTGATGTATTATTAGGACAACCATACTTGTGGAAGCGTCATGCTGTGTATGAGTCTCGGCCTTGCGCTGTTATTGTTACTTTGGGAAATAAGTTGTACAGGATACCAGAGGTACCACCTCCTGCCGCTATCTCTTTGGTTACTGCAAAACAATGCAGTAAGCTCATTTCCCAAACCAGGAAATTCATTTTCTTGATGATCCGCCCCTAGGGCAAGAAGAAGACTGTGGCCACGACCTCCAGACAGGGCTCCTCTGCACAACAACAACAAATGGATAAGGTTGTGGAGGAGTACGGGGACATATTCACCTCACCCACGGGGGTTCCTCTGCACTGTCAGGTCAAGCACCCGATTGATCTGACCCCCGGTGCGCCGCTACCTAATGGACCGATCTATCGGCGCTCTGTTCTGGAGAATGATGAAATCAAGAGACAGATTCAGGAGCTGTTGCAGAAAGGTCACATCAGACCAAGTTCATCGCCATGTGGGAGCCCGATCGTGTTGGTACAGAAGAAGGATGGGACGTGGAGACTCTGTATTGACTATCGGGCGCTGAACAAGATCACTGTCCGGAATAGGTACCCAATCCCACGGATTGATGACCTTCTAGACCAACTCAAAGGTGAAAAATATTTCAGCAAGATCGACCTGAAGTCTGGGTATCACCAGGTACCAATTGAACCCTTCGATGTGTGGAATACTGCCTTCAAAACCAAGGAAGGCCTTTTCGAATGGCTGGTCATGCCTTTCGGGTTGATGAATGCTCCTGCCACCTTCATGAGGATGATGGATGACATCTTGTGGCCATTCACCAACTCATTTGTAGTGGTGTACTTGGATGACATTCTGCTCTTCAGCCAGACTTGGGAAGAGCACCTTCACCACATCTGAAAAGTCCTCCAAACACTACGGCAACACAAGTTGTGTGCCAATTTGGAGAAGTTCACTTTTGGCATGACCCAGGTTCAATATCTGGGATACATTATTGATGAAATGGGGGTGCATGTGGATCCAGCCAAGATCCAAGTCATTCGGGATTGGCCAGCCCCAACCACTATAACAGAGCTTCGCAGCTTTCTGGGTCTTGCTAATTTCTACCCGAGGTTCGTGTTGGGATTCTCTCATATCACTTGGCCGTTGAGTCAAGTCACCAAGGGAGGAGTGAGAGAAAAACTTTTTTGGTCGAAACCTCAACAGAAGGCGTTCACAGAATTGAAAAATTGCCTCTGTTCTGCCCCAGTGCTCACTTTACCAGACTTGCAACAGCCATTTGAGATCGAGACAGATGCCTCTGACTATGCTATTTGGGCATCTCTTACTCAACAGGGACATCCAGTGGCATTTCACAGTGAGACATTGTCTGACACAGTTCGCAAGTACCCCACATATGACAAAGAAATGTACTCCATTGTGCAAGCTTGTCGACAATGGAAGCATTACATGTTGGGAAAGGAAACAATCATCCACACAGACCACAGGCCCCTGCAGTTCATACAGACACAAGGGAAGTTGCAGAAGGATCGCCATCAGAAGTGGTCCACATATCTGCAACAGTTTCATTTGAACATCAAGTACAAGAAGGGTGGCACCAATCATGTTGCACACTGCCTCAGCCGACCACTGATCATGGCGCTCACCACTGTGCTCAACTCTTGTGGGCATGAGATTTCTGATTGGCCACTTCTCTATGAGAGTGACCCAGAATTCGGCCAAACATACAAGGCACTCTTGGGGGGTACGCAAGTTCCAAATTTTCACCTCCAAGATGCACTTTTATGTCACATGGGACACCTTTGTGTTCCTTCAAGCGAGCGTGCCAAGATGATATGGGAAGCACACTACAATCGAGTCGCTGGGCATTTCGGGGTCGAGAAAACAGTAGCAATACTACAGAAGTATTTCTATTGGCCAAACCTTCGAAAGGATGTCGAGAAGCACATCAGATCCTGCACTGCTTGTGCCATTGCCAAACCGACCATCAAGAAGCAAGGCCTATATACTCCACTACCTACCCCTAGTCGACCGTGGGAATCCATCTGCATGGATTACATGTCGGGCCTGCCTTCTACTAAGAATGGAAATGACTGTGTTTTCGTGGTCATTGACAGATTCTCGAAGATGGCCATCATGGCGGCCTGTAAGAAGAATATCACAGCAGAAGCCACTGCTAAACTCTTCTTTGAACGAGTGTGGGTGCAATTTGGGATCCCACAGTCTATCATATCAGATCGAGATAGCAGGTTCCTCAGCACATTTTGGTCCAGCCTCTGGTCAATGTTGGACACAAAGCTCACCAAGTCCACAGCTTTCCATCCCCAAGCAGATGGCCAGACAGAGGTCGTCAACAGAATGATTGTACACATTCTGCGCATGTACAACTCAAAGCATCCACGCACATGGGACGAGAGCCTCCCCTATGTACAACACAGTTATAACCGGGCTCTCCACAGTTCAATTGGCCATAGCCCCTTTCAGGTGGGCTTGGGATTCCAGCCACTATGTCCCATTGACGTAGCCATGCCGTTTGCAGCTGCTCAGGCCGATTCAGCTCATGTCCAGTCTGAAGTTGACAAAGCAAGTAGCTTCATCGAGCGCATTCAACACATCCGCCAACAGGTTCATGATATATTGGACAGAGCCAATGCGAAGTACAAGCAGCGCCATGATCAACACCGGGTGCCACACAACTTCCGGGTGGGCGACAAAGTATGGCTACATTTGCAGAAGGAGCGCCTCACTGGACCCCACCGCAAGCTTCGCCCGCTCCGATATGGGCCGTACACCATCACCAAGGCTGTAGGGAACAATGCATTCGAGCTCAGTATTCCACCATTCCTTGGTCTGCACCTAGTCTTCAATGTGGATCGCCTTCGTCCTTACTTCCCACCTCTACTGGACACCTCAGACATTGCAGAACAACTCACACCAACAGAGTTAAATCCAGACTGCATGGAACAGGCCACCACAGATTGTATCATGGACATGCAAATCAAGAACACTCGCCCGCAGAAGATCCAACTATATCGGGTTGTCAAAGCTGGCCAACTCCTGCACCAAGGAAAGTGGTTCACCAGGGACCAAGTTCAGCAGAAATTTCCTCATCTCATGGAGGAACTTAACGCAATGGGGACCATTGCTTCCTAAGGGGGGAGGAATGATCCAGGTGGATATTGGTGATCACCCGCCTATTCCACTTAGGGCCCCACCATTGTCTATTTCAGTTTTTCAGTTTCGACACAGTTTACTATTTTTAGCAGTTTTTCGGGTCCTAAACTTCCAGAGCCGTTTTGAGGCCCTAAACGACGTTGTTTGGGAAAACGGAGAGTAGCATGGGTCCATGGACCCATGTTGCTCGTTCCAAATTTTTAGTCCTTAGATAGATCTTTCTAACGAGGTATGGTACGCGTCAAACGGAGATCGTATGCCAAAGTTATGCCCCTGGGAAGTTGAAACACCAATTTACCCAAACGAGGCCCATAGTTTTGGCGCTTCATCTCGTAGGGTTAGGGTTTTGGCTGTTTAGGATTTCCCATTGTTTCTAAATAATAAATAGGCCCTCGAGCCTCATTGTAACTCAGTTCAGAGGCCTGTAACTGCCACATCTCTTCTCATAGATAGCTACCAGCGCCCTAGCTATTTTTATTTCCATTCTGTCTGTAAGCTAATTTCAGTTCTTTGATATTAATAAAATGAAGTGTTATTTCCGCTGCATATCTGTATTTATGGTTATATGTTTATTCTGTTGCGTTCCTGCATAAATCTAGATCATCTCTACACTGGAAATCCGAGGAAAACATAGAAATGATAACTAGTTAAAAATAAGGTGCTATTAACATATCATGCAGTAATACTCCTAGTTACACATTCAAATTTATTATAAAATTATATGGATGCATGTAAAAAAGGAAGATAACAATGACAAGTTTGGGAAAATACTTCACTCCAAATATCTCATCACAGGAATCCTGAAATACGATGTCAATTTGGTTTGATCCAACCTGCTACTCAAATTCGAAACAGAAAGCCTTCAAGTCCAAGAAAAAGTCTATAACAATCTAAATCAATTTTATTCCACACAAAAATACTTCTAAAGAGTGAATTATTTTTAAATAATGGTTTACAAAATATCCTAGAAAACTTCTAGGAATTAACTTAGGAAAATAAAATATCTTACAACAATAATAGAGACAACTGCTTAACAAATCAACAAGTTGTCCTATTTTATTCAAAAGAAATAGAAACAACTTTGAGGATAAAGCAGTTGGCTGCTTAGGTGTCCTCCTTGCTGGCTCTTTAGATATTTATTAGAATCTGATTTTCCTTGTCTGATACTCTTTTTCTGATCCTCTTTATACATTGATACTCTTTTAAACTAATACTCTTTAACCCCCTAGTCAAAAACTTTTTATTGCTGTAAATAAAATCTGTTTTGACTGTCAATTTGAAAATATTTTTTTGTCTCATTTTCACCTGTTTTGTCTTTTATCCTTCATAGAAAATATGTGAGTGCTTTCCAATTATCATTTTTAGTAATTTTTATATTCTTTAATTTCCTAAAGTTCTCATCAGCTTCAGTATATCTAGCAAAGGTTGGCTTGATGACAAACAAGTGTTTGATCTCATGCTGTAGTAAAATAAGTCTTAAAAATTCTTCAGTAAGACTTTCCCTATCGAAATGCCTTGTCCTTGTGGCTTATTTACATGTTATTTTGAAAACTCTCTAATCTTCTTATGATAGTAATTTTGAGGCATTAACTTATCATTAATGCTCATGATATCAGAAAGTCATTTTTGTCTCAGACTTGTGAACTTAACCATAAATCTAGTTATGGCAGTATTCATACCTTGACATTTTTCTTCAAGTTGCTTCATCAAATTTCTCTTTGTTGTGACTTTCCTAATTTCTAGGATCGTTGTCATCCTGTTTGTTTTTTTGGTGTTAAGGAAATTGATTAGCCTTATAGCTTCCTCTGTTTTATCAACTAAATCAGTCTGAGTCTTCTGAATTTCTTCTTGAGCCGCTAGCAGTAATTTTCTTTGCTAAAAAATTACCTGAATTTAAGGCCATACATCATGGATGGCTTTAATTACATTGTTCCAAAGGTATTTTTTGATATATGATATTTTCTCAGTTAAATTTAAGTCATTTTTCATTTTCTTGAGCTGTTCACTTAATCTGATGGCCTTTTGTTCATCTGTCTTTGCATTTATCTGAGCCAATTTAGTTGAATTCTCAAGATTTTCTACCATTTTTGTCAATCTATTTATCTCATTTGTCTTTAAAGACATCTCTTCCATTTCTTTCACTAGTTGGTTGGCTTTATCTGTAGGTTGCATTGTTGTTGTAAAGGATTCATTAGCTGATGTTTTGGAAGAAGTCACTGGCACTGCAGTGGCCAGTGGCTCTTTGGGTGCCAACTTTTCACCTAAAGTTGAAGGCACCACTGTAGTGATAATTGGAACGATTGTAGGAATCTCTGGTTCTTTCACTGTTTCCTTTTCTTGGACAAGCTTGTCCATTTGTATTTCCATCTCTTTAATTTGGGCTATCAACTAAAGAATTAAATTCATCATTTCATATTTTTCACTTTGTTTCTAGATGACTTATTTTGTTTGAGGATGCTCACTTTGAGGAAGTTTGATTTGTTTCCTCAAAGCTGCTATATCTTCTTTTTTATTTTTTATCTATAATTCAGCTGCTTTGATATTATAAGGATCATATCCCACCTGTAACACTAGTTCTTCTAAGGCTTTTATCCTTAGATCCATGGCATACAATGAGGCTTTGTCCATCTTCATCTAATATTGCATGTTGGAGAGGGTGTTTTGGAGCTTTTGAGCACTTATAGCTTTTTTGTAACTGTGGAATATAACATCTCTGAGCTTTGCCTGTAAAACTCTATTTGATATAACTCATGGATGTTGTCTGTATCTACTTCTAGATCAACTTTCTTATAGACTGACACTATTTTTGGCACTGATACTGTGGGTTGTAATACTGACATAATCAATTTTTTACTTGAGTAATCAAAGGCTGACAGAAAACTGTTTTGATTACCTGGTTTTTGCTTTAACAACTGAGAATATATTTAAGTTTTAATTTCCTCATTCTTCAATTTGATCTGCTTATACTTTTGTTTAATATCCAAATCCTTTTCCTCAGCTACTTGTGAGGAAGAAGCTTCCATACTTTGTTGTCTTTCCATTAACTATGTATTTTATCTATTGATTTCTTCATTTTGATTTGGCTCATTGATAATCACATTAGCTACATTTGTCTTTGAATAATCTTTATTGGCATTTAAAGACTTTGTTTCTTCCACATCTATTGTCACTTTTCCTTTGTCTTTTGAATATAATTTTGGCCTTTTATTATATATGATCTTAAACTTGGTTTCAGTTGTGGTTTCTACCACATAGGCTCCTTCTTCCCTTATTATTTTGTTGGAATTCTCTAGCTTATCTACGGTATCTAAGGTTTGACTAGTAATACCTTTGTTTAGTGCATCTATTAAAGTGTTTTCAGTCCATTAAATTTGATTGGAAAACTTTTCTATTTCTGGTTTAGCTTCATGGATGAAGGGTGTTAAATTGCATTTGACCCTTAGCTTTCTCAAAATCCCTGATGGATTATAGTTCCAAGGGAAAATCTCTTCTAATTTATATTATAATAACTGCTTTGCTGCTTCTTTCTCTACATCCGTGTGATTTCATATGAATGGCCCTATCTGATTCTTAAGTTTGAATTGCGTCTTCTTCTTAGCTTCCATGAAATTGATTGAATCAGAGTTTAGGATCTGCCTGATATACTCCAAGGCAAATATCCTCATTGGAGGATGTTTGGGTAACTTGTAAGGTAACAAGTTTGACCCAAAGACTCTGGTTTCAGTATATTTCTTATACAAATACCAGTCACCAACTTTACTCTGCTCTGATAGTTGCAATATCTTTTTCATTTATTCACTTATTTTAGGCTGCTTTATTTTGGTCAACATGGTAATCACTGGATGTACAAATAACTCTTAATATTCTGAATAACTGAAGTCTGTACATTCTTTCCTGAGCATGGACATTCAAAAGATGACAGATAGAGAATTCCCTTCAATGTCAAGTTCTTGAAGAGAAATTGGAAAATTATCTCATTGGAAGTATAGAAACATATGGAAAATATAGGAGGTATATCTGAATACTCCCTCAAGCTACAAATTGGTCAATTGATAATGAATACTATCAGCGATGAAACCAACCTAATCAAAGATAAATGAGGGAGGTTGACCTAGAGAAAAGGTGGAAAAAAATCCTAAGATGGATTCATCAGTATGCTCATCAGTAAAGTATTCAAGGATGAAGGAAAGCATGGAAATCACATGTCTTGAACCTTTAGGAAATTTAACAATAGAATATGGAAGGTTTAACTTGGGAATTTCTACATGCAGAGGCATAAAAGTATGAAAAATCATGAACCTTTTGGGAAAATCTAGGCCAATGTAGAACTTTGTGAGGGCCTCTATAGACAAAGGGACTACTTTGGGTTCAGGATGAAGCTACAACATCTGGTTAATTGACTCTGCAGTGATGGTAAAAATCACCTCCTTATTGGCATTTAAAATGGCTCTTTGCTATGGAACATACTGACACAATCTAATAATTTCCTGACAGGGGTGAGTTAATGGGACAACATACTTTGGTAAATGGGATTCCCAAATATGTATTTCTTCATCGTTGTCTAATTAATTTTCATAGCACCAATTATGGATATCTAGTAGGTTGAATTCAACTATTAGATCTGCTATCTTGTAATCAATATCAGTTAGTGGAATGTGTTCAATATCAACCAAGGTGGTTGCAAAGGATTGACAACAATAACAGTGTTTAAAGTCATGACAGGGGTAGGTTTAGGTGCTTTAGATGTTTCAGGCTTACCTTCACTCAGTTTTTTAGGCATTTTCATCTGCTTCTGCAAGTTTAAACAGTTTTTAGAGGCAATTTTTCTTTTAGCAAAGGCTTAAATCGGAAAATTTGGTAAAGTATAGGCTTTAATTTGGATTTTTTGTCCAATTAGTCTTTTCAAAGAGGTTTTACAGGATTTAGAACTGGGTCAAAACAGAAAACAAGGGTTTCTTGAGTACTTGACTGAGAAATACCGCTTCAGGGTACCTGCAGAGGTTTTTTGGCCTTTTTTAGAGCTTTGAAATATACTATTAAGTTGTAAAAGTTCAGCAATTTGCTCAAAATAGTGCACAAAAGAGAGACGGGGTTTCTGGGAAAAATTTTCCAAAGCTTGGCCTGTTTTTGGGACTTTTTGGTAGTTTCTTAATCAATTTATTAGTTTTAACTGTGTTTTCCTCCTTTAAAAATGTTTTTCAACTTGATTTACAGGATCAAATTCTAGAAAAATACCTTTTGTGATGCAGGTATCGGCTTTGGAAGAGTTTCTGTGGTTATCGTTGAATTCATGGCTTCATTGAATTGTTTGGAGCAATGTGCAGCTCCTCAACAGTCTTCAATGGTTTCAAGAAAACATTTTGCAGGCTTCGGGCGTAAAAATGGTAGAAAAGGACTTAAAATTGTGTTTTTACGGTCGAGGAAGATTTGCCGAGGTCTTAGGCTTAAAGCACAAGAATATAGATGAATGAAATGCATATAAAAAGGTTTATTATGCATTTTGGGTGTATTCATTTGGCATTGAATGCAGGTCGCATTAAGCGGGAGGAGCTGTTTTGGAGTTCAATGGGTGGGTGGTAAATTCTATTGGACTCAACCCACGCAATCCAATGATTGAAGGACATGTGGAGGAGAGAAGTCCTTGCAAAATATCCCATTTCGTGCGGCTTTGGCATTTGAGCGATCATGCATCTTTTCTGTGCCATATTGAATGTCGACCATCGGATCTAGAGGATCAATGCGAATAGTCGCGATTGATTGGGAGTTGCGCTGAAATGGGAGTGGGGCCAGGTTATTTGTTATATGTGCCGATGGTTTAAACTTTATGAAATAAACGTTCAAAATAAGTTTAAATGTTATTTTTATGAGAGCGGAGAAAAACTTTAAACTTTATAAAAAATGTGTTTTTTTAATAAATTTTACTATTTTCTCATTAAAAAATAGGCGGGGGGTAGTGTTTTATGTGTTAATTAGAACTTTATCCCATGTTTTAATCAATACACGGGCACAATTTTTATTATATAGTTTCTAAACATTGTATGGTTGTTTAAAACTATAAGGAGGGGATACTTGTATATAGATAGGTTTAGACCAAGGCGTTTGTAGGGCGTGGTTTTTATTTTACGCACATGGGGATAATAAACTTTGGTCTAAACGTAAAATAATGTGCTTTGGGGAGTTAATATAAATATAATGGATTTAATATATACGAGAGGGTGTAATTAGGGATTTACTACAATAAGTTAGGTGTTAATATGAATAAAGGGATAGTAAAAGGAAAAAAAACACATATTATCTATAAGTAAAAAGTAAAGCATTGCTCATATTTTATATTACTTCACTAATACTTAGGATAAATGTATTTTGAGGGTTTTTATGAATTATTTTGAAGGGAATTAAATTAATTATTGTAGGGTTTCAATTTTACTAAGTAAGAATGTGTCTTTACTTAGGAAAAAGGGGTTTTGATGTATGAATGAAGGGTAAATGCTGAGAAATGTGGATTTAACGTAGGGACTCAATATTTTTAAGTAAGTAGTCATCGAGCCTTGGTTCTGGTGCCAAAAAAAGTCATAGAAATGCTTTGAGCCTTTTTTACTGATAGTTTAGAATATTGAATACTTGTAGGGGAGGGGAAATTAGTGATTTTTTCCTGATGATGCTTTATTACATGATTTCTCAACTTATTTATACCTACCCATTTTTATTTCTAACATTTTTTCTTCATTTTGTAGGTGCATTTAGGCCTGCAACCTTAAAAAACATTTCTTTCAAAGCATAAAACTATATAATTATACCTTATTTCATTTGAGGGCTCAGATTAAACTATTGAGATCCTCATTATTCTTTGCCTATCTAATGATTTGTCAAGTTTAAACTCTTTGAAAAATATTTATTCTGTATCTAAAACATGAAATTTAAAGCATGAAAAGTTAAGATCAAACTGTCTAATTAATCATGTATTATGACATTTATTGTCACTCTGCACATAATCATTATTCTTGTCATAAAAGTAAAAGTAGTGGTATTTGATCTTGCTCACTTTAAGGTCTTATTTTCATCTCTTTTTTTCTTTTGGGGTTTATATTTTTCTAAGTCCTTTGATCTTTCTATTAGGAATTTTTACCCTCTTTTTGGTCTTTTATTATTTTTCATTATTTCAAAATATGGGAAAACAACTTGTAGAAAGCAAGGTATGTACATATTTAAAAGACTATTAAAGTCAATTAAAAAATTATGAATCCTATATTTACAAGACCCTAACAATGGCTTCACATGGGGATGGCATCTCCTTGTGATATTTCAAGAACACCGTCGACTAGTAGCTTGATCCTTTAAGCCAATCCAAAACATGCATTTTCTTTGTTATAAAATATATGTGACTGAAAGTCTTGAACTGAATTTACACCTTTTTGTGCAAACTGAAATATTATCTAAGACTACAGGGTGTTGCAAACTTCAAACTAAACTACCGATACATCAATATCTTAGGGCCTTTTCCTTGCCTTCAAATCTTAATGAATTGTTTCAAAACTAGCTGAGAACCAAAAACTAAAAATATGCTTATAATTCTGAGCTTATTTGCACTCATCTACCTACTCTAATCTACTGATATTCTTATTGAATCAGGTAATACAAAAATGCCAATGAAGCTAGTCAAGTAGTTGTCAAAATGAATGGATAATTTGACTTCTTGTCATAAAACTTGGAAGCATAACTTGATCATGTGTCTTCATAATCAAATATATGATGTGTATTGGAAATTGATAATATATTTGATCCTCATAGATAAAACATGTTTGTAGACTTGAGCTAAAAATAGTCTCCATATAATTTGCTATAGGATCATCAAAAGCATAATGTATTATCTGTACTTCTAGGCCTTCAATGACCAATTGATTAGTTGTATTTTTAATATTAAACCCCGAAACTATTTCTTTAGTCTTGTGCTTGAAAGAATAATCATCCTAAATATGCATGTCAAAAGGTAGTACAATTTCCTCTTTCTTTGGAGAAGGAATATTTTCCAAGAATTCTTTACGAACTCGGAAATTATAAGACTAAATTTTAGATTTCAAAAGTTTAATGCCATTTTCATATTTTTTCAGAAATTAACTCAAGAAAACATATTTTAAGTTGAGGAGAACATTTTCTTGATTTAAAAATAAGAAAGACAGTTGTTAGAAAATCCTCATCAAGATGAAATTCTAATAAGCCATCCTTGAATTCATTGAAAATCTCATGAAATGAAAATTTTGCCACATACCCTGTCATCTTCTATCACCATTAATGATTTGGAATATGGATTTTTTGGTTATATTGTTTCTTTTGAAATTTGAAGTTTTGGATCTTGGAAAATGAAGTTTCCAGGTGGATGATTTTAACCTTTGTATGTCTGATCACTATCCACCATCATAGATTAGATCTGAACCTGTAAAATATTTCTGAGGAAAATGTTAGTCTTCCCTAGTGGAGTCACCAATATGTTATCACTCAGTAATTTCTCCAAGTTCAAGAGAGAACTGACCAAGGTAAGCACACACCAACTTCAAACTTTAGGATCTAGGCTTCCTAGGGTTCAGAGAGGGCTCTCTCTTTAAGTTTTAACTTTGTTTGTTTTGTATAATATTAGGCTAGTTATGAATGTGCAATTTTGTTTGGTTTTGATTGATTTGGTGGGAAATAATCTCCTGGAGGTATGGATAGAGATAAATATATTTGTCCATTGGGCTAAGGAGTGTAAACCAAGCTAACATAGCTGGGATCAATGCCAAAAAGGTCAAATGTTTTCGGGGAAAAATAGATAACCCTTGGGGACCTTGGAAAGTTGTTTTTGTGAGGTCATATGATCAAGATAAAGGGAAATTAAGGATCCATTGATCCGGAAAAGGAAGCAGTAGGAAGAGGTAAAATGAGAGAGGGATAAATCTGTTATCACTCAGTAATTTCTCTAGGTTCAAGAGAGAACTCACTGAGGTAACCACAAACCTACTTCAAACTCTAGGATGTAGCCTTCCTATGGTTCAGAGAGTGCTCTCTCTTTAAAGTTTAACATTGTTTTGATTTATAATATTAGGCTAGTTATGAAAGTGAAATTTGGTTTTGGTTTAAAAGGGTTTGGTGGGAAAAAATCACTCGGAGGTAAGATAGAGAGAAATATACTTGTCCATTGCACTATGGAGTCTAAATCAAGCTAGCAACACTAGAAATCAGGACCAAAAAGGTACAAATATATTTAGGGCAAGATAGATAACCCTCATAGACTTGGGAATGTGTTTTTTTGTGAGGTGCTATGATCAGGATAAAGGGCACTTAAGGATCCTTTGATCCGGAAAATGGAAGTAGAAGGCAGAGGTCAAACGGGAGAAGGAGCAATTAAGGGTTCCTTTCACTGGAAATTAGAAGCAAACATTAAAATGGAAAATAGTTAAAGACAGGGAGAACTTGAATAATCCTATAGTAATACTCCTAGTTACCCATTCAGAGAGAATAAACATAAAATGAATGTATGAAACTTAGAAAAGGAAACAGTGACAAGTAGGAAGTACTTCACTCATTAGCTTATCACAAGGATCCTGAATTATGATACCAGTCAGTTTGTCCAGTATTCTACTTTGAATTCAAACACAAAAGAGCCTCCAATGTCCAAAAAAATGTCTATAGTAATTCCAACACTTTTATTCCACACAAAATACTTCAAAGGATGAAGTATTTATACAAATTCTAAAGTAGAATATCTTGAAAAAATATCAAGATTGTTTTACAAATATCTCCAATTGTTTTACATAAATAGAACTCAAGTAAAGGACACTCAAAATTAATGAATATATTTGGCACTAAATTTTATGGATAGGTGATTACAAAGAGTAGAATTCGAATTTGATCTCAACCATTAGTTGATGATGAGGCATCCAAGTCATTAACTATCTCCTTTCTTTGTGCATTCTACTCTAGAAATTCTACAAATATGGGGTCCGATGATACCTTTTTATTTCTCAATCCAAAATATATATGTAAAAATTGAAAGAGTTTATTGTATATAAATATGTTTTTGAGATAAAACTCTCTCATTTCCCTAAAATTCTGCTCCAGCTGTTCACAATAGGCTCTGTAAAAAATTGTGTAAAACAGAGTTTTACACAATCTAAAAAATATGTTGTAAAGATGCACATGTATCTATCATTATGTAATACCTGTGAAAAAATTGAGATAGGTTTTTCTATATGAGTCTCGTAGTAACAAAAACCTCCTTCAGTTTTGTAAGATGTATTTCAGATTGGCCACAATGTTCTCTGCAAAGGGATGACTTAACAGGAATTTTCTGCAAAAAGTGATTTCCAATATTGTTTAATATTTCCCAACCCATAATGGCTGTTAGAAAAGTGAGTGATATTTTTATCTTTGGACATCTTGAGAACATAAAACTCCTTCATTTTTGCAAAATTCATCTTGGATTGGTCACAATAGTTTCTGCAAAACAATGACTTAAACAAGAAATTTCTGCAAAAATGTTCTTTCTTGCTATGTTTTCATCTTTTAACCTTTTTGTTCTTTTAGCTATTTTTACTTTCACTTTGGATAAATTTCATTTTTGGTGAAAGTATTTTCATCTCTATTTAACCATTACCGCCTCTATTTTTACTTTTACTGTTTTACCTTGATTGCACTATAACTTTGCTTAACTTTCACTCTGACTTTTACCTGATACACTTTAACTCTAATGCTCTTTGACTGTTCTATTTTCACTGTCATTGTGAATTATGATTTCAGTTTTACCATTCACTGTGCACATTTCATCATTATAATCTCTCTTTGACTTGATTTTATTCTTTGTTTGTATACAAACTTTTTGTTGAATGAAGCTTTTGAATTAAAATATGACAATTTGGAGCAAACAATTTTGTCCACTAGTATTGAAACTGTTGGTGCAATTCCATATTATGATAATAACCTACAAAAATCAAACAATTGGTTGATGAAATCTAGGTCTGCAAGGGAAGCCAATAATGATTTTTAGGGAACATGGAATATAGTGAAAGGATTTCTAGCCATAGCAGGGGTTTTCTCGTAATTTTAGCCTTCAAGTCTTAGGAACTTTGTTTTTAGGTTTTTTCTACACTTTTGTAAGCTTAGAATGTTTATAGAAGTATTTTTGGCTTAGACAAGGGTTCTTGGATAAAAATAGGCATAATATGGTTCTATCCTTGAATTCGTCCTTCAATTCCAATCTTAAAAATGATTTAAAAATGGCTCTGAGGCATTTGATAGGTTCTACAGTATCTTTTCTGGTGTAGGACGCAACTCCTACATCAGTCTTCATGGGTTTCATTTGGTAAATTTCAGAGGTTTTGGGCATAAAAATGGCAACCAGGGGTTTTAACAGAGTTTATATAGTCGGGAGAGGTAATGGAGAAGGCATAGGTTTTAAAGGAAAGAAGGTAGAAGAATGAAAAATGCATATAAAAAGGTTTAATAAAAATTTTGGTTGTATTAACCCTTGGCATTGAATGCAGGTCGCATCAGGCAGGAGGGAATTTTCAGAATTCAAATGGAAAAATCGAGCAGTGGTTAACACGCAAGGTTATGGGGGTAAGAGGATTTGAGTAAAACTGACGCGATACAGTAAATGGAGGCCACGTGGAAGGGAGGAGTTTTCACAAACCCACCTATTTCGCGTGGATTTTGGAGCTCAGGTGGTCGTGCATGTTTTCAATGTGAGATCGTGTTTCAACCGTCGGATGAGAAGGCTAAAAGAGAAGGGTTGAGATTGCTCTGGGAGTTGCACTGAATGGGAAGGTGTGGGACGAAGGCTTTCATATATGCACATGTATAGGTGAAACATAGGTTTAAAAATTTATGAAATATATGTGGGTAAAGGTTTGATTATATAAAGAGGCAGGGTTTTATTCATACGGGGTGAGGGTTTAGTCTTTATGAAAACATTGCTTTATTTCAAAGACTTGGGTTATAAAGTATGCGGGTGGGGGGGAGGGGGGGGGGGTGTTTTATGTATAAGGGACTAAAGCTTTTAAAATTTATAAATGTTTAATTCGATTCAAAACTTTGGAATAATGGTTATAAGCGGGGGTTAATATGCTTTATTCAAAACATTTGTAAGATGTATTACTAAAAACATAATGGGTGTGATTTGTTTTATTATATAGTATTTAAACCTTTTTTTGAATAGTTTAAATACCATAGGGGCGGAATATTTATTAAGGATAGTTTAGACCAAAGGGTGTATAATTTGGGTTTTTAATTGAGCACAAGGATAATAAAATTTGGTCTAAATCAATGTAATAGTGGGTTTTTTTGGGGTATTTTAAATATAGGGAATTAATTAGTAGGATAGGGTATTTCTTAGGGATTTAATAAAATATGTTAAAAGTTAATATGAAAGGGTAGTGTAATGTAAAACAAAATACATAAAATCTCTAAGTAAAGTGTAAAAAGAAAAGCATTGCTCATCTTTATATTATTTCACCAATACTTGGGATAAATGTAATTTTGAGGGTTTTATGAATGCTTCTGAAGGGATGAAGTTAATTATATGCGATTTTAATCTTCGCTAAGTAAGAATATGTCTTTACTTAGGATAAGAGGTTAAAATGTATGAATGAAGGATGAATGATTATAAATGGAGATTTAACATAAGAAATCGATATTTTTGACTAGTCAGTCATCGAGCCTTGGGTCCAGTCCCAACAAAAGTCAGAGAAATGATCTGAGTCTGTTTGACTGATAGTTTAGAATACTGAATACTTACGGGGGATGTGAAATTAGTGATTTTTCCCTATGATTCATTATTACATGATTTCTCCACTTCTTTCTACCTACCCAACCTTATTCTAAATTTTTTTTCTTCATTTGGCAGGTGCATTTAGGCCTGCAAACTTGAAACATTTATTCTTTTAAAGCATAAACTATCTAAATCTACCTTATTTCATTCGAGGGCTCATATTAAATTTTTGAGCTCCTCATTATTCTCTACCTATCTGCTGATTTGTCAGGATTAAATTGTCTCACAAATATTTATTCTCTATCTAAAACATGAAATTGAAAACATGACAAGTCAAGATTAAGCAATTTAACTCATCATGTATTCTGGAATTTATTGGCATTCTGCCATAATTATTTATTTTGTAGAAAAGTAAAAAGTAGTTCCATCTGGACTTGCTCACTTTCAGGTCTTATTATCATCTTTTTATTGTGGGGTCTATATTTTCTAAGTCCTTTAATCTTTCTTTTAGGACTTTTTACCCTCTTCTTGATTTTTTTTAATTATTTTTTTTCAATTTTTTCAAAATATTTGAAAACAACTTGCAGAAAACAAGGTATGTAAATATTTTACAAGACTATCAAAATTCAATTCATAATTATGAATCCTATTATTATAGTACCCTAACAGCGGCTTCACATGGGGATGGCATCTCCTTGTGAGATGTCAAGAACACTGTCGACTAGTAGCTTGATCCATTGGGCCAATCCCAAACATGCATATGCTGTGACTGAAAATCCTTGAACTGAATTTACACCTTTTTCTGCAAATTGAAATATAATCTGAGGCTAAAAGGTGCTTCAACCTTCAAACCAAACTACTAAATCAACAATACCTTAGTGCTTTTTCCTTAGCTTCAAATCTTGATGAATTATTTCAAAACTAGCTGAAAACTGAAAAACGGTAATAAGATGAAATCCTACGTAATTACTCTAATCAGCTGTTCAAATCCTGGTTAGGTAAAATGAAACAACCAATTCAACCATTTAAGCATTATATAAATTGAGGTATTTTGTTGCATGTACTTGTTTATTGTCAAAACTGTAATTCTACAACCTATTAGAAACTTATCAACAAATGAGAGGATAAGGAAATACTTGATTTCCTTTGTTGACTCTAGAAACTTTTCGAAAGGATCTTCTAACATATATACATTGATTTTTAAGTGATATAAACAACTGTACATTTGTTCTGGATGTCCTCCATGCCATGAAACTAAAATGTTACTTTCATCTTTATCTCCCTGTAAACTTTGTGATGATATTCCTACTAGTTGTAATTTTTTATTATTGAAACCTTTATCATCTTGATTCTGAAACTCATACTTAGTTAATGGAGAAAGTGTTTGAATGCATTCATTATCCAACATATCTGCGATTGGATCATGAAAAACTTGTGAGGATGGTTGCAATCTATTGGATATGGAAATCCCTGAAACTTCATAAACTTCAACAAGTTTCTCATACTTTTCTTTAATGATGTTATACCACATTTCCTTTAAAAGCTGAAATGATTCAAAACATAGCGGTATGGAACTTTCTTGTGTTATTTGATCAGATGTTTCAATGGAATTTGATAACTGCAATTATGAAACTAAAATATCCTAATCAAGAGTTTCATTATCTTCTTTTTTGTCCATAACAATATCTAAATACTGATGATTATTGATAGAATGAAAGTTGTCTCTAAAGAAGTGAAATGAAGCAAAAAAAAGACGTAAATAACCTTCACTTATTTCCAGATTTTTTTCACTTTATTCCTTACTCTCATAGCTGATTTGCATTAGCTGATGTATTCTGGTTGCTAAAATTGAGTTTCCTCATCCCACAAACTAGATTTTGATTTCTTTGTAAAGTTAGCTTGAGTTTGAAGAGCATAACTATCATCATAATTATCATACTTAGGAAAATCATCAAAATAAGGAATTTCATCAAACGTACACATTAGTTCAGCAGATTTCCCTTCCACATATTGATCTGTAAATCCATTTTCTGATCTATGATAATTAGAATTAGCAGGAAGTTGTTCATGGATAACAACCTCTTCTATTTCTTAGATAAGTGTATCATCATGATTTTGAAAAAAAAAATCATCTTTCATAATTATATTTTGTATGATTTTATCTAGTTTTCTTACCAAAAGGCTCAGTTTTACCTCTGCAATGTTGTTATTCTCTTCTTCTTCTGCTTTCAATTTTTCCTGTCTAATTTGCAGATTAAGTTCTATATCAACTGCAATGTTTTGAATCTGTACAAGTGTTTCTAGATCTCTTTCTCTTAAGAAAAATTCTATTTCTTGATCAAAAGCACTTGGATAAGGCAAGAGAGCTAAATCAAGAGGAGGTCTAATATTTTCTGGCATTGAATAATAAACTTGATTAAATATGTCAGAAAATTGTTGTATTATTTCATTTGGATGCATTTTTAATTGATTATATTCTTCTATGATCACAAAAGGATTAACTTTGATTGTCCATCTATCAAGAAAAAATTTAACAAACTCTTGAAAATTTGAGATGCTTGCATTAGGCAGATTGTTGAACCAAATTTTTACTCTATTTTGCAAAGAAAGAGAAAAAAGCCTGATTTTAACATCATCTTTATCAATCTCAAATAGGTCCAAATAATTTTCAAAACCTTGAATATGTTTTTGGGCAGTGATACCATTCTTTCCATCAAATATAGGAATATGTTTGTAATAGTTATTAGGAAAATCATGGAGTATAGGAGGTAAAATAAGGGGCTTATATCTGTCTAGAACTTTATATGGTATAGGATTATGTATGGGGATTTTAATATTAGTCTTGATTATTTGAGGCTTCTTAATTGAAAAATGATCATCATTAGATTCAGAAGAAAGATGATCAAAGAGATTAAGAGAGTAAGTACTTACAATCTTCAAAGGAAAATAATTAAAAACTAATCTAAGATCTTCTATAAAATATAATATAGATTGAAAAAATTTCTTAATGAGAAAGAACATAATGTCTTGGATTAAGATCCAAGTTGAAAGCCTGATCTTTCCATATTGTTCTTTGAGGTTCATTCCCTAATGGAGTCGCCATTATGTTATCACTCAGTAATTTCTCCAGGTTCAAGAGAAATAGTCCGAGGTAACAACAAACCTACTTCAAACTCTAGGATCTAGCCTTCCTAGGGTTCAGAGAGGGCTGTCTCTTTAAAATTTAACTTTTTTTTAGCTTTGAATATTAGGCTAGTTATTAAAGTGCAAATTTGGTTTTTTTTTGTTGGGTTTGGTGGGAAAAAATCACTTGAAGGTAAGATAGAGAGAAATCTACTTGTTCATTGGGCTATGGGGTCTAAATCAAGTTAACAACACCAAAAATGAAGACCAAAAAGGTACAAATATATTCAGGGCAAGATATATAACCCTCAGAGATTTGGGAAGGTGGTTTTTTGTGAGGTGCTATGATCAGGATAAAAGGCACTTAAGGATCCTTTGATCCAGAAAATGGAAGTAGAAGGCAGAGGTCAAACGGGGGAAGGAGAAACTAAGGGTCCCTTGCACTGGAAATCAGAAGAAAACATTAAAATGGCAACTAGTTAAAGACATGGAGCACTTGAATAATCTTGTAGTATACTCCTAGTTACACATTCAGACAGAACAAACATAAAATTAATGCATGAAACTTAGAAAAGGAAACAGTGACAAGTAGGAAGTAATTCAATCATCAGCTTATCACAGGGATCCTAAATTATGATGCCAGTCATCTTGCCCAGTCTGCTACTTTGAATTAAAACACACAAGAGCCTCCAATGTAGAACAAAATGTCTATGTTAATTCCAGCAATTTTATTCCACACAAAATACTTCAAAGATTGAAGTATTTATACAAATTCTAAACTAGAATATCTTGAAAAAATATCAATATTGTTTTACAAATATCTCCAACTATTTTACACAAATAGAACTTAAGTAAAGGACACTCAAAACTAATGCATCTATTTCGCACTATTTTTTATGGATATGTGATGAAAAATAGGAGAATTTGAATTTGATCTCAACTCTTAGTTGATGATGAGGCATTCAAGTCATTAACTATCTCCTTTCTTTGCGCATTCTACTCCAGCAATTCTAGAAACTTGGGGTCCAATGATACCTTTGTATTTATCAATACAAAATAGAAATGTAAAAAATTAAAGAGTTTATTTTAGATAAATATGTTTTTGAGATAAACTGCTCTCAGTTCCCTAAAATTCTGCTCCAGTTATTCACAATAGGCTCTGCAAACATATGTGCAAACTTTTACAGAGTCTGAAAAATAGGCTGTAAATATGTGCATGTATCTCTGATTCTGTAATAACTGTGCACAATGTGAGTTAGGTTTTTGTATATGGGTCTCTTGGTAACAAAAACCTGCTTCATGTTTGTAAGATGTATTTCTGGTTGGCTACAATGTTCTCTGCAAAATGATGACTTAACAGAAATTTTATGCAAAACGTGCTTTCCAATATTGTTTAATATTTCCCCACCCATAATGGCTGTTAGAAACGTGAGTGAGGTTGTTTTATTTGGACATATTAATAACATAAACCTCCTTCAATTTTGCAAAATTCATCTTGGATTGGTCACAATAGTTTCTACAAAACAATGACTTAAATAGGAAATTTATGCAAAAATGTTCCTTCTTGCTCTATTTTCATCTTTTAACCTTTTTGTTCTTTTAACTCTTTTTACTTTCAATTTGGATAAATTTCATTGTTGGTGAAAGTATTTTCATCTCTATTTAGCCATTACTACCTCTATTTTTGCTTTTACTATTTTACCTTGACTTCTCTGTAACTTTGTTTAACTTTCACTCTGACTTTTACCTGATACACTTTAACTCTGATGCTCTTTGACTGTTCTGTTTTCACTATAATTGTGAATTATGATTTCAATTTTAGCATTCATTGTGCATATTTCATCATTCTGATCTCTCTCTGACTTGATTTTATTCTTTCTTTGTATATAAACTGTTTGTTGAATAAGAGATAAATATTTTATTCCTCCTTAGGAGACTTATGGGTTTTTCTTCCCATTTATTCACCGGGTAGAGCTGCTGATAACTCTAATGTTCCATTTAGCTTAGAGGCTAAAAGTTTGGAACATTACAGGGAGATCCTCCTCAAACTATTGAAGGAAGTTGCACTCCATGATGTGTTGAAGTGTACCTCCAATGAATTCTTCCCATGAGGTCTTCTCCTCATGTATTGCCTTCCAAACCCAAAGGGGCCTTGGATTTGCTGCGAGTAGAAGTTTCTCTTTGAGCAGGGGTGTGCTCATTGAGAAAGGGTCATCTAGAAAGGAGAAAGGGTTTCTGACTTCAAGATGTCTACCATCCATTATTCCATCCTCTATTGCTTCATGAATGAAGCATCCATGTGAATATAGGGCTCTTACAGTACCGGGATCATTTAAGGCAATCATATCCTGTTCTTCATGTTCTCTTTCGCTCCATGTAATATTCATTGTAATCTGATGGAATGTAATATTCCTAATTTAGCTTCAGCTAATAGGAATATTAATTTTTCTTTTGAAATCTAGATGCATGAATAATTGAGCAAGGAGGCTCCTAATTTGCTCAAGTATGAATAAAAATCCTCCCTAATGTCAAAGGGGATCATGAAATGACCAATTCAAGCATTCGCATGTGTGAAAAAGGTCTAAACTATGTGGAAAAGGTCAATTTTGACCAAGCCAACATGATTTATTCTCAAAGAAGTGGATTCTAAATAAAACAAGCTCAATGCGAATAGAGATAAATCGAGCTAGGTAAAATCAAGGCACCTTGAGTGTGAAAAGGAACAGGGCATGAAGAACGAGTCAAGGTTGACCAAGTCAAAAAATATGTCTAGATACATTGCACCATCTTAATGGATAGCGCAGTTTTTGTGGAGGAGCCTTTGCATGGAAGCAACCTCATAGTGGGTGGGACCCTTGGTGAGGGAGCTCATCAATTATATAATGAAGGAGATTAGAAGAATATGGGTATATTTGAGATTATATTTTTATGTGGTCTACTTAGAATTATTGCATACTTAGTTGTTTATCTAAGTTGCTGCACTACTTAGTGCAAGGGTGTGCCCGAGCGGGGATTCCCTACTCTTTCTTGGAGATCTTGCTTGAGAAATCTAAGAGGATGTTTCTGATCTGAATTTTCCACTATTTGGTGTTGGGCCAAGCACCTAAATTTAGAAAAAATGCATTCCCTTCAGAAAACTGCATTATTTCTTAAGGTGTGCAGTGGAAGGGATTAAAACCCCATTTTGAGGAGCTAGTTTCCCAAGACGAGGATCAACCTTTCTTTGGGAAAGCTAGAGGAAGCATCTACAGCCATTTATTTTCATGTTCAGCCATCTATTTTAGAGCTTCATCCATTCAACATTAATCAGCCACATATTTGCAGTAGCTTTCTCTTGTACATCTTTTCTGTTAAAAAACTATTGTCTGGTCTTCTTGGATCTGTGTAAAAGAGATTAGATCTCTGTTTTTGTACCTCATTGAGTGTTATAATAATACTATCAGATATATTTCTCTATTTTCTGAGTTAACCTCTCTTTATACTGCGCAACCACTTGTGCAATTTCTCCGACATTTTGCAATCTTGGGGTTTTGTCCATTTTTAGCTATTGTGAGCATGGGGGACCTGTTTAACTAGGCTAATTGCATTTGTTTCTGAAAATATTTTGCATGCATGTCATATATTTCATATTCTAATGTACACAACCATTATTTTCCACTTTTTTAACTCAATATCCAGAAAATATCATTTTTGAGGCAAAAACAACTTCTTTTTCCCACTTGATGAATTGTAAAAAGGCATAGTTTGTTGTTGTGATTATTCTATTGAAGCTATGTGTTTAAAAAAATTATATGATTTGATTTCTTTCTGATTTCCAACTTTGGAATACCTTAGGGTATTCTTATTGTTGTAGAAAATTCTAGTTTTGGAATATTACACTAGTTTCAAAGCTGCCCTCTTGGCTCAGCCTATGGATTTTAGATCCAATAAGAAAGCAATATATTTGGCACAACTTGTGCATTCTTGGAGCCAATATGTTTTTAGAGGAAGGAGAACCTCTCACTGACAGAGAGAAGAGGTATCATGGAAGAATAAAGAAGAAAAATGATTACACCATTCAAACCCCTTTGTGTGGAAGAATAAGAGGAGTATAGTTCTCTAGAATTATTTCTAAAGCTTTGCATAAGCTGGAGGGAGAAATAATGGGAGTGAGGAATCGAATATCAGCAGATATCTTGATGAGGTTTTCACAAGAGGGTAGCCCCACTACTTCATCTGATGTGTGTGAGCATGCAGCCACACAACTTGGTATAAAACGTTGTAGCATGACTGCATTCTTTGCAAGAGGAGGAGGAGTAGGAGAGACACTAGAGGAGGAGACCCTTGTTGACTACCTCCGAGAATATGAATCTCAATCTAAAAATATTCAAGAAGCATTTAGGCTTCCCTGAGTTTTTTCAACTCAAAGAAGGGATAAGATCCATGAAGATAACTCCATTTCAGAACATTTATGGGAGGGGTAAATATCTACTACATTATTTGCCAAGGGCAAAGGCCTTACCTTAGCAAGATCATTCTTCTCAAGAATAAGACATGAATGTCCTTTACTCAATGAGAGGTCAAGAAAAAGGATCTCTTATTGATGGGGCATACTCCATTGTTTAGAAGGAGGAGGAAGAAGTAGAACTGAAAGGCTCCTCCAGCACTGTGAGGGAAAGAGGGAATCTAACTTTTTTAAAGGATGGAGTTGAAGCTATTGCTTCCACTATGAGGGCCCTTGTATCTGTGTAAGGAGGTCCCCAAGATATTATTCATGGAAAATATGAGCAGCATGTGTCTATGATAGACAAGGAGACAAAAAAAAGAAGCACCTTCTTGCAGAAGGTGGGCAATGAAGAAGAAGATGGGGGAGTTTCTCCAGCCTCTCCTTATCCTGGTACTTCCACACATCAGTTAGAGATGGATTTGCAAAGTGGAAATAGACATATTATATTCCCAACAATAGTTCACATGGGAATGAGCCATGAGACATCTTTATCTTGTGGTGTACCCCTTGGGAGACCACCTACTTCATATTTGATGGGAGATGTTTCATGCATTGATGCTCCTTCCATAGATCCAAGAAGGAAGAGAGCATTAGGAGACCATGCTACAACACTAAGAGTATGGGGGAGGTACAAAGAAAGGGGGAGCATTTTTCCTTTGACATCACTATCTATCCTCACCTCTCAAATTGCATTGAGGAGATATGCTACAAGGAGAGAAACTAACACCATCATGAAGCATGGGAGGAAAGATTTGAATCAGAAGAAAAACTTGTTTGAAGAACACTCTTCCCTGCTGGAAGAGAGATGGTGGTCTCACATGCATGCATTGGCCAAAACACAGAGGCCTTGGATAGATGATAGCCTTCCATGGAATAATAACTCCCAAGAGCTTCCGTCTTCCCTGAAGCATGTGCATGAGTAAGGAGGTTAGTAAGGAAGGAATAACAACCTTCCATCTCATACCTTCGGCATGGGAGATGACAAAAAGGAGAAGAGTGGGAGGTATGGCCTTCCAACATACACCTTGGACATGGAGGATGTAAAGGATAAGAGTAGCAACATGGCAGCCACCTCAATTGGTAAATTATCAACACTGTCATTGTTGGACACATTAGATCCCTATTGGAAATCCCAACTGCTTGTAGGATATTCCAAGGATCTTCATACTTGCATGACTCGAGATTACTGGTTGGATGAGGGGAGCTATTCAACCCTTGAGGGAGTCATCCACAATCATGGTAGAACCTTCTTATCTAGAGCCTCCAAGCTCCAGAGGAATTTTCTACAAAGATGTTATAAAGAGTCCCATCTTAGCCACACTTATTCTATGGAGCTCAAAAATATCATATTGAGGATCTATTACTGGGAGGGCTTTGAAAGGGGCCTATATCAGCATTATCAGAGATGTAGGAACCTTATGGAGATAGGGTAGCAACATAGCTCTGTTGGAGAGTTACTTCAACCTTCTCTTTCCCCTCTTTAGGGAGGAGATAGAGCTATGCGCCCCTCGAATTTGATGGGGAGGACTATTGGTCAATAATATGCTCAGGTGAAACAAGTTTATTTTTCTGATTATGTGCATTCTTCCACCTTGTTTATGCTGGCCATGAATCCAAGGAGGATAGTTTTATCTTATCAATCTCATGGAAAATTTTGGGCCACAACACTTGCTGTACTTGGCCACTCCCTTGGTGGACAAAGGGAGATCTTGTTTCATGATGGGTGCTTCCATAAGGAACCAAACATATCTCACCCATTAAGCTATAGTGAGATGGCATGGGTTGCAAGTAAGTGGTGGGAAAACCACTTACCACATCTTGATCTGATGCGGGTAGGAGATGCCCTGCACTGGTACCATATATGGGATTATGATCCACCTCCTCATGTTACAATTTTTTTTTATGTAGTTGTAGTTTTTCTTCCATACATGGATGATGCACTTGTCTTATTTTTGGGATTTTATGGAGGGAGGATATGAGGCATATGTGTACCACATGGGATGTAATGTTCCAAAATTTTAGCTTCCAAGCTAAATGGAACATTAGACTTAACAACAGTTGTAGTTGGTAAATAAAAGGGTAGAAATCCCATAAGTCTTCTAAGGAGGATAAAAACACTCCAAGTGTGAAAGGAGACACTCTTTATAGCTCAATAATACACCTCCATGTGTGGAAAAATATAAAATGAAGCTTCTTTGACCAAGTCAACAACGCAGTTTTAGTGGAGGAGGAATCCTAGGATGGATAACGCAATTTTGGAGGGAAATGTAATTTGGGTTAGAAGCAACCTAAGTGAGTGGGGAAAAGAGAAAGAAAACTCACCTATTATATAAGGAAGAGGATGGCAGCATTATTCATTATGTTGTATATTATTATGATTCTTGGTTGCCAAGAATTGTTGCTGCTTTCTGCTTAGCAAGTTGCAGTGTTGTTTAGCACTAGGTGTTCCTGAGTGGGAATCCCACCTCTTTTATTTGAGTACCTCATTGGGAGAGTTTTTATTCATATTTCCACATCAGGGTTTTAGGCCAAGCTTCAGCCATCTACATCAGCATAGTTTTCCAGATATTGTCCAGTGTTGCTAGGTGCAGCAGTCGAAGGGATTGGAATCCCGGCTTCTGAGCTAGTTTCTCATTGAAGGAAGGTTTTATTCACTTGAGAGATCTGTTTGGAGAGCTCTAGGACTTATTTCAGATATGTGGTATCAGACCACGCATTTCCTAGACCCTCCCAGCTTTGTTTCTGCTAGGGAGTGCGTTATTTTGATGGCAGTATTCAATGCATGATTTGGTGGCCTCACTGCAATGTTTCCTTGTGATTTAGAGGTTAATAATTTCATGGGAGGAATTCCTTGAGGGATATATATAATATAAGACTTATTTAAGCCATATACACTCATTTACTTCATTGTTGTAGTGGTTATTCAATAAATTACTGAATCTCCCATTTTGTATGCAAAGTGTTTGACAAGAAACCCTTGTCGGGTTGTCTTGTATTTTGTATGAGGAGACTAGATCTCCGTTATTCATAATTATTTATATATATATGAGTATATATATTTTTCTCCCATAATTTTATGTGTGAACCCTCTCTTATACTGCGCAGTCCCTTGAGCAGTTGCTCTGTCATTCTGCAGTCTTTGGGTTTTAGCACTTTTTGGTCATCCTAGGTGTGGGAGATCTGTTTAGCCCACCTAGTTTGATTTGTTTCAGCTCTATTATTAGATTTAGAATGTATATTGACTAATATATTAGATCCAAGAGTCAATTTCACTTTGATTTGTTTCAGATCTATTCTTGGATTTATAATGTATATTTACTAATATATGGGATCCAAGAGTCCATTTCATTTCTTTATTACATTTGTTTTTGGAAATACGTTTTTGATGCATGTTTTATGAGAAATCCTGAAAAAGGGATATTACGGTGGTATCAGAGCATGATATTTGGCTCAGCGTGTGGCTTCAAGCCAAAATGTTGAATCCCTAAAGGGGTAATATTTAAATATCTATATACAGATTCTGCAGATGGTCAGGCAGCCTCTGGATCTCATCCTTTTTTCAAAGGTGACATATCTAGTAAATGCCCCTACAGTCAACCTCTGGAATAAAATTTTGATATTTTTGAAAAATGGAACTTTCCTGTGCTATCAGAAGAAGGAGGGATGGATAGAAGCCAGAAAGCTTCAGTATGTGCATAAATAAAGGAATACAAGCTCACAAAGCTTCTTCCAAAATCTATTAAGAGCTCTCAAGGAGAGCTGAAAAATATGATATTGAAGATGGGATCTCCAAAGGAGATTAATTATAGAGCTGAATCTAGATTTTCACATGGTGAGTGTGAGCATGCAGCTGCACTCCATGATGCACAGCGTAGTCAAATTCCCAAAACTATCCTGAGATGGATGGGAGGAGGAATAATGCCTAAGAGAATGACTCTTAGTGATTTTCTGCGGGAGTATGAATCTCAAACTGAAAAGTTTAGAGATCATACTAATTTCCAAGAGTTCTGCAAGATCCATATGGAGAAGAACCAGCAGCAGGATGCAGATAGATTTCTTCTATCTACTTTTGCTGGATCACCTACATGTTCAGTTGGAGCTTGGGTGAAGGAGCTAAAATCCTATTTGTAGCTGCACCATATTCCTAGAGATGAAGCTATCAGAGATGCAGCACTACATTTCAGAGGTAAGCCTCATGCATGGTGGATTTTTGAGTCTTATTCCTTAAAGAATGCCAATACTTTCTCTTATGCAAGATTCGTAAAAACATTGATGGAGAGGTTTGGTGAAAAACTTCCTAAGACACGTGAGCAAGGAAAACTAGAGAAAACACAACCCTTGCATGTGATGGATGAAACTCCATTTCAAAAAAACATGAGAGGCATTGATGTCTTGCATTACATATTGTAGGAAGAAAAACTTCTAGTTCATATTCTTGAACAAGAGGGCATGGTGATCACTTTTTCACAAAGGGATCCAATTGATGATATGTTGCCTACACACATTGATGGAAAGAAGGCAACAACGGTGTCACATCTAGAACACATCCAGTGCCTCATGTAGAGGGAAGAGGAGCACATGCTCCCATGAGAGGGATTCTTGTATCTTTGCAAGAAGTTCCCTAGGATTTCATATATAGAGGTCCAAGCACAATCAGTGAGCAGGATGATTGTGCAACATTGTAGCTGGAAGGAGAAGGAAGGGAGGAAGAGCAACATCAGTTGATGAGGAGCACACACCCTTCTCTGTTTTAGAAAGCTAATGAAAGGAAGAGGCAGACTGATTTGCGCAATGAGGACAAGGGCAAGGTTTCCCAATCATATATGTAGTCTACTCTTGACATTGATGTCTCACTTCATGGAGGCATTCCACCTGGGAGGCCACTTGATCTTCAGTTGATGAGAGATATCTTGTCTTTCGGTTCACCACTCTTGGATTTTGGAGAGGTGAAGAGTTTGGAGGAGAAATTTGGCATGGGGGATGTCAAAGTAGTAGGCAGCAGCATGAGTGGAGCTACACATGCCAGATCACCAACGTTGTCTCTTAGGAGGATTGATCCTTATTGGAGATCTCAGCTTTTGGTAGAGTACTCCAAGGATCTTGGTGCATGCATAATTCTCGATGACTCAGATGGAGATGACAGATACATGGTGGATGATGTGGTCATCTATTTTCATGGAAGAGTCTTCTTGAATAGAGCTTCTCGTCTCAAGGAGAAATTTCTACATGCAGCACATGAGGATTTCTCTTCCATGAATTTTGATGCATATCTTTCCATGGTAGAGCAGTTCACTTGGGAGGGAATTCAACATTACATACATCAGCATATGGAGAGATGCGTAGCCTGGATGGTGAGGATGTCACAACCACCTTGCTAATCATTAGGATTGAGGAAGAATTTCTAGTTGAGCCATTTCAGATCAAGGCCTGAAGTACATGATGGAGGAAGTATCATTTCATATTTTGTCTTGTACTTCTTTTCATTATTTGAGTAGCATGATGTAACAAGAAGAAACATTTCTTCTTGCATATTATATGATGATGTACTTGTAGCTACTTGTAGCATTGATTTTGGCTATCTTTTTAATGAGCTGTGGGGGAAGCCATATGACTCTTGGTGTGTAGCAATGACACCATATTGTGACTTCATGTTTTCATCTTATGATATGACTATGGCAGCAAACAAGTGGCTATAAGAGCACTTGTTATTTATTGTTTTGATGCAGGCCAAGGAGACACTGCATTGGTTCCATGAGAGGGACCCAGATTCACTCTTCGGTTGTCATTTAGTAACTTTTTCTTATTGTATCTTGCTTCCATGTATTGCTGTTGTATTTTTGTTCAAAGGAAGCTTGTATGAGGGAGAGTTGAGGAAGAATTTTTTTTTTTTGTTGCTATGGTTGCACTTGGGAGAGTATGGGAAAATTCTTCCAATACTTTTCATGATATATTTGAAGAGAAGAAAGGTACATTCATGGTGCAAGGAGGCTACCCTTCAGTATTGGAGGATTATGAGAGAATTCCATGTTGGAGGAAGATCTTCTCACATATCAGCATGATGGTCGATGAATTTTTCATATGGAATGTCAAAGAGAGGTGTCATGGAGCCTTACTACAGAGGCCCACAACACTGTCACATAGGAGCATGATCTTATGGATGAGATATTACAAAGGGGGGAGGTATTCTTTCTTCTTGAAAATTTCTATGAGTAGATTCTCATGGGAGGACTTATTGGAGGATCTCACTTTCATCCCACTCACTATGTATGGTAGAGAATGCATTACTGTACTTGTTGATTACTCTATTGAGTATTTGTATTTTCTCACCATGTTTGCATAGTGCATTGCTCCTCAAAATAGAAAGAGTATTTTTGGGTTTCATGGTCACTTTAGGGCCAATGTTTATGATGATAGTAGCCCATATATACATGAATTTGGGCAAGTTTATTGTTATTATATATATGTATAGCTGATAGAAATTGATGCTTACTTTCCCATGTTGGGAGAACATACATATTCCACTTGTAACTTGTTGCTCAAACACTAGCCATATGACATTCTCAAGCAGCAGTTGGGAGAACTGCACTGTATCCACTAGAGAGACCATGTCTATCATCCAAACTTACACATAACCTTCAGCCATTTTCTAATTTTGATGCCATGTGGTGATGATGTGCCATTCATCTTGAATGGAATGGTTTGCGTTGGCATGACTCATGATTTTGGAGGAAGAGTCTTTGGAGGCTCAATCTTCTTCTTGCCATTGGAGGGAAATCACATCTCAACCCAATATTAGCATGCCATATACACTTATCATGAGTGGAGAGGAGGAAAACTTGGGATAGGCCCTCTTGCCTATAATGTTCACTTATTTAGCCCACCTTCATTTCACGAGCACAAGGTGGAAGAAACTTTTCATGAGTTACCATGTTGGAGGGTGACTCACTTCATTTGGATGATTTCGTGGACGAGGGAGGCACTCATTCACCATGATGACAATCACTCCTACTTTGTGGAGGCCATGAGAAATATAGCATGTTTCCATTCACACTTTCCATCTATGATTGACGCAGACACTTTGGTTTTGCACACTTGGGAGGAAGCATTGGATGACAATTTATTTGCAGATTCTATTGATGTAGTGATGGAGGCTATTGATGGAGGCCACATGAGGAGGATGGGAGATATTTTTCTCTCCTTATGCATTTTCTTGAGGACAAGAAAATATTTTAGAGGGGAGGACTGTAATGTTCCAAAATTTTAGCTTCCAAGCTAAATGGAACATTAGAGTTAATAGCAGCTGTAGCCGGTAAATAAATGCGTAGAAATCCCAGGAGTCTCCTAAGGAGGATAAAAAAACTCCAAGTGTGAAAGGAGACACTCTTTATAGCTCAATAATACACCTCCATGTGTGCACAAAGATAAAATGAAGCTACTTTGACCAAGTCAACAATGCAGTTTTAGTGGAGGAGGAATCTTAGGATAGATAACGCAATTTTGGAGGGAAATGTAACTTGGGTTAGAAGCAACCTAAGTGAGTGGGGCCAAGGGAAAGAAAACTCACATATTATATAAGGAATAGGATGGCATAATTATTCATTATTTTTTAGATTATTATCATTCTTGGCCGCAAATAATTGTTGCTACTTGCTGCTTATCAAGTTGCAGTGGTGTTTAGCACTGGGTGTTCCCGGGCGGGAATCCCACCTCTTTCCTTTGAGTAGCTAATTGGGAGAGTTTGTATTCATATTTACACATCATGTTTTCAAGCCAAGCTTCAGCCATCTACATCAGCATAGCTTTCCAGATATTTTGCAGTGTTGATGGGTGTAGCAGTGGAAGGGATTGGAATCTCGGCTTTTGTGCTAGTTTCTTATTGAAGGAAGGTTTCCTTCACTTGAGAGATATGTTTGGAGAGCTCCAGGAATTATTTCAGATATGTGGTATCATACCACACATTTCCCAGACCCTCCCAGTGCTATTTTTTCTAGGGAGTGCGTTATTTTGATGGCAGTGTTCATTGCATGATTTGGTGGCCCCGTTGCAGTGTTTTCGTGTGATTGAGAGGTTCATCCTTTCATGGGAGTAAGCCCTTGAGGGATCTACAGAATATCAGACTTATTTCAGCCATATCACTCATGTACTTCAGTTTTGTAGTGTTTATTCATTAAATTACTGAATCTCCCATTTTGTATGCAGAGTGTTTGACAAGAAACCCTTGCCCGGTTGTCTTGTATTTTGTATGAGGACACTAGATCTTCGTTCTTCAACATTATTTATATATATATGAGTATATATATTTTTCTCCCATCATTTTATGTGTGAAACCTCTCTTATACTGCGCAGTCCCTTGAGCAGTTGCTCCGACATTCTGCAGTCTTGGGGTTTTAGCACTTTTTGGTCATCCTAGGTGTGGGAGATCTGTTTAGCCCACCTAGTTTGATTTGTTTCAGCTCTATTATTAGATTTAGAATGTATATTGACTAATATATTAGATACAAGAGTAAATTTCACTTTTTTATTAAATTTGTTGCTGGAAATATGTTTTTGATGCATGTTTTATGAGCAATCCTCAAAAAATGGATATTACATGGGATGGAGACTCTCTTTGTATGATTTGATACATGTTTTATGGAGAGTAGAGATTCAGCCATATTTTTTTCAGTGGGATTCTTGACACCTTATGGGATGGATCATGAACATCTCATAATGATCTTGGAGAGACAACTCATGGGAGGATGGATTGGTGAACATTCATCTTATTCAAAAAGCTTGATATGTGATGACATCAGCAATGGAGGAGAAGTCTTGTAGCACTCACCTTATCAATTTCTTGATGACAAGAAACATTTTGGAGGGGAGTACTGTAATATTCCCATTTAGCCCAAGCTAATGGGAATATCTTATTTTTCCTTATTTTATCCTGCATTTCATGTTTATGAATAAAATATGAAGGAGGAGATGTAAAAATCCTAAAAACCATGAATAAATAAATGCCTATGTAAACAGAGACATATCTGTGCCATGTAAATAATCTCTTGCAGGTGTGAATGGGCTTAAAGCACAAGACTAGGTCAACCTTGACCAAATCAACAGCGCAGTCTAGGTGCAATGAACCTCATGGATACACTGCGCAGTTCTAGATGAAGGATCCACATGTGAAAGGGGTTAACTCATTAAGGTGGTTTGGGGTTTGATAAGGCTTTCTTCCTATAAAATAAGGAGGAGGACAACAAGAGAAGGTTGTTGATGTTATTATTTTCTGAAGGTTGTCTGTTGAGACACAGCTCGTGGGGTTTTCCTATTTAGGACCCCCACCTCCTTCCTTGGCCAGCTCTTGGAGGAGTCTTGTTTTTCTAGTCCACTATCCGGAATTTGGCCAAGCCTCATCTTACATCTACAATGTAGTTCTTCTTAGGATTGGGTTGTCCATGTGAGCTGTAGCAAGTGGAACTCTAGATCTGCAAAGACCTAGCTTCTATTGAAACCTCTTCTCAGTGACTGTGTCTTTTGTTGACACCTAATCCTATGGATGGGTGTGCATATTTAATATTGTATATTAATTAATATTAGGAAATAAGGAAGGCCAAGAGTCATTGGGATATGAATCCCAATAGCCTCACCTCCATGTATAAATCCATGTGCATTCTTCATCTAATACACATTCCGATTTTGAGGAGTTACCTCCTGGTTTGACATGGTATCAGAGCCAGCTCCACTATTGGCATTTCTGCCTATGGTGTAACTCCCTCTCCTTTGCTCAGTCAATTTTTTATTAATAGTTTTCTGCTGCTCTTAATTGCTAGACTGTTATTCTGCATTTTTTTTCTCTATATAGCCCTGACATTTGCAGCTCCAGCTCCTACAGCTCCTGAAGACTGCAGGCTCCTCTATCATTCTGCAAATTGCAAGCTCTGTCATTCTGCAAGATTCCATTTCAAAAAAAATTTTGTAATGGCCTTTTGGGCCTCCTCCATTCTCCATCGACTCACCTCCCATCCCTAAACTCTGCGCCCTCTCCCTCACTGGTCTACGCCTTATCTTCCCCACTCCCTGCGCTTTACACTGTCTAGCGCATGCCTCTTCCCTCATACGCTCCCCCTCTACGTGCACCTGCAAAACACCATTCCTTTGTTCATTTTATACGCTAGTTTATAATATAACGCCCTCTCATCATTCATCTCCACGCTGTCTATAATATATATACCGCCCTGGTGTATACGCTCCATTCAATACACATTCACAACGCCCTTCACTACGCCGCTTCATCCCTCTGTCAATATATATACAAGCGCTGTCTGAAACAAAGTTATACAGAGCTGGTCGACACCACCCACGACCCAACAGTCACTCTGTCATATATTACAATTCAACATATGTATTACCATTCCGCGCAGTCAACCTTTATATACCGCCTTTGTAACACCAACTCCACGCGTTTGTAATACCATAACCATTTCACAATACGACTCTGTCATTACGCTGGAATGTCATTACGCCCTTTCAAATTATAATACGCTGGTTTAACATGTAATACACTGTGTTTTATATGCAATACCACTCCTCCTCTATCCATAACATCGCTCCTCTATCCTTAATACTGCCTCTCGATAACACGCTCTCCATAATACCGCCCCTCCTTTATAATATTAGCCATTTTTTAATACGCCCAATCCAGCTTTTAAATTTTTCCCCCTCCCATCCTTCATTACCATTCTGCCCTTTATAATACCATTCCACCATTCATATGAATTTTTTCTCCAAAAATAAAAATAAAAAAATATACATATATATTTTTTTGTGTGCAGAATTCAGTTTATAGCAAAGAGTTTTTTGTCCATTTAAATTCAGTCTTCAGCAAGAATTATTGTGCAGAATTTAGTTTCCAGCAAAGATTTTTTTAAACTCAGAGTATTTTTCCAGCAAGATTTTTTGCTCCTTTAATTGAAAAATTTCAAGAGTTGAAAGTTTTTATAGCAGAAATTTTTCCTCATACATCCCTTGTTGGGTCTTCCTGTTCAGGAATCCCACCTCCTTCCTTGAGTAGCTCTTGGAGGAGATTGTGCTTTATTTTCCACTATCTGGCATATGGCCAAGCTCCATCTCTCCTTGGAAGCATAAATCCATATCTATATCCCCCTCCATCTATTCTTTTTTGTCTCTCTATCTCACCCCCCTAAACACACGCGCTCTCGTACTCCATATATTTCAATCTCTTTTTCAATCACCCCCTCTCCCCATCTCTCTCTTCTTCCCTCTCTTCACCTTCCATCTATATCTCTATCTTCCCCTTCTCTCCCTCTCCCCCATTAATATCTCTCTTTCCTCTTTTTGTCCTCTCTCCCTCTCTCTCCATCTTCCTTATCACTCTCTCTCTCTCTCTAGAAACCAACATCTACACTGAAATCAATGCATTTACTCAAATAAATCAAATAGGATTAGAAATCGCCATCTACACTGAAATCAATGCATTTAGTGCAAACAATCAAATAGGATTAGAAATAATCTACATTGAAACCAATTCATCTAATGCAAGTAATCAAATATAATTATAAATCGACATCTAAATTGAAATCAACAAATTCAGTGCAAGCAATCAAATTGTATTAGAAATCACCACCTACACTAAAATCAATGCATCTAGTGCAAGTAATCAAATATCATTAGAAATAATTTTCTACACTAAAATCGATGCATATAGTGCAAATAATCAAATAGGATTATAAAACACCATCTCCACTTATATCAATCCATCTACTGTGAGAAATATTCTTCCCTCTCTCCACCCTCCATCCATATCTATATCCCCCTCCATCTCTTCTTTTATGTCTCTCTATCTCACCCCCCTAAACACACACACTCTCGCAATCCATATATATCAATCTCTTTGTCAATCCCCTCCTCTCCCCATCTCTCTCTTCTTCCCTTTCTTCACCTTCCATCTATATCTTTATCTTCCCCCTCTCTCCCTCTCTCTCTATATTCCTTATCACTCACTCACTCACTCTCTCTTCACCTTTCTCTCTCTATTTCTTTCTTCTTACCTCTCTCCCCCTCCCCCTCCAAGTCCATCTCTCTTTCCCTCCCTCTCTCCACTCTCTCACATCCTCTCTTTCCCTTTCTCTCCCATCTCCCTCTCCCTCTCTCTCTCTCTCTTCACCCACCAACTATGTCACTATATCCCTCCCTCTCTCCTTATATCTCCTTCTCCCCCCTTATCTCCATCTCTCCTTATTTGTCTCTTTATCTCAGCCCCAAACATACACGCTCTCTCTCTGTCTCTCCCTTGTCACTCCTTCTCTCTCTCCACTTCTCACTCTTTATATTTATTATTTCTTACATCTCTCCCCCTCCAACTCCATCTCTTATATCGATCCCTCTCTCCTCCTCTCTCTCATCCTTCCTTTCTCTCTCTCTCCCCTAAATCCCTCTCTCTTCCCTGATCTCTCTCTCTCTCTCTCTCTCTCTCTCTCTCTCTCTCCCCAATACTCTCTCTTCTTCTCTCTCATCCTTCCTCTCTCTCCCTTTCTCTCCCACCTCTCTCTCTCTCTCTTTTCCCTCCAATCCTCTCTCTTCTCCCATATCTCTCTCTCTCTCTCTAATCCTCTCTCTTCCCCCATCCCTTTCTTTCTCTCTCTCTTTCCACCCCTCTCTCTCTCCAACTACATTACTATATCCCCCCCCCTCTCCTTCTCACTTCTTCTCTCCCCCCTTCTTTCCATACATCATACTTTTTCTCTTTATCTCACCCCTAAACATACACACTCTCTCTCCATATCTCTCTATCTCACCCCCCTAAACACACACACTCTCGCAATCCATATATATCAATCTCTTTGTCAATCCCCTCCTCTCCCCATCTCTCTCTTCTTCCCTTTCTTCATCTTCCATCTATATCTCTATCTTCCCCCTCTCTCCCTCTCTCTCCATCTTCCTTATCACTCATTCACTCTCTCTCTCTTCACCTTTCTCTCTCTATTTCTTTCTTCTTACCTCTCTCCCCCTCCCCTCCAAGTCCATCTCTCTTTCCCTCCCTCTCTCCACTCTCTCACATCCTCTCTCTTCCTTCCTCTCTTTCCCTTTCTCTCCCATCTCTCTCTCCCTCTCTCTCTCTCTTTACCCACCAACTATGTTACTATATCCCTCCCTCTCTCCTTATATCTCCTTCTCCCCCCTTATCTCCATCTCTCCTTATTTGTCTCTTTATCTCAGCCCCAAACATACACGCTCTCTCTATGTCTCTCCCTTGTCACTCCTTCTCTCTCTCCACTTCTCACTCTTTATATTTCTTATTTCCTACATCTCTCCCCCTCCAACTCCATCTCTCTTATCGATCCCTCTCGTCCTTCCTCTCTCTCTCTCTCTCCCCTAAATCCCTCTCTCTTCCTTGATCTCTCTCTCTCTCTCTCTCTCCAATACTCTCTCTTCACCCATCACTCTCCTCCTCTCTCTCCCTTTCTCTCCCACCTCTCTCTCTCTCTTTTCCCTCCAATCCTCTCTCTTCTCCCATATCTCTCTCTCTCTCTAATCCTCTCTCTCCCCCCATCCATTTCTTTCTCTCTCTCTTTCCACCCCTCTCTCTCTCCAACTACATTACTATATCCCTCCGCCTCTCCTTCTCACTTCTTCTCTCCCCCCTTCTTTCCATACATCTTACATTGTCTCTTTATCTCACCCCTAAACATACACACACTCTCTCCATCTCTCCCTTATCACTCTCTCTCTCTATTTCTTCTTAGTTATTTAAACTAATGAACATAAATATTCGTTAATATAAAGCAGATTATGGAGTAAATATGAAAAGAGGTTTTATTTACTTACCATACCCCTATTTTATTTATATTTTTATTTGTTTACCATACCCCTTTTATTTACTATGGTATTTGGCCCATAGGCTTGTTATATAATTAGATTTTTATTTATAATCCTATTTGATATATTGTTATTTATTTACGTTACCTCTTTATGCCTCTTTGATATTTATTTATTTACCCATGGTATTTGGCCCATGGTATTCGTCCCATAGGCTTCATCTAAATAAAACCTCTTTTTAAAGTTTTTTTAAATATAAAAAGGTTTATGGAATAAATATATAAAGAATTTTTATTTATTTACCATACATCTAGTTTATATATTTTTTTATTTATTTACCATAGCTCCGGAGTAAGTATAAATTCATTTTACAAATATTTAATTAAAAGAAGTATTAAAAGATTTTGGATTTTGATTGTTTGTGTTGAATTAACTCTTTTCTTTTGATTTAGAAAATGGTATTGACTTTAGTAAAGAGTAAAGATGTTTAAAATTTTACTTAATTTGGATATTCAATGTGGTAATTTTTTTTGTTAAAGGTAAATTTATGATCCATTCAAATTCACGTATATAATTTACTGTCCATTCAAATTATATAAATAATACATAATTGTATTAGAAATTGATATATGTTCTAGCACAATGCGATTTTTATTTTTATTTTTTTTTAATTTAAAACTTACGCCGACACTTATTTTTTATTTTTATTTTAATTTAAAATTTCAGCCGACATTGAGGACATGACCCACCTGACATCAGGGTCATACTGGGCTGTAGATGCGCCTCTCGGCGCAATAAACCAAAGAAGTTGGTGAACCCAAGGGAAAAACATTACCCAAAAAATTATAAACCAAAGGAATTGGTGAAACCAAGGGAATTGATTTAAACATTGAGATGCATTGTTGTCACAATGCGACGTTGGACCAACTATGACCATGGTTGGCCATGTGTGATTTCCATATTGAGACAATATTTGTGAGAATGTGACATTTGATCATGGATGACATTGAACGATTATTCATATTATAAAACAAAAGAACTAATAAACCCAAGGGTTTAATATTATAAACCAAAGGAATTGGTGAACCCAAGGGAATTGATTTAAGCATTGAGACAATTGTTGTCACAATGCGACGTTGGACCAACTATGACCATGGTTGGCCATGCGTGATTTTCATATTGAGACAATATTTGTCAGAATGTGACATTTGATCATGGATGAAATTGATTGATTATTCATATTATAAACCAAAATAACTAATAAACCCAAGGGTTTAATATTATAAACCAAAGGAATTGGTGAACCGAAGGGAAAACTGTTACCCAACAAATTATAAACCAAAGGAATTGGTGAACCCAAGGGAATTGATTTAAACATTCAGACAATTGTTGTCCCAATGCGAAGCTGGACCAACTATGACCATGTTTGGCGATGTGTGATTTCCATATTGAGACAATATTTGTGAGAATGTGACATTTGATCGTGGATGACATTGATCGATTATTGATATTATAAACCAAAATAACTAATAAACCTAAGGGTTTAATATTATAAACCAACGTAATTGGTGAACCCAAGGGAATTGATTTAAAAATTGAGACAATTGTTGTCACAATGCAATGTTGGACCAACTATGACCATGGTTGGCCATGGGTGATTTTCATATTGAGACAATATTTGTCAAAATGTGACATTTGATCATTGATGGCAATGATCGATTATTCATATTATAAACCAAAATAGCTAATAAACCCAAGGGTTTAATATTATAAACCAAAGGAATTGGTGAACCCAAGGGAAAACCGTTACCCAAAAAATTATAAACCAATGGAATTGGTGAACCCAAGGGAATTGATTTAAACATTGAGACAATTGTTGTCATAATGCGATGTCAGACCAACTATGACCATGGTTGGCCATGGGTGGTTTTCATATTGAGACAATATTTGTCAGAATGTGACATTTGATCATGGATGACATTGATCGATTATTCATATTTTAAACCAAAAGAAGTAATAAACCCAATGGTTTAACATTATAAACCAAAAGAATTGGTGAACCCAAGGGAATTGATTTAAACATTGAGGCAATTGTTGTCACAATGCGACATTGGACCAACTATGACGATGGTTGGCCATGGGTGATTTTCATATTTAGACAATATTTGTGAGAATGTGACATTTGATCATGGATGACATTGAGCGATTATTCATATTATAAACCAAAATAACTAATAAAACCAAGGGTTTAATATTATAAACCAAAGGAATTCATGAACCCAAGGAAAACCATTACCCAACAAATTATAAACCAAAGGAATTGATGAACCCAAGGGAATTGATTTAAACATTGATACAATTGTTGTCACAATGCAATGTTGGCCAACTATGACCATGGTTGGCCATGAGTGATTTTCATATTGAGACAATATTTGTCAGAATGTGACATTTGATCATGGATGACATTGATCAATTATTCATATTATAAACCAAAAGAACTAATAAACCCAAGGGTTTAATATTATAAATCAAAGGAATTGGGGTACCCAAGGGAATAATATTAAAAACATAAGAGATAAAAAGGGCCAAGGGATACATATAAAAAACAAAAAAATATTAAAGTAAAGGCTAGGAATAAATATTTTAAAGGCAAATGAATGAGAAACTCACATGATTAATAAAGAGATTAATAAATCTTAGGAATCATTTTCTTAAAGAAAAATCATTGATAAAGTCACATGATTAATAATATTATAAATAGAGGGGAATAAACATGGTTTACGATGATTGATTTAAACATTGAGACAATTTTTGTCACAATGCGATGTTGGACAAACTATGACCATGGTGATTTTCATATTGAGACAATATTTGTGAGAATGTGACATTTGATCATGGATGAGATTGATCGACTATGGCTAACGCTAATTAATAAGGGGTTTCTAAGTTGAGAGGGATTACAATGGTTGACCAAGGAGGACCATGGTTGAGTAAGGTTAACCATGGTTGAATATGGCTAAGTAAACTTCTCTATCATTTAAGATAGGTGAGAATGAGACTATGTTGGCAATATCTGGCCATAGCTGATTAAAATGATTAGAATGTAAATATTATTAGTATCACTTATCAATATTAATATTAATAATATTTCTATTAAAAATATTAATTTTAATATCATTAATACTATTAATGATATGGTTACAATGAAATTTTTTTTTGCCTCAAAATCTTCTTCTTTTTTTAACTAAAAGAAAATTATAATTAGTTAAACCATTATTATACTTATTTAGATATTATTATATTTGTTTATATATTATTTTAGATGTTATTTTAATTATAATTAGTTTAACCATTTAAACAATTATAATTAATTATTATAATTATTAATTATAATTAAGGCTCACCATGGATTATTATGTTTTAAGAGGGTTACCCATGGATGACTATGGCTAAGCAAAATTGTGTAATTGAGCACTCGTGAGAATGAGTGACATTGATTGAGTGTGTTGGAAATGTTTAACCATATTTAATTAAAATGATTAGCATGTAAATATTATTAATTATTAAAAATAATCTTAATAGTATTTATATTAACATCATTAATGATAATATCATTAATACTTTTAATCATAATGTTAAAGTGAATAAAAGTTTAAATTTATTTTTATTAATAATTATATTGTTAATTATTGCAAAAGAAATATTACTATTGTTATTTATCAATACTAATGTTAATATTTTTTTTAACAATATTAATATTCCTAATAATATTAATATTATAATGTAGATAGTATTATCTTAATAATACTAAGCATCTAAAATTTAAAAACTTTATTAAGATTGTTAATATTACAAATATAATTCTTTAAACATTATTAATATTGTATTTAACGGCATTATTAGTAATATTGCTTTTAATATTAATTCAATTCTTGTTTTTTTAATAATAATAATAATAATAATAATAATATAAATTTTAATATTATTTCTAAAAACTCTCTTTAATATTATAAACCAAGAAATAATATAATTTTAATATCATTAATACTATTAATAATATGGTTACAATGAATATTTTTTTTTTTTGCCTCAAAATCTTTTTTTATTTTAACTAAAAGAGAATTATAATTAGTTAAACCATTACTATACTTATTTAGATACTATTATATTTGTTTATATATTATTTTATATGTTATTTTAATTATGATTAGTTTAAGCGTTTAAACAATTGTAATTAATTATTATAATTATTAATTATAATTAAGGCTCACCATGGATTATTATGTTTTAAGAGGGTTACCCATGGATGACTATGGCTAAGAAAAAATGTGTAATTGAGCATTGGTGAGAATGAGTGAAATTGATTGAGTTTGTTGGAAATGTTTAATCATATTTACTTAAAATAATTAGCATGTAAATATTATTAATTATTAAAAATAATCTTAATAGTATTTATATTAACATCATTAATGATAATATCATTAATACTTTTAATCATAATGTTAAAGTGAATAAAAGTTTAAATTTATTTTTATTAATAATTATATTGTTAATTATTGCAAAAGAAATATTATTATTGTTATTTATCAATATTAATGATAATAATTTTTTTAACAATATTAATATTCGTAATAATATTAATATTATAATGTAGATAGTATTATATTAATAATACTAAGTATATAAAATTTAAAAATTTAAAAACTTTATTAAGATTGTTAATATTACAAAAAAAAAAAAATTAAACATTATTAATATTGTATTTAATGGTATTATTAGTAATATTAATTCAATCCTTATTTTTTTAATAATAATAATAATAATAATAATATTTCTAAAAAGTCTCTTTAATATTATAAACCAAGAAATAATATAATTAAATTATTTTTTGGTTTAAAATATCATTAATATTCAAGACTCATATATTTACCAATCATATTGTCATGCCATTTGATCCATTTTTAAAAACTTCCCTTAATTTACGCCGAATCAACCTTGAATATATAATCTTAATAATATTTTATTAATCATTTTGAAGGTTTTAATTAACCTTGTTTAGCCATAGTAATCCATGGTTAACCTCTTAAACCATAATAAGCCATGGTGAACTTTTATAATACTTAATTATAGTTATAATTGTTTAGATGGATAAACTAATTATAATTAAAATAATATCTAAATAAATATAATAATTGTTTAAGTAATTATAATTCTCTTTTGTTTAAATTAAAAAAGAATTTGAGGGTTGTAAATTCTTTTTAATAAAATTGAAATTAAAAAAAAAAACATTTTAACCATATTATTATAGTATTAATGATATTACTAAATTAAGAGGAGTTTTGGAAATTTTAATTTTAACCATCTGCTAGGAGTCATAATTGTCCATTCAAATGTCCTAATTCACTTTTAGTTATTCCAATTTAGTACAATCTCATAATACTGAAAAAAAGGAATTCTAGGTTTCATTGTTTTCATTTTTTGTCATTAAGAATCTCACAATCCATGTTCAATTCTTGTAAATAATATGATGAAATTCCAACCTTATTGTTCAAATTACTCTATAAAAAAATAAATCAAAAATATAATTCTTTACAGGGGCATGTGACGGATGAACGAGAACATCATTGAAGGCGCCAGAATCTTTTGGCAGACAGAGGTCGAGAAAAGCGACCATGATTCCACCAGAAAACCTTCACATTGGCTCTCGCACTGCTCCGTTCTTGCAGAGGTAGTAACTCGTTTGTCCCTTTACCCCTCGAGTCTCGTCATCCAAGAAATCCATATGCACGTAATCCGACGCCACGAAATGATAGGCCGGTGCTGAGCATTCACTGTAGAATTCATGGTGGTTGACCCCTTGTGGACCACAAGTAGGGAACAGAGGGTTTCTCTTTACTGACCCCAGGCCCGACCCGATAACCAAAGTGGGGATGTCGGAGCCGAAGGAATGAGGTTTATAAGTGAGAATCCACAGCTGAGTCACCACGGCACGGGCCAGGCCATCCACTGGATCTACAGCCACCAAGGCAGAGAATTTTAATTCTGTCGTGTTAGAGGTTCGACCCAGGACCAACTTGAACCCACCTTGCCGCCGCGGCTGTGCCCGGCCATGCCCACAATCTGCAAGTCTAGTCGAACTTCGCAAGGCAGGTAATAAGACAGCCCTTCCGGCAGCCAGTTGCATATCGCCATGACATCGGCTATTTTTGGTGTTGCATCACATCCAGCTAGATAGTACATCTGCAAGTAAATAAATGAAGGCAGTGCCCATTAGTCCCAAGGAGGGCATGTGTATATACAGTGAATATATGCACACAAGAAAGGGCATGCGTATATACTGTGAATATATGCATATGATAGAGGGCATGCATATATACCTGAGGAGAAATTGCGATGTATCCATGGAAGGCGATGTGCTTCAAAAGTTGAGTGTAGAAGGAATTGAAAAGCAGGTAGCCATGGAAAAAGACAATGACTGGGTACTCTCCAGGTTGGTTTGGGAGAGCCAATAACAGGGGCTTTGGTGCTACTACTGCTGTGGTGGATCCATGCGTCATCCTCTAAGGTATTTTGAGGATTCGAACTTGGAACCGGTCTAGTTGAAAGACTTCCTCCCATGGATCCTGAGACTGTTGTTCCATCAATAATTCTATGCTAACAAATATCCTCTTTTTTAAATGATATAGGGCTTGCAGAGGAGCCTCGTCCGAATCCATTTCTCCCCTCAACTACGTGAATTCCACCACCCGCCACCACTCTGCCTCGTGTCAAAGGCACATGGACACAAACGAATTATTGGGTACAACCTGTGAGGAAACCGCATCAAATTCCACCGCCTGCCGCCACTATGGCTGGTGTCAAAGGCACAGGGACATGTTGCAGAACGGTGGGAAGGTTTAATGTTTTAGTTTTATTTTAGTTGTTAATCTTGATAGGTGGCCATTAATAAATGATATATTAAATTTTTAATCAACATTTGTAAATTTTTAATTTAAGTATGGTTTAATCACATGTTTTAGATATGCAAGGAAGTTAGTGGCGTAGATTTGATCCATTGATTGAGGGGTGACGATGAGAATATACCAGCATCTTTCAATCTAGACCATCAGATCAAAAAGATTAATTAGCATAATCATAAAAGATGTTATTTGTGATCAGATCAAAAAGATTAATTAGCATAATCATAAAAGATGTTATTTGTTATAGGGGGCTACGCCTATCGAAGTAATTAGTTTCTTTGAGATTTGATTAATTATATTATATTTAGTATTATTAATTTTAAGATAATATATTAATTATTATTTTTAATTCTTTAGATTTTTATTTCAAGTGTGTAATGAGTAGAAAATATCAGGTTATAATTTTTTTTTAATTATAATTTTAATATTATTGAGATGTAATTAAAAAACAAAAAAACTATTTAGTAGTTTTCTTATTAAGAAAAATCATATTAGTATTGTTAACATGATTTTAACTAGTAAAATTAATTATAAACCATTTCAATTAAATTTCATATCCAACTGTAATATGTGTATTTTCAATCAGTGAATTTTATTCTAATTTTGCTTGTTTGTTTATCCATATTATTAGTAGATAAACAATTCTAAGTTTAATAGCCATAGAAACCATTAACATAAAAATGCTAAATTATTTTGTAACTTAAACTTAATTACAATTTAGAAAATATAATTATTAGTAATCAAAACTTTAATAATAACAAATGCAACAAGGAATTGAGAGAAAATCCACTCAAACAATTCTCAACTTCAGATGATTAAAAATAAAGGTTTTGAATTTCAGCCATACAACATTGTTTCTGGAACGACCTACATAGGGTTTTACATCAATGGCCTTTTTTATTTTACTAAGATGTATTGCGTCTGCTCTTAAAAACAAATCACAATGTCGATCTGTATAATAGGTGAATACATAATCTCCATCTGTGTTTTTAAAAAGCCAAGCATTCAGTTATCTGTTGAAATGGAGTTTGAGATCTGTAATATTCTTAACGTTTTTTCTTTTCTTTTTAATATTTGACATGAAATGAAAAATTAAGTCAAACTGATTTATTGATAATTATGATTATTAAATTAATTATTATTTTATTTTAAATAAGTTAATGTTTAAATGATATTTTTTTTTTTGTAATTTTGGTAGTATCTTTATATTAACCAAAATAAAAAATAAAATACAATAACCTCAACCCGCAAGAAGGAAACTAGGTCTGTTGGCCACGGTATCGAGTTAAATGCAGACCAAAAATGAATTTTTCTTATCATGCTACTTACATCGTTAAGAACTACAATATGTTCATAATATTTACAAATAAAACAAGTACTTAAATTGACGAAGTCCAAAATTATAGAAATCTAAAATAGTTAACTAGAAAGATCCGCAGGAGTTGAAGCATTAGGAGTGGTACCTAACACCTCCTCGCTGATTTGTGTTATTTGAAACGGATTTTCTATGTTACCAACCTTTTCCTTCAGCTGAATGTGAGCTTTGAAAATTGCATGCATGTCCAACTTCATTTGTTGCACTTCAAATAGAATTGAAGAGTTGATGCTCTTTTCCTCTTGACATGCCATGGCCTTGGCAAGAAGGCTTTTCATCTTTGAGTAGGTCTTCACTCAGTGTTGAAAGAGGGACACTCGAACTCGAGTACTCCCTGGATTTGTTCTAAAATCCATTTGAGAAATATGAGCTTCCATGTCTTCATCCTTGCTGTCTGTTTGAATTTCCCAACCATGAATTTTTGTTTTAATGTTAGCCAAATTCCCTTTCATATACTTGAGCAATATCTTGCAACACTTCTTCATTATCTTGCAACACTTCTTCATTAGACTTCCTACCCCTCCTGCTCCTGCCAGCCTTTGGATGAGGCTGCCTACAACGATTTTCCTTCATCGATGTAATTAGTTTCTTTGAGATTTGATTAATTATATTATATTTACTATTATTAATTTTAAGATAATATATTAATTATTATTTTTAATTCTTTAGATATTTATTTCAAGTGTGTATTGAGTATAAAATATTAGGTTATAATTTTTTTTTTAATTATAATTTTAATATTATTGAGATGTAATTAAAAAAAAAAAAAACTATTTGGTAGTTTTCTTATTAAGAAAAATCAAATTAGTATTGTTAACATGATTTTAATGAGTAAAATTAGTTATATACCATTTCAATTAAATTTCATATCCAACTATAATATATGTGTATTTTTAATCAGTGAATTTTGTTCTAATTTTGTTTGTTTGTTTATCCATATTGTTAGTAGATAAACAATTCTAAGTTTAATACCCATAGAAACCATTAACATAAAAATGCTAAATTATTTTGTAGCTTAAACTTAATTACAATTTAGAAAATACAATTATGAGTAATCAAAACTTTAATAATAACAAATGCAATAAGGAATTGAGAGAAAATCCACTCAAAAAATTCTCAACTTCAGATGATTAAAAATAAAGGTTTTGAATTCAGCCATACAACATTTTCTCTGCAACTACCTACATAGGGTTTTACATCAATGGCCTTTTCTATTTTAATAAGATGTATTGCGTCTACTCTTAAAAAAAAAATCGCAATGCAGCTCTGTATCATAGGTGAAGACATAATCTCCATCTGTGTTTTTAAAAAGCCACACATTCAATTATCTGCTGAAATGGAGTTTGAGATCTATAATATTATTAATGTTTTTTCTTTTATTTTTAATATTTGACATCAAATGAAAAATTAAGTCAAACTGCTTTATTGATAATTATGATTATTAAATTATTTCACTAAATTAATTATTATTTTATTTTAATTAAGTTAATGTTTAAATGATAATTTTTTTTGTAAGTTTGGTAGTACCTTTATATTATCCAAAATATATAGGGCAGATTGTCATACAAGAAAAAACAAATACATTGACCTCAACGTGCCAGAAGGAAACCAGGTCTGTTGGCCACCGTATTGAGTTAAATGCAGAATAAAAACGAAATTGTCTTATTGTGCTACTTACAACGTTAAGAACTGCAGTATGTTCGTAATATTTACAAATAAAACAAGTAGTTAGACTAACGAAGTCCAAAATTATAGAAATCTAGAATAGTTGACTAGAAATATCCACAGGAATTGAAGCATTAGCAGTGGTACCTAACACTTGCTCGCTACTTTGTGTTATTTGCAACGACTTTTCTATCTTACCAACCGTGTCATTCAGTTGAATATGAGCTTTGAAAATTGCATTAATGTCCAACTTCATTTGTTGCGCTTTAAATAGAATTGAAGAGTTGATGCTCTTTTCCTCTTGGCATTCCATGGCCTTGGCAAGAAGGCATTTCATCTTCTAGTAGGTCTTCACTCAGTGTTGAAAGAGGGACACTTGACCCTGAGTACTCCCTGGATCTATTCTAAATACATTTGAGAAATATGAGCTTCCATGTCTTCATCCTCTCTATCTGTTTGAATTTCCCAGCCATGAATTTTTGTTTTAATGTATGCAAAATTCCCTGATTCATATACCTGAGAGATATCTTGCAACACTTCTTCATTAGACTTTCTACCCCTCCTGCTCCTTCCAGCCTTTGGATGAGGCTACCTACAACGATTTTCCCTCCCTATTTTCCCTTTAACCATATTGGAAGTAGTAGAACTTGAAAAGAAGCCACAAACAGCTGCCACCCTATCTCCGGAGAATTTGCTTCAAATCTGGATCAATCGCCTACTGGATAACGCCAATGAAAGAACTATACGAAGAGAAAATGGTAATAAGAATGAAAAGAGCGATAAATATCCTCACCCGCCATGCATAACCCTACATTAACTCATCTGACAGTAGGTGGGTGATATGAAGATGCTCGTGCATGGAAATCAATGCGAGGAATGGAGGCCTGCCGCTGGAGGACTACCACCGTAATAATCACATAAGGGGAGTTAATTCATCCACCACTTGCATGCCCACTACCCTATCCATCAGTCCCGAACCCCAATCAGGGGAATGTGTAAATGATATTACAACAAGTTTATCATATTTAATTATTTTTAAATTTTTATTATTTTTTAATTAAAGTCACATGTAAATGCTTAGAAACATTAATATACAGAATTTTCTTTATATCTTTATATATGAAATTTTAAAAATGTTAGAAAATAAACTTAACATAAAATATTGTAAAATATTTTATTTTGAAATCAATTATGGTTTTAGGAATCAGTATGAGAAGCCATGGTATATGCCCTATGGTATTGTAACAATGTTCATTTACTAGTCAATAACATTCATAGTAAAATGGTGGTGAATGGTGAATATGTTTATTTAAAATAAGTTTTTATGTGATTATTAATTGAATTTAGATATTAATACTTAATTATTATTTTAATTTATATGGTAAAATTGATATTATAATTTTATTACTTTTAAATATTAACTATTATTTGATACAACAATTAAATGTTTATACAATATCTTTGTACCATACACAATTCACAAGAACTTGTGCTAAATTTTATGAGGAGATTTCTTGTTCATCTACATATATGTTTCCCTAAACTTTGATGAAGCCTTATTTAAAGTGAGAGGGGATGAATCAGTGTAAGACATTCATGGATATTTAAAAACTTTTCATTCAACTCATTTACAGCTTCATTTCATAAGCATATTAATACATAATGGATCAACAAACATAATGTGTGGTCAGCAAATAATTAAACAAATTAAAACATCACATAAACACTATGAAGCACATAGATAGAAGATATAAGTGGAAACCCATAAAGGTAGAAAACCACATCTTATTATTGTTGTGGTGGAAAGGCAAGCTCCAACTCTCTCTCAAAACTGATTTTTTGTAGGCTCCAACCTATAGGAGGCTACTACCCCAAAATTAGGCAAGCTACAACTTGCAAGGAAACTCCAAGTCCCATCTATTAACTTTATGCTACAACCCACAACAACCCACATGAGGTTCCTACCTCAACGAGCTAAAAGTAGACATCTATCAAGCTACAACTTGATATGGAAGCACCAACTCCCCCACACTATAATAAAATCATATGCTCATTTACTTGGATATGAGCTCTCTTTTTCTCCTTCTTCAATGCTACCCTTTGAGCCTTCAAATCTGCTTCATTTCAGCTGTGGATCTATACACCATATTTATTTTCTCTCTCTCATTATTCCACTCTAACGTTTTCTTGCATATTACAATAATATCATTTATAGAGATCACTTCATGGCTCTTTGCATTCTATACGGGAATACTAAGTGAACATGCATGACTCTTGCCTTCCACCCACTCATTTCCTCACTCACCATATTCAGGATGTTACAACAATATATACACTCATTTCAGTATTAAATTGGAAATTTTCTTTTCCTTGGAGACTTTCCTTTGCATCACAAAAAATAAAAAATAATTAATACAATTATAGTTACAATTAAATATTTCACTAAGCCCTTTCAAATTCTTAGATTTGTTGTGTGTTTGTCCTCTTCTTCTTGCTGTCCATTTGTCTTTTACCTTTATGCACTTATATTTCCTACTGTGCTGTAGCATTACTATCTTAGCCCGACTCATGTGTGTCGAGTTACTTACCCAAGTCTCCTTCTACCCACGTTTAGTATTTGTTATCAAACTGTCGCAACCGCATAACACCTCTGCATGCGTGTCGGGTCACTCTACGTGAGTCCATTCTCTTAGGTTTAACTTTTCGCTTAACTCACTCCCACAACTGTGTACAACACTGTTCTGCATGGGGTTGGGCCCTTTTACTTACCTGAGCCATTTCTTGCTATTTTGAGTCTTTCCTTTGTTACGTTAGTATTTTCTTTCGTGTTCATCTTTTCCGTTTAACTCATAGACGCAACTGCATCACACTGTTTTTCACTTATAGTCACGTCTTACCTCAGTTTATTCCCATTTCAAATTTTCTTTATACACCCATTTAAACATAAACCCCAAAAAAATACATGCATGCGGAACTTCTTTACTCTAGGGTCCCACAACACTTTCCACCAATCACAAGTGATTGCACTTCGCACTTTATAAGATTTACTTTCCCCGCAACTTCGTACTTTGTTCACTTTACAATTTAACTTGGTGGTTAAACTCTATTTCATGTGATTTCTGATATTGCGTCGTACCAACACATGTCCCTTCTCCACTTCGCACCGCACACAAAATAACTTAACTTGTCATGGCCTTAACTCTTAAATTCTAAAATTTGTGATTTTTAATTTCGATATTCACCGTTGGTCTTCATTGAATTCAATGGTCCACGCTTGTCTCCTTGCTAATCCACTTCACATCACAAGCTAAATAAATTAACTTGTGAAGTCTTAACCGTAAACACTATAACATGCAATGTGCGATATATTCACGGTTGCAATGTGATTGTCATTGTTGATATGCACCAGATCTATAGTCCCCATTGCTGCTTGCAAATCTGATTATCCTTCAATCCTCATTGTTGCTTCTGAATCTGATCACCTTCTACTCTTTGCTTGATGCAATATTCGATTCAACACAGGATTCGTGCAATATCTAAGGTCCTCCTTTGTTATTATGGCTTTTATTCACTCCGACTTGGGATTATCAAGCTTGCTGCATGTTCACGACTCTGCCCAGCGCGTTCACGATTCTTCCTCTGTTGCTTTTCTGCCTTTGCTCCTTTTCTTCCTTAACTTCCTCTGTTGCTTTTTCCTTTTTGTTTCCTTTGCTACCTTCTTCTTCTGAATGTATAATTTTCTGCTCGAGGGTGGTGTATAATAGTTTTTGAGAGAACACGGTGAAAATTATTGAGATTGCATGAATGGATGGCATGTCACAACAGAATGTTGTGTACTTATATCTCTTATTGCTTGATAGAGGTGATATGTGCTAGAATTTTGATGTACTCCTGTCATAATACTATTATCTTGAGGACCTGTACCATACCATATTCTATAGATCTTTACCAAATTCATAGCTCTAGCTCTTCTGTGACAACGTTTATGGGCTTCTCTCCCCCTGGAATGATGGTTTCTTGTCGGATACTGACTATCACTTGTCTACTACATTGTTTATGTTCCTTATATTGCAGCCTTTGCTGGTGTATTTCCATCATCATTTTTTTGTTTTGTTTTTTGTTTTGTTTTCTGATCATATCAGAGAGTATCATCTACACAAACTACCCCTAGTTTGTCTCTTAGATATTCGAATGTTTCTCTAGCAATAGGTTTTTTGAATATGTCTGTTGTTTATTCCTTTGTTCGTACATACTCCATATTTAATATTTTTACTACTAATTGTTCTCTTAGGCAGTGGTACTTTATTAGGCTGTGCTCAGTTTTCAAATTAAATACTGGATTTTTTGATATGATTATTGCACTTGTATTGTCACATTTGATAGAAATAGGTTCAATGATGCTTAGCTTCATGTCTTGGAGAGTTTGTTTCATCCACATTACTTGTGTGCACAAGTTGTTGCTGCTATGTATTCCACTTCTGTTGTAGATAGAGAGACAAATGTTTTCTTCTTGCTTAACCATGCCACCAGACTTTCTCCCAAATAAAATGCACCTCCACTTGTGACTTTCCTGTCATCCACATAACTGGCCCAATTTGCATCTATATATGTTTTCAATGTGAATTATTTGACTTTTGGATACCATAGGCCATAATGTGCAGTTCTTTGCAGGTATCTAAATGTCCTCTTGATTGCTAGCAAGTGATTTTATTTTGATGTTGCTTGATATCTTGCCACAAGTCCTACTGTCAACATATTGTCTCATCTAGACGCATTTAGGTATAGCAGACTTCCAATCATAGATATGTAATGTTTTTGATCTACATCTGCAAATCCATCATCACCACATAACTTGGATCCAGTGATCATGGGAGTTGACAGAGGTTTGCAGTCTTCCATTTGGAATCTTTTTAACATGTCTCTTAAGTATTTTTCATGTGAAATTAATATGCCTTTGTTATTTTTTAGAATTTGAAGTCCTAGATATAAGGTAAGCTCTCCAATTTTAGACATCTCAAATTCTAACTTCATCTCTTTTGAAAATCCTTTTAGTAAATCATCCTTGTTTCTACCAAACATGATGTCATCTACATATACTACTACAATTAAGAGTTTATTTTCATGAGCCTTTATATAAAGATTGTTGTCTACTCCTCCCTCCTTGAAACCTTGTTTTTGAAAGTAATTGTTGAGCCTAGAATACCATGCACATGGTGCTTGTTTAAGACCATATAGAACTTTATTTAATCTGCACACATAGTCATGTTTATCTGCTAAGGAAAATCCTTCAGATTGTTCCATGTAGACTTTTTCCTCTAGATATCCATTCAAGAAGGCAGACTTCACATCCATTTGATATACCTTGAAATCATGATAGCATGAAAAATCCAAAAACATTATAATTGCTTCCATTCTTGATACAGGGGAAAATTTTTCATCATAGTCAAGTCCTTCGATTTGATAGTATCCCTTGTATACAAGTGTGGTTTTATTTCTAATTATGTGACCTTGTTCATTCATCTTATTCTTCAATATCCACTTTGTGCCAATTACATTTTTCCCAGCAGGTGTTGGCATTAACTCCCAGGTCTTGTCCTTATCAATTTGGTCTAATTCTTCATTCATAGAATTTAACCAATTTTTGTATTTGTTGGCTTCATCGAAATTATTCTATTATATCTGTGACAGCATCGCTAGGTACACTTCGTCGGTCTTCTCAGCTATTTGTCTTCTATTTTGGACTCCTGCACTCTTCTATCCAATTATTTGATCTTCAGGATGCTTCTTCTAAGTGTGTCTCGAGGGTCCTTTTGAGTTTATTTCTGTTTCTCTTGTTGTCTTACTCTATTCTTAATTTTCTTTATTATCATATTCATGATCATCTGGAGGATTGGCATAGTTTTTGCTTATGGTGCTGTCTGGTAGATCTTCATCGAATCTCACATCAATGATTTCCACAATTTTATGTAGTCTTTTATTATAGCACCTATATCCCTTACTCTTAGATGCATATCCAAAAAATATTCCTGCATCAGCTCTTGCATCATACTTCCCCAATTTTTCATCATTATTCTTTATGAAACATTTGTTGCCAAAGAATCTAAAGTTCTTGATCGATGTCGGTTTCCCATGACAGAATTCATATGGAGTCTTTTCACAATTTGGTCTTAGATGAGATTTGTTGAGAATATGAATAGTTGTGTGTACTTCTTCTGCCCAGTACGTTTGGGGAATGTTTATTTCTTGCATCATTGCTCTAGAAATTTGTTGTACTCACCTGTTTTTTCTCTCTCCCACTCCATTCTGTTGAGGTGTACCTACAACTGTAAATTGTTTCTTTATCCAACATTCATTGCATAGGTTTTCAAAATCATCACTTGTGAATTCACCTCCTTTGTCTCATGTGATGGATTTTAGTTTACATCCAGTTTGATTTTCTGCTAGTGCCTTGAATATCTTAAATTTCTCAAATGCTTCGGATTTGTATCTGAGAAATCCCACCCATGTTAATGTGGAAAAATCATCAATTATCAACATGAAATACGATTCTCCACCTCGTGCATTTTTTCTTGAAGGTCTGCAGAGGTCCATGTGTACAAGCTGAAGAGGGTTAATTGTAGATAGTTTGTCCTTAGCTTTGAACGTTGTGAGATCTTTTTCCCAGTTGGTAGGACTTACATATTGTATTTTGTGGCTTCCTTATTGTAGGAAAATCTCTAACAACTTTATTTTTTCTTAGTTTGATGATGTAGCCAAAATTTATATGTCCCAATCTTCTATGCCATAGCCAAGATTCGTCAAGTTTACTGATGTGGCATGCTTCATTATCTTTTTCTACTGTATAAACATTACTCTCTATTCAAACACCTCTGAACAAGGTCTTTCTTATGGTGATTGACCTCACTTCATATTCTTGGGCTCTGAAAATGAGCTCACATCATTTATCACAGTTTTGACTAACACTTAGCAGATTGGCTTTTAGACCATCTACAAATCGTACATCCTCATCCCCTCCTCTTCCATTATTCAGGCTAATTGTGCATTTTCCCTTGATTTTCCCTGCTTTATCATTACCGAATGTTACATTCCCGGATTTCTTTTCATAAAAATTTACAAACTTTCTTCGGTCTCTAATCATATTTTTTGAGCACCGAGTGTCCACACACCATTGATTGTTCTGATATTGAGCAATTAGAACCAAATCACATTTATTTATCTTCCCTTTAAATTGCTTGCAACTATTTTCTCTATCAAAAATTTGAGGAGATGGATCATAGCCTTTGACAGTACATTCATTAGACTTGTGCCCATTTTTACGACAGTTAAAAAATTTGATTGTATTTCTAAAAAAATTGTGTAGCCAAGTGAATCCAACATTGTTCTTTATTCCCCTTGAGTTCCCATACTCTAGTCTCTGTATATATGCTCTGCACTTCATGGATTTATGACCGAGCCCTTTACAACAAAAAAATACCCATGGAAGTAGTATCTCTGTGGCAGAGAGAGTTGTTTCCAGTAATCTTTTCGTTTGTTTCATGTTTTAGTGGTTGGAATAGATTTTCTTTGTCTTACATTATGATGCAATATGTTCAGGTTTGTCATAGGAAAAGAAAGTGATTATTCTCACAGGGGTAAGGAACCTCCTTTGACTTCTTATGAATTTGTTCAATTCATCCTTAAGAGTGTATGAGCCTTTTGGAGTTCACTGTTTCTTCATTTATTTCTTTGTCACTTGAGGTTGCTACTTGTTTCTATTTGTTTCATTATATATCATGGTCTTGTTGGATTATAATTCTGTGGATTCCCTTTTTCCTCCTTCATTATCGTTTACAACTTTTACAAAAATGATATTCCTTTTATCTTATGCCTTGGATATGGTGGTTTCCCCTTCATAGCCTATCCTAACCTTTATATGAGGAGATATTTGCGCATTTATAATTCTGTCTAAATGTCTAGAGCCTTTCATTTGAGAAATATTCATAATTAACTCAATTTGGGCCTTTACTAATTTATTCCTCAGGCTTACCACTTTTTCTTCCAGTTTTTATCGCTCTTAATTTTTGTCCTTTATTTCTCTTCTCGGAATATCCTCCATTTTCCTTGATTCTTTTATTTCAATCTTCAACTTTATAATATCATCTAAATTTGGTTTTTTCTTTGCATGTTTCAGAAGAATATATTTATGTTTGTTACTCTTAAGTTTAAGTTTGTCTATTTCCTCCAGGGCACTAATTAGCTCCCGCTCAAGATCCACCCCACCTTCTTCTTCAAATTATCATATATCTTCCTCAAGCTCTTCCGTGGCCATCAAAATGAATTCTGATCTTCCTTATTCATTGGGGGATTCATCTAAGCCCTTAGATGCATTATTGTCTTGTTGGGAATATAATGTTCTTATATTAAATATGTTCCCTTTCATCCTATTGCTAAAATTGGTTTTCTCTTTCCCTATTGACTGATTCTATATTTTCCTATGAGGAAATTTAGATTTGGTGCCCCACTCTTCCACTGTTAAAGCAATTAAATGGAAGTTTACCTTTATCTTACCTGTGCCTTTCTCCAATCTTCTTACAAATTTGGCCTCTTCTTCATTAGAGCAGGAGCATGTACCTCCCTTCTCTTCTGTGCACTTATATGCCTTAAAGGCTGTCTCCCTCACATTTGACTTCCCCTTAAGTCTCATCTCATAAGCCGTCAAATTTCCAAGCAATTGGTTCATGGTCAATTTTTCCCAATTTTTTGTTTCTTCTATGGCAGAAACCTTAGGGTTAAACCTGCATGGTAAAGATATCAATATCTTTTGTAAAATTACACATTCCTTAATGGTTTCTCTTCAGGATTTCTGTTATTCATAAATTCCACAACCTTTAAGAAGAAATGGGCTACATCTTCATCTTCATTCATTTTTACATTTTCAAACTGAGCTCTATAAGCTTGTATTTTGGCCATCTTCACCTTTTTTCTCCCTCATGGATATTTTATAATGTATCCTAGATATCTTTGGAAGTCTCACTGTGCATTACTTTGATAAATTATAACTCACATAGCTCACTCAAGAGTGCATTCATGGATTTTTCATTAGCTATGAAATTTTGTTTGGATTATTGCTCTATGTTAGTATCCTTTGGAGCATATCTTTCTTCTACAACAACCCAAAATTATATTCCTAGAGACATTAAGTATGTCCTCATTCTTATTTTCCAGAAAGCATAGTTTGTGCCAGTAAACAGTGGGGCTTTATTTGTTGAGCATCCATCTAGTCTAGCCATTTTTGGGACCTAGGATATCCTTACAGTTGTTAAAATGATACAGAAGGAACTGGCTCTGACACCAATTGATGAACCCTTAGTTAAACTCCCAGGGGGGGGGTTGGATCATTTTAATAATTCATGGATATTTAAAAAAAATCATTCTACTCATTTACACCTTCATTTCGTAAGCAGCTTAATACATAATGGATAAAAAAACATACTATGTGGTCAGCAAGTAATTAAACATATTAAAACATCACATCATCACTTAATCATCAAGCACATAAACAACAGATATAAGTGGAAATCCATAAAGGGAGAAAATTGTTGGGCCAAGAAGAAGGTACGTTTCACCCCATCATTACCATGATTTGTCATGTAATTTTATGTATTTTCCCTTCATATTAGAAATAAAGTAAAGGAAAATAATGCAAAGGAAAAGTAGAGTGGAATAATGATAAAGGGAGTGTCTGATAACGTAAGAACTGATTTGTCACTGTCTTTATTGATAGGGAAGAAAAATATCCAAACTACTGACTGGATGACCAAAAGATAGCCTACAAGGAAGGAGAAAGGAATCATATCGGCTCTTATGAATCGACAAAAGATGGAGAGGAATGCCCACGCTTGGAGTACCCAATCGATAGCCACGAAGTAGAAGGGTACCATAATGAGAAGGATATGTTACTACTTTTGAATTCACATTTAAACTATAAAAGTCCAAATATGAACAAGATGAATATACTGTAATATAATATTCCTGTAATGAAAGTATTCAAACGGAATCATCAACTCGTACTAATTTATTGTTCTATATATTAATGAATAATTTGGTGTATTTGGAATAAATGACCTCTGAGTATTCCTTAGCAGTAGGCTTTTGGTGGCTTTGTTCAATTCTCCATATATTTAATGTTTGGATCTTTTCATCATCATTGTCAGCATTTTCTTGATGTTTAATTTAGAAGGATGTTATTAGTTGATTAAAATAGAATTCCATTGCATAATCTAGAATAATTGATTGTTGTTCAATTTATTAGTATTTTTGTTCAATTCATTAGGGTTGTTGTTCAATTCATCAAAGCATGTTTTTCAATTGAAATTTATTATTTTTGGTCTTGAGTAGCTATTTATGGATAGACTTAGAACAGAGTTAGCTCCCTTGAAAAGTTAGAAACATTTCATAATTCACTTCCAAGTTGGTTTGATTGAACTTCACGAATTAGACAATCTTCCTTATGATGATTTAGAGTAGTTAACCAGCAATGTCACTTGCATATATTTTTCTTACATTGTTAAAATAACAAGACTTTCCCTCAGTTGATAATTAATGAAAAGCATTAAGGTTACCATTAAACATTCACCTTTATTACCCAACATTTTGGCATCGTTGCCGGGGAGAGTGTGTTGGACAAAATTGTAAATTACGGATAAAACACGCTTCCCTAGACAAGTGTTAGTATAGAACAATAGATTAAAGACTATATGATGACTTTTTCTAACCAAGAACATACACATAGAATGGATTAGAGGCTTACTTGGGATCCAAGCGCTTCTAAATGGCTCCTTCTGTCGCTTCCATTGTAGCTTCAATTTCCAGCCAGCTATGCAAAATATTTCCTGCAAGAATGAACACCAAAAAACAGAAGATAGCAATAATATAGATGTCTATTCAATTTAGTTTTCTAAAATAGTAAAGCATAAACCATATACATCAACTAAGATCTTCTAATATCAAAAATCAAAGCTAATACAGATGCATATAGGGAAAAATAACATGTACTCTTTGTTAATGATAGAAGGAGAGGTTACAACCCAATGAATGATTTGAAGTGACCATATCCAGAAACAATCCTCAACCTCATCATAATATAAATCTCTCCAACAACTTTTCCACAAATCTAACTCTCAATTGAAAATCCACCAACATTTCTCTACTTAAATTCTTCCTTACTAAGCACTCAGATCTGTGCTCAATTTATAAAGGAGCTGAAGGTTGTTTTACAATCAACAACTTTCCAATAATAGGCAGGACATGTTCCCAATCTTGTAGATTTCAAATCAAAACTTGTATTCGAAGCTTGACACATGTGAACTCTTCTATATGGCACTGGCCAAGTGGAGATTCTGGAACAATGAGAATTTCACTCCCAGTGTGACCAACACACCTGTGGATGTCGGGAAGTTCTTTGTAGAGCATCCTTGCATGGCACTACCTGCATATGCAATGCACTTAATCCCTTTAGAGGCAGCTTTGGTGGGCTCTCATATGCTTTATAATAAACTTCAAACCTTGGAAACCTTTGCTTGACGAAATTCATGTATGATTTGTCTTGTTCTTGTCTTAGGGTATGTATCAAATTGAAATGATAGGGGATGATAGAACCTATTCATTGGTCCTGTAGATGATGCCCACTTAAAGAGGTCATTGGGAATGATGCCAAAATTGACCTATAAAAAATTTCCCCCTAAAGCATGAGGTCAATTTAATAAAAAAATTTGATTGAGATGCTTTACACTGTGATGGGCTAGAGATGAAGCGGAGTGGTCACCTACATCAATATTACAATACATTACATCATGATATATCCTCTCTAATCATAATTGTTGAGGGTAGGCATTCCAATATTCATCACATAAATAATCTAATAAGATGTACATGTAAGGTCACTGTACAGATGATGTGTACAACAATCCTAAAACCACAGCCCGGATGGCTAAAACTAGATCCGGGGTATTCTTATCTCGTTCACTCGAACATTCAGGTACAAGTATAGCCATGCAAATATACGAGTTGTACTCGAACATGGAAAGACATTGTTTAATTACCAGCCAATGATGTGAGTTGTTAACAAATGCGAGAGAACCACCATTAATATCAATGGCCCTCAAGGTACTGCAGTACATTTCGTAAGGCATGAATAGATGATTTGATGTCGAATGCTAAACAAAATCTTTTGGTCAAAGGTCTGGAAGCGAGGATGTTGCCGATGTTGTAACAAGCCTCATGGTACTGGAATCTGATGTTTCTAAGTGAACATCCTAGATATTGATTTGTCGTCGATAGGAAGTCACCTTATTACGAAACTGGAGTTATTGATTTCGGAGACAAGCATATGACCTGATATAGAAATTTTCATGGATAACGTCTCTTGAACATATCGGCGACACTGTGATGAGTTGGCAGCATTGACCCAAAACCGAAGTGAAGGTATGACGAGCCATAGTTATGAATGAACCATCAAGAAGATTATCCAACCCAAACAGTCACGGAAATGGAGAGAAGGAAGTGTCATGTTTAAGAGCAACTTTCTACCATAAATAATTCTTGCTCATTTTTCCCAAATTTTCCCCAGTCATTTTTCGACCAATACCTCTTTATTTTTTAACAAGATTAATGAGGATAAAATTTTCTTGATCTATTATTCAACTCTTCGAGCAGATAAAGTATCACTATTTAATAATTTAACGAGCCTATTGATGAATGGAACTCGATTCTTACCATGATTGACAAGCTTGTCACCATTTTATGTTTTAACAAGCTTAATGACAGTGATATCCTGATCCTTTTCCATATTTAGAGAGTTTGAAAAAGAGGACGAAAGAAAACTCCATAAGTTCTTTTTCGTAAATTTTTCACTCAGATTCGAAAAAGTGTAAAATAATATCTGAGAGAACCTCATTGGTCATTTTTAACCAAGCTATTCCTTTTTCGTAAATAATCTATCTCAGTCTGGAAAAGGGTTAAACTTATACTGAGTACATATCAATTCATTTACTTTTACGAGCTCGAAAATAAAATTTCTCCACAATCTTTTTACACTATCAGAGTCTGAAAAGAGCTAAAAGAAGACTTCATGGGTTCCTTTTTCGCTAGTATCGAAGCTCGAAAAAGAGATAAAAGTGTGCTTCAAATCTTTTCTCGTTTTTAACAAAGCTCGAAAAATAAGGAAAAAAAGTATGATTTGTGGTCAAGTCATTCTTTCAATAAATCTGCACGAATAATCTATTCATGAGTTGTATATCTTGTTCAGAACAAAATCAAATGGATTAAAAATACATGTTTCATGATAAAAACATAATAACACTATAGTCATAGCAATAAATTTAACTTGCAAATAATTAAATGACTATTAAAAGTAGTTTCACTGTTCATTTTTACCATTCCATAGTTACCATTTGCATTTTGGAGTTTTGAACCTGATTTTTCCCTAGAACTTCAGCTGCTGATTGCGATCATTTCTGTGGACGGATTTCATCGCCGTTTGATCCATGTTAGTACCACGAACCTTATCTTTCCTTTGGTATTCATTTTATTTCCAATTTCTGCAAATTTTTAGGGTTTTAAGGCCCCTATAGTAAATTCTTCCCAAAAAGAGGGCAACGCACCCGTGAATGTCGAAACATGCGTTTCATAGCAGGTACAGTGAAGGTTACTTGATTGTGCAATGCACTGTCTCTTGTTACGGAGTGCATTGGGTGCAATATAAGTTTTTTATTTTCTTATTATGCCCAAAATTTGCCTATTTTTTTGCAATGAATGGAATCTAATGGATCTTATGGTTGTATTTCAAGTTTCCATGTAATATCCCAAAATGGGAACAACTACACTATTGGGAATAATTTGATTTATTACCAATGTGGAGCTTTAGAAAACCATGATCATGGATTCTTAGAACAAATTATTATGTGTAAACAACAACTCACCAACAGATGTAAGAACCTCATCAAGTATATGGCCTATATTCTCCTTCCTAGGTGGGGAAATGCAGCAATATAGGGATTTTCTACAACAGTAAGAATACCCTAAGGTATTATAACGTTGGAGAGAAGAAATAAATAATATTTAAGTGATGCTAGATGACCGATACTTCATTCTAAGAAATAGAAAAAACTTTACTTCACTTCTTGACTCAAAAGGGTGGGGAAAAGTAGTGATTTATGCCCTAAAATGAGTATTTTCATAAATTTGCGTAAAAATAAGGAGGGATGATGGTTGGATATTCTATATTAGGTCATATTAAACTTCTATTCCCAATTTGAGCTCAAAAAAATGACCCTAGATATATTAAACAGTTCCTCCAATCTCGATTAGGCTTAAAATTGTTGATTTCCCATGAGCTAGAGTATGCAGAATGTGACTGAAGCATATGAAGCATAATTTCTGGAGGAATTATATGAAAATAAGTATAAACATCATTATATAAGAGCTATGATATGATTTATGCAATATAGCAGAGAAAGACAGAATTTTACATGGAGCTGGGCTTCAGAATGAGACATTACAACACAAGAAAATGCAGAAAGAGATTGACAAAGTAATTTTCATTGCTGAAGCATGCAATAGATTAAAATTCAGATCTAAAAAACATCTATACAAAAAATTTTAGATCTGTATCAGATCTGTAAACAATAAATGCTCCTTTATACACTCCCCTTGGGGATATGAACAAAACATGAAGGTACAAGAGTAGATCTGAGATATAAGTCACAGATCTACAGAAGTATTCATAAAATTCTAAAGAATAACATATATATCATATCAGATCTGAAATAACATGGATTGGTTGGCCAATCCACGGATCACCACAGTGAAAGGAAGAAACCCTTCACTAGAGATCTTCCTCCTCTAAACAGATGTCAAGATACCCTGTAACTCTAATTTTGAAAATAATGCAGTAATGGAAGAGGGACTGCGTTGTAGCCCCTGGAAATGCTTTGGCCTACTGCTAATTTATGGATCTAAAGCTCAAACTGTGGATGCACTCTTCTAGGAGGTTAAAAGACACAGTCACTGAGAAGAGGTTTCAATAGAAGCTAGGTCTTTGCAGATCTAGAGTTCCAATTGCTACAGCTCACATGGACAACCCAATCCTAAGCAAAACTGTGTTGTAGATGTAAGATGAGGCTTGGCCAAATTCCGGATAGTGGACTAGAAAAACAGGACTCCTCCAAGAGCTACTCAAGGAAGGAGGTGGGGGTCCTAAATAGGAAAACCCCACAAGGTGTGTCTCAACAAACAACCTTCAGAAAATAATAACATCAACAACCTTCTCTTTTTTTCCTCCTCCTTCTATTATAGGAAGAAAGCCTTCTCAAACCCTAAACCACCTCAATGAGTTAACCCCTTTCACATGTGGAGCCTTCATCTAGAACTGTGCAGTGTATCCATGAGGTTCATTGCACCTAGACTGCACTGTTGATTTGGTCAAGGTTGACCCAGTCTTGTGCTTTAAGCCCATTCACACATGCAAGAGATTATTTACATGGCATAGATATGTCTCTGTTTACAAAAAGCATTGAATTATTCATGGTTTTTAGGATTTTTACATGTCCTCCTTCATATTTTATTCATAAGCATGAAATGCAGGATAAAATAAGGCAAAATAAGATATTCCCATTAGCTTGGGCTAAATGAGAATATTACAGTACTCCCCTCCAAAATGTTTCTTGTCCTCAAGAAACTGATAAGGTGAGTGCTGCAAGACTTCTCCTCCATTGGTGATGTCATCAGATATCAAAATTTATGAATAAGCTGAATGTTCACCAATCCATCCTCCCATGAGTTGTCTCTCCAAGATCATTATGAGATTTTCATGATCCATCCCATAATGTGTCAATAATTCCATTGAAACAAATATGGTTGAACCTCTACTCTCCATAAAACACGTAGCAAATACTACAAAGAGAGTCTCCATCACCATCTCCACTTATATCAATACATCTAGTGCGAGAAATATTCCACTTCCACTTCCTCCCTCTCTCCACCCTCCATCTTCCGGCCCAGCTTCATTAAATGAGGATCTTATCGATAATATCTCCTCGGATCCCTGCTCCATCACTTTACACCTGACAGATGGTCCTCTGGAATGCCCTCGACTTCTGTATGTAAGTCACACATAGCGATAATTCTTCGGCGCCAGTCACCTGCAAAATCCACAAACGTATTAAAGGAACCCGGACTCAGGGATGGACATGCAATGGAGGTGGCTGGGTGACAAAGTGGCATGATAACCATGGCGGCAGTACGCAGGGTGGTGAAAGCGGAGGGTAACAATGGTGGATGAGCCGAGCAGGGATAAGACACATGGTGGAGGGACGATAAATGAATGTGGCGGAAGCTTACAACATAAAATGTTAAAATACAACGAATGAATATCATATACGCGCAGTAGAGGAAGGGCATAGTGAACACATGGAATAATGACGTAAGTGTACGAAAGACCAAGCAGAAAGGATGACCTGGTGCCACGAGGTTGATGGCGTAGTGGGGTGGTAGACCAAGTCCAGGGTCGGGTGAATAAATCGTAACCGTTAGATCTCCTGAAAATATCCACGGTTGGAAACGTGCCAGGGGCAATAAGCAGTGGGCCAGGGGTGCCGTGGACAGGGACTATTGCGCGTGCAACTTTGGAGCACCGTGACCGTTAGATGAACCGTGCAGGATCTGACGAGTCTTATCAATTCTGCTACACGTCTTTGCATGGAAGTTAATGCGCGAAATGGAAGAGGTTTTGAGACGTAAAAAGGGACACGTGGCGCATGACTTGTGGAATCGCTGCGTTTTGCAGAAAACTGCCAACGCTGCAAAGGTGGTGCAGGATGATACAACCGGTTTTTGAAATAAATGAGGGCGCGGGGACCAAAAGGCGGGCATGCTCTCGGACCGTTGATTTGTGGTTGATCGGAGGGCTTATGATGCATCCGATGATTTTATATGTGGAGCACCGTTGTCATTAGTGCTCGGTCCCAGGCTGTGGTCATGTAGATAAATAGGATATGGGGGCTAAAACCAAAAGGGGTTGGGCCTCTTATGATTTTAATTTCGGCTTTTAACTTTTGTGAAATGCATTTTTTGGGCAGAAAGGGTAGCGATAGGCAGGGCATGGAGGTTTTTGGCCGCGAAAGGGGGGTTTGATGACCAAGGAATGTATATAGGGGTTAATATATACAACATCGGCTCCATCTGGGGATGGCATGTTCATCCTTGGACATTTCGAGAACCTACAGACCATCTGATCATTTTGTGTGAATTCCGATCTTCGACACCTCTATTTTTCATTTTATAATTCATCAGCACACACACATTATTAAAAGAATGATGAAACAAAAAGAAAACTAATGTGCAATATAATACACTAGGTTTTCTTTGCCTCCTGGGTCCCATACTTTGCTTTGCTGGTATCCATCAGTTGCATTATTCTTCAACTGTACCCTTGTATGTTTCCATATTTTTTTCTGCAACTTGCCTCCAGCTATGCTTTCACTTTCTGTTCTTGTTCTTCCATTGCCAAATTTTCTCTACTTTCTTGCTATTATCTGCTGTTTCTGAGACACCTTCATCATCAGTCTTCTGATGCTGTCAATTTCCATGTCCAGCTTTTCTTTTGTCTGGAACTTACTTTGCCCACTGTTGTCTTCAATATGGCTCTTGAAATCCTGATCGCCTTCTTCTTGTATTTCGAAAGGTAGTGGGATCTCTTCTTTTTGTTCCACAATAGCATCTTTGAAAAATTTTCTCTCTGCTGACAACATGCTGCTAGAAAGGACCCTTGGTCCTTCTTCAAATGTTTGCAGGAAATTCACATAAGGATCATGAAATGATACCTGGTTAAGATTATCTGGTAGGCAGGCTTCAACTAGGAATTTATTTGCTTTCACTGGATCGAGAAGAAGACTCTCTTGAGAGAGAGAATCTCCTTCATTCTCTAAACTGGAGGACTCATCGTATACTGGGGTTGAGTCCTTTTGGAGTTGTGGTATATTCTGCTCTGCTGTGCTAAGATCTATGAAAAGGTCCACGAATTCTTGAGCAGGGGCTTGCTCCATTATTTCCTCTTTTTTCAAGAGAAAGCTCGCTGTTCTCATCTTGCTCAAGAATCTCTTCTTTTCTCTCCTCCTCTTCTTCCTGTATTGAATCATATTTATTCAACATAATCTCCAACAACTTGATTTCTTCATTCCATGGGTTAAAATCTTCCACCGAATTTCCTTCCTCCTTTCTTTGACTCTCAAATGGTGTCAAATTTATTTCATCGGCATCAATCTCTATGTTGGAGAATTCACCTTCTATTTCTAGGAATCCCGTCATCTGTTCTTCATCCTCAAAGACCTGGAAGTGCTTGATATTATCTGGGGTGAGTGGTGCTTCTGGAGGAAGTATGAAAGATGTGACCTGAGATTGATATGCTGGTTGTTTCAATAGTTCAGTCAAGGGGACTAGAATTTTGATCTTCTCAAGTTCTTTTTTCAAATTGAAAGAAAAAGGGGACTTTTCATTTGAGACTTCTTTGGACTCTTCATTTCGATCTTGGGTTCTGGTCTGCTTCCTTGAAGATCTCAGATCATATCTTCTATTGAAATGTGCTTGCATGAAATCATTAAATTGTTTACAATAATGGTCAATTTCTGCTTCTTCTTCTTCTTCTTGCAATGGGCATTCCATTTCATCATGGTTTGAGAAAGCAAGATTTGAATCTTCCAGTTCATAGGCAGCATCTTTAGTGGAGTCATCTACTGGACCTTCCAGGTATAATGGGTGTGGTACCTGATCTTGCTGTTCTTTTGGATCCCTTGGAAATATCTACAGGGGTGGTCTCTTGTACTGGGGATTGTAACCTCTGTTTGGAGCATTGTAGAAATTCTTGGGGGCTGAATTCTTGGCCTCCAATTCAAGCTTGACCATTTTCTTCATCAGTTTTCTTATTTCATCCATCTTGTCAGAATCCTTGTCCTGATTAGAGGAGGAAACCTCTTCTTTGCCTCTCCTTCTAATATCTTGTTCAACTTTTCCCTTTAATTTCCCAGTGGAGGCAAAGTTTGCTTCTAATTCAAGAGCATCTAACTGAGCATCATCTAAAGTAGCAGGTTTCCTTTCCCTCAGAGAGAATCCAAAATCTGAATCAAAGGTTACTATGAAAACCACCTTAGCAGCAATTTGGTGAGGCTTCATCTCAGGAGGCAGGCTCAAAAACAACTTATTAAATCTTTTGATAAACTCTGCCACTCCCTCATCATGTTTCTTCTTTAGAGTATTGAATTCAGTCAGGCATATTCCATGGTCTTTCTTTTCTCCCCACTTTCTGAGAAAAACTTCTTCCATTCTTTCCCAAGTATTTACAGAACGATCTACCAATGTTTTAAACCATTTTCTAGCTTCACCATCCAGTGATTGGACAAACAATCTTAGGACCACATCCAAATGTTCTACATTTAAGTTTCTTGCAAAGGAGTAGAAAGTCTCAAGATGTTTCTGAGCATCAACCTCATCTTCTCCATTAAATCTAGGCAGGATCTTCAAATAGTCTTGTGGCATATCATTTAGCACTTGGGGTAAGGCTAGTGGAGCATATTTGTTCAAGAGAAAAGCTGGTACATTAGCCATTAGAGGAGGTGGGGGTTGTGAAACAATTTGAGGTACAAATGAAGGAGGGGGAGTAAGTGGAGTATGTATAACAATCGGAATATGTTGTACATAGGTCTGAGGTGTGGATGGAAACAATTCACGATTAACAGGAGCTACTTATGTAACTTCTTTAATTTCCTCAGCCTCGGGAGTAGGACGGAAATCCTCTTCAATCTTGGCACTTCCCCTAGGTGGACTTTCTGAGTACTATTCAGGATTTTCTTCAGTGGAATCGGGATGTTCTGCTCTGATTTCTTGAGAAGAAGAAGGCGGGTAATCTTCTACCAAATATTCAAGGGTTTCAGCATGAACTACTTTCTTCTCTTTCCAAACTCTTTTATGAATGATATTCTCCAAGTCAGACACGTAAGGCGTCTTTGTCTGAGATGTATCTGACCTCAAATGTGGTTTTCGAGGAGCCAGGACTACCAATAGATTTATCAAATAAATAATAGTGGAGTCGCCAAGGTGAGAGATATGCAACTCTTCAACTCTCTGTGCTCACCTGCTTAGAGAGTGAAAACAATTTGTCGAGGCCCAGGGAAAATGATATTCTTGAATTCGTTCCCCGGCAACGGTGCCAGAAAGATGTTGTGGAAAATTTTGTCACCCCTAGAGACAGCCTAGAGTTGCCATATACTAGTGCCTAAGACATCTTAACATAGCAAGGAGCTCATAATATAGCTTGGGTTGTCAATCCAAAATCTCTCTTACTATCTCTTGCAAAACAAGGAAATTAGTTTAAATGGAACCAAACTCTCTCAGAAGATGATACAAAGATAAGAATAATGTAGGAACAACATGCAAAATTCCAGTACAAAAGCATCAGACAGTTAAGAGACAACCTACTGCAAAGAGGGCCAGTTCAAATAATATGCCACAGAAATCAAACATCAGAAAGCGGATGCAGTGAAGAAACATGAAGAAGATACTAGTTAGCATGAGGCTAATGCCCAGATACACAAAAAAACCACATATGGGCTTATCCAACTAAGAATCCATACATGACAATGGCGTTTTAAAAGCACCCTCCTCAAGTAACTAATATAGAAGAAAATATGGATGAAATGAACATGGAACAATATATCATGACTAGGCCTATTTAAAGTGCTAGACTAGTCCAAGTATGGGCACCAACTAGGATGAATCCTTACTTAAGACCAGTGAGCCACTCGCATTCTAGAACATGATACAAGAAGATAAGTAGCATGGAATGAGATTTTATATTAACACATAAGAAAGGATTACATATTGTGGGATACCAAAGACCAGAATCCTCATTACAGCTATAACTCCTCCTCACTGAAACCCTACGAGCTCTGAGCCTTCATACAGGAAATTTACAAGATGTATACAAAAGCCTTTCACTGCACAGTTTGCTGATTGAAATCTGGAACCTTTACAATGTCTTTATTTTTTGTTTTTATAGAAGAAGTAGAAAACTCTAGATAGTGAGGTAGGTAAGACACATTTAATAGTCTGATTTGAAACAAAGTGGCGGAAAAGATTCGCGCTCATACTAATCAATTAATGTGATGTGCTGTATATACTCTAAGGTCGGCTCTCTAAAGTAAATGTTGTAGATTCAAATTCTTCCAGGGATAAGGCATGAAGAATAAAATATAAGACATTCTGTACTTCTTCTGAGATGAAAATCTGTTGAAATTGAACCTGGAGGATATGATTTTAGGCACTTGTACCCTTTTCCTTCTGGATGCTGGATTTCCTTCATCTTCAACTGATATTCTTTGTTACGAACTTAATGTCTTCAGCTACCAGAATCTACCTTTTGAACTGCTCTAAGGGATTTGATAGATTCCGGCCCAGCTTCATTAAATGAGGATCTTATCGATAATATCTCCTCGGATCCGTGCTCCATCACTTTACACCTGACAGATGGTCATCTAGAATGCCCTCGAATTCTGTATGTAAGTCACAAATAGCGATAATTCTTCAGCGCCAATCACCTGAAAATCCACAAACGTATTAAAGGAAACTGGACTCAGGGATGGACATGCAATGGAGGTGGCTGGGTGACAAAGTGGCATGATAACCATGGCGACAGTACGCAGGGTGGTGAAAGCGTAGGGTAACAATGGTGCATGAGCCGAGCAGGGATAAGACACACGGTGGAGGAATGATAAATGAACGTGGTGGAGGCTTACAACATAAAATGTTAAAATACCACGAATGAATATCATATACGTGCGGTAGAGGAAGGGCATAGTGAACACGTGGAACAATGACGTAAGTGTACGAAAGACCAAGCAGAAAGGATGACCTGGTTCCACGAGGCTGATGGCGTAGTGGGGTGGTAGACCAAGTCCAGGGCCGGGTGAATAAATCGTAACCGTTAGATCTCCTGAAAATATCCACAGTTGGAAATGCGCTGGGGGCAATAAGCAATGGGCCAGGGGTGTCGTGGACAGGGACTATTGCGCGTGCAACTTTGGAGCACCGTGACCGTTAGATGAAGTGCGCAGGATCTGACGAGTCATATCAATTCCGCTACACGTCTTTGCCTGGAAGTTAATGTGCGAAATGGAAGCGGTTTTGAGACGTACAAAGGGACATGTGGTGCATGACTTGTGGAATCACTGCGTTTTGCGGAAAACCGCCAGCGCTGCAAAGGTGGTGCGGGTCGATACAACCGGTTTTTTAAATAAATGAGGGCGTGGGGACCACAAGGAAGGCATGCTATGGGACCGTTGATTTGTGGCTGATCGGACGGTTTATGATGCATCCGATGATTTTATATGTGGAGCGCCCTTGTGATTAGTGCTCGGTCCCAGGCTGTGGTCACGTAGTTAAATAGGATATAGGGGCTAAAAGCAAAAGGGGCTGGGCCTCTTATGATTTTAATTTTGGCTTTTAACCTTTGTAAAATGCATTTTTTGGGTAGAAAGGGTAGCGATAGGCAGGGCATGGAGGTTTTTGGCCGCGGAAGGGGGATTTGATGACCAAGGAATGTATATAGGGGTTAGTATATACAACAAGAGGTATAACCACTACATGTGAGAGGTCTTTTCTCCAATAATTCTCCTTGACTTACATATCCATGATGTGGAATCTCTATTGTTTTCTAAGATATTGACACTTACACCAATATAATTCCATGTAGAGAAGCATAGAGCCTAATGTATGTATCTCTACTTGTGAAATAATATGTCATGAACCGCAAGTGTATCCTAAGAACTTGATGTTCTTTGGGGTAGTAGCCTATGTTGCGGAATATTTATCATTGTCCAATACATTGAGACATATTGCAATATGATGTGTAAAATGGCATAGATCCTAATGTATATAAATCTATTTGTGAGGTGATATATCCATGAAATCAAGTGTTCCCTACTATAATCCTTCTTGGGGTACACATCGATTTTCTCATTTAATTCATTGTCACATAGATGACTATTCCATGTAAAATGACATAGATCCCAATGCATATAGATTTATTGTTGAAGCTAGAAAACAATGGAAATTAGTATTATTTTGAAAAAGCCCATGGGAAAATTTTGGGTACCCAAAGGATTCTCTGAGGTGGTGAATCCATTTTTACCATAAAAAAAACTATTCAAACAATGCTATTAGATTTCTTGAAAATTTTCAAGACTAATTCATGAAATTTCCAATCACTACATCAACAAATTTAAAAGAAATGGATTCTATACTCCAATTGAACATAACTATTTCCAAAATTTTCCATCCTCAGTAAAATAGGACTAGGTAGTACCTCTCTCAAGAAATGCTTAAATGTATGTACACAGATAAAAACTATTTCCAATAGTCTATTTATTTTAATTTTTAGAAGACATTCCTATGTTTAAATTACATAAAATCTCCAAGAATTTATGGGAATCATAAGTTTTGAATCCATATACCTAGTCAAAAACCCATTTAAAAAAAAAAAAACTAAAATTTGGCCAAAATAATTACCACCTCTTTTAGGCAAAAACTCCAAATCATAACACCTAACTCATTTCTAATAACATCTAAAAAAGCTCATAATTGACTCCAACAAATCAAAATGAATAGTCCACAAAACTATATAGCTAGTAAATGTGAGCATTTTTTTCCAACAATATTTCCTATTGATTCTTCAAAATGTTACATTGGATGCACATGATAGCCCATGCTCTCCCAACCTCAATCCTACCACATTTGTTATCTAGGAGAGAAATACAAAAACAAAGGATAAAATATCAACATTTATTGGGCATAAGAATTGTTTTTAACTTATAGCCCCCAAAACAAGGAGAACAAACCTACTAGCAACCATCATCAAGGAACATGAGAAAAATTTTGTGCATTTTTAGTCACAAATACAACCATTCCTCATGATGGAATTTGAGGTAAATTTTGTGCATGTAGCACCAGGAGCTATTGGAATACCATGAACTTCATTGGCATGAAAGACTTGAAGCCCTAGGTGTGCGTCAATCTCATCTAAGCGGTCATTTGCGTGCTTATGAATCCTTTTAAGGGAACCCAAGCTATCAACCATAAGCATTTGATTATGCTCCAAATAATTCAATTTTCTCATTACTTCATCTTGGCCATACATATGTTGTTGTCTCATACTATCCAAAATATCCATTATATTTTCGATGTGCAGGTCCAAGGATTCCACAAATGGTGGCTTGCCCACTGTGTGAGGTGATTCTCACCAAAATTTAGCTCTTGCAACCCCCTCACCATCTACCACTTCCCCTTGCACATCCACTCCCTCTACCCTAGGAGGGAGCCTAATCTCCCTATGGGCTTGAAACATGTACGTCAACATATCAATTAGTCAAAAAAACCACCAAAATGGGATACCCACCAAGGTTCAAATTTTTTCCCTTGAATTAGATGAAAGAGAAAAATGGCAATTCCCAACCCTACTAGTTCCTTAACTACCCTCTAAAAACTATAAACCTTCCCGAGCCTTGTTCAGAAACTGTGTCACAACCAACCTTAGAAAGGCACACCCAAAAAATAACACTGCAATTAAACAAACACGAGACTCCCTTCACCTAGCGCTCAAAGGGCTAAAGCTAAAGCTTTCTTTAGTTGGCTAGTTCCTCCATAAAATCCCTGAAAATAAAATAAATAAAAATCAATAATAAAACATTATCCATGATTTAACAAAGAGAAAACACTTACATATAAATAACCTCTAAAGAAAATAAACCTCCACAAACCTTGCCCCAATTACCATACCTTCTACCAAGGCCACATTGTAAGCTCCGCCATAGAACTAAAATTTCTCTATAAAAATAACCATGCACACATAAAAATAAGCACGCACACATAAAGCAAATATATATACTCCACCTTTATATTGCTACTCAAGCTATAGCCCATAACCTTAAACTAAAAGCAAAGTAACTAAAAAAAATTCAATAAATTATAAGTAACTCTACCCTTCTCGAAGCTTTGGAACAACCCAAGCCAATTGTCCTCGTGTAGTCCACAAGGTTATCTGCCATTCTCGAGGCTTTACGCACAACAAAGTCATCTCCCTATTTGTACAACATCAATATTGGTTATTTACATTTTTATTAATATCAATATTAATCTCATTCCTTATAATTTGATTGATTTATATTAAATAAAACATTAAAAATATTATTATTTTTATTATTTTTTTACCAAATCTTTTAATTTAATTTATTTATATTAAATAAAACATTAAAAATATTATTAAATTATTATTTTTATCAAATATTTTAATTTAATTTATTATTGATATTAATCAATTTAATTTGACATAATATACTATTTATTATTATTTATTTTTACATCCCATTAAAATATTATTTTGGTTACTTAGCAATTTTTTAATGTTACTTTTTTAAAAATTTAATTTATTTTAATCTAAATGTAACAATTTTCTAAAATTCATTTTTTTTTTATGATCCCGAGAGCTCATGTGGTCTGCAAACCTAGGCTTTCTGCTCACCCCTGCAACGACGCAGACTGACCCTTCCTGCCATTTGCAAACCATTCGCGTTCACCTAATCGAAAGCCATTTTCTAGCATAGGCTTCTCTACAATGGCAGACCCTCCGTGGGGGGCTTCAAAGCCTTCCCCCTCAGACAAGGAAGAGATAAAATCTCAGAAACCGACAAAGAACTCCGTCCCAAAACAAACGAAATCTGACGCTAGGGACACTTGGATGCAAGATACGCCAAATGTCTCAACAAAAAAGCTAGACAAGCACATTGAAGTACAGGAAGAAGAGGCTGGGAAAAAAGAAATGCCCATAGTGACATCAACAACCTGCAAACCCATCGCTGCTGAAAGGCCCAAAATAGAGCTTCCCAACCATAGGATTAATTTTCAAATCTAGTACATGAAGGACCATGCACTCATTGGAAAATTCATTGGATTCTAGCCGATTGAAAAAGCTCTTCAAGGATGGATTTCTGCCAAATGGAAGCCCAAGGGACATGTTACCCTGTAGCTAGGACCAAAAGGGTTTTTCACTGCGATCTCCATCTATATTGAAGACCGCAATAGGGTTTTGGATGAAGGTCCCTACTTCTTCAACTCAGTTGGCTTGTACTTAAGGGACTGGGAGGAGAGATTTAACCCAAACAAGGAGGATTTCAACTGGGCACCAATGTGGATCCAGATGTACTCGCTCCCATTGGAATACTGGGATGAAGAATCACTAAGAGACATTGGCAAGGGGCCAGGTCAGTTCATAAAAATTGTTGAAGAAACGATGCTGCGTAGATACACCTCATACGCCCGTATATGTGTCTACATGTGCCTGGACAGAGCCCTCCTAGATTCGGTAAGTCTTTATCATGATGACTTTGAATGGATCCAACCCTTATATTTTGAACATGTACCCTTCCATTGTCGTAAATGTCATGTTCATGGGCATATTTTCTAGGACTTCCCTCTAAATGCAAAGCACCAAACCTCTGATCTCTTCGATAATTCTGCACAAGAAGGTTTCACTAAGGTCACAAATAGGAAAAGGTCACATAAAAAGCCTACCTCTAGGAAAAAACGGCATCAAGATGCCTCCTCCATTCCCTCCATGAGTAATAGCTTTGAATTTCTTGCTATAGCTACTGAAGGCTCCCCTCAGGCCAGCCAGCAAGTCCCCCCATTGGCCAAATCGACCTCTCCCCCCCCCCCCCCCCCCCCGCTGGGTTCTATCCCCAATCCTTCGCCCTTGGGTGTAAAACTCAGTAATCTAGATGCATCTCTGAAAGATCCTGATTGGAAACTAAATGGAATGGACATTCACTGCATCCCTAGCCAGACCCTACTCTTTATCAATACCTCAGCAGGAAGGAGTCAAGTGCAAAATGTGGATGAGGAACCGGAAAGCATTGACCTGGGCGGACTTGACATCTTTGAGCTCGAAAAAGCCTGCCGGAGTAAGGAATTCGACAAAATTCATGAGCATTAGCTAGATACTCTAGAAGTCATCATCTCCAGGGCCTTTCAGCAGCATCAATTGGGAGTACAACTGGGTAGTCAATGGGATGGCAACCACTTCCCTAAAGACTCCAAGAAACGTGGAAGAAAGACAAATCTGCAAAGAACTATCACAATAGGAAAAATCCTGGTTGAATCAGGAAAATATGCCAAGTTGACAAAGTATTACAAGCCTCTCACAAATAGTGAATCATGAAGCTCACTTCATGGAATCTAAGAGTGCTCAATAGCCCCGGGAAACTCAGAATGATAAAAAACATGATAAAGCAGGAGCAACCCTAGATCTTCTTCATGTAGGAAACAAAATGTAATAGCACCACTCTTGGAAACATCCTCTCGAGAGCCTGGCCAGGATGTCACTTGGTGGCTGTGGACGCTTCAGAAGCCTTAGGAGGATTTTCTATTGCTTGGAACATGCATGCCATATCACTTTCATACTTCCATGCCTCCCACCATATTATTCAAGCTACTTTTCACATAATAGGCACCAACATTCATGGTCATCTTACTAATGTCTATTTTCGTCGGCAAGCGGGCTATAAGACTACACTTTTAGATACAATAGCAGCACTCAACTCCAACAGACGCCATCTTCTATGGATCATCGGAGGTGACTTCAAAATGATCACCAAGCTAGAGGAAAAGCAGGGAGGAAGAGCCAAACTGGAGCACGAGAGTGGCCACTTTAAATATTTCATCCAAAACAATATGCTAATAGTTCTGCAATTCTGTAATGGAATTCACACATGCAGCAACCGCAGGGCAGGGTGGCAACAAAACACTTCCAAATTAGATAGATTTCTCATCTCAGATAATGCATTATATCTTGGAGGAGATATCTCGGCCTCAATTCTACCACTGTCTGACTCAGATCATTGGCCTATCTCTCTTTAGTGGCAAAGACCCGGCAACTCCACCCAATGTCATTTTCACTTCGAAGCTTTCTGGCTCAACCACCCCACCTTCAACGACCTCATCAGCTCCACTTGGTAGAATTTCTCTTCGCCAGAAGGATAAAAAATGTTTCAGTTTCAACAGAAACTCAAATTCCTTAAATCCGAAATCAAGCGTTGGAATCAATAAACCTTTGGCAATATCTTCCAGGCATAGCAGGATCTAAACAAAGAAATGAGGGCTCTCTGGCAACAGATCATCACAGAAGGCCACATGGAAGGGACAATGGAACAAGAAAAGAAGATTCAAAATCAATTGGAGGAAAGAAGAAAGCAGGAAGAAATTCTATGGAAGCAGAAATGCCGAATCAGATGGCTAAAAGAGGGTGAAAGAAACACCAAATTCTTTCACAGAATTACAATACAAAGGAGGATGCATAATACCATCTCTTTTATTCAAAATCAAGAGGGGGAAAGAGTGGAAAATCATGCAGAGATCAAGGAGGAGTTTATCAATCATTTCCAGGCATTTCACCAAGAGCCACAAATCGACAGATAGCCAGCTATAGAAATAATAATAGAAAACGTTCCAAAAATAATCACAGAGGAACACAACCAACTTCTTCTATGGCTAGTCTTGCCTCAGGAGGTCGACCTGGCTACGAGGCAGCTCAAGGAAGGAAAAGCTCCTGGTCCAGATGGTTTTACTACCACCGTCTTCCAAAAATTTTGGGGTCTTATCAAAGAGGAGGTATGGATGGTGGTGGAGGAATCACGTACTCTTCATTGGCTTCTTCCCTCATTGAACTCAAACTTTATTGCCCTTATTCGAAAAGAAGATAACACTAGTATGCTGGAAAAATTCCACCCAATAGCCTTATGCAATGTCATATATAAGGTCATATCCAAAGTCATAGCTACTAGGATGAAGCCACTTCTACCATTGCTCATGTCGCCAGAACAATCAGGATACGTCGAAGGAAGGCAAATTCTGGATGGCATTATCCTCACTCAAGAAATCATAGACTCCCTCAAGCACTCCAAACAGGTAGGTATGATTCTCAAGATTGATCTTTCTAAAGAATTTGATAAGTTAAGCTGGACCTATATTCAAAAAATGTTAACCGCCTTTGGCTTTTCCCCAACATGGGTCCGATGGGTAATGAGTTTGATTTCCTCTACTTTCTTTTCTATCCTTATTAATGGTATTCCCTCTTGACCTTTCAACCCTTGTCGAGGTATTAGACAAGGGGATCCCCTATCAACCTTCCTTATATTAATGGTGGAAGGTCTCGGTTGTCATCTCAAACATGCCCTTCTTTCCCAATAGCTCAGGGGCCTCTCCATCCACAATTCCCTAGCAATTACCCACCAACAGTTTGTTGATGACAACATGCTGTTTGGGCACCCGTCAGTGCAAGAAGCCTTCAAATTCAAATCCCTTTTGGATGATTTATCTGAAGCCTCGGGGGCGAGCATAAACACAGTTAAGTCCCAGATCTTCTTCTTTCATACCCCTCCAGGGACTCAACATGCTATTTCCCGCACTCTTGGCTTCTCCATAGGCTCCCTACCTTCCAAATACCTTGGCGCTCCCTTAATTGACTTGGCTATCAAACATGCCTCTTGGCAAGTGCTCCTTGAGAAACTCGAAGCTTGTCTTTCTTTATGGACATATCGTACTCTGAATATAGCTAGCATATTGGTTCTAATCAAGGTTGTGCTACAGGCAATGCCTCTTTATCTTTTCTCAATCCTGGTAGCGCCAAAATGGGTCCTCAAAAAAGTTAAATCTGTACAATGCAAATTTCTTTGGGGTTCAACAAGAACTAATTGAAAATGGGCTTTGGTAAAATGGTCGATAGTATGCAAGCCCAAAGAAAAATTTGAAATAGGACTATGAGATCCTCATCACAACAATGCTATCATGGGTGCAAAAATATGGTGGCAATGGAGATCTTCTCCCAACAAGCCATGGGTTGTCATTTGGACAACAAAGTATGCCAATCACAAACCACCAGAAGAACTAATTAGATTCACTCCTATAGATAAGGGCTCACTAATTTGGAACATTGCCAGACAACAGTTTCAGTTGATCCAACAACATAGCTTCTAGGAAATAAGGAATGGAAACATCGCTCAGTTCTGGACAGAATCCTGGCATCAACTATCGAAGCTCATCAGTATATACAGGCCGCCTCCTAGTTAGGACTCGGAGGAGCAACAAATGGAAACATTCCAGCAACAATGAACACCTAGTATAGAATAGGGGTACAAACAGTGGAAACAGGCCGACACGTTGATCAAGAATGCAGATGAGCAAATAAAGGAAGCCATAAACATTGAGATTCATAATCGATGAATAAGATTATCTGACAGTAAGGATATACTAATATGGGGATACACCCCAAAAGGTTCCTTCACAACTAGAGAGGAATATAAAATAATGTGCAATGATCCAATGCCCATGGATCCTCTATGGAGC